>CAWUFW010011515.1:0-609590 GCA_963921515.1 Calotriton arnoldi | reverse complement strand
GGGTGAGCCGCCGTACAAATTCGTCTCTAAACCCTGAAACACCAGGCCCCAGCACGACTGCCTACACTGCCCGAACACCACTGCACTGCCCTAAACCCTGAAACACCAGCCCCAGCACGACCCCTACACTGCCCGAACACCACTGCACTGCCCTAAACCGTGAAACACCAGCCTCAGCACGACCCCCTACACTGCCTGAACACCACTGCACTGCCCTGAACCCTGAAACACCAGCCCCAGCACAACACCCTACACTGCCCGAACACCACTGCACTGCCCTAAACCCTGAAACACCACCCCATGCATGACCCCTACACTGCCCGAACACCACTGCACTGCCCTAAACCCTGAAACACCACCCCCAGCGTGACCCCTACACTGCCCGAACACCACTGCACTAAACCCTGAAACACCACCCCCTGCGCAACCCCCTACACTGCTCGAACACTACTGCACTGCCCTAAACCCAGAAACACCATCCCCAGCACGACCCCTATACTGCATGAACACCACTGCACTGCCCTAAACCCTGAAACACTACCCCCAGCAAGACCCCTACACTGCCCGAACACCACTGCACTGCCCTAAACCCTGAAACATCACCCCCAGCAAGACCCCCTACACTGCCCGAACACCACTGCCCTAAACCCTGAAACACCACCCCCAGCAAGACCCCTACACTGCCCGAACACCACTGCACTGCCCTAAACCCTGAAACACCAGCCCCAGCACGACCCCTACACTGCCCGAACACCACTGCACTGCCCTAAACCCTGAAACACCACCCCCTGCACGACCCCCTCACACTGCCCGAACTCCACTGTACTGCCCTAAACCCTGAAACCCCACCCCCAGCATGACCCCCTACACTGCCAGAACACCACTGCACTGCCCTAAACCCTGAAACACCACCCCCTGCATGACCCCTACACTGCCCGAACACTACTGCACTGCCCTAAACCCTGAAACACCACCCCCAGCACGACCCCCTACACTGCACGAACACCACTGCACCGCCCTAAACCCTGAAACACTACCCCCAGCAAGACCCCTACACTGCCCGAACACCACTGCACTGCCCTAAACCCTGAAACATCACCCCCAGCAAGACCCCCTACACTGCCCGAACACCACTGCCCTAAACCCTGAAACACCACCCCCAGCAAGACCCCTACACTGCCCGAACACCAATGCACTGCCCTAAACCCTGAAACACCACCCCAGCAAGACCCCTACACTGCCCGAACACCACTGCACTGCCCTAAACCCTGAAACACCACCCCAGCACGACCCCTACACTGCCCGAACACCACTGCTCTGCCCTAAACCCTGAAACACCAGCCCCAGCACGACCCCTACACTGCCCGAACACCACTGCACTGCCCTAAACCCTGAAACACCAGCCCCAGCACGACCCCCTACACTGCCCGAACACCACTGCACTGCCCTAAACACTGAAACACCACCCTCAGCATGACCCCCTACACTGCCCGAACACCACTGCACTGCCCTAAACCCTGAAACACCAGCCCCAGCACGACCCTGTACACTGCCCGCACACCACTGCACTGCCCTAAACCCTGAAACACCAGCCCCAGCACAACCCCGTACACTGCCCGAACACCACTGCACTGCCCTAAACCCTGAAACACCAGCCCCAGCACGACCGCCTACACTGCCCGAAAACTACTGCACTGCCCTAAACCCTGAAACACCACCCCCAGCAAGAATACCTACACTGGCCGAACACCACTGCACTGCCCTAAACCCTGAAACACCACCCCCTGCACGACCCCCTACACTGCCCAAACACTACTGCACTGCCCTAAACCCTGAAACACCACCCCTCAGCACGACACCCTACACTGCCCGAACACCACTGCACTGCCCTAAACCCTGAAACACCACCCCAGCACGACCCCCTACACTGCCCGAACACCACTGCACTAAACCCTGAAACACCACCCCCTGCACGACCCCCTACACTGCCGGAACACCACTGCACTGCCCTAAACCCTGAAACACCACCCCCAGCACGACCCCCTACACTGCCCTAACACCACTGCACTGCCCTAAACCCTGAAACATCACCCCCAGCACAACCCCCTACACTGCCTGAGCACCATTGCTCTGCCCTAAACCCTGAAACACTAGCCCCAGCACGACCCCTACACTGCCCGAATACCACTGCACTGCCCTAAACCCTGAAACACCAGCCCCAGCACGACCCCCTACACTGCCCGAACACCACTGCACTGCCCTAAACCCTGAAACACCAGCCCCAGCACGACCCCCTACACTGCCCGAACACCACTGCACTGCCCTAAACCCTGAAACACCAGCCCCAGCACCACCCCCTACAATGCCCGAACACCACTGTACTGCCCTAAACCCTGAAACACCACCCCTGCACCGCCCCTACACTGCCCGAACACCTCTGCACTGCCCTAAACCCTGAAACACCACCCCCTGCACGACCCCCTACACTGCCCGAACACCACTGCACTGCCCTAAACCCTGAAACACCACCCCTGCACCACCCCCTACACTGCCCAAACACCACTTCACTGCCCTAAACCCTGAAACACCACCCCTGCACTGCCCCCTACACTGCCCGAACACCACTGCACTGCCCTAAACCCTGAAACACCATCCCCAGCATGACCCCTTTACTGCTCGAACACCACTGCACTGCCCCAAACCCTGAAACACCACCCCCAGCATGACCCCTACACTGCCCGAACACCACTGCCCTAAACCCTGAAACACCACCCCTGCACGACCCCCTACACTGCCCGAACACCACTGCACTGCCCTAAACCCTGAAACACCACCCCTGCACGCACCCCCTACACTGCCCGAACACCACTGCACTGCCCTAAACCCTGAAACACCAACCCCAGCACGACCCCCTACACTGCCCGAACACCACTGCACTGCCCTAAACCCTAGAACACTACCCCCAGCATGACTCCTACACTACCCGAACACCACTGCACTACCCTAAACCCTAAAATACTCCCCCAGCACGACCCCGACACTACCCGAACACGACTGCACTGCCCTAAACCCTAAAACACTCCTAGCACGACCCCCTACACTACCCGAACACCACTGCACTGCCCTAAACCCTAAAACACTCCCCCAGCACGACCCCCTACACTACCTAAACACCACTGCACTGCCCTAAACCCTAAAACACTACCCCCGCATGACCCCTACACTACCCAAATACCAATGCACTACCCTAATCCCTAAAACACTACCCCGCACAACCCCCTACACTACCCAAAGACCACTGCACTACCCTAAACTCTAAAACAATACCCCGCACAACCCCTACACTACCCAAAGACCACTGCACTACCCTAAACTCTAAAACACTACCCCCAGCAGTACCCCTACACTACCCAAACACCATTGCACTACCCTAAACCCTAAAACACTACCCCAGCAGTATCCCCTACACTACCCAAACACCACTGCACTACCCTAAACCCTAAAACCCTAAAACACTAACCCCAGCACGACCCCCTACACTACCCAAACACCACTGTACTACCCTAAACCCTAAAACACTCCCCCAGCACGACTCCCTACACTACCCAAACACCACTGCACTACCCTAAACCCTAAATCTACCCCCAGCATGACCCCCTACACTACACAAACACCACTGCACTACCCTAAACCCTAAAACACTACCCCCAGCACGACCCTCTTCACTACCTAAACACAACTGCACAATTTGTTACAGGCGTTGCAATGCAGGCCTGTGGTGCTTACTGGAAGTACCTGGTGGGCTGGTTGGGCCCCAGGGACTCTCAGGATTCAAGGTGACCTAATCCCCAACTTAAAACGCGCCACGGGGCGCGTTTGCACAGTGGTGAAGGGAGGGCGGGCCTCAGGTGACATGTGCGCAAACACGCCCTGTGGTGCGTTTTAAGTTGGGGAGTTAATTCCCTTGAATCCTGGGGGCCAACTAGCCCACCAGGTACCTTCAGTAAGCACAACAGAGGTGCGTTGCAGAGAGGTGAAAAAGGTGTGTGGCCTCGGAACGCCTCTCTGCAACTCAGCTCTGTGGTCCTAACTGTAGGTACCTGGGGGCTAGTTGGGCCCCAGGACCCTCAGGATTCAAGGGGACTTAATCCCGCAACTCAAAACGTGCCACGGGGCACGTTTGCACACATGTCACCTCAGGCCCCACCTCCCTTCACCACTGTGCAAACGCGCACTGGCTCTGGTTAGTCAGAGTCAGTTACCACCAGTACCCGTCTGAAAAAGTTGTGGGCACAGGATGATTTTGCAACAAGGCCTCTTTCTGCTCCTCTGTTGGTTCTTTCTGCACATCTTTTGCTTCTTTCTGTGCGTTTTTCTTCTTTCTTCACATGTCCTACCTCTGTTGGCATAGTTAGAAACTAGCATTTAAAAACCTTTGAAATTCACTTAAAAAATCATAGTTTTCAGGCACGTTATAGTTAGAAATTAGCATTTAAAAAACCTTTGAAATTCACTGAAAAACCATAGGTTTCAGGCACGTTATAGTTAGAAATTAGCATTTAAAAACCTTTGAAATTCACTGAAAAACCATAGGTTTCAGGCACGTTATAGTTAGAAATTAGCATTTAAAAAACCTTTGAAATTCACTGAAAAACCATAGGTTTTAGGGACAGTTATAGTTAGTTGGACATTGCACTCGTACAAAACCCGTGAAATTCCCCTGTTATAGTTAGTTCAGCTAACTATAACTCGCGCCCGCAATGCACTGCTGATGATGTCACATATTACATCACTCATGACATGGTCAGTGACATCACTGATGACATCACTGATGACATCTCAAATGACATCACTGATGACATCATCCATGTGATAATTTCATGCATCTTCTCACACCCTAATATAACTTTTGATACACCCACTCTAAATTACAGACTGCCATTCTCAAAACCATAGACACTCCAACACCAAAACTACATACCCACTCACTGATTCTTAGGTCTACACACACATCCACTCACTCACCTGTACAGTCACTCATACTTACAGTCACTCAGTACAGGACTATCATATGCACTCATACACCTGTATAAACACTCACACACCGCCACTCATCCATAGAGGTACTCACACACCTAGTCAGTCATGCAAAAAATTAATCACACACCCATTTACTCTCCTATACAGTTATACACCCACCAGCTCACTTACTCATACAAATACTAGCACATTCTTACGCTCTTATACAATAACTGATACAAGCACACACGCATCCATACAGCCACTCTCACAATAACACACTCTCACTTATAGCCATTTAAATACTCTAACACACATATATACTGCCTTTTACATATGTAGTTACTCGCACATGTACCACTGAGATATACATTCACTCACTAACACACCCATACACACACTCACCCACCCAAGCAGTCCATCACAGATGCACTCTTGAAATCATGCACCCAGTGAATCACCCACTCACACATCTATGTATAGAGTCACACACACCCCACCCACACAAACACTCAGGCAGCCATACAGATACTAAGAGAACCAATCAATAACCCATATAGACACTCATGTAGCTATTCGCAAATCCATGCATCCACTTACACACCAACAAACAGCCGGATACAGACATTCACACAGTTTAGTCACTAACCCATGCATTCAGTAAGATACGTTTAATCACTCACTTGTAGAGTCAGTCACTCACGTACTAAATCATCCATTCAGACACTTATACACCCACTCGTTCTTCAATACGCCTTTCCTATATATATTAAACCTATTTAAACTTTACAGAAACACACAGTCACTGCATGATGTCATCAGTGATGTCATCAGTGATGTCATTTGAGATGTCATCAGTGATGTCATCAGTGATGTCACTGACCATGTCATGAGTGATGTAATATGTGACGTCATCAGCAGTGCATTGCGGGCGCGAGTTATAGTTAGCTGAACTAACTATAACAGGGGAATTTCACGGGTTTTGTACGAGTGCAATGTCCAACTAACTATAACTGTCCCTAAAACCTATGTTTTTTTCAGTGAATATATATATATATATATATAGCAAGGACGCACTCACAGGAGTTCACATTCACAAGAATAATTTATTCGGAGGAACCGGCAAACTTGCTTCCTGAACAGTAACACCTACGCGTTTCGGAGCCCCCAGCTCCTTCTTCCTGGGTGAATAGCAATTACGCAGGTAAAGTACAAACACTTATAATGTCACATAATGATTGCCCCCTAGTGGGCTACAGGTGAGTACCTTTCACAGTGCATGACGGTGTTTGTAGTTTCTCCTCCGAGAAAATAAACCCTTCAATAGGTTGCCTGCTCAGCTGTTTATTTTCATTTTCAAGCCCTCCGGTGGGCCTCAGGGAGCAAAGGTCCGGTCAAATTGCAAGAACTTCTGTGCCATACGAGGCTAAGGAATTACTCACCCCTGGCCTCATGCTCCATTTCTCATGCCGGTGCAATCCTCCACGGCCAGAACTTGCCGTGATAACATGTCCCAAAGTTGTTCTGCAAGCAAGGACGCACTCACAGGAGTTCGCATTCACAAGAATAATGTGACATTATAAGTGTTTGTACTTTGCCTGCGTAATTGCTATTCACCCAGGAAGAAGGAGCTGGGGGCTCCGAAACGCGTAGGTGTTACTGTTCAGGAAGCAAGTTTGCCGGTTCCTCCGAATAAATTATTCTTGTGAATGCGAACTCCTGTGAGTGCGTCCTTGCTTGCAGAACAACTTTGGGACATGTTATCACGGCAAGTTCTGGCCGTGGAGGATTGCACCGGCATGTGAAATGGAGCATGAGGCTAGGGGTGAGGAATTCCTTAGCCTCGTGTGGCACAGAAGTTCTTGCAATTTGACCGGACATTTGCTCCCTGAGGCCCACCGGAGGGCTTGAAAATGAAAATAAACAGCTGAGCAGGCAACCTATTGAAGGGTTTATTTTCTCGGAGGAGAAACTACAAACACCGTCATGCACTGTGAAAGGTACTCACCTGTAGCCCAATAGGGGGCAATCATTATGTGACATTATAAGTGTTTGTACTTTGCCTGCGTAATTGCTATTCACCCAGGAAGAAGGAGCTGGGGGCTCCGAAACGCGTATGTGTTACTGTTCAGGAAGCAAGTTTGCCGGTTCCTCCGAATAAATTATTCTTGTGAATGCGAACTCCTGTGAGTGCGTCCTTGCTTGCAGAACAACTTTGGGACATATATATATATATATATATATATATATATATATATATATATATATATATATATATACTTAGAGCAGAATTAGAAGATCCTCGACCTGCCTTGAATTAGTGTTGCTTACTTGCTTTAACTACATCCGCCCCAGCAAGTGTGTGATCAATTATTGGTATAAATTTAATTTAGTCACACCTCAATAAATCACACAGCCCAGGGGAAGAGAGTTAGGGTTTGATGAATGGTTGGGAAGGGCTATTTGAGGGAAAGGTTTGACAAAGACAAACACTACACATGGACAACACACAATCTTGGCAGACGCTCATCATATTCATAAATCTGTTAAGGGAGAAAAAGGAATTGCATGCATGATGTGGTTAATGATAAGTAGTACTTCTACTAAGTAGACTAGTAGACAGTACAGGGCAGCAGTATATTATTAATTATTATTATGCAATTGCATTGCCTGTCTGCCCTCAGAGAGACCCAAATTACTTACATTTTATTTATGTTATGTTGTACCGGGCTTCCTTTTAAAGCTAGCAAAGAAAATTAAAAAATAGCTGGAGGGATATAAGCAAAGACTAAGAGCAAACCAAATAAACAACAACACACAGTCGTAATGATTGAAGAGAAAAATGAATCAAATTAATTAAAAGATGATGAATGATACTAAGTTACTGTATTATCCTGGTCAAATTGGGAAGTTGCTTCTCGTTATTCCTCTTGGTCCTCCCTTTCATGGACGCTCCGTCCATCAATCTTGGGTGCCCCACTGCCTGCCTGGTGGATGCGGATTGGTAAGGTAAGTATGAGTTGTTTTTCCCAGTATAGCACAGGGTAAAGGCCAGCGTGTAAGTGTAGATGGAAAAGCCAAAGGGATATTGAAAAATCAAGGAGAAAAAAAATGTATAAATGACAGAGGAGTGCAACAAGAACAGTTTCATAGGCGGCATGGCTAAATCATGTATACTCTGTTTGCAGCATTAACCATGCTATAACAACAACAGGACAGAGCAGGCCCACGGCACCCACCAAAACTCCAGTTAGCTTAGATTTTGACTGAGCCAGACAGAGCACACATATACAGCAACATAGCATTTTCCAAATTAAGTAACTAAATCAATGCACCGCTGTCAGTCATACCACTCCACTACACTGACTTGACTCCACCACTACACAGACATGTAGGTCTGCTGTGGTTGTTGTTGATTGACTTGTTTACCTTTATGCCACTTCATGAAACGCCCTGAGTTATTCCATCAATCATCTCCGATCCTACTGACTGACTGCGAAGAGTATAGAGTATTTGGTCATCATCATCATCATGGTGTCCAACTCAGGGGCCGATTCCGATCTCGGTCGGAGGCGCACCCAATACCATTCGGTCGGGAAAAAAGCCATGCGAATGCCTGTTTCCGACCGATCTGTACATCATTCCGAACGAGTAAGTACGATGCGCACAACAGCATAGAATCCGGCCGAGTCGTACTCACCCAATCCAGGTCCTGTTCTCCGACCGAGGCAAATCCGGAAACGCAGAATCGAGTCGCACGGAAGGGAAAATGCAGCCCCGTCCGGCCGAACAAGTACGATGCGCTTTCCATACGCGCCGAACCCGTCGCTACGCACGGCACGTCAAAGCATCCGGGAGAGGCGCACATAAGCTCCGATTCGCACCACAACACGATCCACGGCTACGAGGCGAACACGCCAGAGACGAGGACGACGCGAAGCGACGAGAAAGACGAACGACACGAACCAACCATGAATACCTTCGTCCCGATCATACCAATATTCTACATTTACTACCGGAACAGGCACGGACGCGTACGGCGCAGAAGGTAAGTCAGACACCAATCACAAAACACATACAACACGTACACGACACATCACACACACACACAGAGGGATGCAGAATTTACTTACACCAGCAACAGCAGCACCATAGGGGCGGGATGCCCATCACCAATGCCACATATGCACACAGGGGCCTGAATGCGCACCACCACCACCACCCCTACCCAGGGGGCCGGATGCCAACCACCATTACCACCCTTAGCCAGGGGGTGCCAGATGCCCACCACCACTACCACCCTTACCCAAGGGGGCTGGATGCCTACCACTACTACCACCCTTAGCCAGGGGGTGCCAGATGCCCACCACCACCACCACCCCTACCCAGGGGGGCCGGATGCCTACCACAACTACCACCCTTACCCAGGGGGCTGGATGCCTACCACAACTACCACCCTTAGCCAGGGGGCTGGATGCCTACCACTACTACCACCCTTAGCCAGGGGGTGCCGGATGCCCACCACCACTACCACCCTCACCCAGGGGGCTGGATGCCTACCACTACTACCACCCTTACCCAGGGGGCTGGATGCCTACCACTACTACCACCCTTAGCCAGGGGGTGCCAGATGCCTACCACTACTACCACCCTTAGCCAGGGGTGCCAGATGCCTACCACTACTACCACCCTTACCCAGGGGGCTGGATGCCTACCACTACTACCACCCTTAGCCAGGGGGTGCCGGATGCCCACCACCACTACCACCCTCACCCAGGGGGCTGGATGCCTACCACTACTACCACCCTTAGCCAGGGGGTGCCAGATGCCTACCACTACTACCACCCTTAGCCAGGGGGTGCCAGATGCCTACCACCACTACCACCCTTACCCAGGGGGCTGGATGCCTACCACTACTACCACCCTTAGCCAGGGGGTGCCAGATGCCCACCACCACTACCACCCTTACCCAGGGGGCTGGATGCCTACCACTACTACCACCCTTAGCCATGGGGGTGCCAGATGCCTACCACTACTACCACCCTTAGCCAGGGGGCTGGATGCCTACCACTACTACCACCCTTAGCCAGGGGGTGCCAGATGCCTACCACTACTACCACCCTTACCCAGGGGGACTGGATGCCTACCACTACTACCACCCTTAGCCAGGGGTGCCAGAGGCCTACCACTACTACCACCCTTACCCAGGGGGCTGGATGCCTACCACTACTACCACCCTTAGCCAGGGGGTGCCGGATGCCCACCACCACTACCACCCTCACCCAGGGGGCTGGATGCCTACCACTACTACCACCCTTAGCCAGGGGGTGCCGGATGCCCACCACCACTACCACCCTCACCCAGGGGGCTGGATGCGTACCACTACTACCACCCTTAGCCAGGGGGTGCCGGATGCCCACCACCACTACCACCCTCACCCAGGGGGCTGGATGCCTACCAATACTACCACCCTTAGCCAGGGGGTGCCAGATGCCTACCACTACTACCACCCTTAGCCAGGGGGTGCCAGATGCCTACCACCACTACCACCCTTACCCAGGGGGCTGGATGCCTACCACTACTACCACCCTTAGCCAGGGGGCTGGATGCCTACCACTACTACCACCCTTAGCCAGGGGTGTGCCGGATGCCCACCACCACTACCACCCTCACCCAGGGGGCTGGATGCCTACCACTACTACCACCCTTAGCCAGGGGGTGCCGGATGCCCACCACCACTACCACCCTCACCCAGGGGGCTGGATGCCCACCACTACTACCACCCTTAGCCAGGGGGTGCCAGATGCCTACCACCACTACCACCCTTACCCAGGGGGCTGGATGCCTACCACTACTATCACCCTTAGCCATGGGGGTGCCAGATGCCTACCACTACTACCACCCTTACCCAGGGGGCTGGATGCCTGTCACAACTTCCACCTCTACCCATGGGGGCTGGATGCCTACCACCAACACCACCCCCACTCATAGTATGGACAATGCATGACACAACCAGCACACCACAACCTAGGGAATGCAAGAAAAAGACATCCCCCAACACCATGACAAGCGTGTGTAGACTGTGTCAAATGCCTACAACACTGAACATGACTTTGAACATACAATGTGACCCCCTATCACATGTGCCACACATATATGTGTGTGGCCCCACAATGCAAGCAGGCCATGACCATTGTGGCAATGGGGTCCAAACCCCCATCATCACAGTGACCAAAATGTAAGTGTGGGGTCCATAGCTGAAGCACATTTTGAACAGTGTGGCAATGGGGTCCAAACCCCCATCATCACAGTGACCAAAATGTAAGTGTGGGGTCCATAGCTGAAGCACATTTTGAACAGTGTGGCAATGGGGTCCAAACCCCCATCATCACAGTGACCAAAATGTAAGGGTGGGGTCCATAGCTGAAGCACATTTTGAACAGTGTGGCAATGGGGTCCAAACCCCCATCATCACAGTGACCAAAAGGTAAGTGTGGGGTCCATAGCTGAAGCACATTTTGAACAGTGTGGCAATGGGGTCCAAACCCCCATCATCACAGTGACCAAAATGTAAGTGTGGGGTCCATAGCTGAAGCACATTTTGAACATTGTGGCAATGGGGTCCAAACCCCCATCATCACAGTGACCAAAATGTAAGGGTGGGGTCCATAGCTGAAGCACATTTTGAACAGTGTGGCAATGGGGTCCAAACCCCCATCATCACAGTGACCAAAATGTAAGTGTGGGGTCCATAGCTAAAGCACATTTTGAACATTGTGGCAATGGGGTCCAAACCCCCATCATCACAGTGACCAAAATGTAAGGGTGGGTCCATAGCTGAAGCACATTTTGAACAGTGTGGCAATGGGGTCCAAACCCCCATCATCACAGTGACCAAAATGTAAGTGTGGGGTCCATAGCTGAAGCACATTTTGAACATTGTGGCAATGGGGTCCAAACCCCCATCATCACAGTGACCAAAATGTAAGGGTGGGGTCCATAGCTGAAGCACATTTTGAACAGTGTGGCAATGGGGTCCAAACCCCCATCATCACAGTAACCAAAAGGTAAGTGTGGGGTCCATAGCTGAAGCACATTTTGAACAGTGTGGCAATGGGGTCCAAACCCCCATCATCACAGTGACCAAAATGTAAGTGTTGACAAAGAAAAGCTGCAACTGCCAAACTGCATGGATGATTCCTGGTCACAGAACATAAAACACATCAGTGGCAAAGTAGTGCATGTGTCCCATTGCAACATAAATTGGGGGAGGCAAATAATGCAGTGCAAATAAGACATACCTTTGGCCATGTGCAGACAAACAACACCCATGGGGGCTGACACTGTCAACATTCATCAATGACACAATGACAGAAGTGACCATCAGAATGCAGACCCACATATTTGCACCAATGGGCACACAAATGCAGATACCCTGTGGAGACTGTAGATGTGAGGTGAACAGATACCATACCATGGCAGCAATGGGACACACAAACCATGATCATTGTGCTGACCGATGACCTAGGAGTCCCAGGGACAGCAGGGGAAACCCACCAAACTACATACAGCCAATGACACACCCAAGATATGCCAATGCAGTGGTGCAGATGCACAAACACAAACAGGCAGACCCACACTGCACATCATACACAACAGGTGAGGGGGGTGTGCCAGTGTCCCCAGGCAACCAAAAACACGTGAGGAGGCCTGAATACCAATCATACAGATGTGCATACAGTGCCACACAAAGGTAACTCATGGATCCAAATCCCCTATGTGGGCAAGCAGGCATTGTCAGATGAGAGGGAGCACAAATCACACATGTCACACAGGCACGTAGGAACAGCAACTGACACAGCAAGACACAGACACACCACAGCACTACCCCCAGGGCCCCCACAATGTGGTGACCCTGGGCTGCATTACAATCCCACTGTGATGACAAAGCTAAATGTCGCTCACACTGTGAACCACAGTCATGTGTCCTGAGTAACAAACTACCATCACACCTACACAAGCACAAATCAATCAGCACGGCCAGTAAGCCAAGGCCAACATGGAGGCAGGGGCCTAGCCAGGCAACAACTCTCATCTGCACACACTCAACACCACACACCTCGACCTCCAACAGCAGTGAAGCACACATGCACAGGTGACATTGCACATGCACCCATGACTATTCCAGGGTGGTGGGTGGGAACCAAGGTGCAGAAACACATCACACATGGCCACTCAACAAGACTCCTGAATGTCTGACACACTGCACACTACGCTGTACATGGACATGACGGCAATACCACACCAACCAATGGGATCCCAGCCACAGTCACACACCAATGAAGAAGCCAAGGTCACCCACAAAGAACACACATAGACAACAACCAACATTGCAGCCCGGACCCTGAGGAGTGCCAGCAGTCACACACACAACGTGTCACAATCACTGAAAGATAACACAAACTGGAAATCACATGACAGGGGCAAACAACAAGTGCCAAGGGGAAACCTGACTGTGACCCATCTGCGTCTGCACACAAACTCAGCCCTGACAGCAAACACACCTATGGATGACACCCTGATGACCAGTAATGTGCCATGCACCCACATCACAGAGAACCCAGGGAGAAGACTTTGGGGAACATAGGTCAACTCAGCAAGCATCACAAACAGGTACAACACTAGGGATCACAGCATGCACAGCTAAACGGAAGTGAATACACAGACATGCTCATACAACACACACCTTGGGCGCAGGCAATGTCACAGGAGTACACACTGCCATGAGGGGACTCCACTCCTGTGTGAGGAAAGCTGTGCCATATATTGCCTCAGTAGGGCCCCATCATGTCAGCTGAGCACTTGGTCACACAATCAACAATTAGCACCAAATGAAGGCTCCTGTCACATCAGCCTGGTCATGGAAGTGCCAACAAAATCATCAGCACAGATCCAACACACTTGTATAGCAATGTTGCACTGACAACACAGATGAGTCCTTCCCCATTGATGCCCAAACCTGCATGTCCAGTGGAGATGGCCACACGGTCAGGGAAGTAGACGAATTGAACAATGGCAGGCACAACAGATGTGCAGGGGTGGAAGCCACAGATGTGAAATTGCTAATGTAAGTAGGAAATCCCATTGCCAAATACTGAACACATGACACCCTCAGATGCTGCTATGGATGACATGGATACACCACAGGATAGGACACATTCCCCCTGGACCACATGGGTTCCTGCACAGTAACACTTCATTATCATGAGACCAAATATCACCATCACTGCAGCAAGGGCATGGTTAGCATCATCAACGACATGTACATCAGAAGCATAAGCACTAGAGAACAGAAAGTTGCTTTATTCAGCATATGTGTGTATTGAAAAGTGAAAGTCCAGAAAAAACACAAAGGCCAATGGCCAGTCAATTGTCAAAGTCCAAACAGGGTGACAGTGGCAGATGTCACCCTATGCATGCCTGCACTGCACAAAACCAGGGACAATCCACTAGGAGGGGCAACTGGGGGCAGGCCAGGCACCGCAGGGACAGGATCAGGGCTCACCAGGTGGAAGCAGGGAAGGGGTGGTGGGTGCTGGCGAGCCACTGACAACTGCAGTGGAGGTGTCTGACATGGTGTGTGCCGGCACAACTGGGGGCACGACTCAGATGTTGTGGGTGCCGGCACGACTGCAGTGGACCCTGCAGATGGAGTGGACAGGTCCGCCACTGCAGTGCCCAAGTCAGACAGGGTGGTAGTGGACTCCACTGCAGTGCCTACCACCAGGGGAGGAGAATGGGGAACAGGCAAGGTGGGCTGGACAGAGGGGGAGGACACCCTCACCACATCAGTGGCACAGACAAGCGCAGCGGGGGTGTGGTGCCGGGAGAGCAAGTGGCAGGGGGAGAAGGCCGGATCCTCTTGGGGATGGTATATCTGTGGGTGGGGGAACCTGGGGCAGGGTGTGGTGGGGGCACCTGTGGAGTGGGGGCCTGAGGGATGGAGGAAGGAGACCTGGTGCCTGAGCTGCAGGGCGGCAGCGGGGTCTTGCTCTTACGACTCCGGGGGACTTGCGGGTGGGGGCCTCAGTCTGTCTGCACCTGGGGGAGGGTGTCCGGGGGCGAGGGGCACTCTGCTCCGTGTGGGTGGACTTCCTCTTCCCCTGAATGATGTATCAGCTGGATCGGAGGGGAAGAGGCCGAGGTCACTGAGGAAGAGCCGCTGGGTCTTTGGGGTTGCAGGTGAGGCAAGGGAGGGTGCTTTGGAGGGAGAGGCAACTGAGGACTGCGCAGTGCTCGTGGATGCGTGTGTGTGTTCCAGGGCCCCATCCCCTGTGAGTCTGGTTTCAGTCCCCTGACTGTGCGTGCATGTGCGTTTTGTTTGTGGCGTGTGTGTCTGTGTGCTGGACGTGTGTGTGCTGGTGTGTGCCTGTGCCGGTGTGTGTGTGCTTGGGATGGGTAAGGTGCTGGGGAGTGTGGATGGAGCAGAGGCAGGAGGGGTGAGGGACTGTCTGAGAAGGGACACTGCTGCTGTCAGGGAGGAGTCCATGGACCTATTGCCCCTCTGTAGGTCAGACATGCCCGATGAGATGCCCTCCATGAACGACACCAGCTGAGTCAACAGAGCGGTGTGCGCATGGAGGACACTCAGCATGGCTGTCTGCCCTACATGGAGCTGGCGAAGGAGGTACACAGACTCCTCACTCAGGGCAGCAGAGGACACAGGGGCAGGGGTTGCGGTGCCTGGCCCAAAGGAGACACGCTCCCGAACATGGGAGCCTCCACGGACCTGGGGAATGGGAGCCGATGGGAGGGCAGTGGTGGTGCTGGTGGTGGCGGGGACAGCAACACTAGCTGGGGTGTGGTGGCTGCTGACACCCGCCTCCATAAGGGAGTCATCGTCCGAGTTGCTCTGGTCCTCAGCTGAGGTGAATGGTGCTGAGGACTCCTCGGTGTGGCTCCCCTCGCCCTCCGTGCCACTGGGTCCCTCCGACCACTCCTCGGCTGCTGACCCAGTCTGGCTCTCCGGCTCCTCCTGGTCCGTGGAGCTGTCCCCTTCCGTGGCCGTGGATGTATCTGCAAACAATGGGGAAACAGACAGACATCAGTCACCTGCACCAAACGCACACACCACTGTGAGCACAGCACATTACAGAGCAAGCCCTGGCATCATTAGTTGAACATTGCTAAAAGTGCCCTAACTGAACAGGAGAAGCCAATTGTCAGTCTGATGCCAACCATGGCACTCACATCCCACATGGCCTTGCACCCATCTGTCTGGTGTCTGTTGGATAGCAACACCCCAGTGTGGACACATGCACCACCTACACAGTAGTTGGACAGTGCAGAGGACACGGTGTAGCATGTGGACATGCACACATCACAACTCTTGCCACTGAGTCAGTACAGGTTTCCGGATGAAAGGGATGCCCAGAGTCAAATAGGAAATGCATGTGATGCATACCAGCGACAGACACCATGATGCACCCATGTCCTGATAGCCATCGCCACAATGGTGTGCATGTAGCACATGTCACTCCCCTGCAGGATCACCAATAAGTAGACACATGCCATGGCGGAGGCCATCTTGACCCTCATCTGTCCAGGTCATACCGATTGGACATATGGGAGACCTGTGACACTACCCTCTGAACCTGAGCCCCTCACAATCTGCTGTGAATGGGAAACAGCTGCCTGAACTTCACATTCGCATACCCCAGTCTGCACGGGCAGCTGATCAAACACCTATTTGACACACAAGTATCATCTCCTATGGTCACATCTCCAGTGGCATGCTGAGCCCCTACAGAGAAACACCCCAGCAGTCCTGGCAACAAATCCACAGCACACTGACACAGAGGCAGACACCTGAGGGGTCAAATCACTGCGCACAATGTGTCAGCTGATACACAGGAGTGGGAGTACAGAGTGCATTGCATGGCCTGGAGTAGGCATGACTGTCCTGCCCCACATGAATGAGGGATGAGCCCTGGACAGTGGATAGCTGGCTATGTATGTGTGACACACGTAATCTACACACTCCTGGGGCCCAAACATTGTTCCCACCCGCTGCATGGGTGTGTGCCAGATACCCCAGGCACATGTGGTGGCTCAGCTCAGCAAGTGGACTGCATATCAAAGCAACACGCAGATTACATGTCCGAACACAGGCGTTGTGTGAACAATGGACCCACCCATGATGCCCACAACAGAGTTAGGGAAACAGATGCTGTCCCCCACCTTTAGTGAAGCAAACTGCAAGGACACAGTCCCAAGTGACACAATTCCCTGAATGTAAGGGCCACACCTGGGTATCAGATGAGGAGTGGGCAGTGCACAATAGAGGGACATGGCTCCTGGACAACATGACTGCTGTACTGTGGCAGTTTAACCAGGCCAGAGGAGGGCACATAGCATGTAATACAGAGTTCACAGTGCAGTCTTTGACTCACCCCCTCCTTGCTGCTGTCTGGCCTTCAGCTGCCCATCCAGGTCTGGAAACACCACCGCCAGGATCTGGAGCATGTGGGGGTCAGGGTCCGTGTTCCGCCCTTCCTGCGAGGAGGCGACAGCTTCAGCTGGACCCGTGCAATCCTCTGGGTCCAGCCCCGAAGGTCCTGCCACCTCTTCTGGCAGTTGCGGATCCGGCGCTTGTAGACCCCCACGGACCGGACAGCCCGGACGATGTCCTTCCAGATCTCCTGCTTCCGATGGGCATTAACCTGTCAGGATGACAAAGTGAAAAGGCCATTACTACACATGCAACATATCCGTGCATGACACAGTTGTATATACATGTCTCAATCACAGGGGCACATGATGTACACAGGCAGTGCAACGCTGCCCATGGACAGTTTGCCAGAAGTCACTACATGGTATCATTGCATGGGAAGTAAAACCTTGTTCAAATGCACTGTCACTGCACCATACCTGTCCAGTGCATGTCACTACACACTATGGGGGTGACAACTACTCAGTGAGCCTGCTAGCCAGTGGCGTGCAGACTTTCAGCCTTGCTAGTCAGACAAAATGCACATTCAGAAAGGCAGTGCACAGAACACTCACCTGCTCCCCTGGTGTCCCATACAGCTTGCTGTACTGTGGAAGTAGGCTGTCCAGCAGGGCCTGGTTCTCCTCAAGGCTGAAGGCAGGGGCTCTCTCCACAGTACGTGCCATTGCAGGGTCCAGAAGGGGCAGAGACAGCAGCAGTGCAGTGGCAGATGTCGTCCTGGAGCATGTAGTGCAGGCAAGTGGGCTCTCAGGGGAACAGCCAGCAATATATATGTGCTGGAGAGGCAGATACTGTCCCATGTGTCCAAAGTGATAGGTCCAAGTCGTTTGCATCTTCTGAATCTGGCCAATCCATGGAATAGCAGCACCAATACACGCCCACAGCATCCTTCAAATCTTCAACTTCATGACATACATGATTTTGCAACATTGTTGTGGGTGACCAACTGAATTTCCAGCAACCGACTCGTTCAAATTTCGAAAACGCGTCCGTTGCCAGGCTAGGCCATTGTCAATGGGTGCGTACCGATCGGTCCATTGCTGTTCAACGCGTACAGGGGTACAACGCTGCACTCGCACACATTGAATGCAATGGGCCGGCCGGGGCACCGATCGGTCCATTGCTGTTCAACACGTACAGGGGTACAACGCGTACCCGCACACATTGAATGCAATGGGCCGGCCGGGGCACCGATCGGTCCATTGCGGATCAACGCGTACAGGGGTACAACGCGTACCCAGACACATTGAATGCAATGGGCCGGCCGGGGCACCGATCGGTCCATTGCGGATCAACGCGTACAGGGGTACAATGCGTACCCGCACACATTGAATGCAATGGGCCGGCCGGGGGCACCGATAGGTCCATTGCTGTTCAACGCATCCCTGTACAAGTGACTGGCATATGTCACCATGCCTGTCTCAGATGAACATATGCCAGCCACAGATAGCTCCCAGGGAGTGAGGGGCACACCTACAACACGACAGCCTGTCCAAACTGTATCATAAGGCATGTAAGGCTGCATTTCCTATTGTGTGTATTTTGGTGTACATGTTGTCCTGTGGGTGTCACCTGGGGGCAGCCACCCCCAGGCTGTGCACGTGTTCATGGGGACAGGATCCTGGGTGTTACGTGTACATGACCACTGTGATGTGCAACTGTTCATATCTGTGCATGTGCCAATGTCACATTTCACGGTGGTGTATGTGTATGTCATGTCACATACCCCGTGAGTCCCATGTGGGATGGTATGTTTGAGCCAGGGTGTCCCAGTGGCACAATAGTGATGGTCCTCCACAGTCTGTGTGCATGTAGTGTTTACAATGTCTCTGATTTCATGTGCACAATGGGAGACAGTCTCCACATCCACGTTGTGTGTGCATGGACTTTGATGTTGTGCGTGTGTGTGTCACAGACGTCCATGTCTGTCCTGCAGTGGCAAGTGGGACCACTACCTGTGGGGGTCATGGTTGTTTTGCTGTGGTGTATACATGATACTCCATGTAATGCCAGTGTCCATGTGGCAATACAGGGTCCCTGGGAATGTACCTGTCGTTGAGCTGTGATGCCTGGGGCACATCTGTCCTCACATGTCACTGTGGGGGTGATTGTGACACGGCAGCAGGAGATGGGAACTGTGACACGGCCTCATGATATCCAATGGGCCAACCTGGGACTTATTGATGCCACTTGTTGAACCGTGATGACAGATGTTGGCCATGTATGTACCATACATGTCCTTACGGAACTGCACACTTCATGTAGTTGTGCCTCATAATGATGTATGTTGTGATATTGAGTGTGTTCAATGCCGCATATGTGGGGTGACTGACAATCTTGCTTTTTCTCCTCTGCACTGCAGGGCTCCTGCTGTCCATAGACCATTCCCAGACCTGGCAACGATGGTGGAACGGGACAGCATCCGACGGTACCGCTTCACCAGGCAGCTGATTGAGGATTTGGCAGTGCAGTTGGCCCCACATTTGCAGCCTGGCCGGCCGTATCCTACAGCGCTGACCCCCAAGGTGAAGGTGATGGCAGCCCTACACTTCTTTGCCACCGGTACCTTCCAACATACTGTGGCGACTGCTGGTGGGATGTCACAGACCATGTTGAGCCGTGTGCTCCGCGATGTTTTGGAGGCAATGTTGCTATTCCTGAACCGGTACATCTATTTCCCTAGACTGCAACGACTCACTGACGTGAAGAGTGACTTCTATGCCCTGGGGAGGATGCCGCATGTCATTGGCTCCATTGATGGGACACATGTGGCTTTGGTACCACCACAGGCCCAGGAGCAGGCCTACCAGTAACCGCAAGCACTACCACTCGGTCAATGCACTGGTGGTGTGTCTTGCTGATATGACCATCACACACGTGTGTGCCCGTTTCCCTGGTTCAGCACACGATGCCTTTGTGATGAGGAGTAGTCGCATCCCCAGGATGATGGCATAGATGCAGAACCAGCGTGCCTGGCTTGTCGGTGTGTACTGACTTTGTGCCATTGTGTGTGATCTGATCTGTAGTATTCCGCCCACTTTTCCGAGTCAGCTAATGTGCACTTGTCTGTCCGTAGGTGACTCGGGATACCCCAACATGCTGTGGTTGCTGACACCCCTCAGGAACCCTGTGACACTAGCCCAGATGCGCTACAATGAGGCACATGGTCGGACCAGGAGAGTGATTGAGCGGACATTTGGTCTCCTGAAGAGCCGCTTCCGCTGCCTCGACAAGACAGGAGGGTCCCTCCCATATGCCCCAGCGAAGGTGTGCAAGATTATCATTGTCTGCTGCATGCTCCACAACCTGGCAGTGCGGAAGGAGTTGCCTCTCATCCAGGATGACAATGACCAACATCCGCCACCTGTGGAGGATCCTGGCCTGGACCACGATGCCAGTGATGATGATGATGATGAGGGTGATGTCCGCACACAGCTCATCACCAACTTCTTTAGCTGAATGTGAGTATCCTGAGGTGTCATGTCAATGATGTGAGTTGGCATGATATGTGTAGGTGGTGCTCTGGTGCTGTTGGAGTGTGTCCATGGGCTACTTGACTGGATGTGTGTAGCGATGTGTGCTTACAGGTGGTCTGTACTCCCCAACAGTGTTGACATGCTAACTTGGTTCTGGGTGGGTATCTTGTAACATGTATTGTGCATGAGTTTTGCTGTTCTGTCCTGTTCTCCATTGCTTTTGACTGTGTGTCATTTCTGTCCTTCACAGGGTACTTTCAGATTCGTTTGGTCAACTGTGTCTACCGACGACGTGATTGTACTTCCAGGGTGGTAGCTGTTGTGTCCCTACAGGTGATGTGCGCCACACCCATGGACTTCCTTCCTTCTACAGTTGTTGACTGTGTGCCCGCTGCCAGGTGGGATTACCTTGCATCTGTAGTGGTTACGACATGTTGCAACTGTGTAATAAACCTGTGCTTCACTTTGTGATGTGCGTTGTCTGTGGTCACACATTTGACTGCCATTTGCTTACTGCACCTGTGGGCTACTTGACTACAACTGGGAATAGGTGTGGTGTCTGTGCATTGCACCGTCTTCCCTGGCAACATCAGTGTAGGCAATGAGTCAGATGGCCTAGGTGTGTATGTGTTGTGTAGCCCTGGTGGTGTGTCTCCCTCATATGTGTCACGTTGCCTTTACTCACATGCCTGTGTTGTACTTGCTGTTGCAGTTCGCATACACAGTGTAATTTTACAGTTCATCATCCCCATGACAGCACCCACGTTGGAATCACAACAGAGGCAAGTATGGTGTATTAGTGTGTTTATTGTGATACATTTGTGTGAATAGTGCATAGGATGGTTAGTGCTGTACATATATATTGCAATCAGAAGTTCCTAGGTGAATTGAAAGTCCTGGTAGACAAAATCCCCAGTATCGGGGCCACAGATGTCTGAGACATTGGTCCAACTTGTACTCCCCATGTCATGTGTGGGAGTTGTGTTGCCGTCAACAGGGTGAACAGTTTGTGCACAAAGGTGAACATCCAGAACAGGTTCAGGCTTCCTGGGGGTTGCACTTGGCCATCGGCCTCTCACTTGCCCCTCCTCGGACGACCCCTCTTCTTTGGGGGGCCCCTCAAGTACAGGCTGCTGCGGTGCAGGGGACTCTCTCCGCCAGAGTCATCCTCCCTCCCTGTGGCAGTTGCAGTTTGTTCAGCACCAGATGTTGTTGGCACACAGGGAGGTGTGGACTGGTTGCTGTTCATCTGGCGGAGGCATTGTAATATGTCCCTGTGCACCGCCGTCATCTCTTGCAGTGCGTCCCACTTGGACTCCACGCGGGACATGTGTGAGTCCAAGCGGGCATGATGGGCAGCCTGCTGCTGTTTCATGTCTCTGAGGAGCCCCACTACCTGGCTGAGATCTCCGGTGTTGGACTGGTACGCATCGGCTATGCGTACCAGTTGTGGGTCATCATGCATACCAGCAACCTCTGCAAGCAGCGACCTCTGTCTCCCACCCCTCCCACCACCCCTGCCGACATGTGCAGTGCGTGCAGTGGCACGCACAGATGACCCTGGCCCCCCTTGGGGGTTGGTGGTGGTGGTGGTGTCCATGGCCCCACGTTGGTCCAGGGTCCCTGTGCTGGTGGTGCTCCTTGTTCTGTCCATTTCGGCAGGGATGGTATTTGTGGTGACAGTCGTTGAAGGGGTGGGTGCAGGGGGTGCAGCTGGTGGTCCTGCTGGTGCTGCAGCTGGTGGTCCTACTGGTGCTGCATGTTGACTTGCACCGGATGTGCCAGGTTGGTCTTCTTTGTCCGAGGAGGGCAGAGGCTGTACGACACCAGTGAGCTCCGCATCCTCTTGAGCCTGGGACTGGGACTCCTCAGCGTCTGCTGCTGTGTCCCCATCATCACCTGTTTTTGGGAGACACACACAATGTATGTTATGTTTCTGCAGGCATCAATGGTTGACACACCTGACAGTTGTGACTGTGCCTCTGGGTGCGGGCCTGTACATTGCATTGTCCTAAGTTGTCACAGTCAGGGGTTGATATTGGTGTAGCACATTGTCCTGCATTATTTGGGCATTTCTATGTATTTGTTGGGGTGTGAACATGGTCTGCATTGGTTGTATTTGGTTGACAGCTGGCCCTCCTTCCCACCCAGCCAGTCAGTTATCCCACCATGGACTGTGCTTGCATTGCAGGGAGTGCAAGTTGTCTTTCAGGATGTCAGTCAGTGGTGTCCTGCTGTTGGCTGTTGCACAGTTGCCAGCAGGGCCTTGTGCTCCCCACAGCAGTAGCCAGTGTCAGCCATCTTGTCAGTCCTTATCCACTCCCTGTGATGTGAGCATGGTTCAGGGTAGTGTTGATGGGACAGTTGTGGGGGTGAGCTATGTCTGTGTCTATGACTCCCATCATGCTATTGCCCCCACCCCACTTCCCAGCATTCCCATACTTACTTGCTTTTGTGGGGAGTTCAGTGTGTGTGGGTGTGAGAGCAATGGCAAGATGGCTGACAGTGATGTCCTGCTGTTGGTTGGTGTGCAGTTCCCAGCATGCCCTTGTGCTCCCCACGACACGGCAACAGTGTCAGACATCTTTGATGGGCCTTTCCACTCTCTGTGGGATGTGCATGCGTGAGTGTGAGCTTGCTGGGCCATGTGGTGGGGGATGTAGAGCTGTGCCTACGACTCCCATCATGCTATTGCCTCCACCCCCTTACCAGCATGCCCATGCTTCCTTCCTTTTGACTCTGCTTCCCTGTGGGGTGGGCTGCCTGTGCTGACAGGATGGCTGGGAGTGTTGCCCTGGCAGATGTTTGGCTAAAAGTCCAAAGAGTGTCCCTGTGCTTCACACAACATAACCCATGGTGGAGGTTCTTTGTGGGATCTTGAGTTAGGATGTGAGGCATTGCATTCTCCCAGGTGGGTTATGTGGAGTATGTGTTGAGGGGGTGTGTGAGGGGAGGTGCTTGTGACTATGGTCAGTGCTGCAAGTCCTCCTTCCCACCCAGCCATATATCCCACCATGGAACGTGCTTGCATTGCAGAGAGTGCAAGTTGGCTTTCAGGATGTCAGGCAGTGGTGTTGTGCTGTTTGTTGGTGCACAGTTCCCAGCAGGGCCTTGTGCTCCCCACAGCAGTAGCCAGTGTCAGCCATCTTGTGAGTCCTTATCCACTCCCTGTGATGTGAGCATGGTTCAGGGTGGTGTTGATGGGACAGTTGTGGGGGTGAGCGATATCTGTGCCTACTACTCCCATTATGCTATTGCCTCCACCCCCTTCCCAGCATGCCCATGCTTCCTTCCTTTTGACTCTGCTTCCCTATGGGGTGGGCTGCCTGTGCTGACAGGATGGCTGGGAGTGTTGTCCTGGCAGTTGTTTGGCTAAAAGTCCCAAGAGTGTCCCTGTGCTTCACACAACATTACCCAGGGTGGAGGTTCTTTGTGGGATCTTGAGTTAGGATGTGAGGCATTGCATTCTCCCAGGTGGGTTCTGTGGAGTTTGTGTTGAGGGGGTGTGTGAGGGGAGGTGCTTGTGACTATGGTCAGTGCTGCGAGTCCTCCTTCCCACCCAGCCAGCCAGATATCCCACCATGGAACGTGCTTCCATTGCAGGGAATGGAAGTTGTCTTTCAGGATGGCTGACAGTGGTGTCCTGCTGTTGGTTGTTGCCAGCAGGGCCTTGTGCTCCCCACAGCAGTAGCCAGTGTCAGCCATCTTGTGAGTCCTTTTCCACTCCCTGTGATGTGCGCATGGTTCATGGTGGTGTTGATGGGACAGTTGTGGGGGTGAGCAATATGTGTGACTACGACTCCCATGATGCTATTGGCTACACTGACTTGCCCAGCATACACAGAATTCCTTCCTTTCAGTGGTCTTCACTGTGTGTTGGTGTTGTAGTGGTGGCTACATGTCTGGATGTGTTTGTTAGTTCTATTTGTGCCACTGCCTAGCTGTAGTTGTGTTTGTACATGTGATGACACGGTTAAATGTAACTTTGAGATGGCATGTGTTGTGTTTATCTGACTGACATACACATTTTGGGATGATTCTGTTCTGGTTGCTGTGTAATTGCTATGAGTGCATGGTTTGACTCTCCCCTTGACAGTGATGTGTGTGTGTATTGTGGCAGAATATTGTGTACATTTGTTGTGTACTCACCAGGCTCTGGGATGTTCTCTAGTCCATAGACGCTCACTGGCGGAAGGATGGCCCGCACCTTCTCCTCCCAGGGCCTGAGGTATACTGGCTTGGCAGGAGGGCCACTGCCGGTGTATTGGCTCAGGAGGTAGTCCTTCTTGAGCAGCTCCCGTACCCTCCTGCGCACGTCATACCACCTGTTCTGGATGTCAGTCTTTGTGCGCAGACATGGTGATTGTGCGTTCACCCTGTTGATGATCCTCTCCCACATCTTCGTTTTCTGGGAGATGGGTGACTGTTGGACCAGTGTGCCAAACAGCTGTGGCTCTACCCTGAGGATCTCGTCTACCAGGACTTCCAATTCACAATCTAGGAACTTGTGATTCTTCTTTGGGGGCCTGGTGATGGGTGGTGATGGTGAGTGATGTGTGTGTTGGTGTGCAGGTGAGGGTGTGTGAGTGTGTGTTTTGCTGGGTGTATGTGAGGTAGCTATTTGTTGGTGTGCTGATGGTGTGTGGCTTGTGTGAGGGATGAGCTGTGGGTGTGTGGTTGCTGTCTGTTGAGTGCTGGCAGTAGAATGGCATTTGCAAAGGATCATGGTTGGGATTTGTGTCCTTTATATGGGTGGAGTTGTGGGTGTGTCTTTGTTCTCTGTCCCCACCCCCCCAGTATTTATTGGCTTTGTAATTGCTTGTTTGGCCTTTTTTTGTGTATTTTTCCTTAGTACTTTCTGTGCATGTTGGAAACGTTCTTGTGACCGAGTCGGACCCTGCATTTGTCTCGTACGGTCTTCTCCGTTTCGTTCACGCTGTGTTTGTGCAGTTTTCTATGCTGCGTACGCGTCGGTCGCGGTGTTTTGTGTTACTTCGGCTCGGTTTTGTATGCGTGTCGGTCGTACGGCTTGTCCTCCGTTCGACTCGGTCGTGGTTTTCGCGCCTTGCATCGTACTTAGCGGTTTGGAGTTCGCGTGTACGTTTCGGTTGGATTTGTTCCGGGTGCGTGTCGGTCGGTTCGGTTCGCGTGTTTTTCCGGCCGGATTGCTGTTTTCCGTGCAGCTCGGTCGTTCGGCTTGGGTTCAGTACGTGTCGGTCGGATTTTGCACGCCTTGCATCATACTTGGCGTGTCGGGCGCCACAGGTACGTGTCGGTCAGAATAAATTCCGGCTCCGAGTCGGTCGGTGCTTTTTCCGGCCCGAATCGGAATCGACCCCTCAGTCTGTAGTGTTGCACCGAGTCAGTTCAGATTCCATTTTCAAAAATGCAATGGATTGCCCTGCAGTAGAAGTACAATTTGTTATTAAACAACAAGAAGGGAAACATTGACTTGAGTCACTTTGTTTTAGTGTGTAGATTAAATACTAGGACACTTCATGCACAACAACAACAACAACACAAACACCAATCACTCAGAGTCAGGGTCCAATGCATGCCATCAGATTCATTACCTGTTCTCATCTTAAGGGGCAGTCCCTCTCGACTCGGAAACTAGGAGGATAGCTATAGTCATGTTCTTTTGGAGGGACTCGACGAGGCAGGCACACATTTCTTGTACTATTCTCCATCCAATGTCTGGCTTGAGGGAAACGGATTTAGGGTGAGTCAGGATGGATGGAGCAGGACTCGGAGGAGTGGACTTCTTTTATAAATGCACACAGTTGCAACTCCAATATGGCAATGTTAGACTTGGCTTTTTCAGCGGGTTTACCCCCAGACTTTTTGCTTTTTGGCCTCCTGTTTTTGACCCTGTGTGTGTTGGTTTTAGGACTCTGGGCACTTTACCAGTGCTAAAGTGCATATGCTCTCTGTGTAAATTGTGTTATGGATTGGTGTTTCCATGATTGGCCTATTTGATTTATGTGTCAGTCCCTAGTAAAGTGCACTGCGAGTGCCAGGGCCTATAAATCAAATGCTGTTGGTGGGCTGCAGCACTGGATTGTGCCACCCACGCAAACAGCCCGTAAAGTGGAACTCTGGCCTGCCATTGCAGAGCCTGTGTGCAGCCTGGGGCTGCCATGTCGACTTGGCAAGTGCACACACTTGCCAGTCCCTAAACCTTCCCTTTTCTACATGTTAGTCACCCCTAAGGTAGGCCCATGGTACCCCTGTGGGCAGGGTGCATTGTATGTGAAAGGTAGGACATGCCCTGGTGTGTGTGGCATGTCCTGATAGTGAAATACAGCCTACTTCGTTTTTCACTATTGCAAGGCTACCTGTTCCCCATAGGCCAGAATGGGCAGTTTGATTATTACATCCTATGATCCTAACTGACCCAGGGAACATGGTAGAAATTCGAGTTTAGTATGCCTGAACTCAGAATGATAAAATGCATCTTTTAGTGAAGTTGGTTTTAACATTCTGTGTTTGAAAATACCACTTTTAGAAAGTAGGTATTTTCTTGTCTAGCCATCCAAGCCTGGCTCTGCTAGGTTGTGTATTCCTTGTCTGGAGTGTGAGTGACAGGGGCTGGGGGATTACAGGAGACAGGGTGAGTCAGCACAGGGCTAAATAGCAAGATCTACATGTAGATGGGTGGGAGGAGTTGCACCTGGGACCTGAATAGGGCTGTGCCTTCCCTCCACAATGCTGGCTCCACCTCCTGTGGTGTGTCTGATGTCCCTGGCCTACACTGTAAAAGGAAAGAAGGAGTCTTGTCAACAAAGTGCTCCAGGACTGACCAGAACTGGTTTGGACTAGGCAAAGGCCTCTCTGCCTTCAGAGAACAAAGAAAAATTGAGGATAAAAAGGGGGACCCCCACCCCAGAACTTTAGAACTCTTTTGGACCAAGAAGACTGCCAAGAAGAAGAGCTGGAGAAGCTGTGAGGAGGAACTACCACTTTGCTGTGTGCTTTGCTGTTATGGCCTGCAGTGGCTGCTTCTGTCTTGGGCAGTGAAAGGACTGGACTGAACTTTCTGCAATCTACTTTGTCAGTTTCTCCAAGGGCTTGAGGTAGAGCTTTCCCCCTGTTCAAGAAGTCTCAGGAACAGCAAAGACTTCAAGCCCGACGCCGCTGCCGACTCCGTGTCCTGAAGGCACCGCAGAGGGCACCGCCGCAACGCCGCACCACGACCCTGGTCTCACCGACGACGCCTGCTGACGCCGCCACCGAGCCGCTGCTCGCACCGCGACCTGTGGGCACCGCACTCCGCACCGCCTCGCTTCACGACGACGCCTTGGTATCCCAGACGACGCCACTCCATGCCGGACTCGACACCGCTGCTTGCACCGTGGTTCGAGGGCACCGCTCGTAAAGTTACATGACGCACCGCCCTCATCCCGCACCGCACCGCAGCCTTGGCCTACCGACGCCAGTGCCATCGACTCCAGTTCGTCAGCCGACGACAGCGCTTCAGCAACGACGACGCTGCTGCTGCACCGTGACCTGCCAGCACCGTGATGAGCACCGCCTTCACCTCACACCGTGACCCTGGTCTCACTGACGACGCCACCTGACGCCGCCACTGAGCCGCTGCTCGCACCGCGACCTGAGGGCACCGCACGCCGCACCGCTGCACTTCGCACCGCAGCACCCGATGCCTGTCGACACCAGCGCTCCTGACTTCAACAGAGGGGAGTTCGATCTGCAACGCGTGTGACTTCGAGGGCCCCGACGACGCCTGCACCGACCTCCGGAACCGACGCCTGCAGACGCCGTGTTTTCAGAAGCTCACCGCGAGGTCATCGACGCCCTGCATTTCTGAAAGGTACTGTTTGTGGGTCTTCCCGACACCGTAGCTGACCCGCGACGCCGCGGTCAGCCAGAACTGTTTGGATTTGTTTGTTCACGACGCCGTGATAGCCCCGGACGGAGCTATCGACATCAAGGAACTGTTTTTAAGGCCACTGTGATAACTGAAGATTTTTAAATTACTGTACTGTGGATTTTTATCGTATTGGTCTTGTTTTAAGTATATAAAAATATTGGATATTTTTCTAAACTGGTGTGGTGTCCATTTGTAGTGCTTACACTGTATTACTGTTGGTTATGTGCAAATGCTTTACACACTGCCTCCAAGATAAGCCTGACTGCTCGTGCCAAGCTACCAAGGGGGTGAGCAGGGGTTATTTTAGGAGTGTAACTCCCTTATCCTGACTAGGAAGAAGGGTCCCTACTTGGACAAAGGTGCAAGCCCTTGCCAACTAGAGACCCCCATTTCTAACAGGCAATAAAAAGACAAGACAGTGGTGATGGATTTGTTGTGATTTGAACCAGAAAAACAGAGACACACACAAATAATAAAAGCAATTAAGGAAGAAAGAAAGTAACAAGTTGAAAGCCTTGTTGTCAGGGAAGTAGAGCTCGTCCTCAAACTCTGGTGGTTCACCCAGAAGTAGGTCATCTACCACACTACTTTTGTGACCTAAGTCACTGTCCTCCTCTTCCTGCTGTGCTTCAGGTATGGTGTAATCCGGTGGTATAAAGCGCTGATTCATTTTGATCATGGTTAACCTCTCCATGTTTTGGGGCAAGAGACTGGTCCTTTTCACTGTTACAATGGCACCAGCAGCACTGAAAACACGCTCAGAAGAGACACTTGCCACAGGGCAAGCCAGATATTTTATCCCCAGCCTGCTGAGCCAATGGCAACTTTTCCCATACCAATACAGCAATGGGTTTTGATCAATGTAGACCCCTGTTGGGTCATCCAGATAGGCCTGGACCATCCGCTCAATGCTCAGGAGTGCTCCGTTTTACCTGGCCTATTTTGCCTTTGCATTTGCATCAGCACTGGACCTAACAAGCCCTTGCTGTAGATACCATTCTTGTGCTGAATTTACTGGGGCTGGTCATGATCCTTTTCTTGCTGTTGTTGATGTTGGTGGTTTTGACTACTGTGAGCCAACCGCACTGACCTCAGGCTCTGAATTTGAACTTGACGCAGGCTGCCCTGCAGTACTTGTTGTGGGCTGGAGTAGCGGGCCTCTAATTTCCAGTCGGTCTTTTTCACAGCGACTGGCTACCGCAGCTATCCAAGTTTTGTACTTGGCAACATCCACTTGTGAAAAAGGAATTAATGTGTTAGTGTTCAGCACTGATTTGTACAGTGGATCCAGAATTGTGGCAGAAATGTAACGGTTGGATGACACAATCTCAGTTTGTACCCTTGTATTTTCAGCTAAGCAAAGGGATAAGCTCTCAACCAACTCATATACTTCTTTTTTTCCCTCCACACCTGCGTACATTGCAGACACCCCCTTCAGTTGTTCCTGTAGCATGTGCAACAATGGGATAGCTTGGCCCATAGTACAGTCCTCCTTGCTGACTTCATGTGTGAAGAGCTCGAAAGGAAGTAGCATCTCTGTCAGGCATTTAACTAGGCCCCATTGGTCCATCTCAATGGTCATGCCTTTCACACTAGCATCCCCTAGTCTTCACATGACATATTCATTGATTGGTCTGTACTGTTCAAACATACGGACAAGCATGTAATAAGTTGAGTTCCAACGTGTTGGCACCTCCTGGATGAGTGCTTTAACTGGCACTCTATACTCACGTTGAATGATCCTCAGCTGCTTCCGGGCTTTAAAAGAATGGCTGAAATGTGTGCATATTCTTCTGCAGGTGGTCAGTAAGTTGCTGACTCTGTATTCTTTTTCAGAAAGTCTTGAACAATGATGTTAATGCAGTGCGCCAAACACAGGACCTTGAAATAGCCACCATTGCCCATGGCCTTAACTATATTACTGCCATTGTCCGTGGCAGCAAAACCAATGTTAAGCCCTCTTGGGTGCAGCCATTCAAAGACCTTGCTGTTAAACTCTTCCAAAATGTTTGCAGCAGTATGAGATTTCTCCATGGCGAGCATGGCTACAGTTGCATGTTTCCTAGTGGCATTAAAAATCTCAGTAGTGTTAACACCTGCAGATATCTTTTCTCTAACCCCCACAAAAGAGATCCAGTGTGCAGTGATGCACATGTAATCAGTGGCTTGGCAACTGGTCCACATGTCTATTGTCATGTGGATACTGTGAACAGCACTCTGCCGCAAAGCTTGTCCAAGCAATTCCAGCACGTCGTGATGTAGTGCTGGAACAGCAACTCTGGCAAAATAGGACAGTATGGGAACCTTCCATTTTGGGCAGATGGCTGTCACAAATTCAAGAAAATCCACCCCTTCCACAAAAGAAAAAGGGAGAAGGTCCAGCGCTAACATTTTAGCCAGCTTCACATTGTACAAACGTGCTGTTGGGTGGTTGAGTTCGTACTGCCCCTCCAAGCTAAACATGCTGAGAATGGTAGGCTAGATTTTTTTCCTTTCTGGTGCCACTGATGTAGGTGACTTCTTGATGTCAGATGTTGTTAGGCTCAATGCCGCACTTTTTTTTGTTGCGGTACTCTGTTGCCTTGGTGTCTCAGTCTCAGCCTGACTCTTACTCTTGTGCCACTGAGATGTTGCTGAGGCTGATGGGGATGTGGGCGGTACCACTGCACTGCTGGGGACAGGGCTACTTTGTGTTCCAGAGAAAATGTCTCCCTCTTGTTCACCTTCCACAGCAATCGTATCTTCTACTTCTTCATCACCACCAACAGCAATGGGTGCAGTTTAACTCTTTTGGCCTTTAAGGTGTTCCTCCCACTGGATCAAGTGGTGTGTTTTCAGATGGGTTGTTTGGCCTCCGGTACCATAATTTGTACCAAGATTACCCGACTAACACCTTGTTTACAAATGGAGCATATAGCAACGTTCTCCTCCTTACTGCTAACCGAAAAGAAGTCCCAAACTGGGGAGGTGAACTTTCTGGAGCTGCTGGAGGTGCCACTTGCAGTGCCAGATGAACTGGAGGGTGGGCATGGAATTTGACCCTGTGCACTACCACTACCTACTTCTACTGAGGTGGTTGTGCTGGATGTAGGTCGCTGCTGGGCCTTTGCAAATGCAAATATGGATGCTGGAGGTGGTGTTGGTGTTACCTGTGTTGGTGGTATCCGTGCCACATCCCTCACAGCAATTTGGGATGGGGTAATGTCGGTCTCCACTGGGGGGGACTGATGTCCATGATGACTGGCTCATCATCATCCTCCTCTTCTACATCTACCTCCATAACTCTGAGGCTTTCTGGAACCTTCCTTTTCCCTAGCCTTGTCTCGTGGCATCTCCCACTCTCAGACCGAGGTGGTGGCTTAGAAGGGGGGCTTGCAGAAGAACTCAATGGACTAACCCTCCTTTTCCTTGCTGGGGATCTGGAAGACAATGGATCTTCTGAAAGAGTGGCTTGCTCTTCTTCCTCTGCAGGAAGCTCAATTTCCTGAACTGCCCCAACTTCGGGAGGAACAACTACTATTGTGGGCGGTGGTTGCGGCTGTTGTTGTCCACTTATCTGAGTTTCCTGCATTGATTGGGTACTACTTTGCGATAACGATAAGTCAATTTCAACATCGCTGCTCGTTGGCATTGTCGTGATGAGACTGGCTGCCTCTGAGACAGACATGGGCTTGGGCCAAGGTTGGTGGGGTGTGTCCACTGATGCGGGGGTGCTACTCCCAGCTTGATCCCCAGACACCGCTGCTGCAGGCGCAATTTTTGGTTTCCCTAAAAAGATCTTGGTCGGCACACCAGAAGTGGTAAGTGGCACTTCCTTCTTCTTCTCACTGGCAACTTTCTTGGTACTGGAGGACCTGGTACCTTTCTTTGGGGCCATCTTCTTCAGATGTCAGCAGCACACAGTGGCACTGGTTGAAGAGATATCTGTGGTCACACGTCATGTGACGTCGTGCGCAGCAGGACTTCTGTGTGGCAGTACAATGGTGATGACACCTCCTCCTCTTTTGCGCACCTAAATGCAAAGAAGCAAGAAGAACATCACTGAAACGTGGCATTTATTGTTGTGGTTCAATTTACTACTGTACAAACAAACAAATAAAATATATAACTTAGTGTGTGGTCACACTTGTTAGTGTTATTATTAATATTATTAACTCAGTTATTAAAAGGAGATAACAACAGTGAAGCCATTTGTGAGACTTTGACAACAAGGGCTTTCATGGTGAACTGTGTACACTCAGGAAGGATAGGAAAGAAGAAGAACAAAAACAAAAATACAAATGTAATGGAACCTGTTTGGCATTGTGAATGTGATTGTGCATCACGTGGGATGCAGCATCATTCAGGAAGCTGCAACTGGCAATGGGGATGGAAGCAGTAAGCCAAGAGGAACAAAGGAAAGACATGCAGGCCAATGGCAAAAGCAGCACACTAACTACCAACACAAAATGGCCACCAGCCACATGGTCACTCATACAACAACTTGCAGGAGGCCTGTAAAACAATGAACTCAAGCAGGCCTATATGGCCAGACAAAGGAGGCATGCTAAACAACACAGCTTTAATGCATTATGCAACAATGCAAAAACGAAAGTCCACAGGGCTAAAAAAGGTTTGCAAGTTACACAACAACCACACCACACACATCCAACAAAGGCATTTATTTAACACACACAAAAAAAGTGAAATATACCCCCAAAAAAAACACATTTTGCAATTCAATCCAATGCCATCCATGCCCTAAATGATGGTTAAATTCAACAGACACCACAGAAACAGTTGTTTCATGCACCCATGAGTAGCTCTGGGCCTTCCGGCTGAAAGGCCTATAGTATTGGCAGACTACTGGGCTAGTGAATTAAATAAATATTGCAAATTAATTGATTTCCAAAGTTGGAGAAAATGCAGTGAACTGTGCAACATGTTTCCTTTAAAAAGATGAAAAATTACTTACAAAGAAACAACTAGGCTCCTACTGAACTATAGGCCACCCACCACAATACATTTTTTAAAAAGAGGAAAAGTACAAAAACATTTAGATGCAATGCCCCAATCAAATAAACAACACCAATTTTCCAACTTACTTGTGAAATCTCAGATTCAAAAGTCCTCAAATCCAATGATATATGATGCAGCAGCCACAAAGAGTGATCCTTCCAGCTCCAAATCCAAATGAAAAGTGAACAGGACATGGACAAAGCACTTGGAGGAGCCTGCTGGACAGGAACAGGAAGTTGGAGACTCTGGGGCACTTCCTTCCTCTTAAAAAAAAAGAAAAAAAAGAAAAAGAACTTGCACAAAAAAGTACCGCCAAATGTCAATATGAGGAGTTTTTTTCATCCAAATCATCATTTTGAGAAGGTTTTATGCTGCTCGAGAGATATTCTTCTCCAGCTTGCAAATTCTGCGTGTTCGGCATCGCGATCTTCAGCCGGAAGTCTGATGGCGCGTCCGAATGACGTGTTCGCGATCGCACACTCTCGCGGGACCGTGCGGCCGGCTACCAAATCTCGTGGCGCTCGCGAACGGATAGGAAATCTCGTCGGCGATCGCAGACATCCCGGTAAGTTGCTCCTGCACGCGCAAAAACACATTTTGAATGTGCAAACAAAAAAACCCTCCGCTCCGTTGCGGAGCGCTGAGTCTTTTCGGTAACTCTGCGTTCTACGCGGAATGCAGAGTTGCCAAAAATCCGCAAACTCCGCGAGTGGAGCGGAGTTTTCCACCCAGGGTTAGTCTAAACTGGGGTGGCATGATGAGCATAAGAACGATGGAGTTAACCCAGATCTTTTGACTGGGGGTGAATGTTTGATTTGCTCTGCATTCGGTCCATCATCTGTGTGTCTTTTGCTTTCTTGCCCTAAGTGCGCCCGGTATGCCCAGACATGTGTCCCAGGTTCACTGTGCCACTGGATTCAAGCTAGCCTGGCTGATATGGGGTGATGCCCTGAAACCGGTCCAAGCATGCTTGTTTCTAGTCCAGGGAGGACCTGGCTTGGCAGTTCGGGTTGGACTGTTCCCATGAGGCACAGGGTCAAGACTGATTTGCATATGACTGGGTCTAAACTGGGGTGGCATGGTGAGCAAAAGAAGGATGTAACTCAGATCTATTGACTGGGGGTGAATGTTTGATTTGCTCTGCATTCTGTCCATCATCTGTGTGTCTTCTGCTTTCTCACCCTAAGTGCACCGGGTATGCCCAGACATGGGTCCCGGGCTCACTGTGCCACTGGATTCAAGCTAGCCTGGCTGATGAGGGGTGATTCCCCGAAACCGGTCCCAGGATGCTTGTTTCTGGTCCAGGGAGAACCTGGCTTGGCAGTTCATGCTAGACTGTTCCCATGAGGCACAGGGTAAAGTCTGATTTGCATATGGCTGGGTCTAAGCTGGGGTGGCATGGTGAGCAAAAGAACGATGGATTTAACCCAGATCTATTCACTGGGGGTGAATGTTTGATTTGCTCTGCATTCCATCCATCATCTGTGTGTCTTTTGCTTTCTCGCCCTAAGTGCGCCGGATATGCCCAGACATGGGTCCGGGGCTCACTGTGCCACTGGATTCAAGCTAGCCTGGCTGATGAGGGGTGATACCCTGAAACCGGTCCAAGGATGCTTCTTTCTAGTCCAGGGAGGACATGGCTTGACAGTTCGGGCTGGACTGTTCCCATGAGGCACAGGGTCAAGACTGATTTGCATATGGCTGGGTCTAATCTGGGGTGGCATGGTGTGCAAAAGAAAGATGGATTTAACCCAGATCTATTAACTGGGGTGAATGTTTGATTTGCTCTGCATTCCGTCCATCATCTGTGTGCCTTTTGCCATTTCACAAGGAGCACATCAACACACAAGGTAGCTCCCTTCAGTGACAGGGAATACAATAGCACTGTGTGCTTTTTTTTTAGACCAAAATAACATTTTTGTCTTTAACCAATGTTTTGTTTAGATTGATGAGGGTCCAGCAGATTGGTGAACCATGAAGGTTTGCAAAAACCATGACAAAAAAACCAAGAATTGCCAATAGGCTGGCAGACAACATTAGATCTATTGGGTTTGCCAATGCTTGTTATCAGTACGAGGTAGGTAGCTTTCTTGCATTCAGGCAGCCCAGACCGCTGTTCACAAGAAAAGCACATGGAGCCCTCCAAAAAGACATCGTTACTAACCCATAGCTACTTCACATAATATAGTTAGATCGGTAGAATATCTCTTTCCTAATCTGGAGCTCCTCCCACTATTGATGTTAAATGGTGGCACACATTGCACCACTGATGTAACGCTGTCTTGAATTGGAGCCCCGTTTACTCTTTTTTTACTTAGAAATCAAAAGGTTCTGCTGGTGTACCTCAGCAATGAACTGTAGCATCCTCTGCTGTTCTGAGGACAGGACCTCCTGCAGCTCTGCTGATGCACCTCGTTTCTGATCTGCAGCATCCATTGCTATTATAGGAATCATAGCACAGTCAGCTCTCTTGTTAGCATAGGAATAGGGACATAAGCAGCTCTTATGATGCACTTCATAAACAGCTCTGCTGATGCACCTCGTTCCTGATCTGTGTCCCCCTTTGCTGTTATAGGAATAGGAGCACAGTCAGCTCTCTTGTTATCATAGGAAAAGAGACATAAGCAGCTCTGCAGGTGCACTTCAGCCCCGATCTGCAGCCTTGTGTGCTGGGTTAGTAACAGGAGAGCTGGCAGCTCCGCTGATGGACATCAGCCACACTCCTCCTCCTAGGCTGCGAACATTAGCTACGCAGCTCTACATGCAAGTTGCAGCCCCTTCCTCTACTGTACTAATACAAATCGACATCAGCTCTTCTAATTGACATCCACCCATTAACCCCTTCGCTGCTAGGCCTTTTCCCCCTGTGCTAAGCCTTTTTTTGGCTATTTGGGGTAGTTCGCGCTTAGGCCCCTGTAACTTCTTGACCACATAAGGTATCCACGCCAAATTTGCGTCCTTTTCTTCCAAACTCATGGGGATTCAAAAGGTACCCAGGGTTTGTGGATTCCCCTGGGGGGACCCAGAAATTAGCCAAAATACAGCTAACCTTTTTTTTTAAGTGGGAAAAAAGTGCTGCAAATGAAAATGTCTGTTTTTTTCCCTGCAAATGGTATCAACAAATTGTTTGTGGTGCTGAAATCACCATCTTTCTAGCCTTCAGGGACTGACAGACTTTTGTCTGAATACCAACATTTTTAACACAGTTTTGGCATTTTACTGGGACATAGCCTATTTTTGCTATTTTTTGTGCTTTCAACCTTCTTCCAGTTAATGGTAGAAATGGGTATGAAAGCAGTAATGGATCCTGGAAAGCTATACATTTCAGAAAAGTAGACAAGATTCTGAATTCAGCAAGGGGTAATTTATGTAGATCATTCAAGGTTTTTTTATAGAAACTAACAGTTGAAAATAGGAAAAATTGAAAATGAGTTGAAAAAAACAGCCATTTGTGACAACGTTTTCACCTGTAACTTCTTTTAAGTATGACAGATTTTTTAAAGCAATATGCCGTTACATCCGCTGGACCTTTCTGGTTGTGGGGATATATAGGACTTGTAGGTTCACCAAGAACCTGATGAACCGAGAGTCAATAACTGAGCCGCGTCTTGCAATGTTTTTTTATTATGTACCGGGTATAAAGCAATTCATTTGGGAAAATATATACACTGAAAAACCGGTATGAAAGACACCTATGTATTTCTGAAATTGGAACAGAATATAGAGTTTAGAAACAGCAGCTATTAGCACATCTCCAAAATTGTGAGTACCCATACTAGCATGTGAATTATAGGACATTTTTCAAAGTGAGTTTTTTTTACACATTGTTTTTCATTTGGAAAGCAGAAATGCATCAAAAGTCAATAGGTAATAACAGTTGCTCTACAATTCTGTGTTACCCTAAGCCTCCCGATAAAAATTGTACTTCACTTGTGTGGGTAGGTCTAATTCCCGCGACAGGAAACCGCTCAAAACACAACGTGGACACACCAGATTTTTACTGACCCTTAATTTGCAAAGTGCCTAGCTGTGGATTTTGAGCCCTAGTTCTGCCAGCACCTAGGGAAACCTAGCAAACCTATGCATTTTTGAAAACTAAACACCCAGGGGAATCCAGGTTAGGGTGACTTGTCTGGCTCTCACCAGGTTCTATTACCCAGAATCCCTTGCAAACCTCAAACTTTGTAAAAAAAAAACAACATTTTCCTCACATTTCTGTGATGAAAAGTTCTGGAACCTGCGTGGATCCACAAAATTTCCACCACCCCGCATTCCCCAAAGTCTTCCAATAAAAATGGTACCTTACTTGTGTGGGTAGGCCAAGTGCCCGCGACAGGATACGGCCCAAAACGCAACGTGGACACACCACATTTTTCAGTGAAAACTGACCCTTTTTTTGCAAAGTGCCTAGCTGTGGATTTTGAACCCTAGCTCTGCCTGCACCTAGGGAAACATAGCAAACCTATACATTTTTGAAAACTAGACATCTAGGGGGATCCAGGATGGGGTGACTTGTCTAGCTCTCACCAGGTTCTGTTTCCCAGAATCCTTTGCAAACCTCAAACTTTGTAAAACAAAACACATTTTCCTCACATTTCTCTGATGGAAAGTTCTGGAATCTGCGTGGATCCACAAAATTCCACCTACCCCTCATTCCCCAAAGTCTTCTGATAAAAATGGTACCTCACTTGTGTGGGTAAGTCTAGTGCCCGTGACAGGAAACAGCCCAAAGCGCAGCATGGACACACCACATTTTTACAGGGATAACTGACCATTCTGGGCAGCCCCCACCCCTATGTATAAACAAATCAACATAATCCCTAGTGCCTAGTGGGCTTTCTGCCCCCGAAGGGGGCAGAAAGACTGTTGAATTCTGGGGGGGATGGGTGGGGGCAATGCCATGCCCATTTTAGGCAGCCCCACCCCTACAGGTGTAAAATGAAGAAAAAAAATCCCTGGGGCCTAGTGTGCTTTCTGCCCCCCCTGGGGGGCAGATTGGGGGCTATTGCCCCCATCTGCCCCCAGGGGGGGGCAGAAAGACTGCATGCGCCCAAAGTAATGGGGGGAGCAAAAGCCCTTGCCCAAGGGGCCACTCCCCTCTCCCTGGTGCCTAATGGGTTGATCCCTGCTTGCACTTCTCTTGCTCTTTCTGCACCTTTCTTCCTCTTTAGGCACCTTTCTTCCTCTTTCTGCCAGTAGGTTTCACGCTTTTTCACCCTGCTCGTAATTCTTCCCTTTCATTCGTTGTAGGGCCTACTCCGCTTTGGAAGTGAAGAGGCTGTTTAGTGCCATCCGAGCTTGTCCCTGGGACTGCGGTGCTGTGGGGTGGGGTGTGACGAGTAAAGGCAAGTGTAAGACAAGATATCCTTCTCCACCTCTCGCTCTCTGGTGACCGTCTGCCTATTGGCCTGAGCTGCATCTCTCATAAGTTGGCCTCTAATGGTGGACTTTGCGGCAGCCCAGAGAGTCCTGGGGGAAGCCACCGACCCCGGTTGTCAGGTAGGTAGTCTGTAAGATGTGTCTTCAGTTGAGATTTGCCCTGGGGTGTCCGATGGTGTTGTATATTCAAACGTCAGGGCTTGCGACCCGGACTGGCCAGACCTAGGTCTAAAGACAAGAGGACCAGGGAATGGTCCGAGAGAGCCGCTTGCAATATTTGGGATTCCCAGGTAAGCGCCACTGTTCTATGGGAGATTAAGAAGTAGTTTCGAAGCTTTCCAGGAGACGGCGACCTTTAAGAACATGAGAGCGAGCGAATTCCAGGCACTCCAATCGCTTCAGTCCAACACCAACATTGTCATCAAGTCAGCTGACAAGGGGGGTGGCATCGTGATCCAGGATGTAGGGGCCTACGACAATGAATGCAGGCGCCTCCTGAATAACCAGGTCAACTACACTCGCCTGGGCATGGACCCCTCCCCAGAACTCCAAGCGACGATTAAAGAAATAGTGGACCAAGCGGAGACCAACGGACACATCACGAAACATGAGGCGGACTTCCTGACCACCAGCAAAGGCACTATCCCGTACTTCTATACCCTGCCTAATACCCATAAAAACAAAATGCCTCCGCCTGGATGGCCCATTGGGTCGGGTATAGGTTCTTTGCTAGAACCTTTGTCGAAATACTGCAACTTTTTCCTCAAGCCCTTGATCCAAGATACCAGCACCTACCTCAAGGATACCAAGAGCCTTCTAGCCTTACTACATGAAATGGAATTCCCAGAAGAACCCACTTTCCTGGTCTCGCTAGACATTGAGAGCCTTTACACCTGCATTCCGCAAGATGACACCATCAAGGTCATTAAGGATACGTTGGAGAGAGCACAATGAGATTTCGTCACACCAAAAGAGTTTGTGGTCAAGTGTGCCACCCTCGCACTGAAGAGAAACTTTTTCGAATACAAAGGAGAACTCTACCTACAATCCACCGGCACTTCGATGGGCAGCACTTTCGCCCCAAGCATTGCCGGGCTGTACGTGTACGATTTTGAGTGTAGACATATACTCACGTCACAAAACCCCTATGCGCCCTATGTATCCTTTTGGAAAAGGTACTGTGAGAAGTTGGCCTGGTATATGCTGTTCACTAATTAAAGTGGACACCTTGCACCAGAACAATTCGACTCTTATGGTAGATAGGTTTAAGACAACCTTTATAGAAAGCTATCCTAGTGGTAGCTGTGGAGATCAGCCTTCAGGCTAAGTCTTGAAGGAATGTAAAGCAGCTTGTTTTACCACACAATCTCTTGAATCACCAAATGAAAAGACACCACACAGGTATATATATCAAATATATATGTATTTATTAATAAACACTCTCTACTAATCTCTTTATGAGATTAGAGGTCAGGAACATATGTACAAGTCAAATATTATCAGGATAAGTTTAGCACCATTGAATGTTACAATCTTAGTTTGCTAGACCTAGGTCTAGGGCATCTAGAATCGAGGGACCCCCAAGAACCACCCCAGGTAGTTGTAGGAGACCCACAGGGGACGGACGCGGTGACCTGGCACCGATGCGAATCCTGTACGAGTCTATGCGCTCAGACGCGATTGAAATATCAATGTTAAAGGTCCCTTGCGTGTTCGAGGCGAACACACCGATCGGTCCTTGTACGAGTCGAAGGACGCGGTTACAGATGGTATTGCAAGGGAGTTGGACGTGGTGTGTCTAACACAGACGCGAACCAGGTACGAGTCAGTGCGATAGTCGCACGTGGAAAGTTAGAGTTTTGGGACACTTCAAGGGAAGCTACAAGCAAGTCACTTACAGGGTAAGTAGTTCTAGGGCCCACACCCACAGGAGCACCGTAGTGCTGAAGTTACCTCACCCAGGGGAGCCGGGTGCATAGGTGTTCTTTGGTGTCGGGTCGCGGCGTCGTTTTCAATGGGAGCCAGTGAAGATTTGCTGCTTGCGGCGACAGGAGAAGTGTCCGGAGGAATCCAAGCCTGGATTCGGAAGATGGAAGACCTGAAAGCAGAGGGGAAAGTGTTCAAAGTCACTTGGCAGTGACTCGGGGCAAGGAAGATGGATGCCCACCGTCGTCGCAAGATTCAGGTTGTCTGCGGTTGCCTTGACTCTTCAGCCACGAGGTCCAGGAGGCGTCGTCGACAACCAGAAGCTGGATTACGCATGTCCCACGATGTCTGCAGCTTACTGCAGTGTCGGCAACTCGATCAGAGCCAACAAGCCTTGGTAACAGCAAGTCTCGGGGAAAGTGCGAAGAGACAATGGCACAGACCAGCAAGGTCTGTGGAACTCACCCAGCGAGGGTAAGTCAGGGCAGACCTGGGGCAACCAGGGGAGCCCTTTGGTTTCTTTTGAAAGTCTTTTGGGGACCCGCAAGCCGGCTGTCAAGGGATTGCAATGACGCCTCAGGAGGATTCACTCACAGGGGCCCACGGTCACTCGGGACGTGGTAGGCCTCTGATCTTAGGAGGTATTCCTGCTGGAGGCTGGGACCACACGTGGTCCAAAGTAAAAGTTCGTGGAACATTGTGAAGGGGTTGCACTTGACAATAGTGCACGGTACCCAGGGGTCGCGGTTCCTCGTTACTCTTGGGGTCCACTGGCCTCAGCTTCACTGGGGACTCACAATGGCCTTGGAGAAGTCAGGAAATCTACTTCTTGGGCTGCAGGGACTTTGGACTCCGGCGGGAGCGGAGTAGTTTGTGACCGTCGTTTATAGTTTTTGGTGCCTGCCAAGCAGGGGAGTCACTCCTTGACTCCAAGGGAGATTCTTCAGTCTTCCAAAGGTAGTGGAACGTCGAAGGTCCAGGATTCTTCTTGTAGAGTGTCGTCCAGGGAAATCTAGGGTGCAATGCACAGGTTCCCCCTCTTATACCAAAAGAAGGGGAGGGACTAGCTCTATGACCCTACCTATGGGAGGGTCAGGGAGTGGGTGGCTACACCCACTTCCCTTTGTCCAGTTTCGCGCCAGAGCAGGGACAGGTAGCCCCTGAGCCGGTTTGAACTGGCATATGCACAGAGGAGCCTTCTGCTCCCCAGTGCAGGACTTCAAAGCACTCTAAGAGTGCACCCACCCAGCCCCAATACACTAAACCCTGTCTGGAAGGTGGTCACACCCCTTGGGACAGGATATCTATTGTTGGGCTTCCTCCACTGCGAGTGTTGGTCATCAGCAGGAGGGCAGCCCAGTGTCTGTGACTGGTGGCATCCATTTTGTGATGCCAGGGCTCTGCAGGATTCTACCGCGTTTCCACAGTAGGTACATGTCTATCCCTCTAGAAGGGTGGAATTCTACCCCCGCCACCAGGACTGGCGGGGGGGTAGTGTTCCAAGGTGTTTGACACCAAACACGACATGTTTCGATGCAGCCATTCCAAAGTTAGCATTTTACCGCGAGGATATAATGCACTTAAAAGTATATGGTTTAACCAGCATCCACAAACAGCACCAGAGAATGGACTCTGAGAGCTGCAGAGGGGCCCTGCTCAGGCAGAGGCACCCCCTCACATAGAAGCCAAGCACCCTGCCCTCAGGATTGATAGGGCCTGCCTTAGGGGTGACTGATAGGGTTATATTTGTGTGTAGGTGAGATATAGGGAACCTATATCTCAGTGAGGGGTGCTAGCACTTCCTCACTCAGGCTGCAGTAGCAGGCCTGTGGTGTCAGATTTAGTCTGCTTCCCAGGGGTGGCATAATACATGCTGCAGCCCCTGGTAGGCCTGTGAAGTACCTATGCCCTTGGTACCTAAGGTACCATATACTAGGGACTCATAAGGTGCCACAGTATCCAATCACTAGTGCACCTAGAGTGCACTCCAAATCGTTTAGAGAGAACAGAGAGGCTGGGGCCCGGATTAGCAGGGTCCCAGCCTGACTATAGCCAGAAAACAGTGTAAACATCAGAAAAAAGTGGGGGCAACATAAGAGGCAGATCCTACTCTCCTACAGGTACATAGATGATATCTTCATTGTCTGGCAAGGGACTGAGGAAACCCTCCTAGCATTCTGTCGCTGGATCAACACGTGTGACCCTAACCTGCGTTTCACCTACACGTACAACAAGATGGTATTTCTCGATGTGGTTGTCATGAAGGTCGGTAGTCACCTTCAGACACTAACGCACCACAAACCCACAGCTAAAAACAACCTGCTACACTTCTCGAGTTTCCACCCGCGCCCACTACGGGAGAATCGTCCTTTCGGCCAATATTTATGCCTCAGACGGATTTGCAGTGAACTACAGGACTTCCGGACACAGGCCAAGGATCTGACCAACAAACTCCAGATGCGGGGTTACCCAAAAAAGATACTCAAAAAAAGCTGTAAGAGGGCCAGGAACCAACATAGAGAAGCACTCCTTAAAGACACCCCAAAACCAACAGTGGAGATACCTCTGACATGCGTAACAACGTACAACGTAGCTTCCAACGCCGTCAGCAAATCCATTAGAAAACACTGGAGAATCCTTGAGAGCAACAACCACAAATGGGAGAAACCCCTTTTCTCCTTCAAACGAGCTAGGAGTATCAAGGATTCCGTCGTTCACACTCGCCCTAAGAACGCGGGTAGGGATGATAATCAGTCGGTCCTAAACGCCTGGGCCCTCCCACCAGTAACGGGTCATTTCCCGTGTGGAGCCTGCAGCATCTGCCATCTGACAGCCCCTACAAAGCAACTTGCACTGGAGGAGGGGAAGTTTTGGTTGCAAGGGCACACACCAATTGTAACTCCACCAACGTGGTGTACCTGATCACTTGCCCATGCGGGCTCAGGTACGTTGGTATGACTTCACAAAAAGTAAAGCAGCGAATTTGCGAACATCGTAGCAATATCCGGTGTAAGAAGAACATGACGAAGCTCACTGACCATTTCCTGCAGGCAGGGCATACTACTAATGATTTGAGCTGGACTATCATTGAGCAATTGAAATTAGGTCTGAACACACAACAAGTACTGTTTGAAAAAGAGCAGCGTTGGATCTACCGTTTGTCCACCCACAAGCAAGGACTGAATGACAACATCCCGTGGGGTACAGTGATGAAACGGTGACACTTGTGTCACATGCACCGGCCTATGGGTCCAACTAGTGATGACCTTTTACTATTTTGCCTCACTTTTCATGGGTCAGACCCCATGCATCCCATCTCTTAGTGCCTAACTCTGCGCCTTGCTGGTACTCTACACACATTGTATGCCCCAATCTGAGCCTGATATAATGAAGGTCCCTGGCTACACACATTTATGGGATACAGCCAGTTATTCCTTACTCCTCACTATAGCGGCTAGACCTCCTGCCTCCCAGCGCCTATTGGCTAGCACTATTGATAGCTGCCGAAACTCATAACTCCCCCTATCTAGGCCAAGGACAGGTTAGGGGTTCTGGCACCACTTCCCTAGGGCACTGATTCATTCCAGATGGTAGCGACTTACTTCAATGGGCACACTGTCTCCACAGGGTAGCAAACATTTGCTGACTTGGTTCAATAAGCGTACACTACGAAACACAAATTTACATTTGAGTGTGAGGGTTTCATTACACCACCCCGATATAGTATTCAAGCACGGCCCAATTTTGTTCCATTTTGAATGAAATAAACATACATTGTCGAACCGACTTATCAATAAAGCTTTACTTTTCATAAGGACATTGGTTAGCGGTCTAGCGCTATCTGTCACGTGACCGGAGCTAGTTACGTGAGTCAACCCACGTCCGGGTCACGTGACAAGGTTTTTGGTATTTCTTGACCGGTGCCGCGTTGTAGCGGTAACATTCGGGCCAGTGGCAGGCAACAGGCAGGTCTTGTGAGGGAGAGTACCATACAAAAAGTAAGTGAATTGGGTTGCTAGGGTGGGTGGCTGCCTCTGCCATTAGATACACGCTAGTTTTGACCCTTATTCTGTCTTTACACAGTTTTTACAGGTAGCTTTACCCCCTCCCGGAACCCATGACGTGAAGCCAATAACGCCTTCAAGTAAGCGCCGAGTTCTCCATGCTTTTACGATTCTTTTAATTCACCATTCCACAGCGCGTGCGCTATGCGCTGTGACAGGGCACTATCACTGAGCAACTTACTTTCAAATAAGCAATGGCTTTAACTACACTGCATCTGAATGGTGTCGAATCTGTACTAATAATGACCCGTACTTAGGACCCCTCCGTCCATGCAATTACATGGAGTGGCAGCCTGTGTGACACGTTTGCCTGAGTTAAGGTCACGCGTGGTTTGACCCCTCCGTCAACGAAATTACACGGAGTGGATGTTTGTGGGACACGGTTGCCTGAGTTAAGGCCACACGTGTTTTGGGTTGCATAATGAACCTAGACTACTTCAAGCACGAGGTGTTTTAGCATTTTAAATCCTCTGTTGCATCTGATGAGGAATATCACAGTTGTCACGCAGTAGTCGTGTGTTTATCATGTTTGTTCTCTCTTTTTCAGAGTACAGCAGCTTTTTGGAAATCCCACAAGGCCGCAATGGCAAAACCGTGAGTTTTGCCTTTCACACTACCCCCACAGGTTAGGATACGCCTTAGCGTGCGTATACCGCCGTGGGGATCCTGGTCCTGAAGAATGCTTAGCTAAAAGTGCATCCATAAGCAGAAACATGTTGACCAACGTCCACTTCATTGATTAAATCGGACTTTCCTGGTAAACCTAACCAGCCAGCTCACGTCCGTCGCACTTGTTTTAAACGATCACTGGTTTTCTACCATTAAAATCATTTTGGGATAAAACCAGCGATCTTTTAACCTGCACTACCCTTACACCACCCCCAAAAAAAAACGCTCCGCTGTAATTCAGGCGTTGTAGCACACCAGGGGGACATTCGGTCCCTCTGGTGGGAACCCAGTGATGAAGCATGTCACCAACTAGGTTGGTGAGTGAGGGTTCTTTTAAATAAAGAGGTTTCTCCTCATGCTGCCCTAGTAATTCCCTCTTTTCTCGCTCTTTTGTTGTTATAAAGTATATTCGTCAGGGGGACGAAGAGTGAAAATTCCCTCACTCTCTAGTTGTTAATATAGATTAAGAAGTAGGACCGCGAGTATGTGTGAGAGGGGGGGTTCAGCACAGGGTAGAAAAGAGGTTAGAGATAGATCCGTGTGAAAAGGGGAGAGAGAGTTCGATAAGGCAGGTGCTAATTGAGGAAGGGGTGGAGGGAGGGTGGCTGGGGCTGGGGAAGGGGGAGGTGGGGGAGGGTTGTACAGGTACAGGAGGGAGCAGGAGGAAAGAGGTGTGGGGAGGGGGCCTGGGATGCAAAAGGAGTGAGATGCATCTGAGGTGTGGCCGGCACCTATAGAGGGCTGGCCCTGAGTTCGGTGGTTCAGCGAGCAGTGAGATTGGTGACCATTATGAAAGAGGGGGAGAAGAGAAAACCCCACTGAGAGAGAGGGAATTGGGTAATAGGGCAGTCAGGAAGAGGGGGGTGTCTGCTATCTAGCACAGAGCTAAGTGTCCTAAACTTTGGACTGCGGGTCTAAATTCGAGGTGAGGGTCCCCATCCTGGAGGCAGGAAATAGCCCAATACGGGCCTGTAGAGGTTGTTAGTGCTGTGGGAGCAGTGTTGTATGCATGCGAGGGTGGTGGGGGGCCCGGAAGAGTGTGCATGGCTGTGCGGTAACAGTCAGGGCAAATAGGATATGCTGGTAGCGCCTTCAGAGCCGGAGGGAAAGAGAAGGGGAGGAAAGAGAAAAAGGGGGGGAGGACACAGGAGTTTGAGCAAGGGGGGCGTGCAGTGTTGCAATATAGCTGCATCCGGGTGAAGGGGAGGGGAGAGCAGAGACATGAGGAGCATAACAGTAGTCAAGCAATCAGACAATATTCCCATTTAGACCAGCCATAGGCATAATGTTGTAGCAACATCATAACATACTAACATAGCCAGCCTCGATCAATATTAACAATCATACATGCAACCAATACAGAGAAAAATGCAGGTGGTACTCAGCTGTCCGACGCCTGGAAGCCATCAAGTCTCTTGGTACATCAACAGCACTGTGTGGCACCTCAGATGTGAGGCTACGGCCCAGATCTTCTCCCTTTCAAGTCACTTCCGATGCAGGCTTTAAAGGAGAGCGATATTTGTCTCTCTTCTGCATGTGAATGAAGGCAGTCACTGATTGAAGGGTCAAAGCTTTTTCACCATGGGTTTGGGCCGCTCTCTCCTGGTGTCTGCCACATGCCCCTGATCCACTAGGGGTTCTCTGCCTGCCACCCGGGGCAGGAGCGGGAGATCAGTGTTGTGTCCCTGTCTGGCTGTGAGGCTGTGGGCCTCCATGTCTTGCACTCCAGCTGTGTCCAGGAACAGGCGTAGGTCCTCTGGGTCATAAAAGTCCTTGGCGGTGCCATCCTTGGTAATCCAAAAGCATGCTGGCTCAAAGAGACCATATTTAATGTCCATTTGGTGAAGGCGAGGTCAAAGAGCAAGAAAGGCCTTGCGGAAGTCATTGGTTTCCCTGGAGAAGTCTGCCCTTAAGTGGTTCTCGGGCCTTCATATGTGACTGGGCCTTGTGTGTGGGCAGTAGACAGTAGCTGCTGCCCCTGTTTGTGGTGTAGGAAGCAAGCGATGAGGGGCCGGGGACACGTTGCTGAGTCTTTGCGTGGGGGACCAATGCAGTGGGCATGTTGCATAACCAGTGGTGAGTCAAAGGTGAGACCTGTGAGGCCCAGGAGGGTGGCCCGAAGAAATGCTTTGGCATCCGATCGTTCCACAGTTTCCGGGAAACCAAAAAAGCAAACATTCGCCCTACTGCTACGGTCCTCCAAATCTATGAGCTTGCTGCGGAGAACGAGGAGTTCTCGGTCCAGTGCGTCTTCAAGCCTGCCTTCCTCCGCTGTCACATATTGATCCAGCCCTTCCATTCAGGAATGAAACTCTGCTATATCCGATTTTGTCTCCCTTGTGAGAGTGGAGATGTTAGCATCCATTCCTTCCAGCCTTCGACTCACTGCCAATATTTTCTGCAGGTTGCGCTTCATGGTCTCGGTCTGTGTGGAGGAAGCCAGGGGCTGGGGCGTGGTAGTCGTAAGGGGAGCAGTGTTCTTTGCAGCCATGGGCATGGCTGTTTGAGCACTTCCATAAAGAGAAGTTGCCTGGAAGACTTACTCGTATGCTTACCAGTGGACATTCACCATCCGGGGTATGGCGGCACCCTATTCCCCTACGATGCTGTCCCTACTGTAAGGATGACCTGGTGAGGCAGCGATAAGCAGACAGTTTCTGAAGGTTCTGAAATAGCTTGACTGGAGTTATCAATCAATCAATCAATCAATCACAGAATTTGTAGAGCGCACTACTTACCCGTGAGGGTCTCAAGGCGCTGGGGAAAAAAAGGGGGGGTGCTGCTACTGGTCGAACAGCCAGGTCTTGAGTAACCTCCTGAAGGTCAGCAGGTCTTGGGTCTGTCGTAGGCTGAGTGGAAGGGTGTTCCAGGTCTTGGCGGCGAGGTGGGAGAAGGATCTACCGCCGGTGGTTGTTCTTCGAATGCGAGGGACGGTGGCGAGGGAGAGGTCGGCGGAGCGGAGCTGGCGGTTGGGGACGTAGAAGAAGAGTCGTCTGTTGAGGTAGGCTGGGCCGGTCTTGTGGAGTGCCTTGTGTGCGTGGATGAGGAGTTTGAAGGAGATTCTCCTGTCGACGGGGAGCCAGTGCAGGTTTCTCAGGTGGGGGTGATGTGGCTGTGGCGTGGTACGTCGAGGATCAGGCATGCAGAGGCGTTTTGAATGCGTTGCAGTCGCTTGATGAGCTTGGCCGGGGCTCCCGCGTAGAGGGCGTTTCCATAGTCGAGTCTGCTACTGACGAGGGCCTGGGTGACTGTTCTTCTTGTGTCTGTCGGGATCCGCCTGTAGATCTTGCGGAGCATGCGGAGGGTGTTGAAGGAGGAGGAGGAGACTGCGTTGACTTGCTTGGCCATGGAGAGCGTTGAGTCGAGGATGACTCCCAGGTTGCGTGCGTGGTCAGTGGGTGTCGGGGCTGCCCCCAGTGTCGTTGGCCACCAGGAGTCGTCCCAGGGTTGGAGCCGAGGATGAGGACCTCCGTCTTGTCCGTGTTCAGCTTTAGTCGGCTGCTCTTCATCCAATCGGCGACGGCCTTCATTCCTTCGTGGGGGTTGGATTTGGCGATGAGGGGGTCCTTGGTGAGGGAGAGGATCAGTTGAGTGTCGTCGGCGTAGGAGATTATGTTGAGGTCGTGCTGTCTGGCGATGCGTGCGAGCGGGGCCATGTAGATGTTGAACAGTGTCGAGCTGAGGGATGATCCCTGGGGTACGCCGCAGATGATCTCGGAGACTTCAGATCGGAATGGGGGGAGGCGGACTCTCTGGGTTCTGCTGGAGAGGAAGGAGGTGGTCCATTCCAGGTCCTTCTCTCGGATCCCTGCGTGGTGGAGGCGTGCGCGTAGAGTGCGGTGGCAGACAGTGTCGAAGGCGGCGGAGAGGTCCAGCAGGATGAGGGCTGCGGTCTCACCGTTGTCCAGCAGGGTCCTGATGTCGTCGGTGGCGGCGATGAGGGCAGTCTCGGTGCTGTGGTTGCTGCAGGATCGCTGACTGGGATGGGTCCAGGATGCTGTTTTCTTCGAGGTATCGGGTTAGCTGTCTGTTGATGATCTTCTCGATGACCTTGGCTGGGAACGGAAGCAGGGAGATGGGCCGGAAGTTCTTGAGGTCTCTCGGGTTCGCCTTGGGTTTTTTGAGTAGGGCGTTGATCTCAGCGTATTTCCAGCTCTCTGGGAAGGTCGCGGTCTCGAAGGAGAGATTGATGACGTTGCGCAGGTGGGGTGCGATGGAGCTGCTGGCTTTGTTGAAGATGTGGTGCGGGAAAGGGTCTGACGGGGAGCCGGAGTGGATTGTGCTCATGGTCTTGATGGTGTCATCGATGTTCACGTTGGCCCAGGCTGGCAAGGGGTCGTGGTCGATGGTCGATGGTGTGCGGCGGGTCTGGTGTGTCGGTGTCTGTTGGGGCTGTCTGGGTGTTGAAGCTGTCGTGGATGTCGGCGATCTTGCGGTGGAAGAAGGTGGCGAGGGAATCGCACAGGGCTTGGGACGGCGGGATGTCGTTGGTGTTGGAGCTGGGGTTGGAGAGTTCCTTCACGATGTTGAAGAGCTCCTTGCTGTTGTGTGCATTGTTGTCGAGGCGGTATTTGAAGGAGATCCTTTTGGCGGACCTGATGAGGTGATGGTGGTTGCGGATGGCGTCTTTGTGGGCTGCGTGGCTGTCCGGTGTCTTTTCACTGTGCCATTTCTTCTCTAGTTTCCGGCAGATACGCTTGGATGCTAGGAGTTCTGGAGTGAACCAGCTGGCTCTTTTGCTGGTGTCTCTGTAGGTGGGTTTTTTCAGCGGGGCGAGGGTGTTGGCGCAGTCGTCTATCCATTGTCTGAGGTTGCGGGCAGCGTCGTCGGTGTTGGAGGGGTCGGAGGGTGGGCTGAGAGCGAGGTTTGCCTGTAGTTGGTCCTCGGTGACTTTGCTCCAGCAGCGGCGTGGGATCTGTTGGGTGCGGTGGTGTGTGGTGGGTTTCTGGAAGGTGAAGTGGATGCAGCTGTGGTCGGTCCAGAGGAGTTCGGTGGTGTGGCTGAAGGAGACGTGGGAGCTTGAGGAGAAGACCGGGTCGAGCGTGTGGCCAGCGGAATGGGTCGGCGTTGTGACGAGCTGTCTCAGTCCGAGGTTGGCGAGGTTGTCGATCAGGGTGGTGGAGTTGCTGTTGTTGTTGTTCTCCAGGTGAAAGTTCAGGTCTCCGGGAGGATGTAGTCGGTAGAGGTCAGGGCGTGCATGCTGATGAAGTCGGCGATGGAGTCGCTGAACTGGGGTCGGTGTCCAGGGGGTCTGTAGACGAGGGTGACTCTAAGGGTGGTGTTGAGGTCCGTGTGGATCTGGAAGTGCATGTGTTCGGCGGTGCAGAGAATGTCGTCGGTGCTGGTCGAGACCCTGATGGTGTTCTTGTGGACGATGGCGATTCCTCCTCCTACTCCGTTGTTGCGGTCTCTGCGGGTGATCTTATAGTCGTCTGTGATGGCTATGGCGATGTCGGGTGCAGAGGAGTCGTTCATCCAGGTCTCTGTCAGGAAGGCGACATCCGGTGATGATGTGTCGAGCAGGTCCCAGAGCTCGATGGTGTGTTTGCATGCGGAGCGGGTGTTCAGTAGGATGCATCGGAGGTGGTTGAGGTCCTTCTTGGCGGGCGCTTCGGCGGCTCTGAGGCTGGTGTAGCTGCAGTTCCGGCAGGTGAAGGGACCATGAGTGCATTTCGGGCGGCCTTGAAGCAGGTGTGTGTCCATCTGGGGTTGAGAGCGTGGAGTGTGGTGGCATCGTATCGGCGGCGGTCGTTGTGGCTGGCGCGAGGACCAGGGGTTCTGGCACAGGGCGTGGTCCAGGCGCGGACGGGCGCAGACGGGCTTGCCTTAGGAGCGCCTTCGGCGCACCAGCGGTGTGGCCGCGCAGCAGCCGCCATATATGGGGAGGTGGGAGGGAGGAGCAGCTGGGAGGCGGGAGGCAGGGGCAGCGAATGGTCAGTCAGGGGGGCGGGGCCACAGGGGACGAAGCGGCGGGAATGGGAGCGGTGCGACAAAGGGAACAGAAGGCAAAAGGGCACGGGGATTACGGGGGCAACCAGGAACAGAGGGCAAAAACAGGCACAGAATCAAGGGGCAGCGGGGGAGACAGAAGGAAAACCGGGCACAGAATCACGGGGACAGCGAGGGAGACAGAAGGAAAAACGGGCACAGAATCAAGGGGACAGCGAGGGAAACAGAAAGAAAACCGGGCACAGAATCACGGGGACAGCGATGGAAACAGAAGGAAAAACCGGGCACAGAATCACGGGGACAGCAAGGGAAACAGAAGGAAAAACGGGCACAGAAACAAGGGAAAGCGAGGGAAACAGAAGGAAAAACGGGCACAGAAACAAGGGACAGCGAGGGAAACAGAAGGAAACACCGGGCACAGAACAAATATAGGCACAGGGGGAAAAACAGACAACAGCAGTCACAGACACCAAAGTGACAAAAGGCACTACAAAAGAACAGAAGAGATACAAACCTACGGCCTACCACTGGCCACCAGGGATGAGGCGCAGGTGGTAGCCTGCGGGTGGAGGAGGGCCTCGATCTTCCTCAGCAGCGGCAGCTGGGGCAGGGACACACAGGCGGTGCTGTGCGGAGGAGGAGCGACCTACCTAGCAGGGTCAAGGGTCGCTCTCCTCACCGCGCAGCGGCCGCCATATATGGGGAAGTGGGAGGAAGGAGCAGCTGGGAGGCAGGAGGCAGGGGCAGCAAATGGTCAGTCAGGGGGGTGGGGCCGCAGGGGACGCAGCGGCGGGAACGGGAGCGGTGCGACAAAGGGAACAGAAGGCAAAAGGGCACGGGGATTACGGGGGCAACCAGGAACAGAGGGTAAAAACGGGCACAGAATCAAGGGGCAGCAGGGGAGACAGAAGGAAAACCGGGCACAGAATCACGGGGACAGCGAGGGAGACAGAAGGAAAAACGGGCACAGAATCAAGGGGACAGCGAGGGAAACAGAAGGAAAACCGGGCACAGAATCACGTGGACAGCGAGGGAAACAGAAGGAAAAACCGGGCACAGAATCACGGGGACAGCAAGGGAAACAGAAGGAAGAACGGGCACAGAAACAAGGGAAAGCGAGGGAAACAGAAGGAAAAACGGGCACAGAAACAAGGGACAGCAAGGGAAACAGAAGGAAAAACCGGGCACAGAACAAATATAGGCACAGGGGGAAAAACAGACAACAGCAGTCACAGACACCAAAGTGACAAAAGGCACTACAAAAGAACAGAAGAGATACAAACCTATGGCCTACCACTGGCCACCAGGGATGAGGCGCAGGTGGTAGCCTGCGGGTGGAGGAGGGCCTCGATATTCCTCAGCAGCGGCAGCTGGGGCAGGGACACACAGGCGGTGCTGTGCGGAGGGGGAGCGACCTACCTAGCAGGGTCAAGGGTCCCTGGAGGGCAGGGTGGAAACGTGAGCGACCTGTAGATACGGTTGTCCTAGTTCTTTGTGGTTGCGGATGTGGGAGAGAGATGTGTCAGGGCCCAGGTAGTTCGTAGGGCACCCTAGTGTAAAGAGGAGAATAATTGTGGTCTCTTTGTGGTCTATGGGATCCAAGAAATAGGGAACCTTCATTCTGCCGGGTCTCCCAAGCCTCTGTGGCACCGCGGGTACCAGAACGCCTTGTGGTTGACTGTCTCTGAGACTCTCAGACTCCCACAGATCCCAGTTGGAGGTGGAGCCCGGTGAGGGGTTTCACATGTGATGGGTGCACCTCTGGTTAGGCAGTATTAGGGGTCCGAGCCAGAATGCCCATGCAGCAGGGTCTAGTGGGCAACGGAAGAGTGGCGTAATGAGCATGCGGGTGTCACTCAGTCTGATTGGGGGGTGTGGGCCCCTGAGATGTTCTTTGATCCCCCAGGTCTTCCTGCACCCCCATCTCACTGTTCGCCCATATGATGGTTTAGTCACGTGTGGGCCCCTTATGCATGCCCAGGTACCTGCAATGCCTGTAGCGTAGGTCAGCCCAGGGCCTCTTCTAGGTCCAGCAATCAGATGGGTGGTGCAGCAGCATTCTTCTCTGGCTGCTGGTCCACCACGTGGTGCCGTGTATAAGGGGTAGTTTCATCTCCGTGCTGCTGGAATTGGATGCGGAGGAGGGGCTGTAGAGGACTGGGCAGCCTCAGAGTGCCAGCATCCCATAGGTCTCCTGTATCACAGGGCCGCCGGAGCCTCGCCGATGTCACATCAGGCTGAGCCACAGAGGCGGGCGGAGATCCAAGAGGGCAGCCCGTTGGGTGTCCGTTGGGAGGTTAGGTATGTGCACCGCTGCCAGCCAGGTTCTAAAACTATGCTTCCCCTGGCCGCTATTGGTGTGGCACAGTGGATGAGTCTCCGGCAGTGAGACTTATAGGTGAGGGGCAGGGCCAGTCCTCTATGTGAGAGCCAGGGCTTCAGACGGGGCGTCAGGCCCAGGAGTAAAGCCTGGCAGACAAAGGCCCGCAGCTCAGGCATGGCTTCGCCAACGATGCTACAGCTCCGGTCTGCCATCCCGGGGGGCCAAGAAGAGGGGAAGGAAACAGTTGGCGCTCCCAGCCACATCTTAGATATCCACTATCTCCATCTGGGGCCCGCCACAGCGCAAAGATGGTAGCTTAAGAGGTCATCTTCTCTTGTGGCCAGACCACACCCCTTTCTTCTCATTTCTTGCTTCTTTCTGCACCTCTTTTGCTTCTTTCTGTGTCTTTATTCCTCATTCTGCACATTTCTTCCTCTTTCTGCAGTTTCACTTACTTCTTTCTGCACTACTCTTGCCTCTTTCTGCACCTCTCTTGCTTCTTTCTGCATCTCTTTTGCCTCTTTCTGCACCTCTCTTTCTTCTTTCTGCACCTCTCTTGCCTCTTCCTGTACATCTCTTGCCTCTTTCTGTACCTCTCTTGCCTCTTTTTGCACATTGCTTGCCTCTTTCTACACCTCACTTGTCTCTTTCTGCACTTTTCTTGCTTCTTTCTGTACTTCTCTTGCTTTTTTCTGTTCCTTTTTTTCTTTCTGCACCATACTTGCTCTTTCTGCACCTCTATTGCCTTTTTCTGAACCTCTTTTGCCTCTTTCTGCATCTCTCTCGCTTCTTTCTGCACCTCTCTTGCTTCTAACTGCACCTCCCTTGCCTCTTCCTGCACCTCTCTTGTCTCTTTCTGTACCTCTCTTGCCTCTTTCTGCACCTCACTTGTCTCTTTCTACACTTTTTTTTGCTTCTTTCTGTACTTCTCTTGCTTCTTTCTGCAACTTTCTTCCTCTTTCTGTACCTTTCATGCTCTTTCTGCAGTTCTCTTACTTCTTTCTGCACTTCTCTTGCCTCTTTCTGCACCTTTCCTCCTCTTTCTGCAGTTCTCTTGCTTCTTTCTGCATCTCTTGTGCCTCTTTCTGCACCTCTCTTGCTTCTTTCTACACAACTCTTTCCTCTTTCTGTACCTCTCTTACCTCTTTCTGCACCTTACTTCCTCTTTATGCACCTTTCTTTCTCTTTCTGCACCTCTCTTGCCTCTTTCTGCACCTCACTTGCCTCTTTCTGTAACTCTCTTGCCTCTTTCTGTAACTCTCTTGCCTCTTCCTGTACCTCACTTGCCTCTTTCTGTGCCTTTCTTCCTCTTTCTGTACCTCTCTTGCTTCTTTCTGCACCTCTCTTGCCTCTTTCTGCACCTTTCCTCCTCTCACTGCACATTTCTTCCTATTTCTGCACCTCTCTTAGCCTATTTCTGTACCTCTCTTGCCTCTTTCTATACATTTCTTCCTCTTTCTGCACCTTTCTTCCCTTTTTCTGCACCCCTCTTGCCTCTTTCTGCAACTCTCTTGCTTCTTTCTCTACTTCACTTGCCGCTTTCTGTGCCTTTTTTCCTCTTTCTGCACCTCTCTTGCCTCTTTCTGCACCTCTGTTGCTTCTTTCTGCACCTCTCTTGCTTCTTTCTGCACTTCTCCTTCCCTCTTTCTACACCTTACATGTTTCATTCAGCACCTCTCTTGTCTCTTTCGCACTTCTATTCCCTCTTTCTAAACTCTCTCTTGCTTCTTTCTGTACTTCTCTTGCCTCTTTCTGCACCTGTCTTGCTCCTTTCTGCACATTTCTTCCTCTTTCATCATCTCTCTTACTTCTTGCTACACTGCTCTTGATTCTTTCTGTGCCCCTCTTGCCTCTTTCTGCACCTCAGTTGCCTCTTTCTACACCTCACTCTCTTGTTTCTGCACCTCTCTTGCTTCTTTCTGTACATTGCTTGTATTTTTCTGTACTTCTCTTGCTTCTTTCTGTACCTTTCTTCCTCTTTCTGTGCCTTTCTTCCTCTTCCGGCACCTTTCTCCCTCTTCAGGCACCTTTCTTCCTCTTTCTGCACCTCTCTTGCTTCTTTCTTCACTTCTCTGGTTTCTTTCTGCACTTCTCTTGCCTCTTTCTGCACCTCTCTTGCTTCTTTCTGCACTTCTCTTGCCTCTTTCTACACCTCTCTTGCCTCTTTCTGCACCTCTCTTGCCTGTTTCTGCACCTCACTTGTCTCTTTCTGCACTTCTCTTCATACTTTCTGCACTTCTCTCGCTTCTTTATGTTCCTTTCTTCCTCTTTCTGCACCTTTCTTCCTCTTTCTGCAGTTATCCTGCTTGTTTCTGCACTTCTCTTGCCTCTTTCTGCACCTCTCTTGCTTCTTTCTGCACTTCTCTTGCCTGTTTCTGCACCTCTCTTGCCTGTTTCTGCACCTCACTTGTCTCTTTCTGCACTTCTCTTCATACTTTCTGCACTTCTCTCGCTTCTTTATGTTCCTTTCTTCCTCTTTCTGCACTTTTCTTCCTCTTTCTGCAGTTATCCTGCTTGTTTCTGCACTTCTCTTGCCTCTTTCTGCACCTCTCTTGCTTCTTTCTGCACTTCTCTTGCCTGTTTCTGCACCTCTATTGCCTCTTTCTGTACCTCTCTTGCCTCTTTCAGCACCTCTCTAGCCTCTTTCTGCATTTCTCTTGCTTCTTTCCGTGCCTTTCTTTCTCTTTCTGCACCTCTCTTACTTCTTTGTGCATTTCTCTTGCCTCTTTCGCCACCTTTCTTGTCTCTTTCTGTACCTCTCTTGCCTCTTTCTACAACTTTCTTGCATCTTTCTGCATTTCTCTTGCTTCTTTCCACGTGTTTCTTCCTATTTTTGCACCTCTCTTGCTTCTTTTTGCCTCTCTTGTGCCTCTTTCTGCACCTTTCTTCCTCTTTCTGCAGTTCTCTTGCGTCTTTCTGCATCTCTCTTGCCTCTTTCTGCACTTCTCTTGCTTCTTTCTGCACTTCTCTTGCTTCTTTCTGCTCCTCCCTTGCCTGATTCTGTACCCCTCTTGCCTCTTTCCACACCTTTCTTTCTCTTTCAGCTCCTTTCTTCCTCTCTCTGAACCTCTCTTGCCTCTTTCTGCACCTCTCTTGCCACTTTCTGTATATTTCTTACCTCTTTCTGCACCTCCTCTTTCTGCACCTCTCTTGTCTTGTTCTGCACCTTTCTTCCTCTTTCTGCACCTCTGTTGCCCCTATCTGCACCTCTCTTGCCTTTTTCTGCATCTCTCTTGCTTCTTTCTGCACTTCACTTGCCTCTGCTTGTGCCTTTCTTCCCTCTTTCTGCACTTTTCTTGCCTCTTTCTGCACCTCTCTTCCATCTTTCTGTACCTCAATTGCCTCTCTCTACCTACTCTTGCTTCATTCTGTACTTCTCTTGCTTTTTCTGCAGCTTTCTTGCTATTTCTGCACCTTTCTCCCTCTTTCTGAGGTTCTTTTGCTTCTTTCTGCACTTTTCCTGCCTCTTTCAGCAACTTTCTTGCCTTTTCTGTACCTCTATTGCCTCGTTCTGCCCATTTCTTCTTCTTTCTGCAGTTCTCTTGCTTCTTTCTGCACCTCTCTTGCCTCTTTCTGCACCTCTTTTGCTTCTTTCTGCACTGCTCCGGCTTCTTTCTGCACATCTCTTGCCTCTTTCTGCATCACTCTTGCCACTTTCTATACCTCCCTTGCCTCTTTCTGCACCTCTCTTGCTTTTTTATGTACTTCTCTTGCCTCTTTCTGTACCTGTCTTGCTAATTTCTGCACCTTTCTTCTTCATCCTGCAACTCTCTTGCTTCTTTCTGCACCTCTCTTGCCTCTTTCTACACCTAACTAGTCTCTTTCTGCACTTTTCTTGCTTCTTTAGCTACTTATCTTGCTTCTTTCTGTACCTTTCTTCCACTTTCGGCACCTTCTTTCTTTCTCTTGCCACTTTCTGCAACTTTCTTGTCTCTTTCCGTACCTCTCTCGCCTCTTTCTGCACCTCTTTTGCCTCTTTCTGCACTTTTATTGCTTCTTTCTGCGTGTTTCTTCCTCTTTTGCACCTCTCTTGCTTCCTTCTGTATCTCTCGTGCCTCTTTCTGCACCTTCCTTCCATGTTCAGCAGTTCTCTTGTGTCTTTCTGCATCTCTTTTGCCTCTTTCAGCACTTCGCTGCACCTGTCTTGCTCCTTTCTGCACATTTCTTCCTATTTCATCATCTCTCTTACTTCTTGCTACACCGCTCTTGATTCTTTCTGTGCCCTCTTGCCTCTTTCTGTACCTCAGTTGACTCTTTCAACACCTCACTCTCTTGTTTCTGCACCTCTCTTGCTTCTTTCTGTAACTCTCTTGCCTCTTTCTGTAACTCTCTTGCCTCTTCCTGTACCTCACTTGCCTCTTTCTGTGCCTTTCTTCCTCTTTCTGTACCTCTCTTGCTTCTTTCTGCACCTCTCTTGCCTCTTTCTGCACCTTTCCTCCTCTCACTGCACATTTCTTCCTATTTCTGCACCTCTCTTAGCCTATTTCTGTACCTCTCTTGCCTCTTTCTATACATTTCTTCCTCTTTCTGCACCTTTCTTCCCTTTTTCTGCACCCCTCTTGCCTCTTTCTGCAACTCTCTTGCTTCTTTCTCTACTTCACTTGCCGCTTTCTGTGCCTTTTTTCCTCTTTCTGCACCTCTCTTGCCTCTTTCTGCACCTCTGTTGCTTCTTTCTGCACCTCTCTTGCTTCTTTCTGCACTTCTCCTTCCCTCTTTCTACACCTTACATGTTTCATTCAGCACCTCTCTTGTCTCTTTCGCACTTCTATTCCCTCTTTCTAAACCTCTCTTGCTTCTTTCTGTACTTCTCTTGCCTCTTTCTGCACCTGTCTTGCTCCTTTCTGCACATTTCTTCCTCTTTCATCATCTCTCTTACTTCTTGCTACACTGCTCTTGATTCTTTCTGTGCCCCTCTTGCCTCTTTCTGCACCTCAGTTGCCTCTTTCTACACCTCACTCTCTTGTTTCTGCACCTCTCTTGCTTCTTTCTGTACATTGCTTGTATTTTTCTGTACTTCTCTTGCTTCTTTCTGTACCTTTCTTCCTCTTTCTGTGCCTTTCTTCCTCTTCCGGCACCTTTCTCCCTCTTCAGGCACCTTTCTTCCTCTTTCTGCACCTCTCTTGCTTCTTTCTTCACTTCTCTGGTTTCTTTCTGCACTTCTCTTGCCTCTTTCTGCACCTCTCTTGCTTCTTTCTGCACTTCTCTTGCCTCTTTCTACACCTCTCTTGCCTCTTTCTGCACCTCTCTTGCCTGTTTCTGCACCTCACTTGTCTCTTTCTGCACTTCTCTTCATACTTTCTGCACTTCTCTCGCTTCTTTATGTTCCTTTCTTCCTCTTTCTGCACCTTTCTTCCTCTTTCTGCAGTTATCCTGCTTGTTTCTGCACTTCTCTTGCCTCTTTCTGCACCTCTCTTGCTTCTTTCTGCACTTCTCTTGCCTGTTTCTGCACCTCTCTTGCCTGTTTCTGCACCTCACTTGTCTCTTTCTGCACTTCTCTTCATACTTTCTGCACTTCTCTCGCTTCTTTATGTTCCTTTCTTCCTCTTTCTGCACCTTTCTTCCTCTTTCTGCAGTTATCCTGCTTGTTTCTGCACTTCTCTTGCCTCTTTCTGCACCTCTCTTGCTTCTTTCTGCACTTCTCTTGCCTGTTTCTGCACCTCTATTGCCTCTTTCTGTACCTCTCTTGCCTCTTTCAGCACCTCTCTAGCCTCTTTCTGCATTTCTCTTGCTTCTTTCCGTGCCTTTCTTTCTCTTTCTGCACCTCTCTTACTTCTTTGTGCATTTCTCTTGCCTCTTTCGCCACCTTTCTTGTCTCTTTCTGTACCTCTCTTGCCTCTTTCTACAACTTTCTTGCATCTTTCTGCATTTCTCTTGCTTCTTTCCACGTGTTTCTTCCTATTTTTGCACCTCTCTTGCTTCTTTTTGCCTCTCTTGTGCCTCTTTCTGCACCTTTCTTCCTCTTTCTGCAGTTCTCTTGCGTCTTTCTGCACATCTCTTGCCTCTTTCTGCACTTCTCTTGCTTCTTTCTGCACTTCTCTTGCTTCTTTCTGCTCCTCCCTTGCCTGATTCTGTACCCCTCTTGCCTCTTTCCACACCTTTCTTTCTCTTTCAGCTCCTTTCTTCCTCTCTCTGAACCTCTCTTGCCTCTTTCTGCACCTCTCTTGCCACTTTCTGTATATTTCTTACCTCTTTCTGCACCTCCTCTTTCTGCACCTCTCTTGTCTTGTTCTGCACCTTTCTTCCTCTTTCTGCACCTCTGTTGCCCCTATCTGCACCTCTCTTGCCTTTTTCTGCATCTCTCTTGCTTCTTTCTGCACTTCACTTGCCTCTGCTTGTGCCTTTCTTCCTCTTTCTGCACTTTTCTTGCCTCTTTCTGCACCTCTCTTCCATCTTTCTGTACCTCAATTGCCTCTCTCTACCTACTCTTGCTTCTTTCTGTACTTCTCTTGCTTTTTCTGCAGCTTTCTTGCTATTTCTGCACCTTTCTCCCTCTTTCTGAGGTTCTTTTGCTTCTTTCTGCACTTTTCCTGCCTCTTTCAGCAACTTTCTTGCCTTTTCTGTACCTCTCTTGCCTCGTTCTGCCCATTTCTTCTTCTTTCTGCAGTTCTCTTGCCTCTTTCTGTACCTGTCTTGCTAATTTCTGCACCTTTCTTCTTCATCCTGCAACTCTCTTGCTTCTTTCTGCACCTCTCTTGCCTCTTTCTACACCTAACTAGTCTCTTTCTGCACTTTTCTTGCTTCTTTAGCTACTTATCTTGCTTCTTTCTGTACCTTTCTTCCACTTTCGGCACCTTCTTTCTTTCTCTTGCCACTTTCTGCAACTTTCTTGTCTCTTTCCGTACCTCTCTCGCCTCTTTCTGCACCTCTTTTGCCTCTTTCTGCACTTTTATTGCTTCTTTCTGCGTGTTTCTTCCTCTTTTTGCACCTCTCTTGCTTCCTTCTGTATCTCTCGTGCCTCTTTCTACACCTTCCTTCCATGTTCAGCAGTTCTCTTGTGTCTTTCTGCATCTCTTTTGCCTCTTTCAGCACTTCGCTGCACCTGTCTTGCTCCTTTCTGCACATTTCTTCCTATTTCATCATCTCTCTTACTTCTTGCTACACCGCTCTTGATTCTTTCTGTGCCCCTCTTGCCTCTTTCTGTACCTCAGTTGACTCTTTCAACACCTCACTCTCTTGTTTCTGCACCTCTCTTGCTTCTTTCTGAACATCGCTTGCATTTTTCTGTACTTCTCTTGCTTCTTTCTGTACCTTTCTTCCTCTTTCTCCGCCTTTCTTCCTCTTCCGGCACCTTTCTTCCTCTTTAGGCACCTTTCTTCCTCTTTCTGCACCTCTCTTGCTTCTTTCTTCACTTCTCGGGTTTCTTTCTGCACTTCTCTTGCCTCTTTCTGCACCTCTCTTGCTTCTTTATGCACTTCTCTTGCCTCTTTCTACACCTCTCTTGCCTCTTTCTGCACCTCTCTTGCCTGTTTCTGCACCTCTCTTGCCTGTTTCTGCACTTCTCTTCCTACTTTCTGCACTTCTCTTGCTTTTTTATGTTCCTTTATTCCTCTTTCTTCCTCTTTCTGCAGTTATCTTGCTTGTTTCTGCACTTCTCTTGCCTCTTTCTGCACCTCTCTTGCTTTTTCTGCATTTCTCTTGCCTGTTTCTGCACCTTTCTTGCCTCTTTCTGTACCTCTCTTGCCTCTTTCAGCACCTCCCTAGCCTCTTTCTTCATTTCTCTTGCTTCTTTTCATGCCTTTCTTTCTCTATCTGCATCTCTCATGCTTCTTTGTGCATTTCTCTTGCCTCCTTTGCCACCTATCTTGTCTCTTTCTGTACCTCTCTTGCCTCTTTCTGCACCTTTCTTGCATCTTTCTGCACCTCTTTTGCTTCTTTCTGCACTGCTCCGGCTTCTTTCTGCACATCTCTTGCCTCTTTCTGCACCTCTCTTGCCTCTTTCTGCACCTCTTTTGCTTCTTTCTGCACTGCTCCGGCTTCTTTCTGCACATCTCTTGCCTCTTTCTGCATCACTCTTGCCACTTTCTATACCTCCCTTGCCTCTTTCTGCACCTCTCTTGCTTTTTTATGTACTTCTCTTGCCTCTTTCTGTACCTGTCTTGCTAATTTCTGCACCTTTCTTCTTCATCCTGCAACTCTCTTGCTTCTTTCTGCACCTCTCTTGCCTCTTTCTACACCTAACTAGTCTCTTTCTGCACTTTTCTTGCTTCTTTAGCTACTTATCTTGCTTCTTTCTGTACCTTTCTTCCACTTTCGGCACCTTCTTTCTTTCTCTTGCCACTTTCTGCAACTTTCTTGTCTCTTTCCGTACCTCTCTCGCCTCTTTCTGCACCTCTTTTGCCTCTTTCTGCACTTTTATTGCTTCTTTCTGCGTGTTTCTTCCTCTTTTGCACCTCTCTTGCTTCCTTCTGTATCTCTCGTGCCTCTTTCTGCACCTTCCTTCCATGTTCAGCAGTTCTCTTGTGTCTTTCTGCATCTCTTTTGCCTCTTTCAGCACTTCGCTGCACCTGTCTTGCTCCTTTCTGCACATTTCTTCCTATTTCATCATCTCTCTTACTTCTTGCTACACCGCTCTTGATTCTTTCTGTGCCCCTCTTGCCTCTTTCTGTACCTCAGTTGACTCTTTCAACACCTCACTCTCTTGTTTCTGCACCTCTCTTGCTTCTTTCTGAACATCGCTTGCATTTTTCTGTACTTCTCTTGCTTCTTTCTGTACCTTTCTTCCTCTTTCTCCGCCTTTCTTCCTCTTCCGGCACCTTTCTTCCTCTTTAGGCACCTTTCTTCCTCTTTCTGCACCTCTCTTGCTTCTTTCTTCACTTCTCGGGTTTCTTTCTGCACTTCTCTTGCCTCTTTCTGCACCTCTCTTGCTTCTTTATGCACTTCTCTTGCCTCTTTCTACACCTCTCTTGCCTCTTTCTGCACCTCTCTTGCCTGTTTCTGCACCTCTCTTGCCTGTTTCTGCACTTCTCTTCCTACTTTCTGCACTTCTCTTGCTTTTTTATGTTCCTTTATTCCTCTTTCTTCCTCTTTCTGCAGTTATCTTGCTTGTTTCTGCACTTCTCTTGCCTCTTTCTGCACCTCTCTTGCTTTTTTCTGCATTTCTCTTGCCTGTTTCTGCACCTTTCTTGCCTCTTTCTGTACCTCTCTTGCCTCTTTCAGCACCTCCCTAGCCTCTTTCTTCATTTCTCTTGCTTCTTTTCATGCCTTTCTTTCTCTATCTGCATCTCTCATGCTTCTTTGTGCATTTCTCTTGCCTCCTTTGCCACCTATCTTGTCTCTTTCTGTACCTCTCTTGCCTCTTTCTGCACCTTTCTTGCATCTTTCTGCACCTCTTTTGCTTCTTTCTGCACTGCTCCGGCTTCTTTCTGCACATCTCTTGCCTCTTTCTGCACCACTCTTGCCTCTTTCTACACCTCTCTTGCCTCTTTCTGCACCTCTCTTGCTTTTATCTGTACTTCTCTTGCCTCTTTCTGTACCTGTCTTGCTAATTTCTGCACCTTTCTTCTTCATCCTGCAACTCTCTTGCTTCTTTCTGCCCCTCTGTTGCTTCTTTCTGCACCTCTCTTTCCTCTTTCTACACCTAACTTGTCTCTTTCTGCACTTTTCTTGCTTCTTTCTCTACTTATCTTGCTTCTTTCTGTACCTTTCTTCCACTTTCTGCACCTTCTTTCTTTCTCTTGCCACTTTCTGCAACTTTCTTGTCTCTTTCCGTACCTCTGTTGCCTTTTTCTGCACCTCTCTTGCTTTTTTATGCACTTCACTTGCCTTTTCTGTGTCTGTCTTCCTCTTTCTGCACTTCCCTTCCTTCTTCCTGCATTCCTCTTTCTTCTTTTTGCACCACTCTTGCCTCTTTCTATACCTCTCTTGCCTCTTTCTGCACCTCTCTTGCTTCTTTCTGCATTTCTCTTGCCTCTTTCTACACCTGTCTTGCTAGTTTCTGAACCTTTCTTTCTCTTTCTGCACCTTTCTTTCTCTTCCTGCAACTCTCTTGCTTTTTTCTGCTCCTCTGTTGCTTCTTTCTGCACCTGTCTTGCCTCTTTCTTTCTGCATCTCAGTTGCCTCTTCCTGCACCTCACTCTTCTTTCTGTACCTTTCTTGCTACTTTCTGCACCCTTCTTCTTTCTGTGCCTTTCCTCCTCTTTCTGTACCTTTCTTCCTCTTTAGGTGCCTTTCTTCCTCTTTCTGCACCTCTCTTGCTTCTATCTGCACTCACCTCTCTTGTTTCTTTCTGCACTTCACTTGCCTGGTTCTGTGCCTTTGTTCCTCTTTCTGCACTTCCCTTGCTTCTTTCTACATTTCTCTTTCTTCTTTCTGTGCCTCTCTTGCCTATTTATACTCCTCTCTTGCCTCTTTCTGCACCCCAATCTCTTCTTTCTGCACTGCTCTTGCTTCTCTGTGCACTTTTCTTGCCTCTTTCTGTACCTCTCTTGCTTCTTTCTGCACCTTTTTTCCTCTTTCTGTCCCTTTTGTCCTCTTTCTGCACCACACTCTCTTCTTTCTGCACCTCTCTTGCTTCTATCTGCACCTCTCTTGCCTCTTTCTGTACCTTTCTTACCTCTTTATGCGCCTTTCTTTCTCTTTCTGTGACTTTCATCCTCTTTCTGCACCTCTCTTGCCTCTTTCTGTACCTCTCTTGCCTTGTTCTGTACCTTTCTTCCTCTTTCTGCTCCTCTGTTGCCCCTATCTGCATGTCTCTTGCCTCTTTCTGCATCTCTGTTGCTTCTTTCTGTACTTTACTTGCCTCTTTATGTGCCTTTCTTCCTCTTTCTGCACTTTCCTTGCCTCTTTCTGCACCTCTCTTCCATCTTTCTGTACCTCAATTGCCTCTTTCTGCCTACTCTTGCTTCTTTCTGCACTTCTCTTGCTTTTTTCTGCAGCTTTATTGCTCTTTCTGTACCTTTCTTCCTCTTTCTGAGGTTTTCTTGCTTCTTTCTTCAATTCTCGTGCCTCTTTCAGCAACTTTCTTGCCTCTTTTTGTACCTCTCTTGCCTTGTTCTGCGCATTTCTTCTTCTATCTGCAGTTCTCTAGCTTCTTTCTGCACCTCTCTTACCTCTTTCTGCACCTCTTTGCTTCTTTCTGCACTGCTCCGGCTTCTTTCTGCACATCTCTTGCCTCTTTCTGCACCACTCTTGCCTCTTTCTACACCACTCTTGCCTCTTTCTGCACATCTCTTGCTTTTTTCTGTACTTCTCTTGCCTCTTTCTGTACCTGTCTTGCTATTTTCTGCACCTTTCATCTTCTTTCTGCAACTCTCTTGCTTCTTTCTGCCCTTCTGTTGCTTCTTCCTGCACCTCTTGTGCCTCTTTCTACACCCAACTTGTCTCTTTCTGCACATTTCTTGCTTCTTTCTCTACTTATCTTGCTTCTTTCTGTACCTTTCTTCCACTTTCTGCACCTTCTTTCTTTCTCTTGCCACTTTCTGCAACTTTTTGTCTCTTTCTGTACCTCTCTTGCCTCTTTCTACACCTCTCTTGCCTCTTTCTGCACTTTTCTTGGTTCTTTCTGCGTGTTTCTTCCTCTTTTTGCACCTCTCTTGCTTCCTACTTCATCTCTTGTGCCTCTTTCTGCATCTTTCTTCCTCTTTCTGCAGTTCTCTTGTGTCATTCTGCATCTCTCTTGCCTCTTTCTGCACTTCGCTTGCCTCTTTCTACACCTCTCTTGTCTCTTTCTGTACCTTTCTTACCTCTTTCTGCACCTTTCTTTCTCTTTCTGCACCTCTCTTCCCTCTTTCTACACTTCTCTTGCCTTGTATGCACCTTTATTTCTCTTTCTGCACCTCTGTTGTCCCTATCTGCACCTCGCTTGCCTATTTCTGCATCTCTCTTGCTTCTTTCTGCACTTCACTTGCCTCTTTCTGTGCCTTTCCTCCTCTTTCTGCACTTTTCTTGTCTCTTTCTGCACCTCTCTTCCATCTTTCTGTACCTCAATTGCCTAGTTCTGCCTACTCTTGCTCCTTTCTGCACTTCTCTTGCTTTTTTCTGCACCTTTCTTGCTCTTTCTGCACCTTTATTCCTTTTTCTGCAGTTCTCATGCTTCTTTCTGCACTTCTCCTTCCTCTTTGTGCACATTTCTTCCTCTTTCTGCAGTTCTCTTGCTTCTTTCTGCACATCTCTTGCCTCTTTCTGCACCTCACTTTCCTCTTTCTTCACCTTTTTTCCTCTTTCTGTGCCTTTCTTCCTCTTTTTGCACCTCGCTTGCCTCTTTCTGCAGCTCTGTTGCCTCTTTCTGTACCTCTATTGCTTTTTTATGCACTTCACTTGCCTTTTCTGCACCTTTCTTCCTCTTTCTGCACTTCCCTTCCTTCTTTCAGCATTCCTCTTTCTTCTTTTTGCATCACTCTTGCCTCTTTCTGCACCTCTCTTGCTTTTTTCTGCCCCTCTATTGCTTCTTTCTGCACCTGTCCTACCTCTTTCTTTCTGCACCTCAGTTGCCTCTTTCTGCACCTCACTCTTTTTTCTGTACCTCTCTTGCTACTTTCTGCACCCTTCCTCTTTCTGTGCCTTTCCTCCTCTTTCTGTACCTCTCTTCTTCTTTAGGTACCTTTCTTCCTCTTTCTGCACCTCTCTTGCTTCTATCTGCACTCACCTCTCTTGCTTCTTTCTGCACTTCACTTGCCTGTTTCTGCGCCTTTGTTCCTCTTTCTGCACTTCCCTTGCTTCTTTCCAATTTTCTCTTTCTTCTTTCTGTGCCTGTCTTGCCTTTTTATACTCCTCACTTGCCTCTTTCTGCACCCCATTCTCTTCTTTCTGCACCACTCTTGCTTCTTTGTGCACTTCTCTTTCCTCTTTCTGTATTTCTCTTGCTTCTTTCTGCACCATTGTTCCTCTTTCTGTACCTTTTGTCCTCTTTTTGCACCACACTCCCTTCTTTCTGCACCTCTCTTGCTTCTTTCTGCACTTTTCTTCCTCTTTCTATATCTTTTTTCTTCTTTCTGCAGTTGTCTTGCTTCTTTCTGCACCTCTCTTGCCTCTCTCTGCACTTCTCTTGCTTCTTTCGGTGCGTTTCTTCTTCTTTTTGCACCTCTCTTGCTTCTTTCTGCATCTCCTGTGCCTCTTTCTGCACCTTTCTTCCTCTTTCTGCAGTTCTCCTGCGTCTTTCTGCATCTCTCTTGCCTCTTTCTGCACTTCTCTTGCTTCTTTCTGCTTCTTCCGTTGCCTGTTTCTGCACCTCTCTTGCTTCTTTCTGCACATTTCTTTCTCTTTCTGTACTTTCTTCCTCTCTCTGAACCTCTCTTGCCTCTTTCTGCACCTCTCTTGCCTCTTTCTGTACCTTTCTTACCTCTTTCTGCACCTTTCTTTCTCTTTCTGTGCCTTTCTTCCTCTTTCTGCACCTCTGTTGCCCCTAACTGCACCTCTCTTGCCTCTTTCTGTATCTATCTTGCTTCTTTCTGCACTTTACTTGCCTCTTTGTGTGCCTTTCTTCCTCTTTCTGCACTTTCCTTGCCTCTTTCTGCACCTCTCTTCCATCTTTCTGTACCTCAATTGCCTCATTCTGCCTACTCTTGCCTCTTTCTGCATTTCTCTTGATTTTTTCTGCAGCTTTCTTGCTCTTTCTGTACCTTTCTTCCTCTTTCTCAGGTTCTCTTGCTTCTTTCTGCACTTCTTGTGCCTCTTTCAGCAACTTTCTTGCCTTTTTCTGTACCTCTCTTGCCTCGTTCTGCACATTTCTTCTTCTTTCTGCATTTCTCTTGCTTCTTTCTGCACCTCTCTTGCCTCTTTCTGCACCTCTCTTGCCTCTTTCTTCACCTTTCTTCCTCTTTCTGTGCCTTTCTTCCTCTTTCTGCACTTCCCTTGCTTCTTTCCAATTTTCTCTTTCTTCTTTCTGTGCCTGTCTTGCCTTTTTATACTCCTCACTTGCCTCTTTCTGCACCCCATTCTCTTCTTTCTGCACCACTCTTGCTTCTTTGTGCACTTCTCTTGCCTCTTTCTGTACCTCTCTTGCTTCTTTCTGCACCATTTTTCCTCTTTCTGTACCTTCTTGTCCTCTTTCTGCACCACACTCCCTTCTTTCTGCACCTCTCTTGCTTCTTTCTGCACTTTCTCTTCCTCTTTCTACATCTTTTTTCGTCTTTCTGCAGTTGTCTTGCTTCTTTCTGCACCTCTCTTGCCTCTCTCTGCATTTCTCTTGCTTCTTTCGGTGCGTTTCTTCCTCTTTTTGCACCTCTCTTGCTTCTTTCTGCATCTACTGTGCCTCTTTCTGCACCTTTCTTCCTCTTTCTGCACTTCTCTTGCTTCTTTCTGCACTTCTCTTGCTTCTTTCTGCTTCTTCCGTTGCCTGGCTTTGTACCTCTCTTGCTTCTTTCTGCACCTTTCTTTCTATTTCTGTACCTTTCTTCCTCTCTCTGAACCTCTCTTGCCTCTTTCTGCACCTCTCTTGCCTCTTTCTGTACCTTTCTTACCTCTTTCTGCACCTTTCTTTCTCTTTCTGTGCCTTTCTTCCTCTTTCTGCACCTCTCTTGCCTCTTTCTGCATCTCTCTTGCCTTGTTCTGTACCTTTCTTCCTTTTTCTGCACCTCTGTTGCCCCTAACAGCACCTCTCTTGCCTCTTTCTGCATCTATCTTGCTTCTTTCTGCACTTTACTTGCCTCTTTGTGTGACTTTCTTCCTCTTTCTGCACTTTCCTTGCCTCTTTCTGCACCTCTATTCCATCTTTCTGTACCTCAATTGCCTCATTCTGCCTACTCTTGCCTCTTTCTGCACTTCTCTTGCTTTTTTCTGCAGCTTTCTTGCTCTTTCTGTACCTTTCTTCCTCTTTCTCAGGTTCTCTTGCTTCTTTCTGCACTTCTTGTGCCTCTTTCAGCAACTTTCTTGCCTTTTTCTGTACCTCTCTTGCCTCGTTCTGCACATTTCTTCTTCTTTCTGCATTTCTCTTGCTTCTTTCTGCACCTCTCTTGCCTCTTTCTGCACCTCTCTTGCCTCTTTCTTCACCTTTTTTCCTCTTTCTGTGCCTTTCTTCCTGTTTCTGCACCTCACTTGCCTCTTTCTGCACCTCACTTGCCTCTTTCTGTACCTCTCTTGCCTCTTTCTGCACCTCTCTTGTGTTTTTCTGCACATTACTTGCCTTTTCTGCACCTTTCTCCCTCTTTCTGCACTTCCCTTCCTTCTTTCTGCATTTCTCTTTCTTCTTTTTGCACCACTCTTGCCTCTTAGTACATCTCTCTTGCCTATTTCTGTACCTCTCTTGCTTTTTTCTGTACTTCTCTTGCCTCTTTCTTTACCTGTCTTACTTTTTTCTGCACCTTTCTTCCTCTTTCTGCACCTTTCTTCCTCTTTCTGCAACTCTCTCGCTTCTTTCTGCCCCTCTGTTGCTTCTTTCTGCACCTCTCTTGCCTCTTTCTACACCTCACTTGTCTCTTTCTGCACTTTTCTTGCTTCTTTCTCTACTTATCTTGCTTCTTTTTGTACCTTTCTTTCACTTTCTGCACCTTTCTTCCTGTTTCGACAGTTATCTTGCTTATTTCTGCACTTCACATGCCTCTTTCTGCTTTTCTCTTGCTTCTTCCTGCACTTCTCTTTCCTGTTTCTGCAACTTTCTTGCCTCTTTCTGTACCTCTCTTGCCTCTTTCACCATCTCTATAGCCTCTTTCTGAACTTCTCTTGCTTCTTTCCATGCATTTCTTTCTCTTTCTGCACCTCTCTCACTTCTTTGTGTATTTCTCTTGCCTCTTTCAGCACCTTTCTTGTCTCTTTCCGTACCTCTCTTGGCTCTTTCTGCACCTCTCTTGCCTCTTTCTGTACTTTTCTTGCTTCTTTCCGCATGTTTCTTCCTCTTTTTGCATCTCTCTTACTTCCTTCTGCATCTCTCATGCCTCTTTCTGCACCTTGCTTCCTCTTTCTGCAGTCCTCTTGTGTCTTTCTGCATCTCTCTTGCCTCTTTCTGCACTTTGCTTGCCTCTTTCTGCACCTCTCTTGCCTCTTTCTGTACCTTTCTTACCTCTTACTGCACCTTTCTTCCTCTTTTTGCACCTCTCTTGCCTCTTTCTGCACCTCTCTTGTCTTGTTCTGTACCTTTCTTCCTCTTTCTGCACCTCTGTTGTCCCTATCTGCACCTCTCTTGCCTATTTCAGCATCTCTCTTGCTTCTTTGTGCCCCTCACTTGCCTCTTTCTGTGCCTTTCTTCCTATTTCTGCACTTTTCTTGCCTCTTTCTGCTCCTCTCTTCCATCTTTCTGTACCTCAATTGTCTCGTTCTAGCTACTATTGCTTCTTTCTGCACTTCTCTTGCTTTTTTCTGCACCTTTATTCCTCTTTCTTGAAGTTCTCTTGCTTCTTTCTGCACTCCTCGTTCCTCTTTCTGCACATTTCTTCCTCTTTCTGCACCTCGCTTGGCCTCTTTCTGCACCTCTGTTGCCTCTTTCTGCACTTCTCTTGCTTTTTTATGCACTTCACTTGCCTTTTCTGCACCTTTCTTCCTCTTTCTGCACTTCCCTTCCTTCTTACTGCATTTCTCTTTCTGCACCTGTCTTGCTTCTTTCTGAACCTTTCTTCTTCTTTATGCACATTTCTTTCTCTTTCTGCAACTCTCTTGCTTCTTTCTGTCCCTCTGTTGCTTCTTTCTGCACCTCTGTTGCCTCTTTCTTTCTGCACCTCAGTTGCCTCTTTCTGCACCTCACTCTCTTCATTCTGTACCTCTCTTGCCTCTTTCTGCACACTTTCTGTGCCTTTCCTCCTCTTTCTGTACCTTTCTTCCTCTTTAGGTACCTTTCTTCCTCTTTCTGCACCTCTCTTGCTTCTATCTGCACTCACCTCTCTTGCTCCTTTCTGCACTTCACTTGCCTGTTTCTGTGCCTTTGTTCCTCTTTCTGCACTTCCCTTGCTTCTTTCTACATTTCTCTTTCTTCTTTCTGTGCCTCTCTTGCCTATGTATAGTCCTCTCTTGCCTCTTTCTGTAGGAGAGTAGGATCTGCCTCTTATGTTGCCCCCACTTTTTTCTGATGTTTACACTGGTTTCTGGCTATAGTCAGGCTGGGACCCTGCCAATCAGGGCCCCAGCCTCTCTGTTCTCTCTAAACGACTTGGAGTGCACTCTAGGTGCACTAGTGATTGGATACTGTGGTACCTTATGAGTCCCTAGTATATGGTACCTTAGGTGCCAAGGGCATAGGTACTTCACAGGCCTACCAGGGGCTGAAGCATGTATTATGCCACCCCTGGGAAGCAGACTAAATCTGACACCACAGGTCTGCTACTGCAGCCTGGGTAAGGTGGTGCATGCACCCCTTACTGTGATATAGGCTACCTATATCACTACATAGATACACACATATAAACCTATAAGTCACTCCTATGGCAGGCCTTATCAATCCTGAAGGCAGAGTGCTTGGTTCCTATGTGAGAGGGTGCCCCTGCATGAGCAGAGCCCCTCTGCAGCATTCGGAGACCCTTCTCTGATGCTGTTTGTAGTGTAGCCTGACCATATACTCTTAAGCGCATTATAACCTCGCGTTAAATGCTAACTTTGGGATGACTGCACGGAAACATGTCGTGTTTGGTGTCAAACATCTTGGAATACTACCCCCCGCCAGTTCTGGCGGTGGGGGTAGCATTCCACCCTTCTAGAGGGATAGACATGTACCTACTGTGGAAACGTGGTAGAATCCTGAAGAGCCCTGGCATCACAAAATGGATGCCACCAGTCACAGACACTGGGCTGCCCTCCTGCTGATGACCGAAACTCGCAGTGGAGGAAGCCCAACAATAGGTATCCTGTCACAGGAGGGTGTGACCACCTTCCAGACAGGGTTTAGTGTATTGGGGCTGGGTGGGTGCACTCTTAGAGTGCTTTGAAGTCCTGCACTGGGGGAGCAGAAGGCTCCTCTGTGCATATGCCAGTTCAAACCAGCTCAGGGGCTACCTGCCCCTGCTCTGGTGCGAAACTGGACAAAGGGAAGTGGGTGTAGCCACCCACTCCCCTGACCCTCCCATAGGTGGGGTCATAGAGCTAGTCCCTCCCTTTCTTTTAGTATAAGAGGGGGAACCTGTGCATTGCAAACTAGATCTCCCTGGATGACGCTCTTAAGAAGAATCCTGGACCTTTGACGTTCCACTACCTCTGGAAGACTGAAGAATCTCCCTTGGAGTCAAGGAGTGACTCCCCTGCTTGGCAGGCACCAAAAACTACAATGACAGTCACAAACTACGCCGCTCCTGCCAGAGCCCGAAGTCCCTGCAGCCTAGGAAGAGGATTTCCTGACTTCTCCAAGGCCATCGTGAGTCTCCAGCAAAGTTGAGGCAAGTGGACCCCACGAGTGATTAGGAACTGTAGTCCCTGGGTACCGTGCACTATTGTCAAGTAAAACCCCTTCACGACATTCTACGAACCTGTGCTTTGGACCACGTGTGGTCCCAGCCTCTAGCAGAAATCCCTCCGAAGATCAGAGGCCTACCCTGTCCCGAGTGACTGTGGGCCCCTGTTGAAGGAATCCTCCCAAGGAGTCTTTGCAATCCCTTGCCAGCTGGCTTGTGGGTCCCCAGAAGACTTTTCTAAAGAACCAAAGGGCTCCCCTGGTTGCTCCAGGCCTGCCCTGACTTACCCTCACTGGGTGAGTCCGTCAGACCTTGCTGGTCTGCACCATTGCCTTTTCACTCTTTCCCCAAGACTTGCTGTTACCAAGGCTTGTTTGCTTAAATCGAGTCGCCAACACCGCAGTAAGCTGCAGACATTGTGGGATATGCCGAATCCAGCTCCTGGTTGTCGTCGACGCCTCCTGGACCTCGTGGCTGAAGAGTCAAGACACCCGTGACCGACCTGAACCTTGCGACAACGGTGGGCCTACATCTTCCTGGCCCCGAGTCACTGCCAAGTGGCTTTGAACACTGTCCCCTCTGCTTTCAGGTCTTCTATCTTCTGAATCCAGGCTTGGATTCCATCGGACACTTCTTCGGACTTCACAAGCAGCAAGTCTTCATTGGCTCCCATTGAAAACGACGACGCGACCCGACTCCAAAGGACACCTATGCACCCGGCTTCCCTGGGTGAGGTAACTCCAGCACTACGGTGCTCCTGTGGGTGTTGGCCCTAGAACTACTTACCCTGTAAGTGACTTGCTTGTAGCTACTCCCGAAGTGCCCTTAACCTCTTAATTTCTAACCGCGACTTGCCCCATTGAAGTCTACGGCGATCCGCGCCTGTGTTCACGCACTGCACGCGTCCCCCGTGGGTCCTTTACTTACCTGCCTTGGGTGGTTTCGTGAGGCCCCAACACTTCTGAAGGCCCTAGGCCTTGTCTCTTTGTAAGTCGTTGTTCTTAAGTCTCTTTTTTAGTATATGGTCTGGTACGCCCCTAGGGCCCCAGCCATATTGTGCTTCATTTATTGTGAAACGTTGATTTGTGCATATGTTCCTGACTTCTAATCTCATAAAGAGATTAGTAGAGAGTTGTTTAGTAATAAATACATATATATTTGATATATATACCTGTGTGGTGTCTTTTCATTTGGTGATTCAAGAGATTGTGTGGTAAAACAAGCTGCTCTACATTCCTCCAAGACTTAGCCTGAAGGCTGCTCTCCACAGCTACCACTAGGATAGCTTTCTATAAAGGTTGTCTTAAACCTACCTACCATAAGAGTCGAATTGTACTGGTGCAAGGTGTCCACTTTAACTAGTGAACAGCATATACCAGGCCAACTTCTCACATTGGTGGCAGCGTGTGGGATTCCAGCTTGCTATTGTTTTACCAGAAAATCTCTATTTGAAATACTAACTGAAAACCACTATAGGTACTCGAGGTACATATAAAGTCAAGCTTAGTATCAATAAGTTCTACTGAACTTAGAGCTGTGTGCCAAGGGATAGCACACACTTTCTACAGCTCAAGCTAGTATCAGTAGGCCACAAACTAGTGTAGGTAGTACAACACTGCACAACACTAGAATGTCCTCAAGGGATGGACCCAGTGGATCCACCCAGCTTCAGTATAAGGACATGACTTTCTTTGACTTGAAAGCCATGTGTGCTGAGAGGCACCTGAAGATAGGACAGAGTCCCTCCACACTACACCTGATAGATCTGCTGACAGCAGATGATCTTAGATTAGCTCTAGGAGCTAATGGGTCTGAATCAGGGGTGGGTCAATTACAGTGTCTGGGTCAGATGATGAACATCAAGTTGACCAAGACTCTGTGATTGTAGGGCCAGGCCCCAAGGGGTCTGAAAAGGACAGAGGAATTCTCCCTAAGAGAACTGACACAGTGGAGGAGAGGCATAGGTCCCTTTCTAGGGACTCTGACCGCTCCTATCACTCTGGCAGAGAATTTGTCCAGCAGAGGAACTCCTACTTCCCAAGAAGAGAGACCTCCTCTGAAAGACTGTGCAAGCTGCTGCAGTATGAGGAAGCAAGATTTGCCCTCAAAACCAAGCAGTTGTCATTAGATAAAGAAGCCTTTGAGCTCCAGAGAGCTTCTAGAAAAGAGGGGTTAGAACCCCTGGTGGCAGCAGCAGTGTCCCTAGAGGCAGAGAATATATTCCAGACCATAGGAACCTGAGCAAGGTTGTTCCTCCCTACCAGAGTGGGGATGATATCCATAAGTGGATAACTGCTATGGAAAGGGCCTGTAGAGTACAACAGGTCCCCCAAAAGCAGTGGGCAGCAATCTTGTGGCTCTCCTTTTCAGATAAAGGTAGAGACAAGCTCCTCACTGTCAGAGAAGAGGATGCTGATGACTATGAAGTCCTGAAGAGTGCACTGATAGATGGGTTTGGCTTAACCACTGAGCAGTACAGGTTGAAGTTCAGAGACACCCAGAAGGCACAGACTCAGGACTGGACTGACTTTGTAGATTGTGCAACCAAGGCTCTGGAGGGTTGGCTGGTTGGCAGTAGGGTTACTGATTTCAAGGGATTGTATAATCTAATGATGAGAGAACAGATCCTTAATAATTGACAGAACCAGTTGTTGCATCAATACCTGGTGGACTTAGATCTGACCTCTCCCCAAGAATTGGGAAAGAAGGCAGACAAGTGGGTCAGAACCAGGGTGAGGCAGAAAACCCAGAACCAAGGGGGTGACACCAAGAAGCAGGATCCTAAGGGCTCTGAGAAAAGTGGGGATAAGTCAAAAGACCAGAAGTCTTCACAAGGGCCCCAAAAATCTGCATCTGGTGGGGAGTCACAATCCAACAAGGGAAAAGGCCAAAAGAAGCCCTGGTGCAAATTCTGTAAACAGAAAGGGCACTGGACTTCTGATTGTAACAAGTCCAAAGACCAAACCACCACCACTCCTGCCCCTAAGGCAACTGTTCCCCCTAGTTCAGCTACTGGTGGAGGTGGTACTCAGACTAAGGGTGTAGTAGGGTTGACCCTGGGTTCTGAAGTGGACTCTGGCCTAGCCAGGGTACCCACTCAGGCAATGCTGATTTGTAATGGAGACACTGACATGTCCTTCATGGTGAGCCCCAGTAATCTGGGCAAATACAAACAGCAGCCTATAATAAATGGCAAACAGGCTTTGGCATTTAGGGACACAGGTGCTAGTGTCACCATGGTGGCAGAGGATCTTGTGGACCCTGGACAGATCATCCTGGGCGAAATGTACCAGGTGACCAATGCAAGCAATGTCAGGACCAACCATAGTCTGGCAGTTGTGAATTTCTCCTGGGGAGGGGTAACTGGCCTCAAGAAGGTTGTAGTCAGTGCAGACCTCCCTGTAGAATGTCTATTGGGCAATGATCTAGAAACTTCAGCCTGGTCTGAAGTAGAGTTATGGACTCATGCTGAGATGTTGGGCATCCCTGCAGAGGTATTTTCTGTGACCAGGTCGCAGGCCAAAATGCATGACACTGAACTAGCTCTGGATCCTGAAACTAAGGACCAGATGCTTCCCAAGAAGAGGAGCAGTAGGGTTAAGGTAGTGCCTTCCCCTCTGTCTCAGATCACTGATTCCCCTCTTAAGGGAGGAGGAGCAGACCCTGAAGAAGGAACTGCCCCAGAGGAACTTGAGCCTGATCAGGTTGAGTTCTTGGGGGCAGGGGGCCCTTCTAAGGAGGATCTGAGTAAGGAGCAACAGTGCTGCCCCTCTCTTGAACCCCTCAGACAGCAGGCTGCTGCTGAGGCTGCTGGGAGTGCTAGTGGGTCCCATAAAGTTTATTGGGATGAGGGACTCCTATATTCTGAGGGTAGACACCAGCCCCTGGAGCCACCAGGAGGTTGGTAATACCTCAGAAGTTTAGGGGGTTCCTCTTGACCCTAGCACATGATATCCCTTTAGCAGGTCACTTGGGCCAAAACAAGACCTGGGACAGGCTTGTTCCACATTTTCATTGGCCACATATGTCAGAGGACACAAAGGAGTTTTGTCGCTCCTGTGTCACATGCCAAGCCAGTGGCAAGGCAGGTGGCACTACAAAGGCCCCCGTGATACCACTACCTGTGGTGGGGGTACCCTTTGAAAGGGTAGGGATTGACATTGTTGGTCCCCTTGTCCCTCAAACTGCATCTGGGCACAAATTTATCCTGGTGGTAGTGGATCATGCCACCAGGTACCCAGAGGCAATTCCCCTGAGGACCACCACAGCCCCTGTGGTGGCAAGAGCCCTCATTGGAGTTTTCTCCAGAGTGGGTTTCCCAAAGGAGGTCCTCTCTGACAGAGGGCAAACTTCATGTCAGGATATCTGAAGGCAATGTGGAAGGAGTGTGGTGTAACTTATAAGTTCACCACCCCCTATCACCCACAATGCAATGGGTTGGTTGAACGTTTCAACAAACCCCCGAAGGGAATGATTAAAGGACTCCCAGAGAAGCTTAGGCGGAAATGGGACCTTCTTCTTCCCTGCCTGTTGTTTGCATACAGAGAGGTTCCACAGAAGGGGGTTGGTTACAGCCCATTTGAGCTTCTGTTTGGGCATCCTGTAAGAGGTCCATTATGTTTGGTAAAAGAGGCCTGGGAGTTACCTCTCAAGCCCCCCAAACAAGATGTGATGGACTATGTACTTGGTCTCCGCTCCAGGATGGCCGAATACATGAAAAAGGCAACCAAAAACCTGGAGGCCAATCAAGAATTACAAAAAGCTTGGCATGACCAAAAGGCTGTGCTGACTGTGTACCAGCCAGGACAGAAAGTGTGGGTGTTGGAGCCTGTGGCCCCAGCAGCTCTCCAAGACAAGTAGAGTGGCCCCCATACAATTGTTGAGCAAAAGGGAGAAGTCACCTATCTGGTGAATCTTGGAACTCCCAGGAGCCCCCTGAGGGTACTCCATGTCAACAGATTAAAACCATATGTTGACAGGGCTGACATGGGCTTGCTCATGGCAACTGATGCGGACCAGGAGGAGGAGAGTGACCCTCTCCCTGACCTTCTCTCACAGAACCCTGATGATGGGTCAGTAGATGGTGTTGCTTTGGCAAGCAGCCTCACTGACCATCAGCAAACTGAGTGCAGACAGGTTCTGCAACATTACAGACATATGTTTAGCCTGACTCCTAGTCAGACTACCTGGTGTACCCATGAGGTGGACACTGGAGACAGTCTGCCTGTCAAGAGTAAAATCTACAGGCAACCTGACCATGTCAGGGACTGTATCAGGACTGAAGTCCAGAAGATGTTGGAGTTAGGTGATTGAGCCTTCAGATAGCCCTTGGGCTAGCCCAGTAGTCCTAGTACCCAAGCCTCATACCCAGGGTGGTAAGAAAGAAATGAGGTTTTGTGTAGACTACAAAGGCCTCAATGCAGTCACCAGGACTGATGCCTATCCCATACCAAGGGCAGATGAGCTGATTGATACTTTGGCCTCAGCCAAGTATCTAAGTACATTTGACCTAACAGCTGGCTACTGGCAGATCAGGTTAGCTGATGATGCAAAAGCCAAAACAGCATTTTCGACCCCTGGTGGGCACTACCACTTTGTGGTGATGCCCTTTGGATTGAAAAATGCACCTGCCACTTTTCAGAGGTTGGTGAATAAAGTTCTGGCAGGGATGGAAACTTATTGCTCAGCTTATCTAGATGATATTGCTGTCTTTAGTTCCTCCTGGCAGGATCACCTGGTCCACCTCAGAAATGTTTTGGAGGCCCTACAGAAGGCAGGCCTCACTATCAAGGCCACTAAGTGCCAGATAGGGCAGAGTCAGGTTGTGTACCTGGGCCACCTTGTGGGTGGAGGCCAGGTTCAGCATTACAGAGTAAAATCCAAACCATAATGGAATGGGTTGCTCCTACCACCCAGACACAGGTGAGAGCCTTCTTAGGCCTGACTGGGTACTATAGGAGGTTTGTCAAGGGATATGGATCTATAGTGACCCCCTTGAATGATCTGACCTCAAACAAAATGCCAAAAAATGTTCAGTGGACAGCTAGCTGTCAGAAGGCATTTGAAGACCTAAAGCAGGCCATGTGCACTGCCCCCATCTTACAGAGTCCAGACTACACCAAAAAGTTCATTGTCCAAACAGATGCTTCTGAGCTGGGTGTGGGAGCTGTACTGTCTCAACTGAATGATGAAGGTCAAGACCAGCCAGTAGCTTTTATTAGCAGAAGGCTGACCCCTAGAGAGAAACGTTGGTCAGCTATAGAGAGGGAGGCCTTTGCTGTGGTGTGGGCCCTGAAGAAGCTGAGGCCATACTTGTTTGGCACTCACTTCATAGTTCAGACTGACCACAAGCCCCTCCTATGGCTTAAACAGATGAAAGGTTAAAACCCAAAACTTTTGAGGTGGTCCATTTCCCTACAGGGGATGGACTATACAGTGGAACATAGGCCTGGGACCCAACATGCCAATGCAGATGGACTCTCAAGGTATTTCCACTTAGAGCACGAAGACTCAACTGGTCAAGGTTAGTTTAGTGTCCCTGCGTTTGGGGGGGGTTGTGTAGGAGAGTAGGATCTGCCTCTTATGTTGTCCCCACTTTTGTTCTGATGTTTACACTGGTTTCTGGCTATAGTCAGGCTGGGACCCTGCCAATCAGGGCCCCAGCCTCTCTGTTCTCTCTAAATGACTTGGAGTGCACCCTAGGTGCACTAGTGATTGGATACTGTGGTACCTTATGAGTCCCTAGTATATGGTACCTTAGGTGCCAAGGGCATAGGTACTTCACAGGCCTACCAGGGGCTGAAGCATGTATTATGCCACCCCTGGGAAGCAGACTAAATCTGACACCACAGGTCTGCTACTGCAGCCTGGGTAAGGTGGTGCATGCACCCCTTACTGTGATATAGGCTACCTATATCACTACATAGATACACACATATAAACCTATAAGTCACTCCTATGGCAGGCCTTATCAATCCTGAAGGCAGAGTGCTTGGTTCCTATGTGAGAGGGTGCCCCTGCACGAGCAGAGCCCCTCTGCAGCATTCGGAGACCCTTTTCTGATGCTGTTTGTAGTGCAGCCTGACCATATACTCTTAAGCGCATTATAACCTCGCGTTAAATGCTAACTTTGGGATGGCTGCACGGAAACATGTCGTGTTTGGTGTCAAACATCTTGGAATACTACCCCCCCACCAGTTCTGGCGGCGGGGGTAGCATTCCACCCTTCTAGAGGGATAGACATGTACCTACTGTGGAAATGCGGTAGAATCCTGAAGAGCCCTGGCATCACAAAATGGATGCCACCAGTCACAGACACTGGGCTGCCCTCCTGCTGATGACCGAAACTCGCAGTGGAGGAAGCCCAACAATAGGTATCCTGTCACAGGAGGGTGTGACCACCTTCCAGACAGGGTTTAGTGTATTGGGGCTGGGTGGGTGCACTCTTAGAGTGCTTTGAAGTTCTGCACTGGGGGAGCAGAAGGCTCCTCAGCGCTCTAGTCGCTGCACGCTGCACGCCGTCCTCATTCAACCCTATTTAATGGGCTGTGCTTGGGCGTGCAGCGCTTGGAAAGAAGTTAAGGCACAGCTGTAGAAAGCTTATTTTATCTCTTTGCTTATTTTAAAATACGCTAGTTTTAACTTTGCTCTTTTTTATGTGTGTGGGGGTTTATTGTACTTTGTGAAGTGACTTGGGGAATTGCTGCTATTTTAAACGTTCGGAGTGTGTTATACTCCTCTTCCTGCACCTTGCACTTTATCGAGGCCGGCTTAGTTGTAGCCGCCATTTTTGCCGTGCCTCGCGCCATTCGCGGTCAGCGCTCTAGTCGCTGCACGCTGTCCTCATTCAACCCTATTTAATGGGCTGTGCTTGGGCGTGCAGCGCTTGGAAAGAAGTTAAGGCACAGCTGTAGAAAGCTTATTTTATCTCTTTGCTTATTTTAAAATACGCTAGTTTTAACTTTGCTCTTTTTTATGTGTGTGGGGGTTTATTGTACTTTGTGAAGTGACTTGGGGAATTGCTGCTATTTTAAACGTTCGGAGTGTGTTATACTCCTCTTCCTGCACCTTGCACTTTATCGAGGCCGGCTTAGTTGTAGCCGCCATTTTTGCCGTGCCTCGCGCCATTCGCGGTCAGCGCTCTAGTCGCTGCACGCTGCACGCCGTCCTCATTCAACCCTATTTAATGGGCTGTGCTTGGGCGTGCAGCGCTTGGAAAGAAGTTAAGGCACAGCTGTAGAAAGCTTATTTTATCTCTTTGCTTATTTTAAAATACGCTAGTTTTAACTTTGCTCTTTTTTATGTGTGTGGGGGTTTATTGTACTTTGTGAAGTGACTTGGAGAATTGCTGCTATTTTAAACGTTCGGAGTGTGTTATACTCCTCTTCCTGCACCTTGCACTTTATCGAGGCCGGCTTAGTTGTAGCCGCCATTTTTGCCGTGCCTCGCGCCATTCGCGGTCAGCGCTCTAGTCGCTGCACGCTGTCCTCATTCAACCCTATTTAATGGGCTGTGCTTGGGCGTGCAGCGCTTGGAAAGAAGTTAAGGCACAGCTGTAGAAAGCTTATTTTATCTCTTTGCTTATTTTAAAATACGCTAGTTTTAACTTTGCTCTTTTTATGTGTGTGGGGGTTTATTGTACTTTGTGAAGTGACTTGAGGAATTGCTGCTATTTTAAACGTTCGGAGTGTGTTATACTCCTCTTCCTGCACCTTGCACTTTATCGAGGCCGGCTTAGTTGTAGCCGCCATTTTTGCCGTGCCTCGCGCCATTCGCGGTCAGCGCTCTAGTCGCTGCACGCTGCACGCCGTCCTCATTCAACCCTATTTAATGGGCTGTGCTTGGGCGTGCAGCGCTTGGAAAGAAGTTAAGGCACAGCTGTAGAAAGCTTATTTTATCTCTTTGCTTATTTTAAAATACGCTAGTTTTAACTTTGCTCTTTTTATGTGTGTGGGGGTTTATTGTACTTTGTGAAGTGACTTGGAGAATTGCTGCTATTTTAAACGTTCGGAGTGTGTTATACTCATCTTCCTGCACCTTGCACTTTATCGAGGCCGGCTTAGTTGTAGCCGCCATTTTTGCTGTGCCTATCGCCATTCGCGGTCAGCGCTCTAGTCGCTGCACGCCGTCCTCATTCAACCCTATTTAATGGGCTGTGCTTGGGCGTGCAGCGCTTGGAAAGAAGTTAAGGCACAGCTGTAGAAAGCTTATTTTATCTCTTTGCTTATTTTAAAATACGCTAGTTTTAACTTTGCTCTTTTTTATGTGTGTGGGGTTTATTGTACTTTGTGAAGTGACTTGGGGAATTGCTGCTATTTTAAATGTTCGGAGTGTGTTATACTCCTCTTCCTGCACCTTGCACTTTATCGAGGCCGGCTTAGTTGTAGCCGCCATTTTTGCCGTGCCTCGCGCCATTCGCGGTCAGCGCTCTAGTCGCTACATGCTGCACGCCGTCCTCATTCAACCCTATTTAATGGCCTCTACTCGGACGCGCAGCGGACGAGCGCAGCGGGCGCGCCGCTGGCGCGCCGAAGGCGCGCCTAAGGCAAGCCCGTCTGCGCCCATCAGCGCCAAGTCAACGGCCAGGGCCAGTTATGCTGCCCGCGTTGGGCCTTCTGTTAGTTATGTCCCTCAGCTATCGGGTGAGTTCTTAAAAACTCTTTGGTCTCCCGCTTGCCCTTCACATAGCGGTTGCGCTATGCTCTTGAATTCGGATTTTGTTTGCTCTGAGTGTGGGTTTTCGCCGATGCTAGAGTTTTCCCCTAGCTATTTGCCTATTAAATCTTCGAAGGGTTTGTGTATCAGAGCTGCTCTCATCAATGCTAGATCTCTGAGAAAGCATTATGTGGATGTGTTCGACCTGGTCTCTGACAACTCATTAGATCTGTTGTTTGTCACTGAGACTTGGCTGGACTCTTCATCCAACCCTATTGTTGCGCTGGTTACCCCTGCTGGCTATAAGTTTCATCGTGTGGATCGCCGAGTGGGCAGAGGGGGTGGCATGGCTATTCTGTATAGGGATCGCTGGGCTCTCCATAGCGAAGCTTCTAGCCTTTGGGGAGAGTGTGAGGCTTTGGATTTCAGCATACAGTTCTCGGCCCATTTCACATTAGGTGGCTCCCTCATCTACCGTCCCCCCGGCCCGGCTGGTGCCTTTCTTAAATCTTGTGGGCACGCGGTGGTTGAGCGAGCACTGCGTTTTCCCATTACTTGGTTCTGGGAGATGTGAATCTTCATCTTGAACAATGTGAGGCCGGAGACTCTGCTGATTTCCTTGACTCCCTTCAATCGGCTCAACTCTTTCAATGGGTTACTGATCCTACCCACCAAGGGGGCCATATCTTAGACCCCATTTGTTCCAATTTTCCCATTCAGGTGGTCAAGCCGGTGCCTGTCTCTTGGTCGGACCATTTTCTTATCTGTTTTTCCTGGGAAGTCTCCCAGCCCGCTCGGCAGGCTTGCCGCCATCGCCCTCCTACTTTTAGTAAAATTGACCCTATCCAGTTCATCAGTACTTTGGCTGTATCTCGGCCTTCTTTTCAGCAAGACTTGGAGGGGAATGTGTCTAAGTTCACTGATTGGATCTCCGACTCGGTGTCCGCTCTATCTGCACCGTGTCGGCCTAAACTGGCAAGAGACTCCCCTCCAAACCTTGGTTTTCCTCAGAGCTGAAAGCCCTGAAGCATGAATGTAAAAAATTGGAGCGAACATGGCGCTTTAGTGGTTATTGTCCTATGGCGAAACATTCACTTAGAACAAAACAAAAAAGCTATTATGCCACCATAGCGGTCGCTAAAAGCAATTATTTTACTTCACGTATCGACCAGGCCAACAATAACTCAAAGGAAATGTTCTCTATTGTTGAAAGCTTTATGTCTCCCAGTGCTCAGGCTCGCGCTGCGCCAGCCTCGGAATCCTGGTGTAATACTCTTGCAAAATTTTTCTTGGACAAAATCTGTATGATACAAGCTACTTTCTCCTCCGGTTCCACGGTACTTACGGCCTTTCCGTTTGGCCAGTCTGCAGCTGGCCCTGCTAATATGCTGTCAACCTTTGAGCCTATAGATCTGTCCTGCTCCCTCAAAATTCTTAAGGCTTTGAAGTCAGGCTCTCCAACTGACCCCTGTGCTGCGAGACTTTTGGCCGCTGCGGCTGATACCATCAACCCCGAAGTTAACTCAATTGTTAACATGTCTTTGCGGGAGGCTTCAGTCCCGGCATCCTGGAAGCAGGCACAGATTCTCCCTCTCCTTAAGAAGCCGTCCCTTGACCCGTTGATCCCTGGAAATTACCGTCCAATCTCGCTTTTGCCTAGTTTGGCTAAGGTCTGTGAGAAGGTGGTCACTAATCAGCTTACCAAGTTCATCGAGGCATCGGGTTTGTTACACCCGGCTCAATCTGGTTTTCGGGCTTCGTATAGCACGGAATCAGTATTGTTAGAGGTGTCAGAGGCAATTCGTGAGTGTCTGGATGCCGGCGGGAGAGCCGCACTGGTTATGCTGGATCTCTCGGCGGCATTCGACACAGTGCCTCACTCCTTGCTTCTGGACCGCCTCCTGGAGATTGGCATATCCGGGTCTGTCTGGGGCTGGATTAGGTCTTTTTTGGAAGGCCGCACCCAGCAGGTCTGGCTTCCACCATGTGCCTCCGTGCCCCAGCGGGTGGTCACAGGTGTCCCGCAGGGGTCATCCCTTAGTCCCCTTCTTTTTAACATCTATGTTACTCCGCTGGTTTATTTAGCGGAGACATTAGGGGCTAAGGTGTTGGCCTACGCGGATGACACTCAGCTCCTGTTTTCTTGGGGAAGGGACGATGACTCAGTCCTCTCTGCTCAGCACTGTCTGGCTTCCGTTTTTCATTGGCTTGCTCAGGGACAGCTGAAGTGCAATGAAGAGAAGTCGGAGGTTCTCTTGTATGGCACATTTCCTGCCAATTTCAGAGAGAGATTATGGCCCCCTGGCTTCCCCCTGCCTAGTGCAGGGGGAAACGGTGCTAAAAATCTGGGGGTCTGGTTCAATGAGAACCTGACCTTTTCATCCCAGGTTAAGAAGTTGGCTGGGACCTGTTTTGGCACCCTGAAAGCTTTGAGGAAGTTTCTCCCTCTCCTTCCTAGACCAGCCAAAGAAACTGTTGTTCGTGACTTGATTTTGTCCCGCCTGGATTATGCCAACGCACTTTATGAGGGCATCCCTGGCTACCTCTTGAATAAAATGCAGGTAGTTCAAAACTCTGCTGCCAGACTACTGCTGGGTTTGTCTGGCAGGTGTAGTGTGCGCGCTCATTTGCGCTCTTTGCACTGGCTCCCTGTTGAGTCCCGAATAAAATTTAAAACTTTGACCATTGCCCATAGAGCTCTCTATGGCCTGGGTCCTATTTATCTACAGAAGAGATTCGCTTTTTATAACCCAGTAAGACAGTTGCGTTCCTCCTCTCAACTTTTAATGCAGACCCCTAGATTCAACCGCCAAAGGCTTGGAGGGTGCTCCTTTGTGCGGAAAGCTGCCTTAGCATGGAATGCTCTGCCCCTAGAGCTGCGTGGCATCCAGGACCCGGCGATCTTTAAGAAAAAGCTAAAAACTCTTCTCTTCTAGCTGATGCTCTGGCCTTTGTTTCTTTTCTCAAGTACGCGCCGGGACACTCTGCTGAGTATCTGTGCGCGCTATAAATATATATAACATAACATAACATATGCCAGTTCAAACCAGCTCAGGGGCTACCTGCCCCTGCTCTGGCACGAAACTGGACAAAGGGAAGTGGGTGTAGCCACCCACTCCCCTGACCCTCCCATAGGTGGGGTCATAGAGCTAGTCCCTCCCTTTCTTTTAGTATAAGAGTGGGAACCTGTGCATTGCAAACTAGATCTCCCTGGACGACGCTCTTAAGAAGAATCCTGGACCTTCGATGTTCCACTACCTCTGGAAGACTGAAGAATCTCCCTTGGAGTCAAGGAGTGACTCCCCTGCTTGGCAGGCACCAAAACTACAATGATGGTCGCAAACTACGCTGCTCCCGCCAGAGCCCGAAGTCCCTGCAGCCTAGGAAGAGGATTTCCTGATTTCTCCAAGGCCATCGTGAGTCCCCAGCGAAGTTGAGGCAAGTGGACCCCACGAGTGATGAGGAACCGAAGTCCCTGGGTACTGTGCACTATTGTCAAGTGCAACCCCTTCACTACATTCTACGAACCTGTGCTTTGGACCACGTGTGGTACCAGCCTCTAGCAGTAATCCCTTTGAAGGTCAGAGGCCTACCCCATCCCGAGTGACCGTGGGCCCCTGTTGAAAGAATCCTCCGAGGCGTCTTTGCAATCCCTTGCCAGCCGGATTGTGGGTCCCCAGAAGACTTTTCTAAAGAACCAAAGGGCTCCCCTGGTTGCTCCAGGCCTGCCCTGACTTACCCTTGCTGGGTGAGTCCGTCAGACCTTGCTGGTCTGCACCATTGCCTTTTCACTCTTTCCCAAAGACTTGCTGTTACCAAGGCTTGTTGGCTCCAATCGAGTCGCCGACACAGCAGTAAGCTGCAGACATCGTGGGACACGCCGAACCCAGCTCCTGGTTGTCGTCGACACCTCCTGGACCTCGTGGCTGAAGAGTCAAGACACCCGTGACCGACCTGAACCTTGCGATGATGGTGGGCCTACATCTTCCTGGCCCCGAGTCACTGCCAAGTGACTTTGAACACTGTCCCCTCTGCTTTCAGGTCTTCTATCTTCTGAATCCAGGCTTGGATTCCATCGGACACTTCTTCGGACTTCACAAGCAGCAAGTCTTCATTGGCTCCCATTGAAAACGACGCCGCGACACGACACCAAAGGACACCTATGCACCCGGCTTCCCTGGGTGAGGTAACTCCAGCACTACAGTGCTCCTGTGGGTGTTAGCCCTAGAACTACTTACCCTGTAAGTGACTTGCTTGTAGCTACTCCCGAAGTGCCCTTAACCTCTTAATTTCTAACCGCGACTTGCCCCATTGAAGTCTACGGCGATCCGCGCCTGTGTTCACGCACTGCACGCGTCCCCCGTGGGTGCTTTACTTACCTGCCTTGGGTGGTTTCGTGAGGCCCCAACACTTCTGAAGGCCCTAGGCCTTGTCTCTTTGCAAGTCTTTGTTCTTAAGTCTCTTTTTTAGTGTATGGTCTGGTACGCCCCTAGGGCCCCAGCCATATTGTGCTTCATTTATTGTGAAACGTTGATTTGTGCATTTATTCCTGACTTCTAATCTCATAAAGAGATTAGTAGAGAGTTGTTTAGTAATAAATACATATATATTTGATATATATACCTGTGTGGTGTCTTTTCATTTGGTGATTCAAGAGATTGTGTGGTAAAACAAGCTGCTCTACATTCCTCCAAGACTTAGCCTGAAGGCTGCTCTCCACAGCTACCACTAGGATAGCTTTCTATAAAGGTTGTCTTAAACCTACCTACCATAAGAGTCGAATTGTACTGGTGCAAGGTGTCCACTTTAACTAGTGAACAGCATATACCAGGCCAACTTCTCACACTTTCTGCACCCCACTCTCTTCTTTCTGCACCGCTCTTGCTTCTTTGTGCACTTCCCTTGCCTCTTTCTGTACCTCTCTTGCTTCTTTCTGCACCATGTTTCTTCTTTCTGTACCTTTTGTCCTCTTTCTGTACCACACTCTCTTCTTTCTGCACCTCTCTTGCTTCTTTCTGCACCTCTCTTGCTTCTTTCTGCACTTTTCTTCCTCTTTCTACACCTTTTTTCCTCTTTCTGCAGTTGTCTTGCTTCTTTCTGCACCTCTCTTGCCTCTTTCTGCATTTCTCTTGCTTCTTTCCGTGCCTTTCTTCCTCTTTTTGCACATTTCTTGCTTCTTTCTGCATCTCTTGTGCCTCTTTCTGCACCTTTCTTCCTCTTTCTGCAGTTCTCTTGTGTCTTTATGCATCTCTCTTGCCTCTTTCTGTACTTCTCTTGCTTCTTTCTGCACTTCTCTTGCTTCTTTCTGCTTCTTCCGTTGCCTGTTTCTGTACCTCTCTTTCCTCTTTCTGCACCTTTCTTCCTCTCTCTGAACCTCTCTAGCCTCCTTCTGCACCTCGCTTGCCTCTTTCTGTACCTTTCTTACCTCTTTCTACACCTTTCTTTCTCTTTCTGTGCCTTTCTTCCTCTTTCTGCACCTCTCTTGCCTCTTTCTGCACCTCTCTTGCCATGTTCTGTACCTTTCTTCCTCTTATTGCACCTCTGTTGCCCCTATCTGCAACTCTCTTGCCTCTTTCTGCATCTTTCTTGCTTCTTTCTGTATTTTGCTTGCCTCTTTATGTGCCTTTCTTACTCTTTCTGCACTTTCCTTGCCTCTTTCTGCACTACTCTTCCATCTTTCTGTACCTCAATTGCCTCGTTCTGCCTACTCTTGCTTCTTTTTGCACTTCTCTTGCTTTTTTGCAGCTTTCTTGCTCTTTCTGCACCTTTCTTCCTCTTTCTGAGGTTCTCTTGCTTCTTTCTGCTCTTCTCATGCCTCTTTCAGCAACTTTCTTGCCTCTTTCTGTACCTCTCTTACCTCGCTCTGCACATTTCTTCTTCTTTCTGCAGTTCTCTTGCTTCTTTCTGCACCTTTCTTGCCTCCTTCTGCACCTCTATTGCTTCTTTCTGCACTGCTCTTGCTTCTTTCTTCAACTTTTTTCCTCTTTCTGTGCCTTTCTTCCTCTTTCTGCACCTCGCTTGCCTCTTTCTGCACCTCTCTTGCCTCCTTCTGCACCACTATTGCTTCTTTCTGCACTGCTCTTGCTTCTTTCTGCACATCTCTTGCCTCTTTCTGCACCTCTCTTGCCTCTTTCTTCAACTTTTTTCCTCTTTCTGTGCCTTTTTTCCTCTTTCTGCACCTCGCTTGCCTCTTTCTGCACCTCTCTTGCTTTTTTCTGTACTTCTCTTGCCTCTTTCTTTACCTGTCTTGCTTCTTTCTGTACCTTTCTTCCTCTTTCTGCACCTTTCTTCCTCTTTCTGCAACTCTCTCGCTTCTTTCTGCCCCTCTGTTGCTTCTTACTGCACCTGTCTTCCTCTTTCTGCAGTTCTCTTGTGTCTTTCTGCATCTCTCTTGCCTCTTTCTGCACTTCGCTTGCCTCTTTCTGCACCTCTCTTGCCTCTTTCTGCACTTCACTTGCCTTGTTCTGCACCTTTCTTCGTCTTTCTGCACCTTTTTTGCCTCTTTCTGTACCTCTCTTGCCTTGTTCTGCACCTTTTTTCCTCTTTCTGCACCTCTGTTGTCCCTATCTGCACCTCTCTTGCCTATTTCTGCATCTCTCTTGCTTCTTTCTGCACTTCACTTGCCTCTTTCTGTGCCTTTCTTCCTCTTTCTGTACTTTTCTTGCCTCTTTCTGCATCTCTCTTCCATCTTTCTGTACCTCCATTGCCTCGTTCTGCCTTCTCTTGCTTCTTTCTGCACTTCTCTTGCTTTTTCTGCACCTTTATTGCTCTTTCTGCACCTTTATTCCTCTTTCTGAAGTTCTCTTGCTTTTTTCCGCACTCCTCCTTCCTCTTTCTGCATATTTCTTCCTCTTTCTGCAGTTCTCTTGCTTCAGTCTGCACATCTCTTGCCTCTTTCCGTGCCTACTTGCCTCTTTCTTTACCTTATTTCCTCATTCTGTGCCTTTCTTCCTCTTTCTGCACCTCGCTTGGCCTCTTTCTACACCTCTGTTGCCTCTTTCTGTACCTCTCTTGCTTTTTTATGCACTTCACTTGCCTTTTCTGCACCTTTCTTCCTTCTGAATTTCTCTTTCTATACCTGTCTTGCTTCTTTCTGAACCTTTCTTCCTCTTTCTGCACCTTTCTTTCTGTTTCTGCAACTCTCTTGCTTCTTTCTGTCCCTCTGTTGCTTCTTTCTGCACCTCTCTTGCCTCTTTCTTTTTGCAGCTCAGTTGCCTCTTTCTGCACCTCACTCTCTTCTTTCTGTACCTCTCTTGCCTCTTTCTGCACCCTTCTTCTTTCTGTGCCTTTCCTCCTCTTTCTGTACCTTTCTTCCTCTTTAGGAACCTTTCTTCCACTTTCTGCACCCACCTCTCTTGCTTCTTTCTGCACTTTACTGCGCCTTTGTTCCTCTTTCTGCACTTCCCTTGCTTCTTTCTACATTTCTCTTTTTTCTTTCTGTGCCTTTCTTGCCTATTTATACACCTCTCTTGCCTCTTTCTGCACCACACTCTCTTCTTTCTGCACCGCTCTTGCTTCTTTGTGCACTTCTCTTGCCTCTTTCTGTACCTGTCGCTTCTTTCTGCACCTTTTTTCCTCTCTCTGTACCTTTTGTCCTCTTTCTGCACCACACTCTCTTCTTTCTGTACCTCTCTTGTTTCTTTCTGCACCTCACTTGCTTCTTTCTGCACTTTTCTTCCTCTTTCTCCACCTTTTTTCCTCTTTCTGAAGTTGGCTTACTTCTTTCTGCACCTCTCTTGCCTCTTTCTGCATTTCTCTTGCTTCTTTCCCCGCGTTTCTTCCTCTTTTTGCACCTCTCTTGCTTCTTTCTGCATCTCTTGTGCCCCTTTCTGCACCTTTCTTCCTTTTTCTGCAGTTCTCTTGCGTCTTTCTGCATGCATCTCTCTTGCCTCTTTCTGCACTTCTCTTGCTTCTTTCTGCACTTCTGTTGCTTCTTTCTGTTCCTCCCTTGCCTGTTTCTGTACCTCTCTTGCCTGTTTCTGTACCTTTCTTACCTCTTTCTGCACCTTTCTATCTCTTTCTGCACCTTTCTTCCTCTTTCAGCACCTCTCTTGCCTCTTTCTGCACCTCTCTTGCCTTGTTCTGCACCTTTCTTTCTCTTTCTGCACCTCTGTTGCCCCTTTCTGCACCTCTCTTGCCTCTTTCTGCATCCCTCTAGCTTTTTTCTGCACTTCACTTGCCTCTTTCTGTGCCTTTCTTCCTCTTTCTGCACTTTTCCTGCCTCTTTCTGCACCTCTCTTCCATCTTTCTGTACCTCAATTCCCTCTTTCTACCTACTCTTGCTTCTTTCTGCACTTCTCTTTCTTTTTTCTACAACTTTCTTGCTCATTCTGCACCTTTCATCCTCTTTCTGAGGTTCTCTTGCTTCTTTTGCACTTCTTGTACCTCTTTCTGCAACTTTCTTGCCTCTTTCTGTACCTCTCTTGCCTCGTTCTGCCCATTTCTTCTTCTTTCTGCAGTTCTCTTGCTTCTTTCTGCACCTCTATTGCTTCGTTCTGCACTGCTCTTGCTTCTTTCTGCACATATTTTGCCTCTTTCTGCACCTCTCTTGCCTCTTTCTTTACCTTTTTTCCTCTTTATGTGCCTTTCTTCCTCTTTCTGTACCTCGCTTTTCTCTTTCTGCACCTCTCTTGCCTCTTTCTGCACCTCTCTTGCTTTTTTATGCACTTTACTTGCCTTTTCTGCGACTTTCTCTCTCTTTCTGCACTTGCCTTCCTTCTTTCTACATTTTTCTTTCTTCTCTTTGCACCACTCTTGCCTTTTTCTACACCTCTCTTGCCTCTTTCTGCACCTCTCTTGCTTTTTTCTGTAATTCTCTTTCCTGTTTCTGTACCTCTCTTGCCTCTTTCTGCTCCTTTCTTCCTCTTTCTGCACCTCTGTTGCCCCTATCTGCACCTCTCTTGCCTGTTTCTGCATCTCTCTTGCTTCTTTCTGCACTTCACTTGCCTCTTTCTGTGCCTTTCTTATTTATTTATTTATTTATTTATTTATTTGAGAGTTTTATATAGCGCGAACCAGACCCTTGCGGGTATCAGAGCGCTTTACAAGGTAAGTGTCTTAGTTGCATATGTACAAGGTATATAAAATAAAGTTCAGTGATAGTAAAAACATCCTATTGTAGATACATGGGTATATGATACATAGTAAACATTCTCTATAAATCAGGCATAATCTAGATACAATATAGGCTGGCTCTTAGGCATTAAAAGTTCCATGTAGCAGATACATTGGGTCGTGTAATAGCAATGGACCAAACTCAAGTGAAATTTTACCATGAGAAACGATTACACTTCTTTTGAAGGATGCAGTAGGAGGATTAAGACTAGTTTCTGTGGATGATAACAATGGACCATATTCAAGTGAATTTAGCCATGAGAAGCGATTTCACTTCTTTTTTAAAGAAACAGTAGAAGTATTTAGTCTAGTTTCTGGGGTAGTGCATTCCAGATTCTGGGCGCCATCCCTGAAAATGTTCGGTTATATGTTTTCTTCTTGTTGAATCTTTGCGGTTTCAATAGAAGGTTTTTAGCACTTCTCGTAGATCTGTCCCCACCGGAGGGCGTCAGTTTCCGTGCCAAATAGTAGGGAGCGTTATGATGGATGGCTTTATGTGTCATACATGCTATTTTCAAGTGAATTCTGGCTTCAAAAGGTAGCCAATTAAGGGATTTTAGGTCAGGGGATATGTGAGAGCTTTTTTGGAGCCAGTGATAAGTCTCGCTGCAGCGTTGATTGTGGCTCTTAGAGGGGCCGTTGCAGCTCTGGGCAGTCCGCAGAGAGAGACACTCCCGTAATCCACTCTTGGGATGACTAGAGCTTGTACTGCCAGTTTGAAGTCCTTTTCCGGCAGGAACGGTTTCAATTTTCTCAAAGTATTTATCTGAAAGTTTGCTCCTTTTGTTGCGTTGCTGATGTGTTTTTGCATATTGAGGTTTGTGTCCAGTGTTATTCCCAGCGATTTGGCTGCGTCAACGATGAGAGGTTGGCAGTTTAGTGCAGTAAGGTGTTTGATCCAGTCTTGCATTATAGGTACTTGGGCTGGAGGAGCGATTAAGAGGAATTCGGTTTTGAGGGCATTCAGTTTTAGATGGTTTTCTGCCAGCCAGGTCTGAGTTTTTCCGAGAGTAGTGTTGAGCGATTTGATGTCTTCTATGGTATGAATCTTAAGGTATAGTTGTGTGTCGTCAGCGTACATGTGGTATTGCACGTTAGACGCGTGAAGAATCTCAGTGAGTGGTTCCATGAATAAATTGAACAGTGTCGGAGATAGTGAAGATCCTTGTGGGACACCTAAAGAAACTGGAACGGGTTTGGACAAGGAGTGGTTGACCTTGAATCGTTGTGATCTGTTTTGGAGGAACGAAGTAAACCAACGTAGAACTGGTCCAGATAACCCCATCCTGTGTTTCAGAAGGTCTATCAGGTTATCGTGTTTGACGGTATCGAAGGCCGAGGAAAGGTCTAGCAAGATGAGTAGGCAGGCTCCGTTCTGATCTAGGATTGGTAGAGCGTCGTCAATTATATGGGTCATGGCTGATTCAGTGCTGTGACCTGCGCGGAATCCTGATTGGTAATTGTTGAGTAGGTTAAAATGTTCAATATGACTTACTAACTGGAGGTGTACGCATTTTCTAAAAGTTTGGCCAGGGTAGGGATGTTGGATATAGGACGGTAGTTGTTTAAGTCCGCCGGGTCAGCCGTAGCTTTCTTTAGAATGGGGGATACCTGCCCGGCTTTGAGGGTGTCGGGGATGCAACCTTGGCGTAAAGAATTATTTATGATCTTGGTCCAGAGAGGCAGCAATAGTGGGGTGAAGTCTTTTACGAGGTTAGCTGGGAGAGGGTCAGTGAAGTGATTGGCAGGATTCAGGGCAATAAGCATTTTGAGAATAGCTTCTTCATTGTAGGTATTGAAGGATGACCAAGATGCATTATTTTTTAGGTCGAACTTTGCTGAGATTCGATGTGGGGCATTTAGAAGTGAAGGTGAGGGGTTTGTATGTGAGACAGAGCAGGTGATTAGATCATTGAGCAGGTCCTTCTTTATGGTATCGGTCTTCTGAGTGAAGAAGGAGGCGAATTCTTCACAGTTAGGTCGTGGGCCTAATTTATCTTGGTGGCGGAGAGGTGCATCTTTACATTGAGTTTTGATTAGCTCGAACAGCTTTTTGGGACGATTTTTCGCTTGATCTAATTGGTGACTGAAGAAGTCTGCTTTGGTGCGCTTGATCTTTCTGTAGTATGCGTTTCTCTTCTTTCTTAGTGTCTTGAGGTGATTGGCGGATGGAGCTGATCTCCACCTACGTTCAGATATTCTTAGGGAACGTCTGTCCTCGTTGAGTCTCCCATCGTACCAAGGCTTAGAATCTTTTGTGGAGACTCTCTTTAGTTGCAGGGGGGCTACCTCATTTAGTATCGTGTTCATGGAATTGAAGTAGTGGTTGGTGAGATCATGGACGTCGGATATCCCTTTGGGGGGAAGAAGTGGGTTGTAACTGGAAGTTGTGATTGTGTTAAAGTCAATGTTTTTCAGGTCCCTCTTCCATACTTTAGGTCTTGTGGGTTGGACCGAGTTGAATTTGATTGTTTCATTGATGAAGAAGGTGATAATATGATGATCCGACCAATCACATGGATGGATCGTGTCTAGCTGGATGGAATCGACTTTAGAGATTATTAGATCAAGGATGGAGTCTTTATCGTGTGTGGGGCTGTTGCAAATTTGGGTGAGGTCGAGGTCAGAGAGGAAGGTTTTGAGAGTAGTTACCCCAACATCATTGGGGTCATTCCAATGGAGATTGAAGTCTCCGATAAATATTTGGGTAATTTGATGTCCGGCATTAGTGGAGACTATGTCCATGAAATGTTCGATAAAGGTGAGGTTATCACCTGGTGGATGATAGAGGGTGTGTAGCGCGCATATTGGTTTGCCATTACAGGTGATGTCGAGGCATATGTATTCAAAAGAAGGGAATGCAGGGGATATGGATCTGTTCACTGTGATATTATTCCTATGTATGCAGGCAATACCACCCCCTGTCTTATCAATTCTATCCAATCTGATAATGTCATAATTTGGGGGTACTAGTATGTCAATGATGGGTGTAGAGGATTCCTTTAACCAAGTTTCGGTTAAAATTAGTAAATCCGGTTCTTGTGTGAGAATGAGGTCTGCTATGTCCGCTGCGTGTCTTGAGGCCGATCTACAATTTAGTAGTATACACTTAAGACGGGGCGTGATGTGGGATGTATTGGGTTCCTGAATGAGGGGAACTTGTCTAAGGTTGTTTTCGATGATGCCTCTAGGGTTATGTTTAGAGGGCCTGTGAGCGTTGGGGGGATAGCTGGGATTAGAGCTATTTTGGGCACGGTATCTGGGGTCATAATGTTGTGAATCCGTTGTGCAGGTTCATAGGATTGGAGTAGAGAGAGTAAGTCTTCCTCCGATAGCGGATTAGTCCTGCGGATTGGGAGGGTTGATTTATTGTGAGAAGGAACTGATTTCCATCTGGGGGTCGAGGATTTCGAAGTGACTATTGAGTGGGTTAGGTGATGGTTAGATTTAGTCTGTCGTGCAAATCTAGTGTACCATGGTTGTCTCAGCAGGACCTCAGATAAAGCTTGTAGTTCCTCTTTGATTTGTTGCAGCGAGAGTATGATCTCGTCGAGTCTAGGATCTGGTGGGGGCAAGATTGGTGGTTGTATTATAGGAGATGTGCATACGTCCCGTGGGCGGTAAGAGGGAGGCACGATTTCTATGTTGTTATGGGGAGTCCTATCTGGTTCCCTCTCCAGATTGGGGATAGGTGAAGCAGTTATAGAAGTGAGCGGTGGAGATGTGGTCGTGGGAACGATGGTTTTGCAAGGGGTAGTAATGGCAATGGGGGAGGTATATTCGCTCCAGGGGAGGATGCTAAGTCTGTTAAGTGTGTGAGTGCTGGAGCAGCAGTGAGGGGAGTGTCTTATGATGGAGTCTAGTGGTGAGGGGAGCTTAATTGTATCTAATGATATCAGTGTGGTGGTGTGTGAGTCTGTGGTGGGTGGAGATAATGGTGCCGTAGGAAGGGGTGAGTGTCTTGTGGGTGGGTCAAGCGTGTTGGGGGGTGGTGTAGAGCTTGGATGTAGGTATTGGTTGGGATAATAGAGGAGGGTGGCTAGAGGTAGCAATTGGCGCTGTGATAGGTTGCGTACTGATGGTGGGAAATGCCTGGGGAGGGGTTTGGGGTTTTGTCACTTGTTCTTTGATAATGGGGAAGATGTTATCCAGCAGGTTTAGGCCTCGGTCTGTTGATTGCATGAGAATGGTTCCGTTATTATAGATAGCTTCGTTATTATAGATTTCTTCTTCTTTCTGCACATTTCTTGTCTCTTTCGGCACCTCTCTTCCATCTTTCTGTACCTCAATTGCCTCGTTCTGCCTACTCTTGCTTCTTTATGCACTTCTCTTGCTTTTTTCTGCACCTTTATTGCTCTTTCTGCACCTTTATTCCTCTTTCTGAAGTTCTCTTGCTTCTTTCTGCACTTCTCCTTCCACTTTCTGCACATTTCTTACTCTTTCTGCAGTTCTCTTGCTTCTTCCTGCACATATCTTGCCTCTTTCTGCACCTCCTTGCCTCTTTCTTCACCCTTTTTCCTCTTTCTGTGCCCTTCTTCCTCTTTCTGCAACTGGTGTAGCCTCTTTCTGCACCTCTCTTGCCTCTTTCTGCACTTCAATTGCTTCTTTCTGCACCTTTGTTTCTCTTTCTGCAACTCTCTTGCTTTTTTCTGCCCCTCTGTTGCTTCTTTCTGCACCTCTCTTGCCTCTTTCTTTCTGTACCTCTCTTGCTTCTTTTTGTACCCTTCTTCTTTCTGTGCCATTCCTCCTCTTTCTGTACCTTTCATCCTCTTTAGGTACCTTTCTTCCTCTTTCTGCACCTCTCTTGCTTCTTTCTGCACCCACCTCTCTTGCCTCTTTCTGTACCTCCTTGCCTCTTTCTCCACCTTTCTTCCTCTTTCTGTGCCCTTCTTCCTCTTTCTGCAACTGGCTTAGCCTCTTTCTGCACCTCTCTTGCTTTTTTATGCACTTCACCTGCCTTTTTCTGCGCCTTTGTTCCTCACTTCTGCATTTCTCTTTCTTCTTTCTGTGCCTCTCTTGCCTATTTATACACCACTCTTGCCTCTTTCTGCACCACACTCTCTTCTTTATGCACCGCTCTTGCTTCTTTGTGAACTTCTCTTGCCTCTTTCTGTACCTGTCTTGCTTCTTTCTGTACCTTTTTTCCTCTTTCTGTACCCTTTGTCCTCTTTTTGCACCACACTCTCTTCTTTCTGCACCTCTCTTGCTTCTTTCTGCACCTCTATTGCTTCTTTCTACACTTTTCTTCCTCTTTTGACACCTTTTATCCTCTTTCTGGAGTTGTCTTGCTTCTTTCTGCATCTCTCTTCCATCTTTTTGCACCTCTCATGCTTCTTTCTGCACCTCCTTGCCTCTTTCTGTACTTCTCTTGCTTCTTTCTGTACTTCTATTGCTTCTTTCTGCACCATTCTTCCTCTTTCTGTACCTTTCTTCCTCTTTCTGCAGTTGTCTTGCTTCTTTCTGCACCTCTCTTGCCTATTTCTGCACCTCTTTTGCTTTTTTCTGTACCTTTATTCTTTTTTCTGCACCTCTCTTGTCTCTTTCTGCACTTCTCTTGCCTCTTTCTGCAGCTTTCTTGCCTCTTTCTATGCATCTCTTACCTATTTCTGCACCTCTGTTGCTCCTTTCTTGACCTCTATTGCCTCTTTATGCACCCCACTTGCCTAGATCTGCACTTCTCTTGCTTCTTTCTACACTTCTATTGCTTCTTTCTGTACCTTTCTTCCTCCTTCTGCAGTTCTCTAGGTTCTTTCTGCTTCTCTCTTGCCTCTTTCTGTACCTCTATTTCTTCTTTCTGCACTTCTCTTGCTTGTCTGCACCTCTCTTGCCTCTTTCTCCACTTCTCTTGCCTCTTTCTGTACCTCTCTTATGTCTTTCTTGAACCTCTCTTGCCTCTTTCTGCACCTCTCTTACTTCATTCTGCACCTCTCTTACTTCTTTTTGCACCTCTCTTACCTCTTTTTGCACTTCTCTTTCCTCTTTCTGTACCTCTCTTGCCTCTTTCTGCACCTCTCTGTCTTCTTTCTGCACCTCTCTTGCCTCTTTCTTTACCTCTCTTGCCTCTTTATGCACCTCACTTGCCTAGATATGCACTTCTCTTCCTTCTTTCAACACTTCTCTTGCTTCTTTCTGCACCTTTTTTCCTCTTTCTGCACCTCTTTTGCCTCTTTCATCACCTCACTTGCCTCTTTCTGTACTTCTCTTTCTTATTTCTGTACGTCTCTTGCTTCTTTATGTGCCTTTCTTCCCCTTTCTGCACCTCTCTTTCTTCTTTGTGCATTTCTCTTGCCTCTTTCGCCACCTTTCTTGTCTCTTTCTGTACCTCTCTTGCCTCTTTCTGCACCTTTCTTGCATCTTTCTGCATTTCTCTTGCTTCTTTCCACGTGTTTCTTCCTCTTTTTGCACCTCTCTTGCTTCTTTTTGCATTTCTCTTGCCTCTTTCGCCACCTTTCTTGTCTCTTTCTGTACCTCTCTTGCCTCTTTCTGTACTTCTATTGCTTCTTTCTGTACCTCTCTTGCTTTTTCTGCACCTCACTTGCCTCTTTCTCCACTTCTCTTGCCTCTTTCTGCACCTGTCTTGCCTCTTTTTGGACCTCTCTTGCCTCTTTCTGCACCTCTCTTTCTTCTTTTTGCAACTCTCTTATTCTTTCTGTACCTCTCTTACCTCTGTTTGCACTTCTTGTGCCTCTTTCTGCACCTTTTTCCCTCTTTCTGCACCTCTCTTGCTTATTTATGCACCTCTCTTGCCTCTTTCTGCACCTCAGTTGCCTCTTTCTGCACCTCACTGTCTTCTTCCTGCAACTCTCTTGCTTCTTCCTGTACCTCTCTTGCTTCTTTCTGCACGTCTCTTTCTTCTTTCTCCACCTTTCTTCCTCTTTCTGCACCTTTCTTCCTCTTTTTGCACCTTTCTTCCTCTTTATTCACCTTTCTTCCTCTCTGCACCTCTCTTTCTTCTTTCTGCACATTTCTGACTTCTTTCTGCACTTCTCTGGCTTCTTTCTGCACTTCTCTTTCTTCTTTCTGTACTTCTCTTACCTCTTTCTGCACCTCTCTTTTTGCACCTCTCTTGCCTCTTTCTGCACTTCTCTTGCTTCTTTCTGCACTTCTCTTGCATCTTTATGCACCTCTCACCCTCTTTCTTCAACTTTCTCCCTCTTTCCTTTTCCTCTCTTGCCTCTTTATGCAGCTCACTTGCCTCTCTCCGCACTTCTCTTCCTTCTTTCTCCACTTCTCTTGTTTCTTTCAGGGCCTTTCTTCCTCTTTCTGCAACTCTCTTGCCTCTTTCTGTACATGTCTTACCCATTCTGCGGTTCTCTTTGTTCTTTCTGTACCTATCTTGCTTCTTTCTGCACTTCTCTTGCCTCTTTCTGCACCTCTGTTGCCTCTTTTTGGACCACTCTTACCTCTTTCTGCACTTCTCTTGCTTCCTTCTGCACCTCTCTTACTTCTTTCTGCATTTCTCTTACCTCTTTTTGCATTTCTCTTGCCTCTTTCTTTACCTCTCTTGCCTCTTTCTGCTCTTTACTCTCTTCTTTCTTGCTTCTTTCTGTACATCTCTTGCGTCTTTCTGCACTTCTCTTGTGTCTTTCTTAACTTCTCCTGCTTCTTTCTCTTTCTGCTCCCTTCTTCCTCTTTCTGCAGTTCTCTTGCTTCTTTCTGTACCTCTCTTGCTTCTTTCTACACTTCTCTTTCCTCTTTCTGCACCTCTCTTGCTTCTCTCTGCACCTCTGTTGCCACTTTCTGCACCTCTCTTGCTTCTTTCTGCACCTCTCTTGCTTGTTTCTGCACCTCTCTTGCCTTGTTCTGCACATCTCTTTCCCATTTCTGCACCTCTCTTGCCTCATTCTGCACCTCTCTTGCTTCCTCTCTTGGCTTCTTTCTGCACCTCTCTTGCCTCTTTCTGTACCTCTCTTGCCTCTTTCTACACCTCACTGGTATTTTTCTGCACCTCTCTCTACACTTTTCTTGCTTCTTTCAGCGCTTTTCTTCCTCGTTTTGCACCTCTCTTGCTTCCTTCTGCACTTGTCCTTCCTCTCTCTGCACATTTCTTACTCTTTCTGCAGTTCTCTTGCATCTTTCTGAACATCTCTTGCCTCTTTCTGCACCTCCTTGCCTCTTTCTTCACTTTTTTCCTCTTTCTGTGCCTTTCTTCCTCTTTCTGCACCTCGCTTAGCCTCTTTCTGCTCCTCTGTTGCCTCTTTTTGCACCTCTCTTGCTTGTTTATGCACTTCACTTGCCTTTTCTGCACCTTTCCTCCTCTTTCTGCACTTTCCTTCCTTCTTTCTGCATTTCTCTTTCTTCTTTTTGCACCACTCTTGCCTCTTTCTGCACCTCTCCTGCCTCTTTCTGCACCTCTCTTGCTTCTTTCTGCACTTCTCTTGCCTCTTTCTGTACCTGTCTTGCTTCTTTCTGAACCTTTCTTCCTCTTTCTGTACCTTTCTTCCTTTTTCTGCAACTCTCTTGCTTCTTTCTTTTTGTACCTCAGTTGCCTCTTTCTGCACCTCAATCTCTTCTTTCTGTACCTCTCTCGCTTCTTTCTGCATCCTTCTTCTTTCTGTGCCTTTACTCCTCTTCTGCACCTTTCTTGCCTTTTTCTGTACCTCTCTTGCCTCTTTCTGCACCTCTCTTGCCACTTTCTGTTCCTCTCTTTCCTCTTTATGTACCTCACTTGTCTCTTTCTGCACTTCTCTTGCTTCTTTCTGCACTTCTCTTGCTTTGTTATGTACCTTTAATCCTCTTTCTGTAGCTTTTTCCTCTTTCTGCACCTCTTGTGCTTATTTCTGTACCTCTCTTGCTTATTTCTGTATCTCTCTTGCCTGTTTCATCACCCCACTTGCCTCTTTCTGCAGTTCTCTTGCTTATTTCTGCATGTCTCTTGCTTCTTTATGTGCCTTTCTTCCCCTTTCTGTAACTCTCTCCCTCTTTCTGCAGTTGTCTTGCTTCTTTCTGCACCTCTCTTGCCTCTTTTCTGCACCTCTCTTGCTTCTTTACGACCATATCTTGCTTCTTTCTGCACCTCACTTGCCATTTTCTGCATATCATTTGCCTTTTTCTGCACCCTTCTTCCTCTTTCTGTTCCTCTCTTGTATCTTTATGTACCTCACTTGCTTCTTTCTGCACTTCTCTTGCTTCTTTCTGCACTTCTATTGCTTCGTTATGTGCCTTTCTTCCTCTTGCTGCACCTCTCTTGCCTCTTTCTGCACTTCTCTTACCTCTTTCCGCACCTTTCTTGCCTTTTTCTGTACCTCTCTTGTATCTTTCTGCACCTCTCTTGCCTCTTTCTGTTCCTCTCTTGCCTCTTTATGTAACTCACTTGCCTCTTTCTGCACTTCTCTTGCTTCTTTCTGCACTTCTCTTGCTTCGGTATGTGCCTTTCTTCCTCTTGCTGCACCTCTCTTGCATCTTTCTGTACCTTTCGTCCTCTTTCTGCAGTTCTCTTGGTTCTTTCTGCACTTCTCTTGCCTCTTTCTGCACCCGTGTTGCCTCTTTTTGGACCTCTCTTGCCTCTTTCTGCACCTCTCTTTCTTCTTTCTGCACCTCTCTTATTCTTTCTGTACCTCCCTTACCTCTGTTTTTCACTGCTCTTGCCTATTTCTGTACATTTTTCCGTCTTTCTGCACCTCTCTTGCTTATTTCTGCACCTCTCTTGATTATTTCTGCACCGCTCTTGCCTCTTTCTGCACCTCAGTTGCCTCTTTCTGCACCTCACTCTCTTCTTTCTGCACCTCTCTTGCTTTTTTCTGCACCTCTCTTGCTTCTTTCTGCACATGTCTTGCTTCTTTCTCTACAAGTCTTCTTTCTGCACCTTTCTCTCTCTTTCTTCACCTTTCTTCCTCTTTAGTTACCTTTCTTCCTCTCTGCACCTCTATAACCTCTTTCTGCACCTCACTGTCTTCTTTCTCCACGTCTATTGCTTTTTTATGCACTTCTCTTGCCTCTTTCTGTACCTGCCTTGCTGTTTTCTGTACCTTTCTTCCTCTTTCTGCACCTTTTTACTCTTTCTGCACCTCTCATGCTTATTTCTGCACCTCTCTTGCTTATTTCTGCACCTCTCTTGCCTCTTTCATCACCTCACTTTGCTTCTTTCTGCACTTCTCTTGCTTATTTCTACACGTCTCTTGCTTCTTTATGTGCCTTTCTTCCCTATTTCTGCAGTTGTCTTGCATCTTTCTGCACCTCTGTTGCCTCTTTCTGCACCTGTCTTCCATCGTTCTGCAAATATCTTGCTTCTTTCTGCACCTCACTTGCCATTTTCTGCACATCTCTTCCCTTTTTCTGTACCTTTCTTCCTCTTTCTGTTCCTCTGTACTTCTCTTGCTTCTTTCTGCACTTCTCTTGCTTTGTCATGTGCCTTTCTTCCTCTTGCTGCATCTCTCTTGCCTCTTTCAGGAATTCTCTTGCCTATTGCTGCACCTTTCTTGCCTTTTCTGTACCTCTCTTGCCTCTTTCTGCACCTCTCTTGCCTCTTTCTGTTCCTCTCTTTGCCTCCTTATGTACCTCACTTGCCTCTTTCTGCACTTCTCTTGCTTCTTTCTTCACCTCTCTTGCTTTGTAATGTGCCTTTCTTCCTCTAGCTGCACTTCTGCAGTTCTCTTGGTTCTTTCTGCACCTTTCTTGTCTCTTTCTGTACTTCTATTGCTTCTTTTTGTACCTCTCATGCTTTTTCTGCACCTCACTTGCCTCTTTCTCCACTTCTCTTGCCTCTTTCTGCACCTGTCTTGCCTCTTTTTGGAACTCTCTTGCCGCTTTCTGCACCTCTCTTTCCTCTATCTGCACCTCTCTCATTCGTTCTGTACCTCTCTTACCTCTGTTTGCACTTCTCTTGCCTCTTTCTGCACCCTTATCCCTCTTTCTGCACCTCTCTTGCTTATTTATGCACCACTCTTGCCTCTTTCTGCACCTCAGTTGCCTCTTTCTGCACCTCACTGTCTTCTTTCTGCACCTCTCTTGCTTCTTTCTGCACCTCTCTTGCTTCTTTCTGCACGTCTCTTTCTTCTTTCTCCACCTTTCTTCCACTTTCTGCACCTTTCTTCCTCTTTCTGCACCTTACTTCCTCTTTAGGCACCTTTCTTCCTCTCTGCACCCCTCTTGCTTCTTTCTGCACATTTCTGGCTTCTATTTGCACTACTCTTGCCTCTTTCTACACCTCTCTTGCCTCTTTCTGCACTTCTCTTGCTTCTTTCTGCACCTTTCTTTCTCTTTCTGCAACTGTCTTGCTTCTTTCTGCACCTCTGTTGCGTCTTTCTGTATCTCTCCTTCCTCTTTCTACACCTCTCTTACTTCTTTCTGCACCCTCTCTTGCCGTTTTCTGTACATATCTTCCGTCTTTCTGCACCTTTCTTCCTCTTTCTTTGCCTTTCTTCTTTTTTCTGCACCTCTCTTGCCTCTTTCTGCACCTCTCTTTCTTCTTTCTGCACCTCTCATATTCGTTCTGTACCTCTCTTACCTCTGTTTGCACTTCTCTTGCCTCTTTCTGCACCCTTATCCCTCTTTCTGCACCTCTCTTGCTTATTTATGCACCTCCCTTGCCTCTTTCTGCACCTCAGTTGCCTCTTTCTGCACCTCACTGTCTTCTTTCTGCACCTCTCTTGCTTCTTTCTGCACCTCTTCTGCTTCTTTCTGCACGTCTCTTTCTTCTTTATCTACCTTTCTTCCTCTTTCTGTACCTTTCTTCCTCTTTCTGCACCTTTCTTCCTCTTTAGGCACCTTTCTTCCTCTCTGCACGCCTCTTGCTTCTTTCTGCACATTTCTGGCTTCTTTTTGCACCACTCTTGCCTCTTTCTACACCTCTCTTGCCTCTTTCTGCACTTCTCTTGCTTCTTTCTGCACCTTACTTTCTCTTTCTGCAACTATCTTGCTTCTTTCTGCCCCTCTGTTGCTTCTTTCTGTACCTCTCTTTCCTCTTTCTACACCTCTCTTACTTCTTTCTGCACCCTCTCTTGCCGTTTTCTGCACATATCTTCTGTCTTCCTGCACCTTTCTTCCTCTTTCTTTGCCTTTCTCCTTTTTTCTGTACCTCTCTTGACTCTTTCTCCACCTCTCTTGTGCTTTTCTGCACCTCTCTTGCCTCATTCTGCACCTCTCTTGCTTCCTTTCTTGGCTTCTTTCTGCACCTCTCTTGCCTCTTTCTGCACCTCTCTTGCCTCTTTCTATACCTCACTTGTATCTTTCTGCACTTTTCTTGCTTCTTTCTGTACTTCTTTGCTTTTTCTGCGCCTTTCTTCCTCTTTCTGCACCTCTCTTGCTTCTTTCTGCAGTAATCTTGCTTCTTTCTGCACCTTTCTTGTTCTTTCTGTGCCTTTCTTGCTCTTTCTGCACCTTTCTTCCTCTTTAGGCACCTTTCTTCCTCTTTCTGCACCTCACTTGTTTCTTTCTGCATCTCTCTTGCTTCTTTCTGCACTTCTCTGGCCTCTTTCTGCACCTCTCTTTCCTCTTTCTGCACATCACTTGCCTCTTTCTGCACTTCTGTTGGTTCTTTCTGCACTTCTCTTGCTTCTTTCTGCGCATTTCATCCTCTTTCTGCACCTTTCTTCTTCTTTCTGCAGTTGTCTTGCTTCTTTCTGTACCTCTCTTTCCTCTTTCTGCACCTCTCTTACTTCTATCTGCATCTCTCTTGTCGTTTTCTGCACATATCTTCTGTCTTTCTGCACTTTTCTTCCTGTTTCTTTGCCTTTCTTCTTTTTTCTGCATCTCTCTTGTCTCTTACTGCACGTCTCTTGCCTCTTTCTGCACTTTTCTTGCTCTTTCTGTGCCTTTCTTGCTCTTTCTGCACCTTTCCTCCTCTTTAGTCACCTCTCTTCCTCTTTCTGCACCTCACTTGTTTCTTTCTGCACCTCTCTTGCTCCTTTCTGCACTTCTCTCGCCTTTTTCTGCACCTCTCTTGCCTCTTTCTGCACATCACTTACTTCCTTCATAAAAATTCTCAGGAACTGAAAAAGGACAGTATTAGCAAATCACTTGGCAATCCGTCAATATACTGAAAGGCTGAAGCACCCTGTCAATGTAATGTATTAGACAACAATTATTGATAATTGCATCATTGATGTCAGCATAATGCACGGATGTTTCATGAACTGTTATTTTTAATTAGTCTTAAATCATGATTTTTGCTGCTATAATTTTTCTTTTATGAGTAATTGTAAAGGTTTTAATTGACCAGACAATAAACTATTACATCATTTGCCTCTTTCTGTACTTCTCTTGGTTCTTTCTGCACTTCTCTTGCTTCTTTCTGCACCTTTCATCCTCTTTATGCACCTTTCTTCCTCTTTCTGCAGTTGTCTTGCTTCTTTCTGTACCTCTCTTTCCTCTTTCTGCACCTCTCTTACTTCTTTCTGCACCTCTCTTGCCGTTTTCTGCACATATCTTCCGTCTTTCTGCACCTTTCTTTGCCTTTCTTCTTTTTTCTGCACCTCTCTTGTCTCTTTCTGCACCTCTCTTTCCTCTTTCTCCACCTTTCCTGCCTCTTTCTGTACCTCTCTTTCAGCACTTCTCTTGTCTCTTTCTGCACCTCTCTTGCCTCTTTCTGTACCTCTCTTGCCTCTTTTTTCACCTCTCTTGCTTCTTCCTGTACCTCTTTTGCTTCTTTCTGCACCTCTCTTGCCTTTCTCTGTACCTCTTTTGCCTCTTTATGCACCTCACTGTCTTCTTTCTGCACCTCTCTTGCCTCTTTTTGGACCTCACTTGCCCCTTTCTGCACCTCTCTTGCTTCTTTCTGCACCTCTTTTACCTCTTTCTTGGACCTCTCTTGCCTCTTTCTGCACCTCTCTTTCTTCTTTCTGCACCTCTCTTACTTATTTCTGCACCTCTCTTACCTCTTTTTGCACCTCTCTTTCCTCTTTCATCACCTCTTCTGCTAATTTCTGTACCTCTCTTGCTTATTTATGCACCTCACTTGCCTATTTCTGCACTTCACTTGCTTATTTCTGCATGTCTCTTGCTTCTGTATGTGCCTTTCTTCCCCTTTCTGCAAATTTCTCCCTCTTTCTACAGTTGTCTTGATTCTTTCTGCACCTCTCTTGCCTCTCTCTGTACCTCTATTGTTTCTTTCTGCACATCTCTTGCTTCTTTCTGCACCTCACTTGCCATTTTCTGCATATCTCTTTCTGTACCTTTCTTCCTCTTTCTGCGCCTTTCGTCGTTTTTCTGCACCTCTCTTATCTCTTTCTGCACTTCTCTTGCCTCTTTCTGCACCTTCCTTGCCTTTTTCTGTACCTCTCTTGCCTCTTTCTGCACCTCTCTTGCCTCTTTCTGTTCCTCTCTTGCCTCTTTATGTACCTCACTTGCCTCTTTCTGCACTTCTCTTGCTTCTTTCTGCACTTCTCTTGCTTCGTTATGTGTATTTCTTCCTCTTTCTGCACCTCTTTCCTCTTTCTGCACCTCACTGTCTTCTTTCAGCACCTCTCTTGCTTCTTTATGCACTTCTCTTGCCTCTTTCTGTACCTGCCTTGCTTCTTTCTGCACCTTTCTTCCTCTTTCTGTACCTTCTTTCTTCTTTCTGCACCTCTTCTGCTAATTTATGTACCTCTCTTGCTTATTTATGCACCTCACTTGCCTCTTTCTGCACATTGCTTGCTTATTTCTGCATGACTCTTGCTTCTTTATGTGCCTTTCTCCCGCTTTCTGCAACTTTCTCCCTCTTTCTACAGTTGTCTTGATTCTTTCCGCACCTCTCTCTGCACCTCTCTTGTTTCTTTCTGTACATCTCTTGCTTCTTTCTGCACCTCACTTGCCATTTTCTGCATATCTCTTTCTGCACCATTCTTCCTCTTTCTGCACCTTTCTTTCTCTTTCTGTACCTTCTTTCTTCTTTATGCACCTCTTCTGCTAATTTCTGTACCTCTCTTGCTTATTTATGCACCTCACTTGCCTATTTCTGCACATCACTTGCTTATTTCTGCATGTCTCTTGCTTCTGTATGTACCTTTCTTCCCCTTTCTGCAACTTTCTCCCTCTTTCTACAGTTGTCTTGATTCTTTCTGCACCTCTCTTGCCTCTCTCTGTACCTCTATTGTTTCTTTCTGCACATCTCTTGCTACTTTCTGCACCTCACTTGCCATTTTCTGCATATCTTTTTCTGTACCTTTCTTCCTCTTTCTGCGCCTTTCGTCCTTTTTCTGCACCTCTCTTATCTCTTTCTGCACTTCTCTTGCCTCTTTCTGCACCTTACTTGCCTTTTTCTGTACCTCTCTTGCCTCTTTCTGTTCCTCTCTTGCCTCTTTATGTACCTCACTTGCCTCTTTCTGCACTTCTCTTGCTTCTTTCTGCACTTCTCTTGCTTCGTTATGTGCCTTTCTTCCTCTTTCTGCACCTCTTTCTGTACCTCTCTTGCCTCTTTCTGCACCTCACTGTCTTCTTTCAGCACCTCTCGTGCTTCTTTCTGCACTTCTCTTGCCTCTTTCTGTACTTGCCTTGCTTCTTTCTGCACCTTTCTTCCTCTTTCTGTACCTTCTTTCTTCTTTCTGCACCTCTTCTGCTAATTTCTGTACCTCTCTTGCTTATTTATGCAACTCACTTGCCTCTTTCTGCATGTCGCTTGCTTATTTCTGCATGACTCTTGCTTCTTTATGTGCCTTTCTTCCCCTTTCTGCAACTTTCTCCCTCTTTCTACAGTTGTCTTGATTCTTTCCGCACCTGTCTTGCCTCTCTCTGCACCTCTCTTTTGTTTCTTTCTGTACATCTCTTGCTTCTTTCTGCACCTCACTTGCCATTTTCTGCATATATCTTTTGTGAGAAGTTGGCCTGGTATATGCTGTCCACTAATTATAGTGGGCACCTTGCACCAGTCCAAACAACCCCTTATTGGAGATAGGTTAAAGACAACCTTTATTGAAAGCTATCCTAGTGGTAGCTATGGAGAGCAGCCTTCAGGCTAAGTCTTGAAGGAATGTAAAGCAGCTTGTTTTACCAGTCTATAATCTCTTGAGTGACCAAATGAAAGAGGACCACACCAGGTATATATTTTAAATATATGTATTTAGTCTTAAACACACCCCTCTACTCTCTTTATGAGGCTAGAGTTCGAAGTACATAAGTTACAAGTCGAATATCAACAGTAATAGCACAAATACACGTTTGAGCCCTAGGGGCGAACCAAACCATATACCAATAAAGTGGTATAAGAACCACGACTGAGCTAGACACAAGGCCTAGAGCCTGTAGAAGTGCTTGGCCCTCAAGGAACCACCCAAGGTAGTGACACAGGGGACCCACGGGGGGCACGTGCAGTGTGAGAACACAGCCGCGAGCCGCCGTTGACTTCTATGGGGAATGTCGCGGTTGGAGTTTTAACCCCTTCCATGCTCATGACGAGCTGGACTCGTCATGGCACACAGTGGTCGTGTGCTCATGGCCAGTCCAGCTCGTCATGACTCCCTGCACAGGAAATCCCTCTGGTGCGGGCACCAGAGGATTCCCTTTTCTTCTCTAAAGCCTCGGGAGCTGGGAAGAGCTTCCCCGGCTCCTGAGGCCCCCTGGTTTCCCTGAAATTACGATCGGCGCGCACGTCGCGCTGGTGTAATTTCAGTGAAACTGAAGCTGAAATGAGCCAAGAGGCTCATTTCAGTTTCAGTTTCTACGTGCTCAGGGGCTATCTCAGCCCCCTGAGCACGTAGAAACTCCAGGAGAGGTATCGTTGGAAAGGGAGTATCTCCCTTCCAAGGGTACCCTCCCTAGTGGATCCCTGCTTAGGGATCGCCAGGAGGGCGATCCCCAAGCGAGGATCCACCCACTAGGCACCAGGGAGGGGAGCGGCCCTTGGGCAAGGGCCTTTGCTCCCCCATAAAAATTCGGCATGATTAGTCTTTCTGCCCCCCTGGGAGTAGATGGGGCAGTAGCCCCCAATCTAGCCCCAGGGTAGAAAGCCCACTAGACACCAGGGATTTTTTTAAGTGATATTTATTAGGGGTGGGGCTGCCCAAACGGGCATGCTGATGCCCCACCCCCCGGCCACAAAATATAGTATTTCTGCCCCCCTGGGGGCAGATGGGGCAGTAGCCCCCAATCTGCCCCCGGGGTGGCAGAAAGCCCACTAGATAACAGGGATTTAAAAAATTATAGTTAGGGGTGGGGGCTGCCCAATATGGGCATGCCAATGCCCCCACCCCCCCGCCGCAAGGTATAGTCTTTCTGCCCCTCCTGGGGGCAGAAAGCCCACTAGATACCAGGGATTTTTATTATTATAATTTGGGGTAGGGGCTGCCCAATATGGGCATGCCAATGCCCCCACCCAGCCGTAAAGGTACAGTCTTTCTGCCTCCTGGTGGGCAGAAAGCCCACTAGACACCAGGATTTTTTCCCTCAATAAATTTAGGGGTGGGGGTTGCCCAAGATGGGCATGCCAATGCCCCCACCCTCCCCCATGAAATTCCAGTCTTTCTGCCTCCGTGGGGGCAGATGGTGGCAGTGGCCACCAATCTGCCCCCGGGGTTTAGAAACACCCTAGATGCCAGGGATTATTTTTTTATAGGCCCGGGGTGGGGGCTGCCCAGAATGGGCATGCAAATGCCCCACCCTACCCCCAAAAAAAAAAGACTTTCTGCCCCCAGGAGGCAGATGGGGGCAATAGCCCCTGATCTGCCCCCCCCCGGGGATGGGGCAGAAAACCCACTAAGTGCCAGGGATTTTTCTTTTTATATAGGTAGGGGTGGGGGCTGCTCAGAATGGGCATGTCAATGCCCCCACCCCAAAAAATGCTACAGTCTTTCTGCCCCCCTGGGAGGCAGATGGGGCAATAGCACCTTATCTGCACCCCCGGGCAGAAAGCCCACTAGCCACCAGGGATTTTTTTTACAAAGTTCGGGGTGGGGGCTGCCAAGAATGGACATGGCAATGCCCCCACCCACCCCAAAAAGATGCCACTGTCTTTCTGCTCCTCCCAGGAGGCAGATGGGGGCAGGAGCCCTGATCTGCCCCCGGGGGCAGAAAGCCCACTATGTGCAAGCGATTATGCTGGCTTTTATACGCAGGGGTGGGGGCTGACCAGAATGGGCATCCCAATGCCCCGACCCCCAAAAGAATAGCCACAGTCTTTCTGCCCCCTCGGGGGCATATCGGAGCAATAGCCCCTGATTTCCCCTCCCCAGGGCGGCAGAAAGATCACTAGGCACTGACTTTTTTCGGAATGTGCCTACCTGTTGAATTTGGTTCCTAGCTCTGCCGGCACCTAGGGAAACCTAGCAAACCTATACATTTTATAAAACTAGACACCCAGGGGAATCCAGGATGGGCTGACTTGACTGGCTCTCACCAGGTTCTGTTACCCAGAATCCCTTGCAAACCTAAAAAATTGGCAACAAAAACACATTTTCCTCACTTTTCTGTGGTGGAAAGTTCTGGAATCTGCATGGATCCACAAATTTCCACCCACCCCGCGTTCCTCAAAGTCTTCCGAGAAAAAAATGGTACCTCACTTGTGTGGGTAGGACTAGTGGCCGCGACAGGAAACGGCCCAAAGCGCAACATGGACACACCACATTTTCACAGTGAAAACGGACCCTTTTTTGCAAAGTGCCTAGCTGTAGATTTTGAACCCTAACTCTGCCGGCACCAAGGGAAACCTAGCAAACCTATACATTTTGAAAACTAGATACCCAGGGGAATCCAGGATGGGGTGACTTGACTGGCTCTCACCAGGTTCTGTTACCCAGAATCCCTTGCAAACCGAAACATTTGTCAAAAAAACACACTTTTCTCACATTTCTGTGGTGGAAAGTTCTGGAATCTGCGTGGATCCACAAATTTCCATGCATCCAGCGTTCCCCAAAGTCTTCCGAGAAAAATGGCACCTCACATGTGTGGGTAGGCCTAGTGCTCGCGACAGGAAACGGCCCAAACGCAACGTGGACACACCACATTTTCACAGTGAAAACGGACCCTTTTTTGCAAAGTGCCTAGCTGTAGATTTTGAACCCTAACACTGCCAGCACCTAGGAAACCTAGCATACCTATACATTTTTGAAAGCTAGACACCCAGGGGAATCCAGGATGGGGTGACTTGACTGGCTCTCACCAAGATCTGTTACCCAGAATCCCTTGCAAACCTAAAAATATGTCCCAAAAACATATTTTACTCACATTTCTGTGGTGGAAAGTTCTGGAATCTGCGTGGATGTACAAAATTCCACCCACCCGCGTCCCCCAAAGTCTTCCGTGAAAAATGGTACCTCACTTGTGTGGATGGGTCAAGTACCACGTGACAGGCAAGGGCCCAAAACCTGAGGTTTGCAGGGATTCTGGGTAGAAAGCGTTGTAGGACCCACGCAAGCCATACCTCGCTGGACTCCCCGGGTGGCTAGCTTTCAGAAATGTTTGGGTTTGGTAGTTTCCCAAGATGGCCACCGAGCCTGGGACAAAACCCAGGTGACCCCTCTTGCTAAAACCAGGTTGTTTTGTGATAGGTAATTTTGATGTCGCCTCAATAGGTTTTGGGCCCTTTTCTGTCGCAGTTACTTGACCCACCCATGCAGTGAGGAATCATTTTTATCAGAGACCGAGAACGCTGGGTGGGAGGAGAATTTGTGGATCCACGTAGATTCCAGAACTTTCCCACACAGAAGTTCTGAGAAAAAGTGATTTTTCAGCTACATTTGAGGTTTGCAGGGGATTCTGGGTAGAAAACGCTAGGGGACCCACGCAAGCCATACCTCGCTGGAATCCCCGGGTGTCTAGTTTTCAGAAATGTGTGGGTTTGGTAGGTTTCCCCAGATGGCCACCGAGCCCAGGGCCAAAACTCATGGGACCCCCTTGCAAAACCAAGTTGTTTTGTGATAGGTAATTTGATGTCGCCTCAATAGGTTTTGGGCCCTTTCCTGTCGCTGGGTACTTGACCCACCCACGCGAGTGAGGTATCATTTTTATCGGGAGACATGGGGGAACACTGTGTGGTAGGAAATTTGTGGATCCACGTAGATTCCAGAACTTTTCCACACAGAAATTTGAGAAAAAGTGATTTTTTTCAGCTAAATTTGAGGTTTGCAGGGCATTCTGGGTAGGAAAACGTTGGGGGATCCATGCAAGCCATACCTCGCTGGACTCCCCGGGTGTCTAGTTTTCAGAAATGTGTGGGTTTGGTAGGTTTCCCAAGATGGCCGCCGAGCCCGGGGCCAAAAGCCCAGGTGACTCCCCTTGCAAAACCAGCTTGTTTTGTGATAGATCATTTTGATGTCTCTTCAATACGTTTTGGGCCCTTGCCTGTTGCGGGTACTTGAACCACCCACACCAGTGAGATTTTTGGCCCTGGGCTCGGCGGCCATCTTAGGAAACCTACCAAACCACACATTTCTGAAAACTAGACACTCGGGGAGTCCAGCGAGGTATGGCTTGCATGGAGTCCCCCAACGTTTTCCTACCCAGAATCCCTTGCAAACCTGAAATTTTGCTGAAAAATTCACTTTTTCACACATTTTTGTGTGGGAAAGTTGTGGCATCACCGGGCTGACACAAATTTCCTACCACCCAGCGTTCTCCCAGGTCTCCTGATAAAAATGGTGCATCACTCGGGTGGGAGGTCCAAGTACGCGTGACAGGCAAGGGCCCAAAATGTATTGAGGCGACATCAAAATTGCCTATCACAAAACGACCTGGTTTCGCAATGGGGGTCCAATGACTTTATGGCCCGGGGCCACATAGGGAAACCTACCAAACCCACACATTTCTGAAAAGCAGACACCCGGGGGATTCCAGGGAGGTATGGCTTGCGTGGATCCACCAACGTTTTCTTACCCAGAATCCCCTGCAAACCTGAAATTTGGCTGAAAAAATCACCTTTTTCACACATTTTTGTGTGGTAAAATTGTGGCATCATGGGGCTGAAACAAATGTCCTACCACCCAGAGTTCCCCCAGGTCTCCCGATAAAAATGGTGCCTCACTCGGGTGGGAGGCCCAAGTACCCGCGACAGGCAAGGGCCCACAACGTATTGAGGTGACCTCAAAATGGCCTATCACAAAACGACCTGGTTTTGCAAGGGGGTCCCATGACGTTTTAGCCCGGGGCTCGGCGGCCACCTAGTGAAACCTACCAAACCCACACATTTCTGAAAAGTAGACACCCAGGGAATTCCAGGGAGGTATGGCTTGCGTGGATCCCCCAACATTTTCTTACCCAGAATCCCCTGCAAACCTGATATTTGGCTGAAAAAATCACTTTTTCACACATTTTTGTGTGGTAAAGTTGTGGCATCACGGGGCTGACACAAATTTCCTACCACCCAGCGTTCCCCCAGGTCTCCCGATAAAAATGGTGCCTCACTCGGGTGGGAGGCCCAAGTACCCGCGACAGGCAAGGGCCCACAACGTATTGAGGCGACCTCAAAATGGCATATCACAAAACGACCTGGATATGCAAGGGGTCCCATGACGTTTTAGCCCGGGGCTCGGCGGCCACCTAGGAAACCTACCAAACCACACATTTCTGAAAAGTAGAAACCCGGAGGATTCCAGGAGGTATGGCTTGCATGGATCCCCCAACGTTTTCTTACCCAGAATCCCCTGCAAACCTGAAATTTGGCTGAAAAAATCACTTTTTCACACATTTTTGTGTGGTAAAGTTGTGGCATCATGAGGCTGACACAAATTCCTACCACCCAGCGTTCCCCAGGTCATCCCGATAAAAATGGTGCCTCACTCGGGTGGGAGGCCCAAGTACCCGTGACAGGCAAGGGCCCACAACGTATTGAGGTGACCTCAAAATGGCCTATCACAAAACGACCTGGTTTTGCAAGGGGGGTCCCATGACGTTTTAGCCCGGAGCTCGGCGGCCACCTAGGGAAACCTACCAAACCCACACATTTCTGAAAAGTAGACACCCGGGGGATTCCAGGGAGGTATGGCTTGCATGGGTCCCCCAACGTTTTCCTACCCAGAATCCCTTGCAAACCTGAAATTTTGCTGAAAAAATTCACTTTTTTCACACATTTTTGTGTGGGAAAGTTGTGGCATCACCGGGCTGACACAAATTTCCTACCACCCAGCGTTCCCCCAGGTCTCCTGATAAAAATGGTGCATCACTCGGGTGGGAGGTCCAAGTACGCGCGACAGGCAAGGGCCCACAACGTATTGAGGCGACATCAAAATTGCCTATCACAAAACGACCTGGTTTCGCAATGGGGTCCCATGACGTTTATGGCCCGGGGCCACATAGGAAACCTACCAAACCCACACATTTCTGAAAAGCAGACACCTGGGATTCCAGGGAGGTATGGCTTGCGTGGATCCACCAACGTTTTCTTACCCAGAATCCTCTGCAAACCTGAAATTTGGCTGAAGAAATCACTTTTTCACACATTTTTGTGTGGTAAAGTTGTGGCATCATGGGGCTGACACAAATTTCCTACCACCCAGCGTTCCCCCAGGTCTCCCGATAAAAATGGTGCCTCACTCGGGTGGGAGGCCCAAGTACCCGCGACAGGCAAGGGCCCACAACGTATTGAGGCGACCTCAAAATGGCCTATCACAAAACGACCTGGTTTTGCAAGGGGGTCCCATGGCGTTTTAGCCCGAGGCTCGGCGGCCACCTAGGGAAACCTACCAAACCCACACATTTCTGAAAAGTAGACACCTGGGATTCCAGGGAGGTATAGCTTGCATGGATCCCCCAACGTTTTCTTACCCAGAATCCCTGCAAACCTGATATTTGGCTGAAAAAATCACTTTTTCACACATTTTTGTAGTGGTAAAGTTGTGCCATCACGGGGCTGACACAAATTTCCTACCACCCAGCGTTCCCCAGGTCTCCCGATAAAAATGGTGCCTCACTCGAGTGGGAGGCCCAAGTACTCGCGACAGGCAAGGGCCCAAAACATTTTGTGATAGGCAATTTTGATGTCGCCTCAATACGTTGTGGGCCCTTGCCTGTCGCGGTACGTTGGGGGATCCATGCAAGCCATACCTCCCTGGAATCCCCCGGGTTTCTACTTTTCAGAAATGTGTGGGTTTGGTAGGTTTCCCTAGGTGGCCGCCGAGCCCCGGCCAAAACGTCATGGGACCCCTCTGCAAAACCAGGTCGTTTTGTGATAGGCCACTTTGAGGTCGCCTCAATACGTTGTGGGCCCTGCCTGTCGTGGGTACTTGGTCCTCCCACCCGAGTGAGGCACCATTTTTATCGGGAGACCTGGGGGAACGCGTGGTGGTAGGAAATTTGTGTCAGCCCCGTGATGCCACAACTTTACCACACAAAAATGTGTGAAAAGGGATTTTTTCAGCAAAATGTCAGGTTTGCAGGGGATTCTGGGTAAGAAAACGTTGGAGATCCACGCAAGCCATACCTCCTGGAATCTCCCGGGTGTCTACTTTCAGAAATGTGTGGGTTTGCAGGTTTCCTAGGTGGCCAGCCGAGCCTCGGGCCAAAACGTCATGGGACCCCTTGCAAAACCAGGTCGTTTTGTGATAGGCCATTTTGAGGTCGCCTCAATACGTTGTGGGCCCTTGCCTGTCGCGAGTACTTGGGCCTTCCACCCGAGTGAGGCACCATTTTTATCGGGAGACCTGGGGAACGCTGGGTGGTAGGAAATTTGTGTCAGCGCCATGATGCCACAACTTTACCACACAAAAATGTGTGAAAAAGGGATTTTTCAGCAAAATGTCAGGTTTGCAGGGGATTCTGGGTAAGAAACGTTGGGAGATCCACGCAAGCCATACCTCCCTGGAATCCCCGGGTGTCTACTTTTCAGAAATGTGTGGGTTTGGTAGGTTTCCTAGGTGGCCGCCGAGCCCCGGGCCAAAACGTCATGGGACCCCTTGCAAAACCAGGTCGTTTTGTGATAGGCCATTTTGAGGTCGACTAAATACATTGTGGGCCCTTGCCTGTCGCGGGTACTTGGGCCTCCCATCCGAGTGAGGTACCATTTTTATCGGGAGACCTGGGGAACGCGGGGTGGTAGGAAATTTGTGTCAGCCCTGTGATGCCAGCAACTTTCCACCACAGAAAATGTGTGAAAAAGTGATTTTTTCAGCAAATTGTCAGGTTTGCAGGGATTCTGGGTAACAGAACGCTGGGAGATCCACGCAAGTCATGCCTCCTGGAATCCCCTGGGTGTCTACTTTTTCAGAAATGTGTAGGTTTGCTAGGTTTCCTAGGTAGCCGCGAGCCTCGGGTCCAAAACTACACTGGCACCTCTTGCAAAACAGGGTCATTTTGTGACTAGTGCCATTGTGAGGTTGCCTCCATATTGCGTTGTGCGCCGCTTGCCTGTCGCGGGCACTAGGCCTACCACACGAGTGAGGCACCATTTTTATCGGAAGACCTGGGAACGCTGGGTGGTAGCAAATTTGTGTCAGTCCCGTAGATGCCACAACTTTCCACCACAAAAATGTGTGGAAAATGTGATTTTTCAGCCAAATGTCAGGTTTGCAAGGGATTCTGGGTAAGAGAACGCTGGTGGAGCCACGTCAAGTCATCCCATCCTGGATTCCCCTGGGTGTCTACTTTTCAAAAATGTATAGGTTTGCTAGGTTTCCCTAAGTGCCGGCAGAGCTAGGGTTCAAAAACTACAGCTAGGACACTTTGCAAAACCAGGGTCATTTTTCACTAGTGACAATGTGGTGTCGCCCACATTGCGTTGTGCGCTGCTTCCTGTCGCGGGCACTAGGCCTACCCACACAAGTGAGGTACCATTTTTTCGGAAGACCTTGGGGAACGCGGGGTGGGTGGAATTTTGTGGATCCACGCAGATTCCAGAACTTTCCACCACAGAAAAGTGAGGAAAATGTGTTTTTTGCCAATTTTTAGGTTTGCAAGGGATTCTGGGTAACAGAACCTGGTGAGAGCCAGTCAAGTCACCCCATCCTGGATTCCCCTGGGTGTCTACTTTTCAAAAATGTATAGGTTTGCTAGGTTTCCCTAAGTGCCGGCAGAGCTAGGGTTAAAAACTACAGCTAGGCACTTTGCAAAAAAGGGTCATTTTTCACTGTGAAAATGTGGTGCGTCCACGTTGCGTTTTGCGCTGCTTCCTGTCGCGGGCACTAGGCCTACCCACACAAGTGAGGTACCATTTTTTTGGAAGACCTTGGGAAACGCGGGGTGGGTGGAATTTTGTGGATCCACGCAGATTCCAGAACTTTCCACCACAGAAAAGTGAGGAAAATGTGGTTTTTTGCCAATTTTTAGGTTTGCAAGGGATTCTGGGTAACAGAACCTGGTGAGAGCCAGTCAAGTCACCCCATCCTGGATTCCCCTGGGTGTCTACTTTTCAAAAATGTATAGGTTTGCTAGGTTTCCCTAAGTGCCGGCAGAGCTAGGGTTCAAAAACTACAGCTAGGCACTTTGCAAAAAAGGGTCATTTTTCACTGTGAAAATGTGGTGCGTCCACGTTGCGTTTTGCGCTGCTTCCTGTCGCGGGCACTAGGCCTACCCACACAAGTGAGGTACCATTTTTTTCGGAAGACCTTGGGGAACGCGGGGTGGGTGGAATTTTGTGGATCCACGCAGATTCCAGAACTTTCCACCACAGAAAAGTGAGGAAAATGTGGTTTTTTGCCAATTATTTAGGTTTGCAAGGGATTCTGGGTAACAGAACCTGGTGAGAGCCAGTCAAGTCACCCCATCCTGGATTCCCCTGGGTGTCTACTTTTCAAAAATGTATAGGTTTGCTAGGTTTCCTAAGTGCCGGCAGAGCTAGGGTTCAAAACTACAGCTAGGCACTTTGCAAAAAAGGGTCATTTTTCACTGTGAAAATGTGGTGCGTCCACGTTGCGCTTTGCGCTGCTTCCTGTCGCGGGCACTAGGCCTACCCACACAAGTGAGGTACCATTTTTTCGGAAGACCTTGGGGAACGCGGGGTGGGTGGAATTTTGTGGATCCACGCAGATTCCAGAACTTTCCACCACAGAAAAGTGAGGAAAATGTGTTTTTTTGCCAATTTTTAGGTTTGCAAGGGATTCTGGGTAACAGAACCTGGTGAGAGCCAGTCAAGTCACCCCATCCTGGATTCCCTGGGTGTCTACTTTTCAAAAATGTATAGGTTTGCTAGGTTTCCTAAGTGCCGGCAGAGCTAGGGTTCAAAAACTACAGCTAGGCACTTTGCAAAAAAGGGTCATTTTTCACTGTGAAAATGTGGTGCGTCCACGTTGCGCTTTGCGCTGCTTCCTGTCGCGGGCACTAGGCCTACCCACACAAGTGAGGTACCATTTTTTTCGGAAGACCTTGGGGAACGCGGGGTGGGTGGAATTTTGTGGATCCACGCAGATTCCAGAACTTTCCACCACAGAAAAGTGAGGAAAATGTGTTTTGTTTGCCAATTTTTAGGTTTGCAAGGGATTCTGGGTAACAGAACCTGGTGAGAGCCAGTCAAGTCACCCCATCCTGGATTCCCCTGGGTGTCTACTTTTCAAAAATGTATAGGTTTGCTAGGTTTCCCTAAGTGCCGGCAGAGCTAGGGTTCAAAAACTACAGCTAGGCACTTTGCAAAAAAGGGTCATTTTTCACTGTGAAAATGTGGTGCGTCCACGTTGCGCTTTGCGCTGCTTCCTGTCGCGGGCACTAGGCCTACCCACACAAGTGAGGTACCATTTTTTCGGAAGACCTTGGGGAACGCGGGGTGGGTGGAATTTTGTGGATCCACACAGATTCCAGAACTTTCCACCACAGAAAAGTGAGGAAAATGTGTTTTTTTGCCAATTTTTTAGGTTTGCAAGGGATTCTGGGTAACAGAACCTGGTGAGAGCCAGTCAAGTCACCCCATCCTGGATTCCCCTGGGTGTCTACTTTTCAAAAATGTATAGGTTTGCTAGGTTTCCCTAAGTGCCGGCAGAGCTAGGGTTCAAAAACTACAGCTAGGCACTTTGCAAAAAAGGGTCATTTTTCACTGTGAAAATGTGGTGCGTCCACGTTGCGTTTTGCGCTGCTTCCTGTCGCGGGCACTAGGCCTACCCACACAAGTGAGGTACCATTTTTTTCGGAAGACCTTGGGAACGCGGGGTGGGTGGAATTTTGTGGATCCACGCAGATTCCAGAACTTTCCACCACAGAAAAGTGAGGAAAATGTGTTTTGTTTGCCAATTTTTAGGTTTGCAAGGGATTCTGGGTAACAGAACCTGGTGAGAGCCAGTCAAGTCACCCCATCCTGGATTCCCCTGGGTGTCTACTTTTCAAAAATGTATAGGTTTGCTAGGTTTCCTAAGTGCCGGCAGAGCTAGGGTTCAAAAACTACAGCTAGGCACTTTGCAAAAAAGGGTCATTTTTCACTGTGAAAATGTGGTGCGTCCACGTTGCGCTTTGCGCTGCTTCCTGTCGCGGGCACTAGGCCTACCCACACAAGTGAGGTACCATTTGTTTCGGAAGACCTTGGGGAACGCGGGGTGGGTGGAATTTTGTGGATCCACGCAGATTCCAGAACTTTCCACCACAGAAAAGTGAGGAAAATGTGTTTTTTGCCAATTTTTAGGTTTGCAAGGGATTCTGGGTAACAGAACCTGGTGAGAGCCAGTCAAGTCACCCCATCCTGGATTCCCTGGGTGTCTACTTTTCAAAAATGTATAGGTTTGCTAGGTTTCCTAAGTGCCGGCAGAGCTAGGGTTCAAAAACTACAGCTAGGCACTTTGCAAAAAAGGGTCATTTTTCACTGTGAAAATGTGGTGCGTCCACGTTGCGTTTTGCGCTGCTTCCTGTCGCGGGCACTAGGCCTACCCACACAAGTGAGGTACCATTTTTTCGGAAGACCTTGGGGAACGAGGGTGGGTGGAATTTTGTGGATCCACGCAGATTCCAGAACTTTCCACCACAGAAAAGTGAGGAAAATGTGTTTTGTTTGCCAATTTTTAGGTTTGCAAGGGATTCTGGGTAACAGAACCTGGTGAGAGCCAGTCAAGTCACCCCATCCTGGATTCCCTGGGTGTCTACTTTTCAAAAATGTATAGGTTTGCTAGGTTTCCCTAAGTGCCGGCAGAGCTAGGGTTCAAAACTACAGCTAGGCACTTTGCAAAAAGGGTCATTTTTCACTGTGAAAATGTGGTGCGTCCACGTTGCGTTTTGCGCTGCTTCCTGTCGCGGGCACTAGGCCTACCCACACAAGTGAGGTACCATTTGTTTCGGAAGACCTTGGGGAACACGGGGTGGGTGGAATTTTGTGGATCCACGCAGATTCCAGAACTTTCCACCACAGAAAAGTGAGGAAAATGTGTTTTTTTGCCAATTTTTTAGGTTTGCAAGGGATTCTGGGTAACAGAACCTGGTGAGAGCCAGTCAAGTCACCCCATCCTGGATTCCCTGGGTGTCTACTTTTCAAAAATGTATAGGTTTGCTAGGTTTCCCTAAGTGCCGGCAGAGCTAGGGTTCAAAAACTACAGCTAGGCACTTTGCAAAAAAGGGTCATTTTTCACTGTGAAAATGTGGTGCGTCCACGTTGCGTTTTGCGCTGCTTCCTGTCGCGGGCACTAGGCCTACCCACACAAGTGAGGTACCATTTTTTTGGAAGACCTTGGGAACGCGGGGTGGGTGGAATTTTGTGGATCCACGCAGATTCCAGAACTTTCCACCACAGAAAAGTGAGGAAAATGTGTTTTTTGCCAATTGTTTAGGTTTGCAAGGGATTCTGGGTAACAGAACCTGGTGAGAGCCAGTCAAGTCACCCCATCCTGAATTCCCTGGGTGTCTAGTTTTCAAAAATGTATAGGTTTGCTAGGTTTCCTAAGTGCCCGCAGAGCTAGGGTTCAAAAACTACAGCTAGGCACTTTGCAAAAAAGGGTAATTTTTCATTGTGAAAATGTGGTACGTCCACGTTGCATTTTGAGCCATTTCCTGTTGTGGGCACAAGGCCTACCCACACAAGTGAGGTACCATTTTTATCGGGAGACTTAGGGTAACACAGAATTGTAGAGCAACTGTTATTACCTATTGACTTTCGATGCATTTCTGCCTTCCAAATGAAAGACAATGTGTAAAAATACGTCATTTTGATAAATGACCTATAATTCTCATGCTAGTATGGGTACTCCCAATTTCGGAAATGTGCAAATATCTACTGTTTCTAAAATCTACATTTTGTTCCCATTTCATAAATACATAGGTGTCTTTCATAACAATTTTTCCATGTATACATTTTCCCAAAATAATTGCTATATACCCGGTACATAATAAAAAACCATTGCAAGATGCTGCTCAGTTATTGGCTCTGGGTTCGTCGGGTTCTTGGTGAACCTACAAGTCCTATATATCCCCACAACCAGAAAGGTCCAGCGGATATAACGGTATATTGCTTTAAAATATCTGTCATAATTAGAAGGAGTTACAGGTGAAAACGTTGACACAAATGGCTGTTTTTTTCAACTAATTTTCAATTTTTCCTTTATTTAACTGTTAGTTTCTATAAGGAAAACTTTAAGGATCTACACAAATGGCCCCTTGCTGAGTTCAGAATTTTGTCTACTTTTCAGAAATGTATGGCTTTCCAGGATCCATTATTGGTTTCATACCCATTTCTACCATTAACTGGAAGGAGGTTGAAAGCACAAAAAATAGCAAAAATAGGCTATGTCCCAGAAAAATGCCAAAACTGTGTAAAAAAGTTGGTTTTCTGACAAAAGTCTGCTTGTCCCTGAAAGCTGGGAAGATGGTGATTTCATCACCACAACCCCTTTTTGATGCCATTTGCAGGAAAAAACAAGACGCTTTCATCTGTAGCCCTTTTTCGCATTTTTCCCCAAAAAACAAAATTTTGCTGTATTTTGGCTAATTTCTGGGTCCCCTCCAGGGAATCCACAAACCCTGGGTACCTTTACAATCCCCATGATGTTAGAAAAAAGGACGCAAATTTGGCATGGATACCTTATGTGGTCAAAAAGTTACAGGGGCCTAGCGCGCACTACCCCAAATAGCCAAAAAAGGCTTAGCACAGGGGGAAAAGGCCTAGCAGCGAAGGGGTTAAAGAAAAAGGACACTTAGAGGAGGACTTGGAGCAAACCCTTTAGAACTAGGTTGTTCTAGAGTCTATACCCACGGGAGCACCGGAGTACTCGAGTTACCTCACCCAGGGAAGCCGGGTGCATAGGTGTCTTTCGGGTCAGGTTTTGTCGTCGTTTTCAATGGCGATCTGCTGCAAAGTGCTGCTGGCGACCAAGTCGAAAGTGTTCGGGTGGATCCAAGGGTGGATCGAAGATCTGAAGAACCTGAAAGCAGAGGGGACAGAGTCTGGGTCACTAGCCAGTGACCAGGAAGGTGATGAGCAGATGTCCACCGATGTCGGGTGCTTCAGGTAGGTTGACAGTCGTCTTGACTCTTCAGCCACGAGGTCCAGGAGGCGTCGATGATGACCAGGAGCTGGATTCGAGCTGTCCCACAACGTTTGTCGATTGCAGGGGTATCGGCGACCAGATTGGACCCAACAAGCATTGGCAACGGCAAGACTTGTACAAACAAAGAAAGGACGTTGATGCAGACCAGCAAGGTCTAGGAGACTCACCCAGCGAGGGTAAGTCAGGGCACGTCTGGAGCAACCAGGAAAGTCCAAGCAGAAGAAGAGTTGCCTTTGGGAGGGCCCACTAGCCAACGGACTAGCAACTGCGAAGGAGCCTCGAGTGGACGCACTTGGAGCTGGCTCACAGGACACTCGTGGAATGGAGGCCAGTGATCTCCAGTGCAGTTGGTGCTGGAGGCGGGAGCTACTCAGAGCCCAAAGCACAACTTCGTGGGAGACCAAGAAGAGGATGCACTTGCAAATGTGCTTGGTGTCCAGGGGTCACGGTTCCACGTTACCCACAACAGCTATGGGCCTCAGCTTTGCTGGGGACTCAGGGCAGCCTCGGCGAAGTCTGGAAATTCACCTCTGGTGATGCAAAGACTTCGGCGTCCGGCGGGAGCTTCGGCGATGCAGACCGGACAATTGCTTCTTGGTGCCTGCCAAGCAGGGGAGTCACTCCTTGACCCCAAGGGAGATTCTTCAGTCCTGTAGTCTTCAAGTAGAGCATCGAAGATCCAGGATTCAGTGTCAGAGTTTCGTCCAGGGTAATCTAAAGTCCTAAGGACTGGGGTCCCATACTTATACAAAGTTAGGGGGTTGGACATACTCTGGGGACCCACCTATGGGAGGGTCAGGGAAGAGGGGTGGTTACACCCATTTCCCTTTGTCCAGTTTCACGCCAGCAGGGCAGGCCCTGCAGGTTGAGCATATGCACAGGGACACCAAATGTGCCCCCAGTGCAGGACTTCAAAGCACCAGAGGGTGCTCCCGCCCAGCCCCAATACACACTATCCTGTCTGGGGAGGTGGTTACACCTCCCTTCGACAGGAAACCTATTGTCCAGGCCTCCCCTGCCGGAGTTTCAGTCAGCAGCAGGAGGCCAGACCCGTGTCTGTGGCAGCGGCATCCATTTTGTGATGCCAGGCCTCTGGAAGAAGTTACCGGGTAGCCCGGGTGTGTACATGTCTCTCCTCTAGAAGGGTGGAATGCTACCCCCGCCGCCAGTATTGGCAGGGGGGTAGTATTCCAAGATGTTTGACACCAAACACGACATGTTTTGGTGCAGCCAGTCCAAAGTTAGCATTGTACCACGAGGATATAATGCACTTAAGAGTAAATGGTCAGGCTGTACCACAAACAGCATCAGAGGAGGGACTCCGAACGCTGCAGAGAGGCTCTGCTCATGCAGGGGCACCCTCTCACATAAAAACCAAGCACTCTGCCTTCAGGATTGGTAAGGCCTGCCATAGGAGTGACTTATAGGTTTATATGTGTGTGTGATATAGGTAGCCCATACCACTGTAAGGGGTGCAGGCACCACCTTACCCAGGCTGCAGTAGCAGACCCTGTGGTGTCATTTTGGATGGCCTTCCAGGGTGGCATAATACATGCTGCAGCCCCTGGCAGGCCTCTGAGGTACCTATGCCCTGGGTACATAGTATACCATATACTAGGGACTTATAAGGGCACTCCAGATTCCAATCAGAGATGTGCCTAAGGCACATGGAAACCATTTTAGAGAGGAAGCAGCTAGGCTGGGGTTCTGATTAGCAGGCCCCAGCCAGACTAAAGTCGAAAAACAGTGAAGCATCAGAAAAAGTGGGGGTACCCATGTGAAGCAGATCCTACTCTCCTACATCTTTCTGCACCATTCTTCCTCTTTCTGCACCTTTCTTCCTCTTTCTGTACCTTATATCTTCTTTCTGCACCTCTTCTGCTAATTTCTGTACCTCTCTTGCTTCTTTGTGCACCTCTACTTGCCTCTTTCTGCACGTCGATTGCTTATTTCTGCATGACTCTTGCTTCTGCATGCTCTTTGCCTCCTTTCTGCAACTCTTCTCCCTATTTCTACAGTTGTCTTGATTCTTTCTGCACCTCTCTTGCCTCTCTCTGTACCTCTATTGTTTCTTTCTGCACATCTCTTGCTTCTTTCTGCAACTCACTTGCTATCTTTCTGCATCATCCTCTTTCTGCACCTTTCTTCCTCTTTCTGCACCTCTTCGTCCTTTTTCTGCACTCTCTCTTATCTCTTTCTGCACCTCTCTTGCCTCTTTCTGCACCTCTACTTGCCTTTTTCTGCACTCCTCTTGCCTTCTTTCTGCACCTCTCTTGCTTCTTTCTGCTCCTCTCTTGCCTCTTTATGTACCTCACTTGCCTCTTTCTGCACCTCTCTTGCTTCTTTCTGCACTTTCTCTTGCATCGTTATGTGTCTCTCTTGCCTCTTTCTGCACCTCTCTTCCTCTTTTTGCACCTCTCTTGCCTCTTTCTGCACCTCACTGTCTTCTTTCTGTCACTCTCGTTGCTTCTTTCTGCACCTCTCTTGCCTCTTTCTGTACTCTGCCTTGCTTCTTTCTGCACCTTTCTTCCTCTTTCTGTACCTTCTTTCTTCTTTCTGCACATCTTCTGCTAATTTCTGTACCTCTCTTGCTTATTTATGCACCTCTCTTCCCTTTTTCTGCACCTCTCTTGCCTCTTTCTGTTCCTCTCTTGCCTCTTTATGTATCTCACTTGCCTCTTTCTGCACTTCTCTTGCTTCTTTCTGCACTTCTCTTGCTTCGTTATGTGCCTTTATTCCTCTTTCTGCACCTCTCGCCTCTTTCTGTACGTTTCTTCCTCTTTATGCAGTTCTCTTGGTTCTTTCTGCACCTCTCTTGCCTCTTTCTGTACTTCTATTGCTTCTTTCTGCACCTCTCTTGCTTTTCTGCACGTCACTTGCCTCTTTATCCACTTCTCTTGCTGCTTTCTGCACCTGTCTTGCCTCTTTTGGGACCTCTCTTGCCTCTTTCTACACCTCTTGTGCTTCGTTCTGTACCTCTCTTATTCATTCTGTACCTCTCTTACCTTTGTTTGAACTTCTCTTGCCTCTAGCTGTACCTTTTTCCATCTTTCTGCACCTCTGTTGCTTATTTCTGCACCTCTCTTGTTTATTTCTGCAACTCTCTTGCCTCTTTCTCCACCTCAGTTGCCTCTTTCTGCACCTCACTCTCTTCTTTCTTCACCTCTCTTGCTTCTTTCTGCACCTCTCTTGCTTCTTTCTACACCTTACTGGCTTCTTTCTGCACTTCTTTGGCTTCTTTCTGCACTTCTCTTGCTTCTTTCTGTACTTCTCTTGCCTCTTTCTGCGCCTCTCGTTCTGCACCTCTCTTGCCTCTTTCTGCACTTCTCTTGCTTCTTTCAGCACTTCTCATGCTCTTTTCTGCACCTCTCTTGCCTCATTCTGCACCTCTCTTGCTTCTTCTCTTGGCCTCTTTCTGCACCTCTCTTGCCTCTTTCTGCACCTCACTTGACTCTTTCTACACTCTCACTTCTATCATTCTGCACTTTTCTTTACTTCTTTCTGTACTTCTTTGCTTCTTTCTGTGCCTTCCTTCCTCTTTCTGCACCTTTCTTCCTCTTTCTGCACCTCTCTTGCTACTTTCTGCACTTACCTTCCTTCTTTCTGCACCTTTCTTGCTCTTTCTGCACCTTTCTTGATCTTTCTGCACTTTTTTCTTCTTTAGGCACCTTTCTTCCTCTTTCTGCACCTCACTTGTTTCTTTCTGCACCTCTCTTGCTTCTTTCTGCACTTCTCTGGCCTATTTCTGCATCTCTCTTGCCTCTTTCTGCACATCACTTGCCTCTTTCTGCACTTCTCTTGGTTCTTTCTGCACTTCTCTTGCTTCTTTCTGTGCATTTCATTCTCCACCTTTATTCCTCTTTCTGCAGCTGTCTTACTTCTTTCTGCATCTCTCTTGCCTCTCTCTGTACCTCTCTTGTTTCTTTCTGCACATCTCTTGCTTCTTTCTTCACCTCACTTGCCATTTTCTGCATATCTCTTTCTGCACCTTTCTTTCTCTTTCTGCGCCTTTCATCCTTTTTATGCACCTCTCTTGTCTCTTTCTGCACTTCTCTTGCCTCTTTCTGCACCTTATTTGCCTTTTTCTGTACCTCTCTTGCCTCTTTCTGCACCTCTCTTGCCTCTTTCTGTTCCTCTCTTGCCTCTTTATGTACCTCGCTTGCCTCTTTCTGCACTTCTCTTGCTTCTTTCTGCACTCTCTCTTGCTTCTGTATGTGCCTTTCTTCCTCTTTCTGCACCTCTCTTGCCTCTTTCTGTACGTTTCTTCCTCTTTCTGCAGTTCTCTTGGTTCTTTCTGCACCTCTCTTGCCTCTTTCTGTACTTCTATTTCTTCTTTCTGCACCTCTCTTGCTTTTCTGCACATCACTTGCCTCTTTCTCCACTTCTCTTGCCGATTTCTGCACCTGTCTTGCCTCTTTTGGGACCTCTCTTGCCTCTTTCTGCAAATCTCTTGCTTCTTTCTTTACCTCTCTTATTCATTCTGTACCTTTCTTACCTCTGTTTGCACTTCTCTTGCCTCTTTCTGTACCTTTTTCCCTCTTTCTGCACCTCTGTTGCTTATTTCTGCACCTCACTCTCTTCTTTCTTCACCTCTCTTGCTTCTTTATGCAACTCTATTGCTTCTTTCTGCACCTCTCTTGCTTCTTTCTGCACCTTACTGGCTTCTTTCTGCACTTCTTTGGCTTCTTTCTGCACTTCTCTTTCTTCTTTCTGTTCTTCCCTTGCCTCTTTTTGTGCCTCTCTTTCTGCACCTCTCTTGCCTCTTTCTGTACTTCACTTGCTTCTTTATGCACTTCTCTTGCATCTTTATGCACCTTTCTTCCTCTTTCTGCAACTTTATTCCTCTTTCTGTAGTTTTCTTGCTTCTTTCTGAACCTCTCTTGCCTCTTTCTGCACCTCTCTTATCTCTTTCTGCACTTCTCTTGCCTCTTTCTGTACCTCTCTGCACCTCTCTTGCCTCTACTATTCCTCTCTTGCCTCTTTATGTACCTCACTTGCCTCTTTCTGCACTTCTCTTCCTTCTTTCTGTACTTTTCTTGCTTCTTTCTGAGCCTTTCTTCCTCTTTCTGTACCTCTCTTGCCTCTTTCTATACCTTTCTTCCTCTTTCTGCAGTTCTCTTGGTTCTTTCGGCACCACTCTTGCCTCTTTCGGTACCTCTCTTGCCTCTTTCGGTACCTCTCTTGCTTCTTTATGCACTTCTCTTGCTTTTCTGTACCTCTATTGCCTCTTCCTCCACTTCTCTTGCCTCTTTCTGCACCTCTCTTGCCTCTTGTTGGACCTCTCTTACCTCTTTCTGCACCTCTCTTGCTTCCTTCTGCACCTCTCTTACTTTTTTCTGCATCTCTCCTACCTCTTTTTGCATTGTAAGGACGGTCCAGGACAATGCCTGACTTCAAAATGGTGCCCATGCCCTGACACCATACTGCCCGCAGTCTTCTCTGGTTCTCTGGCAGCTGCCGCTCCCAGACATCGAGCTTCCTGCTGATTGCGCCTTGATAACACCGAAACAAAAACCCCTTTCTCACCTGGGTTTATACTTGACTTCTGTTTCTCTTCTCTCCAACATCCTCGTTTTGAATTCGACATTTTCAGACTAACATTGGTCATTATCCTGACAGCGGAATCTGAGTAATTTGGCCGACGCCCGATGGAGCTGCCTAGACAGCTATAGAGGAGATCGGCCCTGGTTCACCCCTCGGCCGTCACCTACCCAGCTGGACATTGGGCACAGTTTCTCTCCATCTCCCTGCTATATCTCCTTCCTCCCTCTGTCGAATTAACGTAACATTGCTTTTTTATCCTATGTTTGACTATTCTCTTGTGACAGATGTAACCTGTAACTTGTAACTCACGGATCCTCATGTAAAGCGCTCTGATACCTCCGGGTCTAGCTACGCTATGTAAAACTCTTCAAATAAATATATAAATAATCTCTCTTGCCTCTTTCTTTACCTCTCTTGCCTCTTTCTGCTCTTTACTCTCTTCTTTCTTGCTTCTTTCTGTATATCTCTTGCGTGTTTCTGCACTTCTCTTGTGTCTTTCTGAACTTCTCTTGCTTCTTTCTGTGCCTTTCTTCCTCTTTCTGCTCCTTTCTTCCTCTTTCTGCACCTCTCTTGCTTCTTTCTGCACTTCTCTTGCTTCTTTCCACACCTCTCTTGCTTCTCTCTGCACCTCTTTTGCATCTTTCTGCACCTCTCTTGCTTCTTTCTGCACCTCTCTCGCTTGTTTATGCACCTCTCTTGCCTCCTTCTGCACATCTCTTGCCCTTTTCTGCACCTCTCTTGCCTCATTCTACACCTCTCTTTCTTCCTCTCTTGGCTTCTTTCTGCACCGCTCTTGGCTCTTTCTGCACCTCTCTTGCCTCTTTCTACACCTCACTTGTATCTTTCTGCACTTTTCTTGCTTCTTTCTGTACTTCTTTGCTTCTTTCTGTGCCTTTCTTCCTCTTTCTGCAGCTTTCTTCCTCTTTCTGCACCTCTCTTGCTTCTTTCTTCAATTCTCTTGCTTCTTTCTTCACCTTTCTTGCTATTTCTGTACCTTTCTTGCTTTGGATGTACCTTTCATCCTCTCTAGGCACCTTTTTTTTTCTTCCTGCTCCTCATTTGTTTCTTTCTGCACCTCTCTTGCTTCTTTCTGCACTTCTCTTGCCTCTTTCTGTACCACCCTTTCCTCATTCTGCACATCACTTGCCTTTTTTGCACTTCTCTTGCTTCTTTCTGCAGTTCTCTTGCTTCTTTCTGCACATTGCATCCTCTTTCTGCACCTTTCAGTTGTCTTGCTTCTTTCTGTACCTTTCTTCCTCTTTCTGCTCCTTTCATCCTCTTTCTGCACCTCTCTTGCTTCTTTCTGCACTTCTCTTGCCTCTTTCCACACCTCTCTTGCTTCTCTCTTCACCTCTTTTGCATCTTTCTGTACCTCTCTTGCTTCTTTCTGCACCTCTCTCGCTTGTTTATGCACCTCTCTTGCCTCTTTCTGCACATCTCTTGCCCTTTTCTGCACCTCTCTTGCCTCATTCTACATCTCTCTTTCTTCCTCTCTTGGCTTCTTTCTGCACCTCGCTCTCTTTCTGTACCTCTCTTGCCTCTTTCTGTACCTCTCTTGCCTCTTTCTGCTCCTCACTCTCTACTTTCCACACCTTTCTTGATTCTCTCTCTGCACGTCTTGCTTCTTTCTGCACTATTCTTGTGTCTTTCTGTACTTCTCATGCTTCTTTCTGCCCCTTTCTTCCTCTTTCTGCACCTTTCTACTCTTTCTGTAGTTCTCTTGCTTCTTTCTGCACTACTCATGCCTCTTTCTGCACATCTCTTGCTGCTTTCTGCACCTCTCTTGCCTCTTTCTACACCTCACATGTCTCTTTCTGTACTCTTCTTCTTTCTTTCTGCACGTCTCTTGCTTCGTTCTGTGCCTTTTTTCCTCATTCTGCACCTTTCTTACTCTTTCTGCAGTTTTCTTGCTTCTTTCTACACTTCTCTTGCCTCTTTCTGCACCTCTCTTGCTTCTTTCTGTACCTCTCTTGCTTGTTTCTGCACCTTTCTTGCCTATTTATGCATATCTCTTGCCTCTTTCTGCATCTCTCTTGCCTCTTTCTACACCTCACTTGCCTCTTTCTGTACTTTTCTTTTTTCTTACTGTACTTCTCTTCCTTCGTTCTGCGCATTTCTTCTTCTTTCTATACCTTTCTTACGTTTTCTTTCTTCTTTCTACACGTCTCTTTCCTCTTTCTGCACCTCTCTTACTTCTTTCTGCATTTCTCTTGCCTCTTTCTGCACCTTTCTTCCTCTTTCTGCAGTTATCTTGCTTCTTTCTGCATCTCTCCTGCCTTTTTCTGCACTTCTCTTGCTTCTTTCTTCACGTCTCTTGTTTCTTTCTGTACCTATCTTGCCTCTTTCTGCACCTTTATTCCTCTTTCTTCACCATTCTTCCTCTTTCTGCACCTCTCTTGCATCTTTCTGTACCTCACTTGCCTCTATCCGCACCTCTCTTGCCTCTTTCTGTACCTCACTTACCTCTGTCTGTGCCTTTCTTCCTCTTTCCGCACCTCTCTTGCCTCTTTATGCACCTCTATTGCTTTTTCTGTACCTCTCTTACCTCTTTCTGTACCTTTCTTCTTCTTTTTGTACCCTTTTGCCTCTTTCTGCACATCTCTTGCCTCTTTCTATACCTCTCTTGCCTATTTATGCACCTTCTTCCTCTTTCTTCACCTCTCTTGCCTCTTTCTGCATCTCTGTTTCTTCTTTCTGCATCTCTCTTGCCTCTTTCTGCACCTCTCTTGCTTCTTTCTGCACTTCACTTGTCTCTTTCTGCGCCATTTTTCCTCTTTCTGCACCTCTCTTGCCTCTTTATGCACCTCTCTTGGCTCTTTTTGCACTTCTCTTGCTTCTTTCCGTACTTCTCTTTCCGCGCCTTTCTTCCTCTTTCCGCACCTTTCTTCCTCTTTCTGCATTTCTCTTGCCTCTGACTGCACTGCTCTTGCTTCTTTCTGCACTTCTCTTGCCTCTTTCTGCACCTTTCTTGCCTCTTTCAGTACCTCTCTTGCCATTTTCTGCACCTCGCCGGCCTCTTTCTGCACTGCTCTTGCTTATTTCTGTGCCTTTCTTCCTCTCTTTTGCACTTTTTTTTTTTTCTTCAATGTAGCGCAATGAGCATTTTATATTACTTCTTCAAAAATTTACATAAAGTGCATATAGAGATCGAGACACATATCATAAATCAATACATGGGACATAAAAAATCCTAAAACATTACTCATAAATATTACAATAATGACATATCATGTATTTAAGTAAGTCTTAACGACATCCTGGCCTAGCATCTAAAAACCAAGAAGATTATTTCCATTCTTTCCATATTCTATTTAATCTAATTACGGAATCTACCCTTCTTGCATATAAAGTTTCCTGCTTAAAAATTCTATGCATTTTATTTAACCATTGGGAGGCTGTAGGAATTACTGCTGATTTCCAATTAGATAGAATTAGTGATCTTGCAACTAAGGTAGAGATAAAAACATATTGGTGTTGAGTTAAAGTTAATTCATTATGTGCTTCTGTTAGACCTAAACGAGCTGTAGAGGCCTCAGAAGGAAGATCGATTGTCAATATTCTTCCTACTTCTGAAAAAACATTTTTCTAAAAGCTCATTATCTGGGTACATGTAAAACCCACATGAATTCAATCTCCTATTGCCTTCTAAAGCATCGAGGATCAACTGCTGGATACATTTTATGGAGTTTGACCAGAGTAAAATAAATCAACCATTTGCTGAAAAAGGCCAATCTCCTTAAATTCGTTGCCCTTACTACCTACAACTCATATTATTGAAACTTTTCCATTGCTGCAAATTAAGACGGCAGCCAATTGACTCAGAGATTTTTTTCCAAATGATTTTGGATTATTCGCTCGCTCTGAATAGATTTAAGCAGTTTATACAAATTCCCAGTTCCTCTGACTTTAAGAATAAAATGAGCTTTACTAAGCAGTAGGCCTTTACAGCTGTCCAAATTTCTTAATCCCGAGCAGAACTTATTTATCTGAAAATAGCTAAAGAGAAGAGACATCTTGATATTACTATTATGCTCCCTGACTTCCTGCCAAGTTTTCAATTTGTCATTTAAAAAGAAATTCTGAAGTTTAAAAAACCCAGATCTGGCCCAAAGCTCACATGTTCGGATTGACATACAAATTCCCAAAGAGAGGCATTCGGCTAATCTCAACTGCGGGTGTAACCAAGGGATATCGAATGTCTCCCAGATCTTTTGGAACTGAGAGACTATAATCCTGGGAATTTTATAACGTGATCTCTTCAGAAGCTTAGGGATTCGCAGAAAGGGAGCAAGAGCAATATCCATTTCCCTTAGCATTAAAACCCAAAAATAATTAGCAGGAGACATCTCTTCCAAAACGTTGTAATTTAACCAATTAATTAAGAGGCTTGGTAATATAATCAGAAATTGGGTAGTGCTACACCCCCATTTTTGACATCTAGTTGTAAAGTTTCTAGTTTCAATCTTGGTTTTTTACCTTGCCAAATAAAAGATCGTATTTTGAAATCAATTAATTTAAAAAAGACTGAGGGACCTTGACCATCAAGTTAGAGAATAAAAATAAGAACAAGGGAAGTATATTCGTTTTAATAAGTGCTACTCGACTCATAATTGTCAGGGGTAGGTCTTTCCATTGCACTAATAGATTATGCATCTTATTAAATGTATGAACAAAATTAAGCAAAAACAGATCTTCAAGATGGGATGTAACAAATATTCCCAAATATCTTATCGCATGAGACTTTGGATGATGTCCTTGCATTGAAGAATGTAGAACTGCCAGGGAGCAATTGAAAAACAGATCCTCCGACTTTGCATGATTTATTTTGTTACACACCAATAGCTGTAAATTCACTTATTTTGGGCAGAGTACGCAGGATATTATCTTCCTCGGCTGCCAAATATAGAGCCTTGTCATCGGCAGACAGCTTCAGTTTGGCAGAGCCAGGTACCGGGGGTAAGATGGAGCAATCCTGCCTTATCGCACAGGCTAATGGTTCCAAAAATATGGAGAAAAGTGTTGGAGAAAGGGGACAGCCCCGCCGCATCCCCCAACTGATAGAGATGTTACTAGCCTTATTCCCATTTATAATTATGGACGCCTGAGCACCTGAATAAAGAATGCTTACTGCTCGACAGAATTCAGCTGGAACCACACATTTAAAAAAAATAGCAAATAGTACATTCCACTGAACTCTGTTGAACGCTTTCTCTGCGTCCAGCATTATAATGACAGCCTTTGTTTTATTAGTGTTGAAATAATCAATTGATTAGTGGATGATTAATGGGTGGCTGGCATGCGCTTGATGCAAGAGGATTTCTTGAAACGCAATATGGATACAGCTCCGGTTTTTGCAGTCTGGGGCGCTCTCAAGGCTTTTTTTCTGAGGGGAAGTTATTAATTATAAAGCGTATAAAAGGAAAAAAGAGAATGAAGAAAGGTCTCAGCTAGAAAAACTATTTTTTGATTTTCATGGCCAAATATCGAGCAGTACCTTCCAGGGAAAATAAAATTAATCTTCAGCAAACATATTATAATCTACAAGATTTCTATGTTTCCAAGGAAATCCTAGCGCACGATGCGGTCCTGCAAAAAAGGTATGAAGAGAACAAACATATAGGCAGATATCTTGCTTGGTCAGTAAAATGTAGGGTTAATAAGAGCACCATTAAAAAGAGAAAAGTCCCGGCTACTGGGAGGTTTATATCTAATCCCCTGGAAATTTCTGACATTTTTTTGCAACACTATAGGGAGTTTTACTCTGATTCTCATAATACCTCAATAGAGGAAGCGACTGCTTGGCTTAATGGAATCAATTGCCCCTCATTATCTCAGGAGCAGCAAGATAGCTTACCTATGGAGATTACAGTAGAAGAAATTAATCACTGCATGGTAGTTTCACCTTCTGCCAAAGCATGCAGGTGTGATGGGATTCCTATAAAGTTTGATAAGCTTTTCATCCCCCAGCTTAGCTCTTTTTTAAATTAATATTTAATAACATTTTGAAAGGTGAAATGGTCTCGACCTCATTTACGCAAGCTGTAGTAGTCAGCTTTGTCAAAAAAGGCAAATTAGAAGAGGAGGTCAATTCTTATCACCCAATAAGCTTACTTAATAATGATTATAAGATCTTTTTGAAGATACTGGTGAATTGATTATCTCAGGCGAATATCTCTCTTGTACATAGAGATCAGAACGGGTTTGTTCTAGGTAGATTTTTAGCTACTAATACACACTATCTATGTCAATCAATTGATTATTTCAACACTAATAAAACTCTTTTTGCACTTCTCTTGCTTCTTTCTGCATCTTTCTTGCCTCTTTCTGCACCTTTCTTGCCTATTTCTGTACCTCTCTTGCCTCTTTCTGCACCTCTCTTGCCTCTTTCTGTTTCTCTCTTGCCTCTTTATGGACCTCACTTGCCTCTTTCTGCACTTCTATTGCTTCTTTCTGCACTTCTCTTGCTTCTTTCTGCACCTTTCTTACTCTTTCTGCACCTCTATTGCCTCTTTCTGAACCTTCCTTCTGCTTTCTGCAGTTCTCTTGGTTCTTTCTGCACCTCTCTTGCCCCTTTCTGGAACTCTCTTGCTTTTCTGCACCTTTCTTGCCTCTTTTTCCACTTCTCTTGCCTCTTTCTGCACCTCTCTTGCATCGTTTTGGACCTCTCTTACCTCTTTCTACAACTCTCTTGCTTTTTTCTGCATCTCTCTTACTTCTTTCTGCACCTCTCTTACCTCTTTTTGTATCTCTCTTGCCTCTTTCTGTACCTATCTTGCCTCTTTCTGCTCTTTACTCTCTTCTTTCTTGCTTCTTTCTGAACTTCTCTTGCTTCTTTCTGCACCTTTCTTCCTCTTTATGCTCCTTTCTTCCTCTTTCTGCAGTTCTCTTGCTTCTTTCTACACTTCTCTTGCTTCTTTCTGTACCTCTCTTGCTTTTTCTGCACCTCTCTTGCTTCTTTCTGTGCCTTTCTTGACTATTTATGCATCTTTTGTCTCTTTCTGTACCTCTCTTGCCTCTTTCTACACCTCACTAGTCTCTATCTGTACTTTTCTTGTTTCTTTCTGTACTTCCCTTCCTATATTCTGCGCCTTTCATCCTCTTTCTGTACCTTTCTTAAGTTTTCTTGCTTCTTTCTACAATTCTCTTTCCTCTTTCTGCACCTCTCTTACTTCTTTCTGCACTTCTCCTGCCTCTTTCTCACATTTTTTCCTCTTTCTGCACCTCTCTTTCCTCCTTCTGCACCTTTCTCCCTCTTTTTGCAGTTCAGTTGCTTCTGTCTGCATCTCGCCTGCCTCTTTCTGCACTTCCCTCTCTTTTTTCTTCAGTTCTCGTGTTACTTTTTGCACCTTACTTGCTTCTTTCTGTACCTCTCTTGCCTCTTTCTGTACCTTTATTCCTCTTTATGCACCATTCTTCCTCTTTCTGCACCCGTCTTGCCACTTTCTGTACCTCACTTGCCTCTTTCTGTACCTTTCTTCCTCTTTCTGCACCTCTATTGCCTTTTTCTGTACCTCTCTTACCTCTTTCTGTACCTTTCTTCTTCTTTCTGCACCCCAATTGCCTCTTTCTGCACATCTCTTGCCTCTTTCTATACCTTTCTTACCTTTTTCTACACCTTTGAACCTCTTCCTCTTTCTGCACCTCTCTTGCCTCTTTCTGCACCTCTGTTTCCTCTTTCTGCACATCTCTTGCTACTTTCTGAACTTCTCTTGCTTCTTTCTGTACCTTTCCTCCTCTTTCTGCATGTCTTGCCTCTTTCTGCACTGTTCTTCCTCTTTCTATACCTCTCTTACCTCTTTCTGCACCACTCTTGCCTCTTTCTGTACTATCTTGCCTCTTTCTGCAGCTTTCTTCTTCTTTCTGTACTTCTCTTGCCTGTTTCTGTACCTCCCTTGAATCTTTCTGCACCTCACTTATCTCTTTCTGCACGTCTCTTGCTACTTTCTGAACTTCTCTTGCTTCTTTCTGTACCTTTCCTCCTCTTTCTGCACATGTCTTGCTTCTTTCTGCACTTCTCTTGCTTCTTTCTGCACCTCTCTTGCCTCTTTGTGCACCTTTCTTCTACTTTCTGTGCCTTTCTTCCTCTTTCTGCACCTTTCTTGCCTCTTTCTGCACATCTGTTGCTTCTTTCTGCATTTCCTTTGCCTCTCTCTCTACCACTCTTGCCTCTTTCTGCACCACTCTTATTTCTTTCATCACATCTCTTGTTTCTTTCATAACCTCTGTTTCTTCTTTCTGCACCTCTCTTGCCTCTTACTGGACATCTCTTGCCTCTTTCTGCACCTTGATTTCTCTTTCTGTGCCTTTCTTCCTCTTTCTCTACCACTCTTGCCTCTTTCTGCACCTTTCTTCTTCTTTCTGTGCCTTTCTTCTTCTTTCTGCACCTCTGTTGCCTCTTTCTGCACCTCTATTGCTTCTTTCTGCATTTATTTTTCCTCTCTCTGTACCTCTCTTGCCTCTTTCTGCACCTCTCTTGTTTCTTTCATCACCTCTCGTGGTTTTTTCATCACCTCTCTTGCTTCTTTCTGCAGCTCTCAAGTCTCTTTCTGTATCTCTCTTGCCTCTTTCTGCACCTCTGTTGCTTTTTTCTGCATTTCTATTGCCTCTCTCTGTACCTCTCCAGCCTCTTTCTGCACCTCTCTTGTTTCTTTCATCACCTCTCTTGTTTCTTTCATCACCTCTCTTGCTTCTTTATGCACCTCTCTTGCCTCCTACTGCACATTGCTTGCCTCTTTCTGCACCTTGCTTTCTCTTTCTGTGCCTTTCTTCCTCTTTCTGCACCACCTCTCTCTCCCCTCTTTCTTCACCTCTGTTGCCTCTTCCTCCACCTCTCTTTCCTCTTTCTGTACTCTGTTCCCTCTTTCTGTGGCTTTCTTCCTCTTTCTGCACCTCTCTTGCTGCTTTCTGCACCTCTCTTGCCTCTTTCTGCACCTCACTTACCTCTTTCTGCACTTTTCTTGCTTCTTTCTGTACTTCTCTAGCTTCTTTCTGTGCCTTTCTTCCACTTTCAGCACCTTTCTTTCTCTTTCTGCAGTTATCTTGCTTCTTCATGCACCTCTCGTGCCTCTTTCTGTACCTGTCTTGCTTCTTTCTGCACTTCTCTTGCTTCTTTCTCTGCCTTTCTTCCTCTTTCTGCGCCTCTCTTGCCTCTTTCTGCACTTTTCTTGCCTCTTTCTGTAACGTTCTTCCTCTTTCTCTGGCTTTCTTCCTTTTCTGCAATTCTCTTGCTTCTTTCTGCTCCTTTCTTCCTCTTTCTGTACCTCTCTTGCCTCTTTCTGCATCTCTCTTGCCTCTTTCTGCACCTCCCTTGCTTCTTTCTGCACTTTTGTTGCTTCTTTCTGCACATCTCTTGCCTCTTACTGCAACTCTCTTGCCTCTTTCGGCACCTCAGTTGACTCTTTCTGCACATCTCTAGCCTCTTTCTACAACTCTCTTGGTTCTTTTGACACCTCACTTGCCTCTTTCTGCACTTCTCTTGCCTCTTTCTGCACTTCTCCTGATCTTTCCGTGCCTTTCTTTCTCTTTCTGCACCTCTCTAGCTTCTTTCTGCATCTGTCTTTCCTCTTTCTGCACCTTTCTTCCTTTTTCTGCAGTTCTCTTGCTTCTTTCTTCATCTTTCTTGTCTCTTTTTGCAACTCTCTTGCTTCTTTCTGCACTTCTCTTGCTTCTTTCAGCACCACCCTTGCCTCTTTCTGCACCTCTTTTACCTATTTCTGTACATTCCTTTCTCTTTCTGCACTTCTCTTGCCTCTTTCTGCACCTCTCTTGGGTCTTTCTGCACCTCTCTTGCCTCTTTCTGCACCTCACTTGCCTCTTTCTGCGTCTTTCTTTCTCTTTCTGTACCTCGCTTGTGTCTTTCTGCACCTCTCTTGCCTCTTTTTACACCTTTCTTCCTCTTTCTGTACCTCTCTTGCCTCTTTCTGCACCTCTCTTGCCCCTTCTCTACCTCTCTTACCTCTTTCTGCAGATCTCTTGCCTCTTTCTGTGCCTTTCTTCCTCTTAATGCACCTCTCTTGCCTCTTTTTACACTTCTCTTGCTTCTTTTTGTGTGTTTTTTTCTTTCTGCAACTCTCGTGCCTCTTTCTATACCTTTCTCCCTCTTTCTGTAGTTGTCTTTCTTTTTCTGCACTTCTCTTGCCTCTTTCTGCACCTCTCTTGCTTCTTTCTGTTCCTTATTTCCTCTTTCTGCACCTCTCTTGCCTCTTTCTGCACCTCTCTTTCATCTTTCTGCACTACTCTTGCTTCTTTCTGCGCCTTCCTTCCTCTTTCTGCACCTCGATTGTCTCTTTCGGAACCTTTCTTCCTCTTTCTGTACCTCTTTTGCTGCTTTCTGCAACTCTCTTGTTTTTTCTGTACTTTTCTTGCTTCTTTCTACACCTCTCTTGCCTCTTTCTGCACTTCTCTTGCCTATTTCTGTACTTCTCTTGCCTCTTTCTGCACCTCTCTTGCCTCTTTCTGCACCCCACTCTTTTCTTTCCTCACCTCTCGTGCCTCTCTTTACCTTTCTTCCTCTTTCTGCACCTCTTTTGCCTCTTTCTGCACCTCTTTCTATACCTCTCTTGCTTCTTTCTGCACCTCTCTTGCATCTTTTTGGACCTCTCTTACCTCTTTCTGCACCTCTCTTGCTTCTTTCTGCATCTCTCTTACTTCTTTATTCATCTCTCTTCTTTCTGCACCTCTCTTACCTCTTTCTGTACCTCTCTTGCTTCTTTCTGCACCTCTGTTGCTTCTTTCTACACTTCTCTTGCTTCTTTCTGCACCTTTCTTGCTTCTTTCTGCACTTCTCTTGCCTTTTTCTGTACCTCTCTTGCTTCTTTCTGCACCTCTCGTGCCTCTTCCTGCACCCCACTCTCTTCTTTCTTCATCTCTCTTGCCTCTCTTGACATTTCTACCTCTTCCTGCACTTTTCTTGCTTCTTTCTGTACTTCTCTAGCTTCTTTCTGTGCCTTTCTTCCACTTTCAGCACCTTTCTTTCTCTTTCTGCAGTTATCTTGCTTCTTCATGCACCTCTCGTGCCTCTTTCTGTACCTGTCTTGCTTCTTTCTAAACTTCTCTTGCTTCTTTCTGCAACTCTTGCTTCTTTCTGCACCTCACTTGCCTCTTTATGCACCTTCCTTCTTCTTTCTGTGCCTTTCTTCCTCTTTATGCACCTCTCTTGCCTCTTTCTGCATCTCTAGAGCCTCTTTCTGCACCTCTCTTGCCTCTTTCTGCACCTCACTTGCTTCTTTCTGCACTTCTCTTGCTTCTTTCTCTGCCTTTCTTCCTCTTTCTGCGCCTCTCGTGCCTCTTTCTGCACTTTTCTTGCTTCTTTCTGTAATCGTTCTTCCTCTTTCTCTGGCTTTCTTCCTTTTTCTGCAATTCTCTTGCTTCTTTCTGCTCCTTTCTTCCTCTTTCTGTACTCTCTCTTGCTTCTTTCTGCGCTCTCTCTTGCCTCTTTCTGCACCTCCCTTGCTTCTTTCTGCACTTTTGTTGCTTCTTTCTGCACATCTCTGCTCTCTTACTGCAACTCTCTCTTGCCTCTTTCTGGCACCTCAGTTGACTCTTTCTGCACATCTCTAGCCTCTTTCTGCAACACTCTTGGCTCTTTTGACACCTCACTTGCCTCTTTCTGCACTTCTCTTGCCTCTTTCTGCACTTCTCCTGATCTTTCTGTGCCTTTCTTTCTCTTTCTGCACCTCTCTAGCTTCTTTCTGCATCTGTCTTTCCTCTTTCTGCACCTTTCTTCCTTTTTCTGCAGTTCTCTTGCTTCTTTCTTCACCTTTCTTGTCTCTTTTGCAACTCTCTTGCTTCTTTCTGCACTTCTCTTGCTTCTTTCAGCACCACTCTTGCCTCTTTCTGCACCCTCTTTTACCTATTTCTGTACATTCCTTTCTCTTTCTGCACCTCTCTTGCCTCTTTCTGCACCTTTCATGTCTCTTTTTACACCTTACTTGCCTCTTTCTATGCCTCTCCTGACTCTTTCTGCACCTCTCTTGGGTCTTTCTGCACCTCTCTTGCCACTTTCTGCACCTCACTTGCCTCTTTCTGCATCTTTCTTTCTCTTTCTGTACCTCGCTTGTGTCTTTCTGCACCTCTCTTGCCTCTTTTTGCACCTTTCTTCCTCTTTCTGTACCTCTCTTGCCTCTTTCTGCACCTCTCTTGCCTCTTTCTCTACCTCTCTTACCTCTTTCTGCAGATCTCTTGCCTCTTTCTGTGCCTTTCTTCCTCTTAATGCACCTCTCTTGCCTCTTTTTGCACCTCTCTTGCTTCTTTCTGTGCCTTATTTCCTCTTTCTGCACCTCTCGTGCCTCTTTCTATACCTTTCTCCCTCTTTCTGTAGTTGTCTTTCTTTTTCCGCACTTCTCTTGCCTCTTTCTGCACCTCTCTTGCTTCTTTCTGTGCCTTATTTCCTCTTTTTACACCTCTCTTGCCTCTTTCTGCACCTCTCTTTCCTCTTTCTGCACTACTCTTGCTTCTTTCTGCGCCTTCCTTCCTCTTTCTGCACCTCGATTGTCTCTTTCGGAACCTTTCTTCCTCTTTCTGTACCTCTTTTGCTGCTTTCTGCACCTCTCTTGTTTTTTCTGTACTTTTCTTGCTTCTTTCTACACCTCTCTTGCCTCTTTCTGCACCTCTCTTGCCTATTTCTGTACTTCTCTTGCCTCTTTCTGCACCTCTCTTGCCTCTTTCTGCACCCCACTCTTTTCTTTCCTCACCTCTCGTGCCTCTATTTACCTTTCTTCCTCTTTCTGCACCTATTTTGCCTCTTTTTGCATCTCTCTTGCCTCTTTCTGCACCTCTCTTGCCTCTTTCTATACCTCTCTTGCTTCTTTCTGCACCTCTCTTGCATCTTTTTGGACCTCTCTTACCTCTTTCTGCACCTCTCTTGCTTCTTTATGCATCTCTCTTACTTCTTTCTGCATCTCTCTTCTTTCTGCACCTCTCTTACCTCTTTCTGTAACTCTCTTGCCTCTTTCTGCACCTCTGTTGCTTCTTTCTACACTTCTTTTGCTTCTTTCTGCACCTCTCTTGCTTCTTTCTGCACTTCTCTTGCCTTTTTCTGTACATCTCTTGCTTCTTTCTGCACCTCTCGTGCCTCTTCCTGCACCCCACTCTCTTCTTTCTTCACCTCTCTTGCCTCTCTTGACATTTCTACCTCTTCCTGCACCTCTCTTGCTTCTTTTTGTATCTCTCTTGCCTCTTTCTGCACCTCTCTTGACTCTTTCTATACCTATCTTGCTTCTTTCTGCACCTCTCTTGCATCTTTTTGGACCTCTCTTACATCTTTCTGCACCTCTCTTGCTTCTTTCTGCATCTCTCTTGCTTCTTTCTGCACCTCTCTTACCTCTTTTTGTTCCTCACTTGCCTCTTTCTGCTCTTTACTCTCTTCTTTCTTGCTTCTTTCTGCAGATCTATTGCATCTTTCGGCACTTCTCTTGAGTCTTTCTGACCTTCTCTTGCTTCTTTCGGCGCCTTTCTTCCTCTTTCTGCTCCTTTCTTCCTCTTTCTACAGTTCTCGTGCTTCTTTCTACACTTCTCTTGCCTCTTTCTGCTCTCTTTCTTGCTTCTTTCTGTACATCTCTTGCTTGTTTTTGCACATTTCTTGACTATTTATGCATCTCTTGCCTCTTTCTGCACCTCTCTTGCCTCTTTCTACACCTCACTAGTCTCTTTATGTACTTTTCTTGTTTCTTTCTGTACTTATCTTCCTTTGTTCTGTTCCTTTCATCCTCTTTCTGCACCTTTCTTAAGTTTTCTTGCTTCTTTCTACACTCTTTCCTCTTCCTGCACATCTCTTACTTCTTTCTGTATGTCTCCTGCCTCTTTCTCAAATTTTTTCCTCCTTCTGCACTTCTCTTGCCTCCTTCTGTACCTTTATTCCTCTTTCTGAAGTTCTCTTGCTTCTGTCTGCATCTTTCATGCCTCTTTCTGCACTCCTCTCTTGCTTCTTTCTGCACTTTTATTACTTTTTTCTGCACCTCTCACCTTTTTCTGCATCTCTCTTGCCTCTTTCTGTACTTTTCTTCCTCTTTCTGTTCCTTTCTTCCTCTTTCTGCACCTTTCTTGCTACTTCTTATACCTCCCTTGCTTCTTTTTGCACCTCTCTTGTTATTTATGTACCTTTGTTGCTTCTTTCTGAACCTCTTTTGCCTCTTTCTGCACTTCTCTTGTTCTTTCTGTACTTTTTTTTGCTTATTTCTGAGCCTCTGTTGCCTCTTTCTGTACCTCTCTTGCCTCTTTCTGCATTTTTCTTCTACTTTCTGCACCTTTCTTCCTCTTTTTCTGCCTTTCTTTCTCTTTCTACACCTCTCTTGCCTCTTTCTGCACCTCTCTTGCGTCTTTCTACACCTCTATTGCCTCTTTGTGCACCTCTTTTGCCTCTTTCTGCACTTCTCTTGCTTCTTTCTGTACCTTTCTTCCTCTTTTGGTACCCCTCTTGACTCTTTCTGCACCTTTCCTCTTCTTTCTGCAGTTCTCTTGCTTCTTTCTGCACCTCCATTGTCCTTTCTGCACTTTTATTGCTTCTTTCTGCACCTCTCTTGCCTCTTTCTGTACCTCTCTTGCCTCTTTCTGTATATTTCTTCCTCTTTCTGGACCTTTCTTCCTCACTCCGCACCTCTCTTGCCTCTTGCTGTACCTCTCTTGCCTCTTTCTGCACTTCTCTTGCTTATTTCTTTGCCTTTCTTCCTCTTTCCGCAACCCTCTTGCTTCTTTCTGTACCTCACCTGTCCTTTCTGCACTTTTATGGCTTCTTTCTGCACCTCACTTGCTTCTTTCTGCACCTCTCTTTCTTCTTTCTGTACCTCTCTTGCCTCTTTCTGCACCCCAATCTCTTCTTTCTGCACTTCTCTAGCTTCTTTCTGCACTTCTCTAGCTTCTTTCCTCTCCTCTCTTCCCTCTCTGTACCTTTCTTTCTTTCTCTTTCTGCACTTCTCTTGCCTCTTTCTGATCTCTCTTGCCTCTGTTTCTACCTCTCTTGCCTCTTTCTGTACCTCTCTAGCTTCTTTCTGCAACTCTGTTGCTTCTTTCTACACCTCTGTTGCTTCTTTCTACACTTCTCTTGCATCTTTCTGCACTTCTCTTGCTTCTTTCGGCACCTTTATTCCTCTTTCTGCACCTTTCTTCCTCTTTCTGCTCCTCTCTTGCCTCTTTCTGTACTTCTCTTGCCTCTTTCTGCACCTCACTCTCTTCTTTCTGTACCTCTCTTGCATCTTTCTGTACTTCTCATGCTTCTTTCTGTGCCTTTCTTACTCTTTTTGTACCTTTCTTCCTCTTTTTGCAGTTCTATTGCATCTTTCTGCACCTCTCTTGCTTCTTTCTGCACCTCTATTGCCTCTTTCTGCACTTCTCTTACCTCTTTCTGCACCTCTCTTGCTTCTTTCTGTACTTCTCTTGACTCTTTCTGCACCTCTCATGCCTCTTTCTGCACTACACTTTCTTCCTCTTTCTTCAGTTTTCTTGCTTCTTTCAGCAACTTTCTGCACCTGCCTTGACTCTTTCTGCACCTCTCATGCCTCTTTCTGCACTTCTTTTGCTTCTTTCTGTTCCTTAATTCCTCTTTCTGCATCTTTCTTCCTCTTTCTGCAGTTCTCTTGCTTCTTTCTGCACTTCTTTTGCCTCTCTCTGCACCTCTCTTGCTTCTTTCTGTACTTCTTTTGCTTCTTTCTTCACCTTTCTTCCTCTTTCTGCACTTCTCTTGTCTCTTTCTGCACCTCTCTTGCTTCTTTCTACACTTCTCTTGCTCCTTTCTTTTATATCTCTTATTTATTTCGGCACCTCTCTTGCCTCTTTCTGTACTTCTCTTGTTCTTTCTGTACTTTTTTTTTACTTATTTCTGAACCTCTGTTGTCTCTTTCTGTACCTCTCTTGCCTCTTTCTGCATATTTCTTCCACTTTCTGCACCTTTCTACCTCTTTCTCCACCTTTCTTTCTCTCTTTCTACACCTCTCTTGCCTCTTTCTGCACCTCCCTTCCTAAATCTATACCTCTCTTGCCTCTTTGTGCACCTCTCTTGCCTCTTTCTGCACCTCTCCTGCTTCTTTCTGCACCTTTCTTCCTCTTTCTGTACCTCTCTTGACTCTTTCTGCACCTTTCTTCTTCTTTCTGCAGTTCTCTTGCTTCTTTCTGCACCTCGCTTGCCTCTTTCTGCACATCTCTTGCTTCTTTCTGCACCTCCATTGTCCTTTCTGCACCTTTTATTGCTACTTTCTGCACCTCTCTTGCCTCTTTCTGTACCTCTCTTGCCTCTTTCTGTATATTTCTTCCTCTTTCTGTGCCTTTCTTCCTCACTTCGCACCTCTCTTGCCTCTTTCTGTACCTCTCTTGCCTCTTTCTGCACCTCTCCTGTCCTTTCTGCACTTTTATGGCTTCTTTTTGAACCTCTCTTGCTTCTTTCTGCACCTTTCTGCACCCCAATCTCTTCTTTCTGCACTTCTCTAGCTTTTTTCCTCACCTCTCTTCCCACTCTGTACCTTTCTTCCTCTTTCTGCACATCTCTTGCCTCTTTCTGCATCTCCCTTGTCTGTTTTTCCATCTCTCTTGCCTCTTTCTGTACGTTTCTTCCTCTTTCTGTGCCTTTCTTCCTCTTTCTGCACCTCTCTTGCCTCTTTTTGTACCTCCCTTGCTTCTTTCTGTACCTCTCTTGTTATTTCTGTACTATTGTTGCTTCTTTCTGAACCTCTCTTGCCTCTTTCTGTACTTCTCTTGTTCTTTCTGTACTTTTTGCTTATTTCTGAACCTCTGTTGTCCTCTTTCTGTACCTCTCTTGCCTCTTTCTGCATCTTTCTTCCACTTCCTGCACCTTTCTGCCTCTTTCTGTACTCTTTCTTCCTCTTTCTGTGCCTTTCTTCCTCTTTCTGCACCTCTCTTGCCTCTTTTTTGTACCTCTCTTGCTTCTTTCTGCACCTCTCTCGTTATTTCTGTACTATTGTTGCTTCTTTCTTAACCTCTCTTGCCTCTTTCTGTACTTCTCTTGTTCTTTCTGTACTTTTTTTAAACTTATTTCTGAACCTCTGTTGTCTCTTTCTGTACCTCTCTTGCCTCTTTCTGCATCTTTCTTCCACTTTCTGCACCTTTCTACCTCTTTCTCCACCTTTCTTTCTCTTTCTACACCTCTCTTGCCTCTTTCTGCACCTCCCTTTCCTAAATCTATACCTCTCTTGCCTCTTTGTGCACCTCTCTTGCCTCTTTCTGCACCTCTCCTGCTTCTTTCTGCACCTTTCTTCCTCTTTCTGTACCTCTCTTGACTCTTTCTGCACCTTTCTTCTTCTTTCTGCAGTTCTCTTGCTTCTTTCTGCACCTCGTTTGCCTCTTTCTGCACATCTCTTGCTTCTTTCTGCACCTCCATTGTCCTTTCTGCACTTTTATTGCTACTTTCTGCACCTCTCTTGCCTCTTTCTGTACCTCTCTTGCCTCTTTCTGTATATTTCTTCCTCTTTCTGTGCCTTTCTTCCTCACTTCAGCACCTCTCTTGCCTCTTTCTGTACCTCTCTTGCCTCTTTCTGCACCTCTTCTGTCCTTTCTGCACTTTTATGGCTTCTTTTGAACCTCTCTTGCTTCTTTCTGCACCTTTCTGCACCCCAATCTCTTCTTTCTGCACTTCTCTAGCTTCTTTCTTCACCTCTCTTCCTCTCTCTGTACCTTTCTTCCTCTTTCTGCACATCTCTTGCCTCTTTCTGCATCTCCCTTGTCTGTTTTTCCATCTCTCGTGCCTCTTTCTGCACGTTTCTTCCTCTTTCTGTGCCTTTCTTCCTCTTTCTGCACCTCTCTTGCCTCTTTTTGTACCTCCCTTGCTTCTTTCTGCACCTCTCTTGTTAGTTCTGTACTATTGTTGCTTCTTTCTGAACCTCTCTTGCCTCTTTCTGTACTTCTCTTGTTCTTTCTGTACTTCTTTGCTTCTTTCTTCACCTTTCTTCCTCTTTCTGCACTTCTCTTGTCTCTTTCTGCACCTCTCTTGCTTCTTTCTACACTTCTCTTGCTCCTTTCTTTTATATCTCTTATTTATTTCGCACCTCTTGTGCCTCTTTCTGTACCTCTCCTTGCCTCTTTTGCATCTCTCTTGCCTCTTTCTGCACCTCACTCTCTCCTTTCTGTACCTCCTTGTTTCTTTCTGCACCTCTCTTGCTTCTTTCTGCACCTCTCGCCTTTTTATGCATCTCTCTTTCCTCTTTCTGCACCTCACTTGCCTCTTTCTGTGCCTTTCTTCCTCTTAATGCACCTTTCTTGCCACTTTTTGCACCTCCCTTCCTTCTTTCTGTGCCTTTCTTCCTCTTTCTGCACCTCTCATCCCTATTCTGCACCTTTCTCCCTCTTTCTGTAGTTGACTTTCTTCTTTCTGCACCTCTCTTGTCTCTTTCTGCACCTCTCTTGCTTCTTTCTGCACTTTTCTTACTTTTTGCACCTCTCTCCTTTTTCTGCACTCTCTTGCTCTCTTTCTGCACTTTTCTTCCTCTTTCTTGCCTTTCTTCCTCTTTCTGCACCTCTCTTGCCTCTTTTTGTACCTCCCTTGCTTCTTTCTGCACCTCTCTTGTTATTTCTGTACTATTGTTGCTTCTTTCTGAACCTCTCTTGCCTCTTTCTGCACCTCTCCTGTCCTTTCTGCATTTTTTTTGGCTTCTTTCTGAACCTCTCTTGCTTCTTTCTGCACCTTTCTGCACCCCAATCTCTTCTTTCTGCACTTCTCTAGCTTTTTTCCTCACCTCTCTTCCCACTCTGTACCTTTCTTCCTCTTTCTGCACATCTCTTGCCTCTTTCTGCATCTCCCTTGTCTCTTTTTACATCTCTCTTGCCTCTTTCTGCACTTTTCTTCCTCTTTCTGTGCCTTTCTTCCTCTTTCTGCACCTCTCTTGCCTCTTTTTTGTACCTCCCTTGCTTCTTTCTGCACCTCTCTCGTTATTTCTGTACTATTGTTGCTTCTTTCTTAACCTCTCTTGCCTCTTTCTGTACTTCTCTTGTTCTTTCTGTACTTTTTTTACTTATTTCTGAACCTCTGTTGTCTCTTTCTGTACCTCTCTTGCCTCTTTCTGCATCTTTCTTCCACTTTCTGCACCTTTCTAACTCTTTTCTCCACCTTTCTTTCTCTTTCTACACCTCTCTTGCCTCTTTCTGCACCTCCCTTTCCTAAATCTATACCTCTCTTGCCTCTTTGTGCACCTCTCTTGCCTCTTTCTGCACCTCTCCTGCTTCTTTCTGCACCTTTCTTCTTCTTTCTGCAGTTCTCTTGCTTCTTTCTGCACCTCGTTTGCCTCTTTCTGCACATCTCTTGCTTCTTTCTGCACCTCCATTGTCCTTTCTGCACTTTTATTGCTACTTTCTGCACCTCTCTTGCCTCTTTCTGTACCTCTCTTGCCTCTTTCTGTATATTTCTTCCTCTTTCTGTGCCTTTCTTCCTCACTTCGCACCTCTCTTGCCTCTTTCTGTACCTCTCTTGCCTCTTTCTGCACCTCTTCTGTCCTTTCTGCACTTTTATGGCTTCTTTTTGAACCTCTCTTGCTTCTTTCTGCACCTTTCTGCACCCCAATCTCTTCTTTCTGCACTTCTCTAGCTTTTTTCTTCACCTCTCTTCCCTCTCTGTACCTTTCTTCCTCTTTCTGCACATCTCTTGCCTCTTTCTGCATCTCCCTTGTCTGTTTTTCCATCTCTCTTGCCTCTTTCTGTACGTTTCTTCCTCTTTCTGTGCCTTTCTTCCTCTTTCTGCACCTCTCTTGCCTCTTTTGTACCTCCCTTGCTTCTTTCTGCACCTCTCTTGTTATTTCTGTACTATTGTTGCTTCTTTCTGAACCTCTCTTGCCTCTTTCTGTACTTCTCTTGTTCTTTCTGTACTTTTTTGCTTATTTCTGAACCTCTGTTGTCTCTTTCTGTACCTCTCTTGCCTCTTTCTGCATCTTTCTTCCACTTCCTGCACCTTTCTACCTCTTTCTATGCCTTTCTTTCTCTTTCTACACCTCTCTTGCCTCTTTGTGCACCTCTCTTGCCTCTTTCTGCACCTCTCTTGCCTCTTTCTCTACTTCTCTTGTTCTTTCTGTACTTATTTTGCTTCTTTCTTCACCTTTCTTCCTCTTTCTGCACTTCTCTTGTCTCTTTCTGCACCTCTCTTGCTTCTTTCTACACTTCTCTTGCTCCTTTCTTTTATATCTCTTATTTATTTCGGCACCTCTTGTGCCTCTTTCTGTACTTCCCTTGCCTCTTTTTGCATCTCTCTTGCCTCTTTCTGCACCTCACTCTCTCCTTTCTGTACCTCCTTGTTTCTTTCTGCACCTCTCTTGCTTCTTTCTGCACCTCTCAGCCTTTTATGCATCTCTCTTTCCTCTTTCTGCACCTCACTTGCCTCTTTCTGTGCCTTTCTTCCTCTTAATGCACCTTCTTGCCACTTTTGCACCTCCCTTCCTTCTTTCTGTGCCTTTTTTCCTCTTTCTGCACCTCTCTATCCCTATTCTGCACCTTTCTCCCTCTTTCTGTAGTTGACTTTCTTCTTTCTGCACCTCTCTTGTCTCTTTCTGCACCTCTCTTGCTTCTTTCTGCACTTTTCTTACTTTTTTTGCACCTCTCTCCTTTTTCTGCATCTCTCTTGCCTCTTTCTGCACTTTTCTTCCTCTTTCTTGCCTTTCTTCCTCTTTCTGCACCTCTCTTGCCTCTTTTTGTACCTCCCTTGCTTCTTTCTGCACCTCTCTTGTTATTTCTGTACTATTGTTGCTTCTTTCTGAACCTCTCTTGCCTCTTTCTGCACCTCTCCTGTCCTTTCTGCATTTTTTTTGGCTTCTTTCTGAACCTCTCTTGCTTTTTTCTGCACCTTTCTGCACCCCAATCTCTTCTTTCTGCACTTCTCTAGCTTTTTTCCTCACCTCTCTTTCCACTCTGTACCTTTCTTCCTCTTTCTGCACATCTCTTGCCTCTTTCTGCATCTCCCTTGTCTCTTTTTACATCTCTCTTGCCTCTTTCTGCACTTTTCTTCCTCTTTCTGTGCCTTTCTTCCTCTTTCTGCACCTCTCTTGCCTCTTTTTTGTACCTCCCTTGCTTCTTTCTGCACCTCTCTCGTTATTTCTGTACTATTGTTGCTTCTTTCTTAACCTCTCTTGCCTCTTTCTGTACTTCTCTTGTTCTTTCTGTACTTTTTTTACTTATTTCTGAACCTCTGTTGTCTCTTTCTGTACCTCTCTTGCCTCTTTCTGCATCTTTCTTCCACTTTCTGCACCTTTCTAACTCTTTCTCCACCTTTCTTTCTCTTTCTACACCTCTCTTGCCTCTTTCTGCACCTCCCTTTCCTAAATCTATACCTCTCTTGCCTCTTTGTGCACCTCTCTTGCCTCTTTCTGCACCTCTCCTGCTTCTTTCTGCACCTTTCTTCCTCTTTCTGTACCTCTCTTGACTCTTTCTGCACCTTTCTTCTTCTTTCTGCAGTTCTCTTGCTTCTTTCTGCACCTCGTTTGCCTCTTTCTGCACATCTCTTGCTTCTTTCTGCACCTCCATTGTCCTTTCTGCACTTTTATTGCTACTTTCTGCACCTCTCTTGCCTCTTTCTGTACCTCTCTTGCCTCTTTCTGTATATTTCTTCCTCTTTCTGTGCCTTTCTTCCTCACTTTGCACCTCTCTTGCCTCTTTCTGTACCTCTCTTGCCTCTTTCTGCACCTCTTCTGTCCTTTCTGCACTTTTATGGCTTCTTTTTGAACCTCTCTTGCTTCTTTCTGCACCTTTCTGCACCCCAATCTCTTCTTTCTGCACTTCTCTAGCTTTTTCTTCACCTCTCTTCCCTCTCTGTACCTTTCTTCCTCTTTCTGCACATCTCTTGCCTCTTTCTGCATCTCCCTTGTCTGTTTTTCCATCTCTCTTGCCTCTTTCTGCACGTTTCTTCCTCTTTCTGTGCCTTTCTTCCTCTTTCTGCACCTCTCTTGCCTCTTTTTGTACCTCCCTTGCTTCTTTCTGCACCTCTCTTGTTATTTCTGTACTATTGTTGCTTCTTTCTGAACCTCTCTTGCCTCTTTTCTGTACTTCTCTTGTTCTTTCTGTACTTTTTTTGCTTATTTCTGAACCTCTGTTGTCTCTTTCTGTACCTCTCTTGCCTCTTTCTGCATCTTTCTTCCACTTCCTGCACCTTTCTACCTCTTTCTCTGCCTTTCTTTCTCTTTCTACACCTCTCTTGCCTCTTTGTGCACCTCTCTTGCCTCTTTCTGCACCTCTCCTGCTTCTTTCTGCACCTTTCTTCCTCTTTCTGTACCTCTCTTGACTCTTTTTTGCACCTTTCTTCTTCTTTCTGCAGTTCTCTTGCTTCTTTCTGCACCTCGTTTGCCTCTTTCTGCACATCGCTTGCTTCTTTCTACACCTCCATTGTCCTTTCTGCACTGTTATTGCTACTTTCTGCACCTCTCTTACCTCTTTCTGTACCTCTCTTGCCTCTTTCTGTATATTTCTTCCTCTTTCTGTGCCTTTCTTCCTCACTTCGCACCTCTCTTGCCTCTTTCTGCACCTCTCTTGCCTCTTTCTGCACCTCTCCTGTCCTTTCTGCACTTTTATGGCTTCTTACTGAACCTCTCTTGCTTCTTTCTGCACCTTTCTGCACCCCAATCTCTTCTTTCTGTACCTCTCTAGCTTTTTTCCTCACCTCTCTTCCCTCTCTGTACCTTTCTTCCTCTTTCTGCACATCTCTTGCCTCTTTCTGCATCTCCCTTGTCTCTTTTTCCACCTCTCTTGCCTCTTTCTGTACCTCTCTTGCTTCTTTCTGCAACTCTGTTGCTTCTTTCTACACCACTCTTGCTTCTTTCTACACTTCTCTTGCATCTTTCTTCACTTCTCTTGTTACTTTCAGCACCTTTATTCCTCTTTCTGCACCTTTCTTCCTCTTTCTGCACTTCTCTTTCTCTTTCTGCACCTCTCTTGCTTCTTTCTACACCTTTCTTGCTTCTTTCTTTATATCTCTTCTTTCTTTCTGCTCTTCTCTTGCCTCTTTCTGTACTTCTCTTGCCTCTTTCTGCACCTCACTCTCTTCTTTCTGTACCTCTCTTGCTTCTTTCTGCTCCTCTCTTGCTTCTTTCCCCACTTCTCTTGCATCTTTCTGTACTTCTCTTGCTTCTTTCTGCACCTTTCTTACTCTTTTTGTACCTTTCTTCCTCTTTTTGCCGTTCTCTTACCTCTTTCTGCACCTCTCTTGCTTCTTTCTGCACCTCTATTGTCTCTCTCTGCACCTCTATTGCCTCTTTCTGCACCCCAATCTCTTCTTTCTGCACTTCTCTAGCTTCTTTCCTCACCTTGCTTCCCTCTCTGTACCTTCCTTCCTCTTTCTGCACATCCCTTGCCTCTTTCTCCATCTCTCTTGCCTCTTTTTCCACCTCTCTTACCTCTTTCTGTACCTCTCTTGCTTCTTTCTGCAACTCTGTTGCTTCTTTCTACACCTCTCTTGCTTCTTTCTACACTTCTCTTGCATCTTTCTGCACTTCTCTTGCTTCTTTCTGTACCTTTATTCCTCGTTTGGTACCTTTCTTCCTCTTTCTGCACTTCTCTTTTCTCTTTCTGCACCTCTCTTGCTTCTTTTTGCACCTTTCTTGCTTCTTTCTTTATATCTCTCTCTTTCTTTCTGCTCTCTCTTGCCTCTTTCTGTACTTCTCTTGCCTCTTTCTGCACCTCACTCTCTTCTTTCTGTACCTCTATTGCTTCTTTATGCACCTCTCTTGCTTCTTTCTGCACTTCTCTTGCATCTTTCTGCACTTCTCTTGCTTCTTTCTATGCCTTTCTTACTCTTTCTGTACCTTTCTACCTCTTTTTGCACTTCTCTTGCTTCTTTCTGTGCCTTTTTTACTCTTTCAGTACCTTTCTACCTCTTTTTGCAGTTCTCTTGCCTCTTTCTGCACTTCTCTTACTTCTTTCTGCACCTCTATTGCCTCTTTCTGCACTTCTCTTGCCTCTTTCGGCACCTTTCTTGCTTCTTTCTGCACCTCTCTTGCTTTTTTTTGTACCTCTCTTCCCTCTTTCTGTACCTGGTCCCCTCTTTTTGTACCTTTGTTCCTCTTTCTGCACCTCTCTTGACTCTTTCTGCACCTCTCATGCATCTTTCTGCACTTCTTTTGCTTCTTTCTGTGCCTTTCTTCCTCTTTCTATACATTTCTTCCTCTTTCTGCAGTTCTCTTGCTTCTTTCAGCACCTTTCTCCCTCTTTCTGCACCTGTCTTGACTCTTTCTGCACCTCTCATGCCTCTTTCTGCACTTCTCTTGCTTCTTTCTGTGCCTTTCTTCTTCTTTGCACCTTTCTTCCTCTTTCTGCAGTTCTCTTGCTTCTTTCTGCACTTCTTTTGCCTCTTTCTGTACCTCTCTTGCTTCTTTCTGTTCTTCTCTTGCTTCTTTTTGCACTTCTCTTGCTTCTTTCTGTGCCTTTCTTCATCTTTCTGCACATGTCTTACCTATGTAGGTGTAGTTAGAAATTCGCATTTATAAAACCTTAGAAATTCACTGAAAAATCACAGGTTTCAGGGACGCTATAGTTAGAAATTAGTATTTAAAAAACCTTAGAAATTCCTTGAAGAAACTACAGGTTTCTGGGACTTTATAGTTAGAGATTAGCATTAAAAAAACTTAGAAATTCAGTGAAAAAAACACAGATTTCAGGGACGTTATAGTTAGAAATTAGCATTTAAAAAACCTTAGAAATTCACTGAAAAAAACCACAGGTTTTGCCTCTTTCTGCACCTCTCCTGCTTCTTTCTGCACCTTTCTGCACCTTTCTTCCTCTTTCTGTACCTCTCTTGACTCTTTCTGCACCTTTCTTCTTCTTTCTGCAGTTCTCTTGCTTCTTTCTGCACCTCGTTTGCCTCTTTCTGCACATCTCTTGCTTCTTTCTGCACCTCCATTGTCCTTTCTGCACTTTTATTGCTACTTTCTGCACCTCTCTTGCCTCTTTCTGTACCTCTCTTGCCTCTTTCTGTATATTTCTTCCTCTTTCTGTGCCTTTCTTCCTCACTTCGCACCTCTCTTGCCTCTTTCTGTACCTCTCTTGCCTCTTTCTGCACCTCTTCTGTCCTTTCTGCACTTTTATGGCTTCTTTTGAACCTCTCTTGCTTCTTTCTGCACCTTTCTGCACCCCAATCTCTTCTTTCTGCACTTCTCTAGCTTTTTCTTCACTCTCTTCCCTCTCTGTACCTTTCTTCCTCTTTCTGCACATCTCTTGCCTCTTTCTGCATCTCCCTTGTCTGTTTTTCCATCTCTCTTGCCTCTTTCTGCACGTTTCTTCCTCTTTCTGTGCCTTTCTTCCTCTTTCTGCACCTCTCTTGCCTCTTTTTGTACCTCCCTTGCTTCTTTCTGCACCTCTCTTGTTATTTCTGTACTATTGTTGCTTCTTTCTGAACCTCTCTTGCCTCTTTCTGTACTTCTCTTGTTCTTTCTGTACTTTTTTTGCTTATTTCTGAACCTCTGTTGTCTCTTTCTGTACCTCTCTTGCCTCTTTCTGCATCTTTCTTCCACTTCCTGCACCTTTCTACCTCTTTCTCTGCCTTTCTTTCTCTTTCTACACCTCTCTTGCCTCTTTGTGCACCTCTCTTGCCTCTTTCTGCACCTCTCCTGATTCTTTCTGCACCTATCTTCCTCTTTCTGTACCTCTCTTGACTCTTTTTGCACCTTTCTTCTTCTTTCTGCAGTTCTCTTGCTTCTTTCTGCACCTCGTTTGCCTCTTTCTGTATATTTCTTCCTCTTTCTGTGCCTTTCTTCCTCACTTCGCACCTCTCTTGCCTCTTTCTGCACCTCTCTTGCCTCTTTCTGCACCTCTCCTGTCCTTTCTGCACTTTTATGGCTTCTTACTGAACCTCTCTTGCTTCTTTCTGCACCTTTCTGCACCTCAATCTCTTCTTTCTGTACCTCTCTAGCTTTTTTTTCCTCACCTCTCTTCCTCTCTGTACCTTTCTTCCTCTTTCTGCACATCTCTTGCCTCTTTCTGCATCTCCCTTGTCTCTTTTTCCACCTCTCTTGCCTCTTTCTGTACCTCTCTTGCTTCTTTCTGCAACTCTGTTGCTTCTTTCTACACCACTCTTGCTTCTTTCTACACTTCTCTTGCATCTTTCTTCACTTCTCTTGTTACTTTCAGCACCTTTATTCCTCTTTCTGCACCTTTCTTCCTCTTTCTGCACTTCTCTTTTCTCTTTCTGCACCTCTCTTGCTTCTTTCTACACCTTTCTTGCTTCTTTCTTTATATCTCTTCTTTCTTTCTGCTCTTCTCTTGCCTCTTTCTGTACTTCTCTTGCCTCTTTCTGCACCTCACTGTCTTCTTTCTGTACCTCTCTTGCTTCTTTCTGCTCCTCTCGTGCTTCTTTCCCCACTTCTCTTGCATCTTTCTGTACTTCTCTTGCTTCTTTCTGCACCTTTCTTACTCTTTTTGTACCTTTCTTCCTCTTTTTGCCGTTCTCTTACCTCTTTCTGCACCTCTCTTGCTTCTTTATGCACCTCTATTGTCTCTTTCTGCACCTCTATTGCCTCTTTCTGCACCCCAATCTCTTCTTTCTGCACTTCTCTAGCTTCTTTCCTCACCTTGCTTCCCTCTCTGTACCTTCCTTCCTCTTTCTGCACATCCCTTGCCTCTTTCTCCATCTCTCTTGCCTCTTTTTCCACCTCTCTTACCTCTTTCTGTACCTCTCTTGCTTCTTTCTGCAACTCTGTTGCTTCTTTCTACACCTCTCTTGCTTCTTTCTACACTTCTCTTGCATCTTTCTGCACTTCTCTTGCTTCTTTCTGTACCTTTATTCCTCGTTTGGTACCTTTCTTCCTCTTTCTGCACTTCTCTTTTCTCTTTCTGCACCTCTCTTGCTTCTTTTTGCACCTTTCTTGCTTCTTTCTTTATATCTCTTCTTTCTTTCTGCTCCTCTCTTGCCTCTTTCTGTACTTCTCTTGCCTCTTTCTGCACCTCACTCTCTTCTTTCTGTACCTCTATTGCTTCTTTATGCACCTCTCTTGCTTCTTTCTGCACTTCTCTTGCATCTTTCTGCACTTCTCTTGCTTCTTTCTATGCCTTTCTTACTCTTTCTGTACCTTTCTACCTCTTTTTGCAGTTCTCTTGCCTCTTTCTGCACTTCTCTTACTTCTTTCTGCAACCTCTATTGCCTCTTTCTGCACTTCTCTTGCCTCTTTCGGCACCTTTCTTGCTTCTTTCTGCACCTCTCTTGCTTCTTTTTGTACCTCTCTTCCCTCTTTCTGTACCTGGTCCCCTCTTTTTGTACCTTTGTTCCTCTTTCTGCACCTCTCTTGACTCTTTCTGCACCTCTCATGCATCTTTCTGCACTTCTTTTGCTTCTTTCTGTGCCTTTCTTCCTCTTTCTATACATTTCTTCCTCTTTCTGCAGTTCTCTTGCTTCTTTCAGCACCTTTCTCCCTCTTTCTGCACCTGTCTTGACTCTTTCTGCACCTCTCATGCCTCTTTCTGCACTTCTCTTGCTTCTTTCTGTGCCTTTCTTCTTCTTTTTGCACCTTTCTTCCTCTTTCTGCAGTTCTCTTGCTTCTTTCTGCACTTCTTTTGCCTCTTTCTGTACCTCTCTTGCTTCTTTCTGTTCTTCTCTTGCTTCTTTTTTGCACTTCTCTTGCTTCTTTCTGTGCCTTTCTTCATCTTTCTGCACATGTCTTACCTATGTAGGTGTAGTTAGAAATTCGCATTTATAAAACCTTAGAAATTCACTGAAGAAACTACAGGTTTCTGGGACTTTATAGTTAGAGATTAGCATTAAAAAAACTTAGAAATTCAGTGAAAAAAACACAGATTTCAGGGACGTTATAGTTAGAAATTAGCATTTAAAAAACCTTAGAAATTCACTGAAAAAACCACAGGTTTTAGGTACGTTATAGTTAGGCTGACATTTCACTACGTACAAAACCCAAGAAATATATATATATAATGGTAGTTATAGTTAGGACCTAGTTTCCATAGGAAAATAATGTTTTGACTTGGCTATAACTTTAGCGTTGTTTGACCAATCTGGATAAAATTTTGCCAAAAAAGTGTCACTGTGGGTACTATTGATTGGGAAAGTTTGGCAGTGATCCATGCAGTGGGGACTGAGATGTTTGGGCACAAAATAATGTTGTGTTTGTAATGTTAATTCCTATAGGAACCTTTAGCCACCTATTCAGCCTTAACCGCTGAACGGACTTCCACCAAATCTGGCAGGGAGGTAGATGTCGGCTCAAGAAAGTGCCTTTGCTTATTTGGTTTAAATCCATTTGGTGGTTTTTGAGAAATTTAAGTTTAAAATTATAGTGATATCTGGCCACGGCTATTTCATGGAGGTTTCGCGATGAATCGTGAATACACGCACCCACGGGAAAGCTCTGATTGGCTGGACACAATCTGAATAGAAATTTGCTGCTGCCATTTTATCTATCCAGAACGGTTCCCTGGGCTGAAAATGTATGTGAAAGTCCACATAAGGGGTCAGGCTAGAGATACTCTGACCCCATGGTTGAGAAATGGAAGTGTTAGTGACACAAGTTATGTTTACAAAATTGATTATTTTAATCATGCGTGATATTCACAATGATGCTGCGACCGCCAGCATGTCCCCCCGTGTCCCATGTACCATTGCCTGGACATCATGAATATCAATGTCATTGCGAATATTGGTGAATCATTAATGAGCATTCTTATAGAGATATTGAGATTCTGATAAATGTTTTTATAGTGAGTTATCTACTGTTATGGTGAGAATTAATTATATAGTCATAATTTTTAAATGTGGTGATGGCCATTGAAATCCTGCTTTTGCTTTCCGCTTTCGCAACGTAACCGCGGGGACCACGATGAGTGACATCATCGCGATCTCCACAGTCACCGCGAAAATGGAAAATAAGTTTTAGAGATGGTTGTTCTAGAAATACACTAAAAAAACATGAGTTTGAGGTGCACAGTAATAAACCCCTAGTGTGTAAAATACTGTAATGTGTGTGTGTTAGAAATGGGGGCTCTAGTTGGCAAGGGCTTGCACCTTTGTCCAAGTAGGGACCCTTCTTTCTATTCAGGATAAGGGAGTTACACTCCTAAAATAACCCCTGCTCACCCCCTTGGTACTTGGCACGAGCAGTCAGGCTTATCTTAGAGGCAGCGTGTAAAGCATTTGCACATAACCAACAGTAATACAGTGTAAGCACTACAAAAGGACACCACACCAGTTTAGAAAAATATCCAATATTTTTATATACTTAAAACAAGACCAATACAATAAAAATCCACAGTACAGTACTTTAAAACTCTTCAGTTATCACAGTGTCCTTAAAAACAGTTCCTTGATGTCGATAGCTCTGTCCGGGGCTATCACGGCATTGTGAACAAACAAATCCAAACAGTTCTGGCTGACCGCGACGTCGCGGGTCAGCTACGGTGTCGGGAAGACCCGCAAACAGTACCTTTCAGAAATGCAGGGCGTCGATGATCTCGCGGTGAGCTTCCAAAAACACGGTGTCTGCAGGCGTCGGTTCCGGAGGATGGTGCAGGCGTCATCGGGGCCCTCGAAGTCACACGAATTGCAGATCGATCTCCTCTCTGTTGAAGTCAGGAGCGCTGGCGTCGGCAGGCGTCGGGTGCTGCAGTGCAAAGTGCAGCGGTGCGGCGTGCGGTGCCCTCAGGTCGCGGTGCGAGCAGCGGTTCAGTGGCGGCGTCAGATGGCATCGTCGGTGAGACCAGGGTCACGGTGAGAGATGAAGGCGGTGCTCGTCATGGTGCTGGCAGGTCACGGTGCAGCAGTGGCATCGTCGTTGCTGAAGCGCTGTCGTCGGCTGACGAACTGGAGTCGATGGCACCAGCGTCGGTAGGCCAAGGCTGTGGTGCGGGATGAGGGCGGTGCATCGTGTAACTATACGAGCGGTGCCCTCGAACCACGGTGCAAGCAGCGGCGTCGAGTCCGGCATGGAGCGTCGTCGTCAGGGATACCAAGGCATCGTCGTGAAGTGAGGCGGTGCGGAGTGCGGTGCCCACAGGTCGCGGTGCAAGCAGCGGCTCGGTGGCGGTGTCAGCAGGCGTCGTTGGTGAGACCAGGGTCGCGGTACGGCGGTGCTCTCTGCGGTGCCTTCAGGACACAGAGTCAGCAGCGGCGTTGTAGACGGCATCAGTCTTGAAGTCTTTGCTGTTCCTGAGACTTCTTGAACAGGGGGCAAGCTTTACCTCAAGCCCTTGGAGAAACTCACAAAGTAGATTGCAGAAAGTTCAGTCCAGTCCTTTCACTGCCCAAGACAGAAGCAGCCACTGCAGGCCAACACAGCAAAGCACACAGCAAAGTGGTAGTTCCTCCTTACAGCTTCTCCACCTCTTCTTCTTGGCAGTCTTCTTGGTCCAAAAGAGTTCTAAAGTTCTGGGGTTTGGGTCCCCCTTTTATCCTCAATTTCTCTTTGTTCTCTGAAGGCAGAGAGGCCTTTGCCTAGTCCAAACCAGTTCTGGTCAGTCCTGGAGCACTTTGTTGACAAGACTTCTTCTTTCCTTTTGCAGTGTAGGCCAGGGACATCAGACGCACCACAGGAGGTGGAGCCAGCATTGTGGAGGGAAGGCACAGCCCTATTCAGATCCCAGGTGCAACTCCTCTCACCCATCTACATGTAGATCTTGCTATTCAGCCCTGTGCTGACTCACCCTGTCTCCTGGAATCCCCCAGCCCCTGTCACTCACACTCCAGAAAAGGAATACACAACCTAGCAGAGGCAGGCTTGGATGGTTAGACAAGAAAATACCTACTTTCTAAAAGTGGTATTTTTAAACACAGAATGTTAAAACCAACTCCACTAAAAGATGCATTTTATCATTCTGAGTTCAGGCATACTAAACTCGAATTTCTACCATGTTCCTGGGTCAGTTAGGATAATAGGATGTAATAATCAAAACTGCCCATTCTGGCCTATGGGGAACAGGTAGCCTTGCAATAGTGAAAACGAATTAGGCTGTATTTCACTATCAGGACATGCCACACACACCAGGGCATGTCCTACCTTTCACATACAATGCACCCCACCCACAGGGGTACCTTGGGCCTACCTTAGGGGTGACTAACATGTAGAAAAGGGAAGGTTTAGGGGCTGGCAAGTGTGTGCACTTGCCAAGTTGACATGGCAGCCCCAGGCTGCACACAGGCTCTGCAATGGCAGGCCAGAATTCCACTTTACGGGCTGTTTGCGTGGGTGGCACAATCCAGTGCTGCAGCCCACCAACAGCATTTGATTTATAGGCCCTGGCACTCGCAGTGCTACTTTACTAGGGACTGACACATAAATCAAATAGGCTAATCTTGGAAACACCAATCCATAACACAATTTACTACAGAGAGCATATGCACTTTAGCACTGATTAGCAGTGGTAAGTGCCCAGAGTCCTAAAACCAACACACACAGGGTCAAAAACAGGAGGCCAAAAAGTCTGGGGGTAAACCCGCTGAAAAAGCCAAGTCTAACAGTGTGCATATATGTTTTTTCACTTTATGGGAAAGGTGGGATTTTTGCAGTTAACGACGTCATCGCGATGTCCCGAATAACCGCAAAAATGGTAAACAGGTCTGAAAGATGGATTTTAAAGAAACTTAGTACCAAAACATGAGTTTAAACATGCTTTAAAAGAAGTATGAATATAGTAATATGCGTTTGGCAATGTTCAGAATGGATTTTTTTTAGATATTATTTTCTGGATGTGTTGGTGGCCATTGAAATCCTGCTTTTGCTTTCTGTTTCGCATCGTAACCACGGGGACCGCCATGAGCAACGTCATTGCGATCTCCAGAGTCACTTCGAAAACAAAAAATAGGTTTTAGAGTTGGTTGTTCTTGAAATACACTAGAAAAATATGAGTTTAAAGTGTACAGTAATAAACCTCTACTGTGTACAATACTCTAATGTGTGTGCATCTATACTTTATGGGAAAGGCAGGATCGCCACTTTTAATGACATCATAGCAACTTCCTGAATAACCGCAAAAACAGAAAATAAGTCTGAAAGATGGTTTTTAAAGAATCTTAGTACAAAAATATGAGTTTAAGCAGGCTTTGAAAGAAGTATGAATATAGTAATATGCATAGGGCAATGTTCAGAATGGATTTTTACATATTATTTTTGGATGTGTTGGTGGTCAGTGAATGTCTGCTTTTGTTTTCCATTTTTGTGATGTGTCCACAGGGATTGCAATGTTGTTGCGAAAATCCCCAAAAACTAAAGGAAAAAAAACATTTAGAAAAAAACTTTACAATATTTTGGGTACTAGGGTGGCTTTGATAAGAGTAATTGCATTGGTTGTGTGTATATGGCTGCTACACATAAAAGCAGATGCAGAGTTTCAGGTTATTTAGAAACACCCTGTTGCCCTCATCTGTAAAGTGCACTCCATCATTTCTATAAATTCCATGCATGTCAAAACGCAGATTGTTGTTATAGATACAGCCCATGTGATGGTCTCTGAGGAATGCAGAAACAGTTTTATTAATATGTTTCCTGGCTTTGTCAATCTGTGGACAGAATTGATTTGCCCACTTCCATTTCCGTCTTTGGAATATATTTGAGTACACCAAGACAGTGTCAGGGAAAAGCGACATCAGTTCTGCAAAGGTTTCTTTCTTTAGGATTTCCAGCCCTACCCCAGTCAATGTGCCTAGGTCATTGCTACCACAGTGCACAATCATGAGGTGAGGAGTTTGGAAATCCAGAATGGATTTAACCAAAGGCAGCAACTGATGAGATTTTAACCCTCTTGGCCAAACCAAGTAATCTGCACATTTGGCAAACCCACATCTCTGTCAATACCTCTCTTTTTTACAGCCTCTTTAGCCCAATAGATATTGCTGTGGCCCACAATCCACACTCTAAGCATTTTGAAGTGAAGGAGCAATAGCAGTCAGTAGATGGCTGGAGCGGAATAAGGTAGTTTTCCAAATACAAAGCAGTTACAATGGAGTTTTAAAAAAAAAGATATATTTAATTGGATGCTAGCAGTATGAAAGTGAATACAATTAGGTAGTGTGTTGGATGCCTTAGCCAGAAGTCTTATTATTGGCTGTTGTTTAAGGAAAGAAATGTAATACAGATATTGATATGCTTTTGAATCTGTGGAGTAAAGCACACCTGCTGTATATTATTAAGAACCAGCATGTTCCTTCTACAATGTGTTATGTACTTGGGACCTACAGGTTGCACTGAGTGACTAGGTATACTGAGGTAAGTGTGTATTGGGAGAAGGGTGTTAAAGAGGCAGATTTGTTTTTAAAGTGGAGGAATGATGATATTATTTAACTAATGGCAAGATTTAATTTCCAACTCAGGACTATGTAATAAACTGTTGTGTAGTATTTAATTTTTTTTAAAAGAAGCTAGATATAGGCATTTTTTTCGCGATTCCTCCACGAGGATAGGGAATACATCACAAACACGCATAGATAGGAATCTCTTTTTGAAAGACAGTTAAAGGGTTAAGAGATACTAACCATTGACAAGAGTAGATAGTGTATTCAAAAATGAAAGACATGATTTAATTTGCTTCCTTTCTCATAATCACAGAGTGCAAAGTTGAAGAGGTTGCCATTTTATCGTTGCTCTGTATGAGAGTGGTGTACCATTCTTGTACTTAGTTTTCAGAAAACATAACAGTGTCAAAACTATTCACAAAGAGCTAAAACAACAACATAGTCTATAAAGAGTAAGTATTATAGAGTATTAGAGAGAAGTGATACTTCTTAGGCATGTATTGGGAAGTGTTTGTTAATGTGGTTTCTAAGTTAAATGTCTGCTTTGCATATGCTTATATGGTGAGATGTGGTTCTTGTAGTTGCACATAGTTATATATACGGTGGAACTTTTGAGTTTACTTAAAGATACAGTGAGATATATATTTTTGGACAGATGGCTTGAAGGAGTACATCTATTAAGAAACCACATATATGTTTACATGGTGATCTATGTTCAGTAAGGCTGATGAAAATGTCATGTATATGCTAAGGATTGTGTTTGTTTGTACAACATGGTTTGTTTGAAATTAAGAAGGACTAATAGTGCAGAATGCCTTGAGAGTTCTTGTTCTAGTTTCATTTGTTGTGTAACTTTTGTTTGGAAAATGCTGACTATATGTTTTAGAGGCAGAAGAAGTATCCGAGAAATGATTGCGCTATACCATTCACAAATGGTTTTGTTCTTTGAATTCTTTTTTTAATTTTGTTTTCCATTTAAGAAACCTACTGATGCATGTGGATGCTCAGTAACAAAGCAATGTATGCTGCTAGAGAGCTATATAATCAGTTATATACCAAGTGTGATACCGAGAATTCAATCACACATAGCTTAGTAGAAAAGCATACATATTTTTAAAACAGGTAGTTTGATAGTGACAGAAGGAGATAACCAATGAGTCAGATACATAGTCACAACTGTTATATAACTAACAGTAATGAAGACTTTCATAGTCAGTCAGGGAGTAGTAGGGTACTCATGCAATCACCCAGCCACTAGTGAGGCAGTCATCAAATCAGTGATTTAGTATCCATGGAGTTATTCTACTACCTAGATACTACACATGTACTCCTGCAATCAGGCAGGCAGAAATTATGTAGTCATTCAACTATGGAGGCACAACTTATACATTCATCCAGACAGTAACCATTTACTTATGCAATTATCAAGGCTGTAACTATGCAATAATTTCAACACTTACGCAGATGCTATGCAGTCATCTAAGCATACACTTACAACCCCTGCATGCATTGAAATACTGAGGCACAAGCATTAACTCATGCAAACACTCAGGTACTACTCATGCAGTCATCTAAATTCGTAGAGAATACTATTGTAGTAAACTTGTTATTCATCTAGTAGCTATGCACTCATTTAATTACTGAGTGTAGGAGAGTAGGATCTGCCTCTTATAGTTACCCCCACTTTTTGCTGATGTCTCACTGTTTTTCGACTTTAGTCTGGCTGGGGCCCTGCTATCCAGGACCCCAGCCTAGCTGCTTCCTCTCTAAATTGATTCCATGTACCTTAAGTACACTTCAGATTGGATTCTGGGGTGCCCTTATAAGTCCCTAGTATATGGTATACTATGTACCCAGGGCATAGGTACCCCAGAGGCCTACCAGGGGCTGAAGCATGTATTATGCCACCCCTGGAAGGTCATCCAAAATGACACCACAGGACTGCTACTGCAGCCTGAGTGAGGTGCTGCATGCACCCCTTGCAGAGATATAGGTTCACTATATCTCACCTATCACTGCACATAGAAACCTATCAGTCACCCCTATATCAGGCCTTATCAATCCTGAAGGCAGGGTGCTTGGTTATATGTGAGAGGGTGCCCTGCATGAGCAGAGCCCCTCTGCAGCCCTTGGAATCTCCTCTCCGGGGTTGTCTGTGGAGCAGCCTGACCATATACTCTTAAGTGCATTATATCCTCACGGTAAATGCTAACTTTGGGATGGCTGCACGGAAACATGTTGTGTTTGGTGTCAAACACCTTGGAATCATACCCCCACACCAGTAACTGGTGTGGGAGTATGATCCCACCCTTCTAGAGGGAGAGACATGACAGCACCGGTATACCCGGTACCAACTAAACAGAGCCTGGCATCACAAAATGGATGCTGCAGCCACAGACACGAGTCTGGCCTCCTGCTGCTGACCGAAACTCCGGCAGGGAGGCCTGGACAATAGGTTTCCTGTCACAGGGAGGTGTTACCACCTCCCAGACAGGCCTTAGCAGATTGGGGCTGGGTGGGTGCACTCCAAGAGTGCTTTGAAGTCCTGCACTGGGGGCACATTTGGTGTCCTCGTGCATACCCCAGTTCAAACCGGTTGCAGGGGCTGCCAGCCCCTGCTCTGGCGTGAAACTGGACAGAGGAAATGGGTGTAGCCACCCCTCTGTCCAAACCCTCCCATAGGTGGGTCCACAGAGTTAGTCCAACCCCTTTCTTAGGTATAAGTAAGGAACCCCTGGCAACAGGACTTTAGATATCCCTGGATGAAACTCTGCAACTGAATCCTGGAACTTCGACGCTCTACTAAAGACTAGAGGACTGAAGAAATCTCCCTTGGGGTCAAGGAGTGACTCCCCTGCTTGGCAGGCACCAACAAAGCATTTGCCAGTCTGCATCTCCAAAGCTCCCGCCGGAGTCCGAAGTACTTGCAGCCCAGGAAGAGGATTTCCAAACTTCTCAAAGGCCGACCCGAGTCTCCAGCCAAGCTGAGACCTGCAGCCTTCATGAGTGACGTGGAACCGGAACCCCTGGACACCGTACACATTTGCTAGTGCATCAACTTTTCGATGACTCTTGAAGTCCTGCTTTGGGTTACTTATAGCCCAGGCACCGAGCACCATTTGCTTTGAAGATTGTGAGCCTACACTCCACGAGTGTTCCGTGGGCCTGCTTCTTGCATTTCCGCTTGAGGCTCCTCCGCGATCCCTGGTCCGTCGACTGGTGGGTCCCTGTGAAGGCAACTCTGATTTTCTTGGGGCGTTTCTTGTTGCTCCAGATGTGCCCTAATGCCCCACCAAGTGGTGAGTCCCTCAGACCTTGCTGGTCTGCACCGAAGCATCTTTCTCCTTTCTGCATGGGTTGCTGTTGCCAAGGCTTAGTGTGTTCAATCCGAACACCAATGCTGCAGCACTCGACATGCTTTGTGGGACAGCTCGAATACAGCTCCTGGTTATCGTCGACACCTCCTGGTCTTCGTGGCTGAAGAGTCAAGCTACACCCCTTTCACCTGAAGCACCCAACATCGGTGGGCATTCGACTATCGTGCCCCTGGTCACTGGCAAGTGACCCAGACTCTGTACCCTCTGCTTTCAGCTTCTTCTCATCTCCGATCCAGGCTTGGATCTCTTCGGACACTTCGCATCTTCCCGGCAGCAGCACTTCGTTGTAGGCTGCCATTGAAATCGACGCCGCGACCCGACACTATTCGACACCTATGCACCCGGCTTCCCTGGGTGAGGTAACTCGAGAATTCCGGTGCTCCCGTGGGTGGTAACCCTAGAACTGTCCAAGTCCAAGAGGGTTTGGTCCTAGTCCATTTCTAAGTGTCCTTAAACTCTAAAACTCTTACCGCAACTTTCCCATAGACTTTAACGGAGCTCGCGGCTGTGTTCACACACTGCACACAGCCCCGTGGGTCCCCTGTGTCACTACCTTGGGTGGTTCCTTGGGGTCCTAGCGATTCTACAGGCTCTAGGCCTTGTGTCTACTTAAGTCGTGGTTCTTATACCACTTTCTTAATATATGGTTTGAGTACGCCCCTAGGGCTAATCGTATATTGTGCTAATTTACTGTGCTATTTGACTTGTAACTTGTGTACTTTGACCTCTAGCCTCATAAAGAGACTATTGGGTAGTGTTTAGTAATAAATACATATATTTTATATATATACCTGGTGTGGTTCTCCTTTCATTTGGTCATTCACAAGATTATAACTGGTAAAACAACAGCTTAATGCTCCTTCAAGACTTAGCCTGAAGGCTGCTCTCCATAGCTACCACTAGGATAGCTTTCTATAAAGGTTGTCTTTAAACCTATCATCAAAAAAGTTCATTTGGACTGGTGCAAGGTGCCCACTATAACTAGTGGACAGCATATGCCAGGCCAACTTCTCACATTGGTGTGCAGCGGTTGGATTCAAGCTTGCCCAGTTTTACTAGATAATCTCAAGTGTGTGACTAACTGAAAACCACTAAAGGTACCTCAGGTACATATAAATTCAAGCTTAGAAATACAGTAAGTTCTACTGAACTTAGAGTTGTATGTCAAGGGCTTAGCACACCCTTTCTACAACTCAAGAGAGTTTAGTAGGCCACACTAGAGTAGGTAGTGCATACACCACACCTCACTAGTGATGTCTTCAAGGCCAGGAACCAGTGGGACCCTGCCAGAAGCCCATGGGCTTCTACCATCCAAGTATGACAACCTCCCATTCTTGGAATTGAGAGCATTGTGCAGTACTAGGAAGCTGAAGACAGGCAAAAGTGCCAACACTCAACGCCTCATAGAGGTGCTTCTGTTGGATGATCTCAGAAGACCCACAGGGTCTGAAGGGGTAGGCAGAGAGGGTGGGGCAGAAGATGAGGAAGGGACCAGGGGTGAAAATACCCAGGACCTGACCTCTGAGACTGGCCAGGCAGATGACAATGATCTTGCCCTGGAAAATCCAGCTCCTCCTGAAGATGAGGAGGAGGACCAGAATGAACTCCCCTTTGTCCCACCAGGAAGAGTTGTGAGTGTGCCTAGAAGGTCAAGATCTCCTTCTCAGGAGTCTAACCATTCTGACACCTCAGTAGGGACCTCTGTTTCCTCTCATAGGAGGGAATCCTCTCATGAGAGGAAAGAGAGACTGCTCAAGTATGGAGAAGCTCAGCTTAGGATCAGAAGAGAGCAGTTGGCTATAGACAGGGAGTCCCTAGAGCTTCATAGACAAAGAAGAAAGTTGAGACTAGAGTCCCATGGTGGCAGCAACTTCCCTAGTGGTAGGGAAAGGTCTTATGACCATAGAAACCTGAGCAAGATTGTCCCTCCCTACCAGAGTGGGGATGACATCCACAAATGGATTACTGCACTAGAGAGGGCCTGTAAAGTTCAGAGGGTCCCCCAGGAGCAGTGGGCAGCAATCTTGTGGCTCTCCTTTGCAGACAAAGGTAGAGACAAGCTCCTCACTGTAAGAGAAGAGGATGCTGATGATTACCAAGTCCTAAAGAGTGCCCTGATAGATGGGTTTGGCCTAACCACTGAGCAATACAGGTTAAAGTTTAGAGATACCCAAAAGGCACAGACACAGGACTGGGTGGACTTTGTAGATTGTGCTACCAAGGCTCTGGAAGGCTGGTTACTTGGCAGTAAGGTGTGTGACTTCAAACGATTGTATAATTTAATCATGAGGGAGCAGATCCTTAATAACTGTCAGAATCAGTTGCTACATCAGTACCTGGTTGACTCTGATCTGACCTCTCCCCAAGAATTGGGAAAGAAGGCAGACAAATGGGTCAGAACCAGAGTGAAGCAGAAGGTACAGAACCAAGGTGGTGACCAGAAGAAGCAAGATTCCAAAAACTCTGACAAGGGTGGGGAAAAGGGTAAAGACCAGAAGTCTTCTCAAGGTCCCCAAAATCTGCATCTGGTGGGAATCCCAATCTACTAAAGGAAAAGGTCAAAAGAAACCATGGTGCAAAATCTGTAAGCAGAAGACTCACTGGACAAGTGATTGCACCAAGTTCAAAGACTCTAATCCAGCCACCATTGCCCCTAAGGCAACTGTTCCCCCTAGTCCAGCTACAAATGGTGGTGGAAACACTCAGAATAAGGGTTTAGTAGGGTTGACCCTGGGTACTGAGATGGGCTCTGGCCTAGACAGAGTGCCAACTCAGGCTGTCCTAGTCTGTGATGGGGGCATGGATATGTCCCCCTTAGTGAGTCCCAATAATTTGGGCAAATACAGACAGCAGCCTTTAATTAATGGAAGAGAGGCTTTGGCATTCAGGGACACAGGAGCAAGTGTCACCATGGTGACAAAAGATCTTGTGGATCCTGGGCAGATTATACTTGGTGAAATGTACCAAGTGACCAATGCTAGCAATGTCAGAACAGACCATTCTCTGGCAGTTGTTAACTTCTCCTGGGGAGGGGTAACTGGCCTTAAGAAGGTTGTGGTAAGTGCAGACCTACCAGTTGAATGCTTGCTTGGCAATGATCTTGAAACCTCAGCTTGGGCAGAGGTGGAGCTCAGGAAACATGCAGAAATGCTAGGGATCCCTGCACATGTCTTTGCTGTGACTAGGTCACAGGCAAAAATGTCAAAAGCTGAACAGGCCCTGGATTCTGGAATAATGGACCAGGTGCCTCCCAAGAGGAGGAGCAGTAGGGTTAAGGCAGTGCCTTCCCCCTTGGCTCAGGAAGCAGATCAGTCTTTTGAGGAAGATGATCTCAGGCCTGAAGAAGGAACTGTCCCAGAGGAGCTTGAACCTGATCAGGTTGAGTTCTTGGGGACAGGGGCCCTTCCAGGGCAGATCTGAGCCAGGAGCAGCTGAACTGCCCCTCCCTTGAACCCCTCAGACAGCAGGCTGCTGCTGAGGCTGCTGGGAATGCTAGTGGCACCCATAAGATATATTGGGATGATGGACTCCTGTACTCAGAGAGTAGAGACCCCAAGCCTGGAGCAGCCAGGAGGTTGGTCATACCTCTGAAGTTCAGGGGCTTCCTATTGACACTAGCCCATGATATTCCCTTAGCAGGTCACCTGGGCCAGAACAAGACTTGGGACAGGATTGTCCTCACTTTCACTGGCCCCACATGTCTGAAGACACCAAGGAGTTTTGTCGCTCCTGTGTAACCTGCCAAGCCAGTGGGAAGGCAGGTGGCACCACAAAGGCCCCCTGATACCACTACCTGTGGTGGGGTTCCTTTGAGAGGGTGGAGATTGACATAGTTGGTCCCATGGATCCCCAAACAGCATCTGGGCACAGGTTTATCCTGGTGGTGGTGGACCATGCCACCAGGTACCCAGAAGCCATTCCCTTAGGACCACTACAGCACCTGTGGTGGCAAGGGCCCTCCTGGGAATTTTCTCAAGAGTGGGCTTTCCTAAGGAGGTATTCTCTGACAGAGTGGCAAACTTTATATCCAGTTACTTGACTGCAATGTGGAAGGAGTGTGGAGTGACTTATAAGTTCACCACACCCTAACACCCACAATGCAATGGTTTAGTTGAGAGATTCAACAAAACCTTGAAGGGCATGATTAAAAGGCTCCCAGAAAAGTTTAGGCGAAGATGGGACATACTCTTGCCCTGCCTTTTATTTGCATACAGGGAGGTGCCTCAAAGGGGGTTGGCTACAGCCCTTTTGAACTTTGTTTGGCCATCCTGTCAGGGGTCCATTGTGTCTGGCGAAGGAAGGTTGGGAGTTACCTCTCAAACCCCTAAACAGGACATAGTGGACTATGTACTTGGTCTCCGCTCCAGGATGGCTGAGTAGATGAAAAAGGCAACCAAAAACCTTGAGGCTAGCCAGGAATTACAGAAAGCCTGGCATGACCAAAAGGCTGTGCTGACTGTTTACCAGCCAGGGCAGAAGGTGTGGGTGTTGGAGCCAGTGGCCCCAGCAGCCCTCAAACACAAGTGGAGTGGCCCCCATACAATTGTTGAGCAGAAGGGAGAGGTTACCTATCTGGTAGACCTGGGAACTCCCAGGAACCCCCACAGGGGGCTCCATGTCAACAGGCTGAAGCCATATGTGGACAGGGCTGACATGGGCTTGCTCATGGCAACTGATGAGGGACAGGAGGAGGAGAGTGACCATCTCCTGACCTGCTCTCACAGAACCCTGATGATGGGTCAGGTAGATGGTGTAGCCTTGGCAGGCAGCCTCACTGCCCAGCAGCAAACTGATTGTAGACAGGTGCTCAATCAGTTCAGACACATGCTTTCTCTGACTCCAAGTCAGACCACCTGGTGCACTCATGAAGTGGACACTGGGGACAGTCTGCCTGTTAAAAGTAAGATTTACAGGCAACCTGACCAAGTCAGGGACTGTATCAGGACAGAAGTCCAGAACATGTTAGAACTGGGTGTCATTGAGCCTTCAGATAGCCCTTGGGCTAGTCCAGTGGTCCTGGTGCCAAAACCTCACACCAAAGATGGTAAGAGAGAGATGAGGTTTTGTGTGGACTACAGAGGCCTCAATGCAGTCACTAGGACTGATGCCCATCCAATCCCCAGGGCAGATGAGCTAATAGACACTTTGGCCTCATCCAAGTATCTAAGCACATTTGACCTAACAGCTGGCTAGTGGAAGATCAGACTAGCTGAAGATGCAAAGCCAAAAACTGCATTTTCTACCCCTGGTGGGCTTTACCAATTTGTGGTGATGCCCTTTGGCTTGAAGAATGCACCTGCCACTTTTCAGAGGTTGGTGAACACAGTCCTTACAGGTCTGAAAGCCTATAGTGCAGCATACCTTGATGATATTGCTGTCTTTAGCTCCACCTGGGAGGATCACCTGGTCCACCTCAGAAATGTTTTGGAGGCCCTGCAGAAGGCAGGCCTCACTATCAAGGCCACCAAGTGCCAGATAGGGCAGAGTCAGGTTGTGTACCTGGGCCACCTTGTGGGTGGAGGCCAGGTTCAATCATTGCAGAGCAAAATCCAGACCATCATGGACTGGGTTGCTCCAACTACCCAGACTCAGGTAAGAGCCTTTTTAGGCCTGACTGGGTACTACAGAAGATTTGTCAAGGGGTATGGATCAATAGTGACACCCCTGAATGACTTAACCTCTAAGAAAGTGCCCAATAAGGTTCAGTGGACAGTTAGCTGTGTTCATTGTGCAAACTGATGCATCTGAGTTGGGGGTAGGGGCTGTACTATCACAGTTGAATGATGAAGGTCAGGATCAGCTAGTAGCTTTTATTAGCAGAAGGTTGACCCCAGAGAGAAACGTTGGTCAGCCATTGAGAGGAGGCCTTTACTGTGGTTTGGGCTCTGAAGAAGCTGAGGCCATACTTGTTTGGCACTCACTTCCTTGTTCAGACAGACCATAAGCCCCTCTTATGGCTAAAACAGATGAAGGGTGAAAACCCCAAACTTTTGAGGTGGTCCATTCCCTACAGGGGATGGACTATACAGTGGAACATAGACCTGGGAGTAACCATGCCAATGCAGATGGACTCTCCAGATATTTCCACTTAGAACATGAAGACTTAACTGGTCAAGGTTAGTTTAATGTCCCTGCGTTTGGGGGGTTGTGTAGGAGAGTAGGATCTGCCTCTTATGGTTACCCCCACTTTTTGTTGATGTCTCACTGTTTTTCGACTTTAGTCTGGCTGGGGCCCTGCTATCAAGGACCCAAGCCTAGCTGCTTCCTCTCTAAATTGATTCCATGTACCTTAAGTACATTTCAGATTGGATTCTGGGGTGCCCTTATAAGTCCCTAGTATATGGTATACTATGTACCCAGGGCATAGGTACCCCAGAGGCCTACTAGGGGCTGAAGCATGTATTGTGCCACCCCTGGAAGGTCATCCAAAATGACACCACAGGACTGCTACTGCAGCCTGAGTGAGGTGGTGCATGCACCCCTTGCAGAGATATAGGTTCACTATATCTCACCTATCACTGCACATAGAAACCTATCAGTCACCCCTATGGCAGGCCTTATCAATCCTGAAGGCAGGGTGCTTGGTTATATGTGATAGGGTGCCCTACATGAGCAGAGCCCCTCTGCAGCCCTCGGAATCTCCTCTCCGGGGTTGTCTGTGGTGCAGCATGACCATATACTCTTAAGTGTATTATATCCTCGCGGTAAATGCTAACTTTGGGATGGCTGCACGGAAACATGTCGTGTTTGGTGTCAAACACCTTGGAATCATACCCCCACACCAGTAACTGGTGTGGGAGTATGATCCCGCCCTTCTAGAGGGAGAGACATGACAGCACCGGTATACCCGGTACCAACTAAACAGAGCCTGGCATCACAAAATGGATGCTGCAGCCACAGACACAAGTCTGGCCTCCTTCTGCTGACCGAAACTCCGGCAGGGAGGCCTGGACAATAGGTTTCCTGTCACAGGGAGGTGTTACCATCTCCCAGACAGGCCTTAGTGGATTGGGGCAGGGTGGGTGCACTCCAAAAGTGCTTTGAAGTCCTGCACTGGGGGCACATTTGGTGTCCTCGTGCATACCCCAGTTCAAACCGGTTGCAGGGGCTGCCAGCCCCTGCTCTGGCGTGAAACTGGACAAAGGAAATGGGGGTAGCCACCCCTCTTTCCAAACCCACCCATAGGTGGGTCCACAGAGTTAGTCCAACCCCTTTCTTAGGTATAAGTAAGGAACCCCTGGCAACAGGATTTTAGATATCCCTGGACGAAACTCTGCAACTGAATCCTGGAACTTCGACACTCTACTAAAGACTAGAGGACTGAAGAAATCTCCCTTGGGGTCAAGGAATGACTCCCCTGCTTGGCAGGCACCAACGAAGCATTTGCCGGTCTGCATCTCCAAAGCTCTTGCCGGACTCCGAAGTACTTGCAGCCCAGGAAGAGGATTTCCAAACTTCGCAGAGGCCGACCCGAGTCCCCAGCAAAGCTGAGACCCGCAGCCCTCACGAGTGACGTGGAACCGGAACCCCTGGACACCGTGCACATTTGCTAGTGCATTGACTTCTCGACGACTCTTGAAGTCCTGCTTTGGGTTACTTATAGCCCAGGCCCGAGCAGCATTTGCACCGAAGATTGTGAGCCTACACTCCACGAGTGTTCCGTGGGCCTGCTTCTTGCATTTCCGCTCGAGGCTCCTTTGCGATCCCTGGTCCGTCGACTGGTGGGTCCCTGTGAAGGCAACTCTGATTTTCTTGGGGCATTTCTGGTTGCACCAGACGTGCCCCAACTCCCCACCGAGTGGTGAGTCCCTCAGACCTTGCTGGTCTGCACCGAAGCATCTTTCTCCTTTCTGCGTGGGTTGCTGTTGCCAAGGCTTAGTGTGTTCAATCCGGACACCAATGCTGCAGCACTCAACATCTTTCATGGGACAGCTCGAATCCAGCTCCTGGTTGTCGTCGACACCTCCTGGTCCTCGTGGCTGTAGAGTCAAGCTTCACCCCTTTCACCTGAAGCACCCGACATCGGTGGGCATTCGACTATCGTGCCCCTGGTCACTGGCAAGTGAGCCAGACTCTGTCCCCTCTGCTTTCAGGTTCTTCTCATCTCTGATCCAGGCTTGGATCTCTTCGGGCACTTCGCATTTTCCCGGCAGCAGCACTTCATTGCAGGCTGCCATTGAAATCGACGCCGCGACCCGACACCATTTGACACCTGTGCACCCGGCTTCCCCGGGTGAGGTAACTCGAGTACTCCAGTGCTCCCGTGGGTGGTAACCCTAGAACTGTCTAAGTCCAAGAGGGTTTGGTCCTAGTCCATTTCTAAGTGTCCTTAAACTCTAAAAGTCTTACCGTGACTTTCCCATAGAGCTTTAATCGGAGCTCGCGGCTGTGTTCACACACTGCACACAGCCCCCGTGGGTCCCCTGTGTCACTACCTTGGGTGATTCCTTGGGGTCCCAGTGATTCTACAGGCTCTAGGCCTTGTGTCTACTTAAGTCGTGGTTCTTATACCACTTTCTTAATATATGGTTTGGTACGCCCCTAGGGCTAATCGTATATTGTGCTAATTTACTGTGCTTTTTGACTTGTAACTTGTGTACTTTGACCTCTAGCCTCATAAAGAGACTATTGGGTAGTGTTTAGTAATAAATACATATATTTTATATATATACCTGGTGTGGCTCTCCTTTCATTTGTTATATTACAAAAAGGGTATGCTGTTCCCCAGGGCGGACAACGTTATGAGGGGGATTCCCTTGTCGGAACTAAAGTCCTCACACACCCAGCAAGCTAGGTGTCATGCTTCATCATCTGGACTTGCTCCTCGTCGGGTCGGCGCTGCAATACCCAACGGGCACCCGTAAAGGGGCTCTTTCACGGAGATCTTTTGTTCCAGCCGTATGGTGCATGGGTGTGAGGGCCTAGAAAAATATATGGTGTAGATGTGATGTGGGTGGGTGATTTAAAAAGGTTGGATAATCCAAAGGAAATTTATTATTTATTGTTAAGGTGGTTATCCACCTTATTAAAAAACAGAGTGGCCGCTTTCTGGCTCTATGGTCCAGTGGAGCTAGCTCATCTCTCACAGTGTGGTCGACATGTTTCATGCATTTTGGTCACTACTGATCCATTGCATTTCATCAGGACCTATTATTATTACTATCTACACGTGGTGATGGGACGGAAGCTCCTACCCTACCACACTTCAAGGGTGCGAGCGCAAGGTCCCGCCTAATCATAGTGATAACCTACACAAGGGAAATAACAAAAGGCAGTATGTAGTCACCAATTACTTCCATCTTGTAAACAGGCCAAACCACCCCAACATTCTCAAGACAGTTGTCCATCTAGTGAGCAAACTAAGATTAAGTAAAAGGGATTAGGGGAAAAAGGAATTACAATCACGGCTAAAGAGAGACTGGTGAAAAATAAAGTCAGAGTAAAGGGGGTCAAAGAAGATGACTCACCTAGCTGGAGGGTAAAACTCACTCCATTCGGTATTATTGGCTCCAGACACCAATATCGTGGGTGTCCTGCAGGGTTTGAGGCAAGGTAAACAATCAAGGATTAAACACCGGTTGACAAGTCCAATTAAGTGATGGAACACGGCTGAACTGGTGTCCAAGTATGGGGGAAGTAAAATTAACTGCCCACCGCTCCCCTGTCATTTGGTCATTCACGAGATTATAACTGGTAAAACAACAGCTTAACACTCCTTCAAGACTTAGCCTGAAGGCTGCTCTCCATAGCTACCACCAGGATGGCTTTCTATAAAGGTTGTCTTTAAACCTATCATCAATAAAGGTCGTTTGGACTGGTGCAAGGTGCCCACTATAACTAGTGGACAGCATATACCAGGCCAACTTCTCACACTGAGGGAATACAATCACCCAGCAGTACGCTTACTGTCATCCAATCTCTCAAGATTTAACAATGGAGTAATGGAATCACTCAGACACTAGTCATGCACCCATGTAATCAGCCAGACATTACTGATGCACTCACTGAATTATCCAGGCACTACCCCTGTAGTTATCTAAACATCCAGGCACTACCTTTTTACTGAACCAAAAATACATGGGCAGCAGCCAAGTATTCATGCAACCACTGAAACACTAGTGGTGCACTCATGCAATCTGCCAGGTGCTATGAATGTACTTAAACAATCATGTATGCACTTTACATGCACTCTATAAATCATCTATATACTATCTATGCACTCCTGCAATCATCCAGACACTAAAGTTGCTATCATTTAATCATCCAACCAGCATCTCTGCATGTATTGAATTATTGAGCTATTAGTCATGCACTTATCTAATCATTCAGACACTACTCATGCAAACACCCAGATAGTAGTGATGTTCTCATGTAAACATGCAGACTGTAACCCTGCAGATATGGAACGACCCATGGAGTTCTGATATACTCAGGGAATAATCTAGGCAGTATGTGTATCCTCAAAGAATCACATAGGTACTTTGTATGCATCAATTCAATCATCCAGGGAGTATTCATGTATTTAGCAACAAACATATGTTCTTACAAGTTTTACCATCTGGTGATTTATATATGCAAGGTGTGACATACATCATCATCATCATCATCAAATACTTTATTTTCGATCACACAGATCTTATAAAGTGCAAAGTGCCATACAATATAAAAATAGTACAAGCAATAAAAACGATATACAAAATACAATATACAGCAGTGGTTAAAACAGTACAAAGTTAAAAATCAGTATCAGTAAAATAGCCCTGGTTTTAATACACAAAAGATTAGGAAACGATATAATACATTTGGAACATTTGATCCATAATGCATGCCAAAATCTGGCCAAACCAAATACCACCACCCTGCGTGTGTCAGTGGCTAGGATTCTCATAGCCTCCAGGTCCTATCAATCTACACAATGGTACAATCCACTTGGCCCGCAGACTTTTATAGTAGGGGCAGAAGAATAACAGGTGGACTATTGACTCTCAGCAAGCCTCACATGCAGGACACTGATTATCTGTGGAGGCATTGCTACACCACTTTTTGCAGAACAGTTTGGTTGGCAAAGTTTTGAAACGATATTGTATGTAGGTGTGAAAACTCTTTGGATGTAGTTGGGAGAATAAGTGAGGTATATGCTTTGATAGACATTAACGTGCAGATTGTTATATGCACTGTTTACTAAAATTTAAACATGATACATTTAAGTTGAACAGTACTGAGATAGTAAATAGACCACTAACACAGTGGAAGAGAAGCATACAAAAGCTCTTATGATGTGTTTTTGCATTTATAATGTTGAGACACTGTATGTACTTATACACTTGGGGCTAAATTTAGAAGAAAGTAATGCAGTGTGGAGCTGCAAGCCATTTGGCTGTGCCATGCTGCATTACTTTCAAAGCAAAATATGCATCATATTTACAACAATATGATGGATCCCCATGCTCTCCCCTGTGCTGGAGCAGAACTGGCTGCCATGCACCAATGGAGGCACCCTTGCACCATGGTGCAAGGGTGCCTGTGTAGTGGGGATGATTGTTTTTGTGCAGAAAGGGACACCTTCCTGTACAAAAACAATCATGAGAAGTACTTTCCCCTTTGTGTGATGTAGAATGCAGCACGCATACAAATAAGAAAAAATGAGGAGAAAGAAAAGTATATCTCCTCATTGCATCTCCCTATAACTTCCATGGGGAGGTGTAGGATTCTGATGCATTGCCAGTTATACAAATTGTTCTACATTTGTGTATGTGTCAGAAACCATGAGTGTTGCATGGGAACACCCACAGCAACACCCATGGCATGCTTCTTTCATGCAAAGTGCTGACTGAAAGGTGCCTGTGTTTATAAGGCTATGAAAAGCTATGCAGAGTGGCTTTACGTGGCTTTGTACAAATGGAGCAGAACATTACGGTACCGGTATGTAAAAAAAGACGCTCCAGAAAGTACACAGGGCTTGTAAATATGTCTCCTTGCCTTTATGTTCATTTTAACATTTACAGCAGAAGGAAAAAACTGTTATTTCACCATATACAAGTGAAAAGTGAGACATGAGATATGCTGTAGCTTTGTTGTACAAGAGGGTGCAAAAATGTTAAAAGGTAACTAATAAATAAAGTTGTGTTTTTTGCTCTGGGTTTGTTATATTGAAGTAAGTGCATGTAGCAATATTTCTAGGTTCATATGTAGATTTAAAACTGCAACATAACATGAAAACTGTTTTTGTATTATGTGTAAGACACTAGTAAAGTAGTTGGTAGATTGGCTAGGGTAAATATTTAAATATACCAGTTTTCTTTTACAGAACAATATCTACATAACTACTCACAGTTGCAATGCCTTCTGAAACTCTGATGAAAAAGCAACAGAAGCAACTACAGTATGCTTGCAGAAATGATTTACAAAAGGGGCAAAACGCATAAAAAGTGGTGAAAGAAAAAAGAGCTACTGGTAAGAGGACAAAGACATTTCTTAAAAGTATATGCACACATTTCCGAAGATTAGAAAATTAAATTATGCCTGTGAGAAACAATGAGAGTGGACAAACTGTACATTGCAAGAAGAGAAAAGATTGTAAAAGACATGGATGAACGTTAAACAGGAGACAGATGCAGTTTAAGGAAATGAGAGCCATAATGTTTTGTAGTAGAGTAGTTATAAATCTACAAGGAACTATGAAAAAGTATGGAAGTAGAGAGGAACTGAAGCAGAAAGAATGAGTTAAGAGAGTCATTGATAAGTCCTTTGCTTTGAAGAGGAAGCTTTTCATTTTGATTCTAAATAGAATGAAGACTCTTGACAAAATGGTGTTGTTCATGATGAGACAAAACCAGAAGAAAAGATTAGTGAATAGAAGTAACTATTGTATGGTTTTAGTGGAGAATGGAGACTTTCTTTTAATTTAGAGAGCTATCTCCAGGATAACAGATTAATTCATGCTATTCATGACAGCTGAGGATGCTATGAAATAAAGAATGGCAGTCCTATAGCAAAATAGGTGATGGTACCCAGAAATGTAGAAGAAGTTATATGCTGAAGAAGTACAAGAGAGGCATAGTCAGGTCCCTGTATACAAATGGAATTGTAGTAGCATTTCTAGTATTAGACAGAAATCCATTGATATATTAAGGAAATTCCTACATATATTTCCAAGGTGAAGTTTAAAGCACACAATAAGTACTTTACAAGGTTGAGATCCTTGCAAGCTGAGAAAGCATTCAAATTTGCAGGGACACTCACTAGCTTGTTTATCAAAGAAAGTGTGCCAAAGCATCTTTCATCATTTTAAGATGTTAGCTGTACATAACTCAACAATGAGAACTTAAGTTAGCTGGCTGTATTATGTGAAAACTCCTGCTTTATGTTTCATAGAAATGAATAGGGCACTTTTGCATGGTACTGTGGAAGAGGTAGAAATGGTTTGTGATGATGTGCAGTTCTGTTTTTTTGGTCCAGAACAGGACTGTAGGGAAATTGAAGAGCTGATAACAGGAGGAGTTGTAGAACAGGACACAGGTACTACAGTTGATAGTTTTGAAAAAGAGATTACACATTTAAAGACAGTATGTGCTGAAAAACTAGAGTATGTTTGTATATGCTGTCAACGCACTCACTACAAGAATCAAACGCAGACTGTTGACTTATATTTAAAAAGTGAAATAGAGAATAATGATAACTGGCAAACGTTTGCACTTTATTTGTTTGTAGAAGAAAGATTTCACATGTCCACATGACAAGTTATATGTAAGTACTGCTACAATAAATTAAAGGATAATAAAATGCCTGCTAGAGATGTCCATAACAAGTTAGAACTGGTTCCCATTCCAGAAGCACTTCAAGGTTTAAATATTTATGAGTCCATTCTTATCCAAACTATACATCCATTTCAGGCTATAGTACGTATGGAGCCAAAGACAGGCAAGTTACCCTGAAAAGAGCTGCAAAAGGTCTATAAGGTAAAGTTGTGTATTTGCTATTAGATGTCAAGAACAATATTGAAATGGTAGAGGTAGATAGAGATTTAGAGGAAGGACTAGTAATTCTTGAAAATGGTGTGACTACTACCAAGAACAAGAAGATATGGCAGGAGTTAGTAGATGTTACCAAAGTTAAAAAAAAAAACTTTATATCTGGTACAAAACAATGTTTTTATAGAAATGTGGAAAGCCTGCAAGATATCACACATATGGAGGATCAGACATTTCCATCAACAGGTAAGATTGATAATATGGATCAGTCCAAAACAGAAGAAATTTAAGAATATTATATCATACACACTTTGTATTCTAAAGAGGTTATTCGTGATGCCATTTAGCTGTTTCAAATGAAGGAAGCAAAAGGAGCTCTTTTAAGGGGCCGATTACGATGTCATTCGGAATGGCTCTGAATGGGATTCGGAATCTCAGAATCCGATTCAGAACCTATGTTTCTGACCGAATCGTACGCATTTCCAACGGACCGTTTATGAAGCACGGAAACCATTCGGGCTGTCCGAATCGGTTCCGAAAGGCATTCGGACAGTCCGAGTCTTTCAGAGCTGATTCGTACAGCTCTATGGACACGGTTTCCAAGCGAGCGATTGCGATGACCGATTCAGACAGCCGTTCCAATTCGGTCTGACCGACACAAAACAACTGTCGCAATCTGACTTTGGGGGTCCGTAGCAGGTCCCTCTTCACCCTGAGGTCATTGCTTGGGGCCCATGGGGTACCCAAGGGACCCCCCTGTTAAACCATGCACAGTGTGGCATGCACCATGGGGTGCCCGCCACAGCGTGCAAGCTTTTCCCCAACCACCCCTTTTTTCAATGGGAGCCTGTGTTCTCGTTCGGAACACAGGCTCCCATTGAAGTCAATGCGATTCTGACCAAATGATGTTGGGAGGCATCGTAATCAGTTGGTCAGACTCGGAGAACCCGATTCGGTCAGAAATGATTCCGAAACGGATTCGGTCAGAAGAGTTTCCGAACAACATCGTAATTGGCCCCTAAGTATGTGGAAAAAAAGTTTAGAAGCTCGGTGTTTCCGACATCTTTTTCCTACTGGAGGAGTTGGCAGGTATGATGAGCAGCCTGTGCAAATACCTGCAGCTGAGTATAGATGTAGTAGACTTTATTCAGAAGACCCTAGATTTCATCAGTGTATTCCGTATATAGTTCACCTATTATTTGAGAGTGACTTGTCTGGCCTCTCATATGCTGTGAATCATATTCTAAAAACACACGTTAATTTGCATAATATATCAGCAAGAGAACTTTTAGAAAAAAATCAAGGAAAATATGAGCACTTGGAATACAATTTAATAAACCTAATGGCATGTCAGCGTGGTACTAAGAAATATTGATATCAGCATCATGGTAAACTCAAGTGCATGTTGAGGAACCTTGGAGCACCTACTTGGTTCCTGATGCTGAGTTGTGCTGAATATGCTTGAAATGACCTGCTAGAATTCTTGCAGGAGGCAAATTCAAATATAAAATACATTCATCTGAAGACACCAGGAGAATTGTGCCACTAGACCCTGCAAATGTTTGCAGATATTTTAATCAGAGATTTCAAGCAATGATGTCTTTCATCTTGAACAAAACAAAACCTCCTCTTGGTGAAGTGATTGATTTCTTTTTGAGTAAAGAGTACCAAGCTAGAGGTACTCCCCATATTCACATGCTGCCAAAGTTTGGAACAGACAGTGATGAGTCTGTCTTGTCTTTTATTGAGCAGTATCTAACTTGCTCCATCCCAAAGGAGAGCAGTGACAACATTTTAAGACAACAAGTTCTACGATTCAAAAATCATAGATGCGAAAAGTACTGGCAGCAAAGATTCAGAGCAAAAGGGAAATTTTATACAAGATGTCATTTTGGATTCCCACGACCTGTCATCTCCCAAGGAAGAAGTCAACAGCTTTTTGTCTGCAGTCAGACATACACTTACAAGATAATTACTGAAAAATACATACAACCTAAGAAGAACAGAGGCCTCCAAGTACATTAATGACTAAAACCCTGTGATTCTGAAGATGTGGAATACAAACATGGATGTGCAGTTTGTTGCAGACAACTCAATTTCTGTTGCTCTGTATGTTATATCTTATATAACTAAGTCAGAGAAAACTGTGATGAAAGAGATGTGGGAGGAGATTTCAGCATAAAAGAGACTTACAAAGAAATTGTACAGGTTTAGTTTGAAAATGCTTTCTCACAGAGAAGAGATAGGCTCCTATGAATGTGTAGACCAGTTAAGCTCAGCTAGTTTGTTTTCTAAATCTTGAGGAGTTCTATGGGTGAGTTTAGGGCTTGCTAAGACTGGTAACAGAATACTGAAGTCTTTTCCTGAAATTCAATATCTTGCAGAATTTGAGCCACACAGTACAGATATTCTGAAGAGTAACATGCTGGATACATACTATCCAAGAAGAAGTCATAATCTGGAAAGCATGTGTCTTTATGGAATACTTCAAGATTATACTTTCAGAAGTTATGTCAGTGAAAAGATAGATGAGGGAAAATTTGCTGTGGCTGCATGCGAAAGATGTTTGGTGAGACATAACAAAGGAAATTCATTAAACCATCAAAAGCTGCATTGCCAAACTCGAGACAAAAGAGAGTTTTTATATTTGGCCTTGTTACAGTTGTTTAAGACATGGAGAACTGAAAGTGAGCTACTTTGAGAATTTGACTGTTATGAAGACACTTTCAACACTGTGAAAGACAGCATTGAGTGCTCTGTGTTTTCAGTGTCTTCAAATGTTGAGAGTTGAGGCTGAACAAGAAGAAACAATTGCTGCTGAGATAGCAAGAGAGAGTTCTCAGAGCAGTCAAAGTTCAGCACCTGGAAGTCAAGATACTCTTGGACAGCCAACCATTGAAAATGAAGCTACAATAGCTACGAATGAGGTGGAGAATGCAATGCAGCAAGTAAGACAGGAAACTGGATCTAGAATTACTAACACAGCAATTGAATGCAGATCAGAAAGACATTTTTGAAGAGGTAAAAGGTAAAGTAGAACATGGGTTTCTCCATGAGAATAAAAAGTGTGCATGTTCTACATATAAGCCAGTTCTATTGTACATAAGTGGTCAAGCTGGAACTGGAAAAAGCTTCTTGATTAAAGTACAAACAAGTTACCTACAGAAGAGAACATATTCCAATTTGTCATGTTTAGTTACTGTACAAACAGACTTAGCTGCTTATAATGTTAAAGGAGTTACCTTTCATTGATTGCTAATGCTGCCTGTTGAACATGACAACAGATTACAATACAACAAATTATGTGGTGATGCTTGTCATGAAGTGACAACAGTATTAAAGAAATTAAAGCTACAAATTATTGATGAATTTAGCATAGTGTCTAACCTAATGCTAACTTTTATACATTTAAGAATGCAGCAAATATTTGAAAAAACTGACTATGATGTACTTTTTGGTGGAAAACACTTAATAGTCTTTGGAGACCTGCTACAACTAACTCCTGTAAATGGACAACCTGTATTAAAGAAACTGCTACATAATGAAACAAGGAATTCACTGGGAAGTATTAGAAATGTAAACATTTGGGAAAACTTTCAATACAAAGAGTTAAACCAAAATATGCGCCAAGCACCAGATATGAATTATGCAGATATACTAAAGGATATGAGAATGGGAGTCCTACCTAAAAAGAGGGAAAGACAATATTACAAACCCATCTTCCAAGTAATATTTCAGTTGCTGAAGTAATGTACAATTTTGCTAGGGAAGAGAAGTCTATTGTTTGGTTGATGCCAACTCTTGAGGAGTGTAGTAAATTCAATGATCAATTATTACAACTGGAAAAAGAAGAGATCATCAAAATTAGAGCAAGTGAAAAAATGGAACATCAAGGAGTTAGTGCTACTAACAGAAAAACTGCAATCAAAATTGGATAGTTTAAAAAGTCTGTTTCAAGTTTCAAGTTTAATTTATTTCCATAGTTAATTAAAACTGTTGCAATACAAATATGATCATCAATTAAAAGCATTTATACATATAAAAATTGTATAGTTCCTATTTCATATATTTAACAACATTTTAAATTGAGTGTTATAAACAGAGAGAAAGGAAGTTCTCCTAACCAAGCTGTTTTTTAATTTGCACATATTATTTAAAGGTTGAAGGTACTTATTTCCAGTCCGTAACTTCCCTTCACTGCTTGTGCTATACTTCGGTATAAAGTGCAAAGAGTGCTTAAGTTAAGACTTTAATAAAGTGCTCTAGTGCCAAGAGTAGAGTAAATAGACGGGAGCTTCCTCTTTTATCCTCCGTGCTAGCATTGCACATGTTCCTGATGTCCAAAATGGTTAGTAATTATTGAGTTGGCATTTTCTTTTCGCATGTCCTCAGGAACTTTACTAGGCAGCAGTTCAGTTGTGGATCATTGGGTGCAAAACATGCCAACACCGCTTGTCTCCTAGTGCGTACCCCTCGCTGGTTGAAGTGGCATTTTAGCAGTTGTTTCCATTCTTGTAAAAGTTCTTTACATGTACACAGCAGGTGCAACAGATCTTCTGGCGCTGAGCTGCATAAGCAACAGGTAGAGCCCCCTTTTTCCTTTAGCCAGGGTGGGAAATGCTGTATACAAGGTAACAGGCCAAGTCTGTACTTCAAATACTTGATTTTTGTGGTTTTGGCATAGCCCAAATCAAAATACTTTTGAGCAGCTGGCGCCGTATAGGTGTTCAGAGTCATCCACCCATGTGCCCTTTTCGAGAGAGATGCCTTATCCTCAGTCCATGACAAGTGTTTGACCGTCTTTCAGACCAGTTTTTTTAATGTGCTAGTATTTGTGGATGTATCCCAGAGCTGGTTCAGCCTAACCCTGGGCAAAGCACTACGCTACGCTCGCGTAGTTTGCCAAGTTTGCGCTACTTCGCACAACGCGAATTGCACGTAGCACAGTGCAAACACGCGTGAGCGTAGCGTAGTGCAGCGGTCATTTTTGCTTGCTCGCTGGTCTCAACGTCAAGTTGGCGACCGTGAGCAAGCAAATGACTATCCGAGCGAGACTTTTCCTCGTTTGCGATCAGCAACATCAAGTTGCCGATCGCGAGCGTGGAAAATAAACCTCCGGCGAGATTCTCCAACGCGGGAGGTCAGGTTTCTCATTGCGAGTGGTGCGCGTATGCTCGCGACCGCTCGCGATGAGAAACTACCAGTCCCGTTGAGAGCTGTGGCTCGAGTAAAAATCTACTCGAGCGGCAGTAAAGACAGCTCGCACTGTGCAAGATGCCGTTTCAATGATTGCACAGTACGGGACAAGCATCCGGCACTGTGCAATCATTGCAGACAGTGCACTACGCAGATCAGCGTGAGTGCTACGCGTAGCTCGCGTAGTGCGAACTGCACTTTGCGTAGCTTTGCGTAGCGCTACTTCGCGAACTACGCCCAGGCTTAGTTCAGCCCCATATTGTGCAGGCTGCTTTTGAGATATTTGGCAGCGGGTGAAGTGGTTTGTTGATGTACCTCCTTCCATAGATGTTCGTTTGAAGTTCCTTGAGCAGATTTCCGCACTTTGTCCCAGGTAATAATATATGCCCCTTGTCAGTCAATCTGGGGTTTGTTAAAGCGCGACTACTCACCCGTAAGGGTCTTAAGGCACTAGGGGTGGGGGGGTGCAGGTTCCATTCCATCAAGGAGGGGGTCTGTCGAAGAGCCAGGTTTTGAGGTTTCTTGCGAAGATGGGAGCGATGTTGTCTGTCTGAGGTGGAGCGGAAGGGCGTTCCATGCTTTGGCCGCGAGGAAGAGAAGGAGCGGCCTCCCGATCTGTTCTTTCTGGTGCGGGGGACCATGGCATAGGAGAGCTGGGCTGATCGTAGGGTCCTTTGGGGGGCGTGGAATTTGAGTCGGCTGTTCAGGTATGCTGGTCCGGTGCCGTGGAGGGCCTTGTGTGCGTGGGTGAGCATCTTGAAGGTGATTCTTGCCTCGACGGGGAGCCAGTGGAGTGTGCGCAGGTGCTGGGAGATGTGGTAGTGTTTTGGCAGGTTGAGGACCAGTCTTGCGGCGGCGTTCTGGATGTTCTGTAGCTTGCGGGTGAGGTTTTTGTTTATTCTGGAGTAGAGTGCGTTGCCATAGTCGAGTCTGCTGGTGACCAGGGCGTGAGTGACGGTCTTTCGGTGTTCGAGGGGGATCCATTTGAAGGTCTTACGAAGGAGGCGGAGGGTGTGGAAGCAGGAAGACGAGATGGAGTTGATCTGGCGGTCCATTTTGAGCTCGGAGTCCAGGATGATTCCCAGGTTGCGTGCGTGGTCCGTGGGGGTGGGCGGGTTTCAGAGGGCGGGAGGCCACCAGGTGTCGCTCCAGGCATCTGGGTTTGGGCCCATGATGAGTACTTCTGTTTTGTTGGTGTTTAGTTGTAGGCAGCTGTTCTTCATCCATTTGGCGACGGCTTCCATGCCTTCTCGAAAGTTGCGTCTGGCGGTGTTGGGCTCGATTGGATAGGGAGAGGATGAGTTGGGTGTCGTCTGCGTATGACACGATGTTGAGTCCGTAGGTTCTGACGTATGGGGGCGAGTGGAGCCATGTAGATGTTGAAGAGCATCGGGCTGAAAGAGGAGCCCTGGGGGACTCCGCAGGTGGTAGGTGTGGGGTCCGAGAGGAAAGGGGGGAGTCTGACCCGCTGTGTCCTGCCGGAGAGGAAGGAGCGGATCCAGTCGAGGGCCATGTCCTGGATTCCTGCGTCGTAGAGTCTGCATATTAGGGTGCGGTGGGAGACTGTGTCCAACGCCGCTTGATAGGTTCGAGGAGGATGAGGGCTACTGTTTCTCCTTTGTCCAGTAGGGTGCAGATGTTGTCTGTTGCGGCGAGGAGGGCAGTTTCCGTACTGTGGTTTTTTCTGAAGCCGGATTGGGAGGAGTCGAGGGATGTTGTGTTCTTCAATGAATGTGGCGAGTTGGCTGTTGATGGCTTTCTCGATGACTTTCGCTGGGAACGGGAGCAGGGAGATGGGTCTGTAGTTTTTGAGGTCGGTGGGGTACACTAAAGGTTTCTTTAGGAGGGGGTTGACCTCAGCGTGTTTCCAGTCGTCGGGGAACGAGGCGGTCGCCAGGGAGCAGTTGATGGTGTGGCGGAGCATGGGTGCCATGGTTTCGGCTGCTCTGTTGAAGATGCTGTGGGGACAGGGGTCCGTGGGGGCCCCTGAATGGATTGACTTCATTGTCTTCAGGGTGTCTTCGGTGGTGAGGGCTGTCCAGTCGTCAATCGCTGGTTTCCGGGTGTCGGGGGTAGTTGGTGAGGGTTCAGTGTGTTGGTTGTCTTCATCGAAGTTGTCTTAGATGCTCTTGATTTTGTGGTGGAAAAAGGTGCTGAGTTTGTCGCAGAGGTCTTGTGAGGGAGGGATGCCGGTAGACTCGCTGGTGGGTTGGGCGAATTCCTTGTTGATGCTGAAGAGTTCCTTGCTGTTGTGCGCGTGGGTGGAAATTCTGTCTTCAATCACTTTTTTCCTCGTTTCTCTGATGAGTTGATGGTGGGCGTTGGTGGCGGCTCTGAAGTTGTTGTGGGCTTCTGTGGATTTGGTGTTCCTCCAGGCCTTTTCGAGGCGACGGCATGTGCGTCTGGACTCTCGAAGTTTGGTAGTAAACCATCTGGCTTTCTTGGTGCGGGTATTGTTGTTTTTCTTGAGGGGGGCTATGGTGTTGGTGCTGTCCGAGATCCATCTATGCAGGGTTCGGGCTGCGGTGTTGGGGTCGTCGTTTTCCACAATGGTTGGGGTGGAGTTGTTGAGTGAGGAGGTGAGCTGGTCATCGGTGATTTTGGTCCAGTTTCTTCGTGGGAGCAGGTGCTGGTGAATGTGGATGGTGGGTGTTCTGAAGGTGAAGTGGATGCAACGATGGTCGGTCCATGGGAGTTTGGTGGTGTGGCTGAAGGTGATGGAGTTTCCTGTAGTGAAGAGGGGGTCGAGGGTGTGTCCTGCTGAGTGCGTGGGCTCGGTCACGATCTGGCGGAGTCCAATGTTGTGGAGGTTGTCCAGGAGGGATGTGGTGTTGGGGTCCAGTTGGTTGTCAAGGTGGAAGTTGAGGTCTCCCAGCAGGGTGTAGTTGGTGGATGCGATGGCCTGCGGGGAGATAATGTCCATGATGGAGTTGGTGAAGGGTCCGCGGGGTCCAGGGGGTCGGTAGATGAGGGTTCCTCAGAGGGTGGCGGTGGGGCTGGCCAGTATCTTGAAGTGAAGGTGTTCCATCAGTTCTGTGGGCTCGTCGGGGAGTGTGCTCAGGCGGAGGCTGGATTTGTGGACAATGGCGATTCTTCCTCCTGGGCGGGTGCGACGGTCCTTCCTGGAGATCTTGTATCCTTGGGGGATGGCGATGGCGATGTCCGGTCCCGAGGTGGTGTTGGTCCAGATTTCGGTGAAAAACGCTACGTCCGAGGTGGAGCTGTCGAGGAGGTCCCAGATTTCGGTGGCATGTTTGTGGAGGGATCGGACGTTGAGGAGGATGCATTGCAGGGTCTTCAGTTCGGTTGTGTTCTTGTGGGCGGGTTGTGCTGGATCCATGTTCCTGGCGGTGCTGCAGGTTTGCCGGCAGCGGTGACAGCTGAAGGGTCCGTGGGTGTCGGCTGGTGATGCTAGCTTGCAGTAGTTGTTGCGGCCTGGGTTGAGTACGTGGGGTGCTGCTAGGTCATAGCGTTGGCGGGCGGAGATCCAGGGTTCCTGGTGCTGGTCGAGATCGGGTCGCGGACGGGCGCAGATGGGCTTGCCTATGACGCGCCAGCCATTAAGTAGGGGTCGGGGAGGGCTGGACTGCTAGGAGGCGGGAGGCGGGGAGGGGAGCTGGATTGGGCCAGTCGGCTGGGGGGAGGGGCCGTGGGGGCAGCAGCGGCAGGGAAAGGTAAAGGAAGGAAATAAGGGATAAAGAAAAAAGGGAAAATAAGCAGTAATAAGGCACAAAAGAGCAGAGATGCAGAAAAGTGCAGAAAGGTGAAAGCTAAAAGAGGGTAGAAAAACAAGTGAAAACGAGTGAAAGAGCAGAGCGAGAGGAAGGGAAAATGAGCAGAAATAAGGCACAAAAGAGTAGAGATGCAGAAAAGTGCAGAAACGTGAAAGATAAAAAAGGGTAGAAAAACAAGTGAAAACGAGTGAAAGAGCAGAGTGAGAGGAAGGAAACAGAGGTCCACTGGACCACCAGGGATGAGGCGCAGGGAAACCTGCGGGTGGAGGAGGGCCTCGATCACCAACACTCAAGAGTGCAGGGGCAGGGGCAGGCCTCACTTAATGGTGGAGCTGCGAGGGTGGGAGAGCAATTTCACTGACAATGGTCAGTGGTCTCGCAAAAGACTGTTTCTGAATACCAAACTCTAGCCTGATTTGCGCAGGTAAGGTATATTTGGGCAGGCCAAAAATGACCCTATAAGAAGCTGTTACTGTAGTGTCAAGTGTTTTAGCATCTCTTCCTCTCTGTGCCTCGCTGCAATAGGCAATTGTTGGCAGGATCTTAGCACGAGCCACCTGTACCAAGGGCAGGATCGATGGGCCATTTAATTTGATGTTTAATGCTTTTAAAGAGATTGCCAGAGCAAGGCCTTTATGCCTAATGCTGTTTTTCTGTACAGAAAACCGGCCACCTTTATCTATCTTCACGCCAAGATATTTGTATTCCAATGTGTCCGCAATTCGGATCTTTCCCCAAAACCAAGCTGCTGTTTTTTCCTTTTTTTTGCTGACCGTCATGGTTCTAGTTTTTCTAGATTTATCGTTAGACCACTTACTTTAGAATAGTCCTGCGTGACGTTTAGAAGATGTTGTAAGCCTACTTGCATTTGGCTGATAAGGACTATGTTGTCTGCATATAGGAGACCTGGTAGTGTTAAACCTCCTAGTTTTGGGGCGTGTGAGGTACAACTGTTTAAAAGTGGGACAAGATCTGCTAGAAATAAATTAAACAGTGTAGGAGCTAAAACACATCCTTGTTTAAGCCCTTTTTCAGTTGGTATACGTCTTGACAGTAAGGACCTATCGCCCAACTTTACCTGAACCCATGCATCCGTGTGCAGACTGATCAGCCGGTTTAATAGGGGCTGTGGGATCCCCCAACTGTGCAGTTTGGACCATAAGCTGCTGCGATTTACATGATCGAAGGCTGCCTTATAGTCTATAAAACATAGGTGTAGGGGCATCTTTGCAGATTCTGCCTTATCCATTAGCATTGCCATAGTTAGTATATTTGTGGTTGTCCCGACTGTTTTTGCGAAGCTAGTCTGATTTGGTGGGATTACAGCTTTCTCATTGGCCCAAGCCTGGAGCTCTTCTAGTAGCATTCCTGTAAAGAACTTTGCCTCATTATCCATGAGGGCCGCTAGCCAATAGTTTTGTGGTAGCGACTTTTCGCCTGACTTTAAAATTGGTGAAATAATTGATCCTCTCTAGGAGCACGGCAGTATGTTGAGCAACCTTATTTCTGTGAAAAGTGGTTCCAACGCTACAGCCCATACATTTGCATCCTGTTTATATACTGCCGGTGGTATACCGTTTGGGCCTGGGGCCCCTTCTCTCCTTCCCTTCCCAATTTGCCTTTTGATGGTACTAATTTTGTTTTTTTACAGGGTCCTCTGTTGGTAGATCTCCGTCTGATTTTCCAAGAACTATATGGTTATTTACTGCTCCGGCAGTGTTGGTTGTTACGCTTCCTGAAGCAATTTGGGTTCCTTGATCCAAAGCCATGAGTTCAGTATCTTGGTGGAAGTGAGTCCTGAGGTAATTTACCCATGCTTCCTCTGAAATGTTAGAAGAGATTCCCTCGTGGGCTGGACGAATGAATGGATTTATAGTTCTCCAGAATCTAGCACTATTGCTCTGTTTGATGTCAGCATGTAATTTTGTCCAGAGATCGTCCTCTACAGATCTATTAGCGTCCCTTTTTTGTTTTCTCAACAGCACCTTTTATTTATGTAACAGTTCTAGTTGAGTTTTTTCTGTTGGCTTGCGTCAAAGTTGTATCAACGTGCGATAAATTGAATTTTTAGTGAACTTGATTTCTTTTTTGGCAGCTTGTGACATAGGCTTCACACCGCTAAATCTCTGTTGAGTTGTTGGTTTAATCCTGGTGGCATATGCTGCCATAGTTGTAGTAAAGTTCTCCCATTTCCCAACTTCACTTGACCCGACTCTCGATTCAAAGTTCTGTCTTGCGATTTCCTGCATGCTACCTGTGGGTTGCATAAAATTGATTCTTTTAAGGTTGGTAGTAAATTCTGATCCTTGAGGAGCCACAGACCGCTCAAACATAGGGAGGATTGTTCTCAGCATAATTTCTTGAGGCCGGTGATCACTGTCAGCTTTGTCGCCCAGTTGGAATGAAGACATTTTTATTGAGCTGTGTGTTGTTGCGGGAGGATTGTCCCCAGCAGATCTTCCATTTATTGCTCTGAGGTTAAGGTGTTCAAGTTCCTCCAGAACCAGCTGTCCAATCGTAGTTTGTTTACCTGTTTGCGGTTTCCTTTGCCGTGGGATGTTCCAGATTGAATTTTAGAATAGCACTACTTCACATGAAGAGGTACCCATTAGATTGAGGTTTAGGTCTCCAGTGAGAATAAGGTCAGTTGTAGGCCCTTCCCCTATGCATGCTTCCAAAAAGTTACACAGTTCCTTTGCTGCCTTAGCTTTCTGTTTCGGATGTATATAATCATTAATTATCATAATATCTGTACCTCGTGCATCTGATAAAGAAGATGGAGTCAGTAGGTTAACTGCCAAAGTCGCAGCAGATGTTGGCCCAGTTTCACAGGCTGAGGATATTCTAGTATTCGAGACATACGTTACCAGTCCTCCTTGTAGGTGACCATATTTTGCCCCCTTAAGTGCACTGGTAAATAAACGGAGAAATCCCTGAAGGTGCCGAGGGTCAATTTGCCAAGTCTCTTGTAGTACTACAATATCAAACGCCCTTATATAGGTGACAAAGTCTAGGTCTATCAATTTGTTGGCTAATCCGTTTACATTCCATGAGCATATTCATAAAGACCCTTCTATGCTGATCCTTCGCGATGGACATAGGTTTTGTCAATTTTTTTGCTTATTCATTGTTCTCGAAATCCATCTTAGGTCCGTTGCCCAGTTTTGTAGCATTGTTGAATCCTGGCGGTTTCTGGGGTTTACTAATGGAGACTCCCTATTCGTTTGGCACTGCCCCACGGCTCCTCTGAGCACTGATGTTACTGGTCTATTTGCAGCTGCTTCGACTACCCTTATGTTTTAATCAATCAATCAATCAATCAGGCATTTGTTGAGCGCGACTACTCACCCATAAGGGTCTCAAGGTGCTGGGGGGGTACAGGTTCCAGTCCATCAAGGAGGGGGTCTGCCAAAGAGCCAGGTTTTGAGGTTTCTTGCGAAGATGGGGAGCGATGTTGTCTGTCTGAGGTGGAGCGGAAGGGCGTTCCAGGCTCTGGCTGCGAGGAAGGAGAAGGAGCGGCCTCCCGATCTGGTCTTTCTGGAGCGGGGGACCTCGGCGTAGGAGAGCTGGGCTGATTTTAGGGTCCTTTGGGGTGCGTGGAATTTGAGTCGGCTGTTCAGGTATGCTGGTCCGGTGTCGTGGAGGGCCTTGTGTACATGGGTGAGCATCTTGAAGGTGATTCATGCCTCGATGGGGAGCCAGTGGAGTGTGCGCAGGTGCTGGGAGATGTGGCAGTGTCTTGGCAGGTTGAGGACCAGTCTTGCAGCGGCGTTCTGGATCTTCTGTATCTTGAGGGTGAGGTTTTTGTTTATTCCAGCATAGAGTGCGTTGCCGTAGTCGAGTCTGCTGGTGACCGGGGCGTGAGTGACGGTCTTTCTATGTTCGAGGGGGATCCATTTGAAGGTCTTACGTAGGAGGCTGAGGGTGTGGAAGCAGGAGGACGAGATGGAGTTGATCTGGAGGTCCATTTTGAGCTCGGAGTCCAGGATGATTCCCAGGTTGCGTGCATGGTCCGTGGGGGTGGGCCGGCTTCCGAGGGTGGGGGGCCACCAGGTGTTGTTCCAGGCGTCGGGGTTTGGGCCCATGATGAGTACTTCTGTTTTGTTGGTGTTTAGTTATAGGCAGCTGTTTTTCATCCATTTGGCGATGGCTTCCATGCCTTCTCGAAAGTTGTGTCTGGCGGTGTTGGGTTCATTGGATAGGGAGAGGATGAGTTGGGTGTCGTCTGCGTATGACACAATGTTGAGTCCGTAGGTTCTGACGATGGGGGCGAGTGGAGCCATGTATACATTGAAGAGCGTAGGGCTGAGGGAGGACCCCTGGGGGACTCCGCAGATGGTTGGTGTAGGGGCCGAGAGGAAAGGGGGGAGTCTGACCCGCTGCGTTCTGCCGGGGAGGAAGGAGCGGATCCAGTCGAGGGCCTTGTCCTGGATCCCTGCGTCGTGGAGTCTGCGTATTAGGGTGCGGTGAGAGACTGTGTCGAACGCTGCTGAGAGGTCGAGGAGGATGAGGGCTACTGTGTCTCCTTTGTCCAGTAGGGTGCGGATGTCGTCTGTTGCGGCAAGGAGGGCGGTTTCCGTACTGTGGTTTTTTCTGAAGCCGGATTGGGAGGAGTCGAGGATGTTGTGCTCCTTGATGAATGTGGCGAGTTGACTGTTGATGGCTTTCTCGATGAATTTTGCTGGGAACGGGAGCAGGGAGATGGGTCTGTAGTTTTTGAGGTCGGTGGGGTTTGCCGAGGGTTTCTTCAGGAGGGGGTTGACCTCGGCGTGTTTCTAGTCATCGGGGAACAAGGCGGTCGCCAGGGAGCGGTTGATGGTGTGGCAGAGCATAGGTGTGATGGTGTCGGCGGCTCTGTTGAAGATGTGGTGGGGGCAGGGGTACGTGGGGGCCCCGGAGTATATTGACTTCATTGTCTTCAGTGTGTCTTTCGGTGGTGAGGGCTGTCCAGTTGTCACTCTCTGGCTTCTGGGTGTCGGGGTGGTTGGTAAGGGTTCAGTGTGTTGGTTGTCTTCGTCAAAGTTGTCGTAGATGCTCTTGATTTTGTGGTGCAAAAAGGTGCTGAGTTTGTCGCAGAGGTCTTGTGAGGGAGGGATGTCTGGTGGGTTGGGCGAACTCCTTGATGATGTTAAAGAGTTCTTTGCTGTTGTACGCGTGTGTGGAGATTCTGTCTTCAATCGCTTTTTTCCTCTTTTTTCTGATGAGTTGGTGGTGGGTGTTGGATGAGGCTCTGAAGTTGTTGTGGGCTTCTGTGGATTTGGTGTTCCACCAGGCCTTTTTGAGGTGGCGGCAAGTGCGTCTGGACTCTCAAAGTTCATTGGTAAACCATCTGGCTTTCTTGGCATGGGTGTTGTTGTTTTTCTTGAGGGGGGCTATGGTGTTGGTGCTGTCGGAGATCCATCTGTGTAGGGTTCGGGCTGCGGTGTTGGGGTCGTCATTTTCCACGATGGTTGGGGTGAAGTTGCTGAGTGAGAAGGTGAGCTGGTCGTCGGTGATTCTGGTCCAGTTTCTTCGTGGGAGCAGGTGCTGGTGTCTGTGGATGGTGGGTGTTCTGAAGGTGAAGTGGACGCATTGATGGTCAGTCTATGGGAGTTCGGTGGTGTGGCTGAAGGTGATGAAGTTTCCTGTTGTGAAGAGGGGGTCAAGGGTGTGTCCTGCTGAGTGCATGGGTTCGGTCACGATCTGGCGGAGTCCAGTGTTGTGGAGGTTGTCTAGGAGGGATGTGGTGTTGGGGTCCAGTTGGTTGTCGAGGTGGAAGTTGAGGTCTCCCAGCAGGGTGTAGTTGGTGGATGCGATTGCATGCGGGGAGATGATGTCTATGATGGAGTTGGCGAAGCGACCGCTGGGTCCAGGGGGTCGGTAGATGAGGGTTCCTCGGAGGGTGGTGGTAGGGCTGGCCAGTATCTTGAAGTGAAGGTGTTTCATCAGGTCTGTTTTAAGGATTTAGCAAATCAGGGTATCCTGGCTCGATGTATGGAATAATGTTTATCCCCCAGTTCTTAAAGGTATTTTTCCTAAAAGTATTTTTTTTGCAATTGATGTTGATGTCCATGTTGTTTTTGTTTTTTATCCTTCCACGGAGTCCTTGCCTTTAATAAAGTCTATTGAAACTAAATCAATGTTGTCACCTCTGTTAAGGCTGGTATGTGGGACAGCAGATGCAGTATAATACCTCGATTCATGATGTCGTGACTTCCTTTAGATCTATATTATGGTATAAACCATAAGGCGCTTGTTTCCTTCCCAGTTGTTGCAGGGGGGGGCGACTTCATAACTTCTTGGGAACTGAAGGATGGCCTCGTTACTTAATGGTCCTGGTACAGGCAGTTGCCTAGGATACTCCATATTTCCGTCCTCATTTTTCAACTGTGTGTTTTGTACTGATCCTGGCAGTTGTCCTACACTTCCTCGGAATGGTTCCAGGCTGTTTCGGTTTTGATTTGGGGACACCTGAGTTTCCTGTCTCTGTTGGTCCTCCGGTTTTTTGAAGGAAGTTGTTTGTTTGGTTTTATGATTTCCCAAATTTTTCATTTTTGCCTGATTACCCTTAGCTGTGCAATAATTTGTGAGTGATGTTGAGGAATTACTAGGAAACGAGTAATCCTGATTTAGTTCAGGCGGTTGGATTTTCGTTGTAGTTCCTGCTGCTTCATCCTCTTTATTCTTTCGATGGTTAGTGATGTTTCCTTACGATTGAGGCTGTGTTAAGTCTGAATCATATTTACACCTTGCATTTCACTAGGGGAGGTTTGACTTGATCCTGTCATAACTTTTGTGTTCTTTTCGTTTCCTCCTAGATTGGGTTTGCTTTCTTGAATTATTTCTTTTTGCAATGGTGTTATCCCAAAGAGGCGCAAGAATCCATCCTGATTATACTCAATTTTTGGTTTTGGCCTTTCCGTTTTTGTGCACGTCTTTGTCTTGCATTCATTGTGTTTTCCCGTTTATCTTCTACTGGAGGATCAGAGGGTTGGCTCGGTGTTGTTACTAATTTACTGCCCTCATTTCTTATAATGCTTTGTTTTGGTTTTATCTTAGTAGAGGGGTACTCTTCCTTAGCGGATGGAATTAGATGCGTTGCCATAGCTTCTTGATTTTCGTTTGAGGGTTGATCATCTGGAGGCTGAATATGTGCACATTGTGAGGCCTTTTTGATTTGTGAACATAAATCACTCAGCATTAGTGGGAGAGAGGCTAGTTTGTCAACAACCGGGCCGCAGCCACATATTTGGTTGTTAGCTTGGGTATGGACCTGTATATTTTGCAGAGGAGTGTTTAATGTGCCTAGCTTACCGTCGATTGCAACCACAAAGACTGCCAGAGTATTTAGTAGGGTTAGTTGTGTGTCCATTTTATCAGATTGGTATTGCAGGGCCTCTACCAGGAGTTGCACTGTTTTTAACAGACTTGCCCAGGCATTCCCATGGTCTGTTCGTTGCGTGTCACCTGTTACACCACTTCTGTCTTTAGGTGAGTTTCATCCATCTTGTGTCTCCCCAGTGCCTGGTGTTCCAGGGGCCCCTCAGGTTGTGAGTTTGCATGAGGATCATTCCTGCATTTATTCTGAGTGTAAGTTGCCAGGAGGCCCTCCCACTCTTCTTTGCCTAGATATGATAATTGTTCCTGGTCTTCTGTGTCTTCCGTCTCACTGATTAGGGACTTCTCCAAATTGTTTTGTATTAATACTGGAGCAAGTGGTGTTTGATGCTCTAGGCCCAGATTGTCCACTGATATTACAGATAGTGGCAGTGTGGATTTTATGTCTTTCCTCTCCTTCGCGTGTGCCCCTACTATGTTTTCCGACTGCGGAATTTCTTTCGGACTGTCTAGCTCGCATATGGTTAGTGTCTCAGTTGTAACGCAGTTACCTCCCTTGTTTTTGCTGTGAGATGTGGAACCAGACATTGGTGCATTTAATGCTTTGGAAATGCAGTCCCCTAATCCTTTTATGGGGGGTTTCCGCTCTTTCTTAATCCTGTGCTCTCAAATTGTCTCTGTATTGACTATATTACGTTTTTCCTGGGGCTGTGCACTCTTAGGCCCAGTAATAGTTTGGCATTGTGGGATGGTTGTTAAATAAGTTGGCATGGAGTTGTCCACCCCAGTGCTTGGGCTTTCCTTTCTTTTTTTGTTATTGATACCCAGTTTGCGGGTAGGCTGGAGAGGTGTCCGAATTGTTTAAGAAACAGAACTTCATATCTATTTTAGTGTTACAGCAAACAAATGATGGACGGAATGCTGACAATGCAAACATTCTCCCCCAGTCAAAAGATCTGGGTTAAATCCATCATTCTTTTGCCCACTACACCACCCCAGTTTGGACCCAAACATATGCAAATCAGTCTTGGCCCTGTGCCCCATGGGATCAGTCCAGACTGAACTGCCAGGCCAGGTCCTCCCTGGACCGGAAACAAGCATCCTGGGACCGGTTTCAGGGTATGTTACCCTTCTTCAGCCAGGCTAGCTTGAATCCAGTGGCACAGTGAGCAAGGGGCCCACGTCTGGGCATACCCATCCCACTTAGGGTGAAAAGTGTTACAGCAAACAAATGATGGACGGAATGCTGACAATGCAAACATTCTTCCCCAGTCAAAAGATCTGGGTTAAATCCATTGTTCTTTTGCCCACTACGCCACCCCAGTTTGGACCCAGCCATATGCAAATCAGTCTTGACCCTGTGCCCCATGGGAACAGTCCAGACCGAACTGCCAGGCCAGGTCCTCCCTGGACCAGAAACAAGCATCCTGGGACCGGTTTCAGGGTATGTCACCCTTCTTCAGCCAGGCTAGCTTGAATCCAGTGGCACAGTGAGCAAGGGACCCACGTCTGGGCATACCCATCCCACTTAGGGCGAAAAGTGTTACAGCAAACAAATGATGGGCGGAATGCTGACAAAGCAAACATTCTCCCCCAGTCAAAAGATCTGGGTTAAATCCATGGTTCTTTTGCCCACTACGCCACCCCAGTTTGAACCCAGCCATATGCAAATCAGTCTTGACCCTGTGCCCCATGGGAACAGTCCAGACCGAACTGTCAGGCCAGTACCTCCCTGGACTGGAAACAAGCATCCTGGGACCAGTTTCAGGGTATGTCACCCTTCTTCAGCCAGGCTAGCATGAATCCAGTGGCACAGTGAGCAAGGGACCCATGTCTGGGCATGCCCATCCCACTTATGGCGAAAAGTTTTACAGCAAACAAATGATGGACGGAATGCTGACAATGCAAACATTCTCCCCCAGTCAAAAGATCTGGGTTAAATCCATCGTTCTTTGCCCACTACGCCACCCCAGTTTGGACCCAGCCATATGCAAATCAGTCTTGACCCTATGCCCCATGGGAACAGTCCAGACCGAACTGCCAGGCCAGGTCCTCCCTAGACCGGAAACAAGCATCCTGGGACCGGTTTCAGGGTATGTCACCCTTCTTCAGCCAGGCTAGCTTGAATCCAGTGGCACAGTGAGCAAGGGACCAACGTCTGGGCATACCCATCCCACTTAGGGTGAAAAGTGTTACAGCAAACAAATGATGAACGGAATGCTGACAATGCAAACATTCTCCCCCAGTCAAAAGTTCTGGGTTAAATCCATCGTTCTTTTGCCCACTACGCCACCCCAGTTTGGACCCAGCCATATGCAAATCAGTCTTGACCCTGTGCCCCATGGGAACAGTCCAGACCGAACTGCCAGGCCAGGTCCTCCCTGGACCGGAAACAAGCATCGTGTGACCGGTTTCAGGGTATGTCACCCTTCTTCAGCCAGGCTAGCTTGAATCCAGTGGCACAGTGAGCAAGGGACACACGTCTGGGCATACCCATCCCACTTAGGGCTAAAAGTGTTACAGCAAACAAATGATGGACGGAATGCTGACAATGCAAACGTTGGACTTGGCCCTTTTTTTGCAGGGTCATCCCTAAACTTTTGCCTTCCTCCTATATTTTTTCTGACCTGTTGTTGGCTGTTTTATGACTCTGGGCACTTTACCACTGCTGATCAGTGCTAAAGTGCATATGCTCTCCCTATTGTAAATTGTGTTATGGATTAGTGACTCTATGATTGGATGATTGGTTTACTTGTCAGTCCCTAGTACAGTGCACTGAGTGTGCCCAGGGCTTGTAAATCCAATGCCGCTGGTGGGCTTGCAGCACTGGTTGTGCCACCCACAGAAGCGGCTTGTAAAATGTGTCTCAGGCCTGCCATCTCAGAGCCTGTGTGCAGCCTAGGGCTGCCATGTCGACTTGGTGAGTACACCCACTTACCAGTCCCTAAACCTTCCCTTTACTGCATGTTGGTCACCCCTAAAGTAGGCCCTAGGGCAGGGTGCATTGTAAGTACAAGGTAGGACATGCCCTGGTGTGTGTGGCATGTCCTAATAGTGAATTACAGCCATTTTCGTTTTTCACTATTGCAAGGCTACCTGCTCCCCATAGGCCAGAATGGGCAGACTGACTATTACACCTTATAGTCAGAACTGACCCAGGGAACATGGTAGAAAAACGAATTTAGTATGCCTGAACTCAGAATGATAAAATACATCTTTTAGTGAAGTTGGTTTTAACATTCTGTGTTTGAAAATACCACTTTTAGAAAGTGGGTATTTTCTTGCCTAAACTTCCAAGCCTGCCTCTGCTAGGTTGTGTATTCCTTGTCTGGAGATTGAGTGACAGGGGCTGGGGGTGGCTACAGGAGACAGGGTGAGTCAGCACAGGGCTGAATAGAAAGATCTGCATCCAGAGTGGAGGGAGGAGTTGCACCTGGGTCTGAATAGGGCTGTGCCTGCCTTCCACAATGCTGGCTCCACCTCCTGCCGGGCGGCTGAGCACCCTGCCCCACATTCTGAAAGGAAAGAAGGAGACAGAAAAACAAAGTGCTCCAGGACTGACCAGAACTGGTTTTGGGCTGGGCAGAGGCCTCTCTGCCTTCAGAGAACAAAGGAAAACTGTGTATAAAAAGGGGACCCAGACCCCTAGGAAATTAGATCACTTTGGGAAAACAAGAAGAAACCTTTGCTGAGGAGCGGAACCAAGAAGGAACTGAGGAGAAGACTATCCCTAAGCTAGAGGGATCTGCCTGCAGTGGTTGCCTGACTGCCAAAGGAAGGAGAAAGGACTTTGTGTGCACTTTTATTCAACTTGTAAAGTATCTCCAAGGGCTTGAGAAAAGAGCTTGCCTCCTGCTGAAGTCTCAGGGACAACAGACTTCAACCACCAGCTCCCCAAGAATCCTTTGGAAGTGCCTGCTGCTGTTTTGGGCCTTCTGAAGGGACTGCGTGTCGCAAGGAGCTGAAAGCGCGACTCAAGAGGAAGAAGCGTGTCGCCGTCGCTGCTGCTGCCGTCGCAACTCCGAAGGAGGGTGTCGCCGCTGTAGCTGTCGTATTGCACCGCATCGAGAGAAGCGTCCCGCAACGAAGAGGAAGCGTGTCGCCGTCGCTGCTGCTGCCGTCGCAACTCCGAAGGAGGGTGTCGCCGCTGTAGCTGTCGCATTGCACCGCATCAAGAGAAGAGTCTCGCATCGAGGAAGAAGCGTGTCGCCGTCGCAGCCGCTGCCGTCGCAACTCCGAAGGAGGGTGTCGCCGCTGTAGCTGTCGCATTGCACCGCATCAAGAGAAGCGCCTCGCATCCACGGAGAAGCGTGCCGCCGTCGGAGCTGCTGCCGTCGCATCACGAAACAAGGGTGTCGCCGCTGCAGTTGTCGCATCGAGCGGAAGCGTCTCGCAACGTCGGAGAAGAGGGTCGCCGCCAAAGCCGCTGTCGTCGCATCGCTGAACAAGGGTGTCGCCGCTGTAGCTGACGCATCGAGTCGAGACTTCTCGCAACCTCGGAGAAGCGTGCCGCATCAGGAAGAACTTGACGTCTTTATTTCTTTGCACCAGAACTTTGTCGCATTTCCATCGCTGCAACATTGCTTGTTGTGGAAGCGTCCCGCATCGTAAGGTACATTGACTTAAAGTGTCGCATCTTAAGAACTGAACTGAACTAAGCTAAACCTACCATTTTAAGTACAGTATTGTGGATTTTTGTCGTTTATGGTCTTGTGTTAAAACTATATAAAGAATACTTATTTTTGATATAAAACCCTGTGTGGTGTCCATCTGTAGTGTGTCACTAGATTACTGTATGTGTTCACAAATGCTTTACACACTGCCTCTGAGATAAGCCTGTCTGCTCGTGCCAAGCTACCAAGGGGGTGAGCAGGGGTTATTTTAGGAGTGTACCCCTTTACCCTGACTAGAGGCGAGGGTCCCTATTTGTCACAAGTACCTACCTGTGCCAACTAGAGACCCCCAATTCTAACATTGGTGGTCAGCGGTGAGGATTCTGGACTTGCATTTGTGACTCATGTACAGTGATTGGTGAACACTACTAGTGAGTGCAGACCAAACGCGACCACATACTGTTTTTCTGTTTTATGGTGTCCTCCTGGAGGTATTTTTGATACCATGACTCTGGTTAGTTGTTGCAAAATGGAACTCAACTTCTGGCACATGTTTATCTACACAATGAAGGAGCTACGTGTGTTTTGCAAGGAAAGAGGGCTGCCTGTGAAGAGAAGGTCCAGGGAGGATCTAGAGGCATCCCTATTTCAGTATGAGTTACCCCGCTGGAAGGCAACACTACCAGTTGAGTCTGAGGAGGAGGAATTCTCTAAAAGTGAGGGAGAAACAGAAAAAGATAGCTGGCTTCTGGCTCATGAGCAGAAGCTGAAAGAGATTGATGAAGAACTGAGAGAGATTGATGAGGCTCAGAGGGCCTTAGCCCAAGAAGAAGAAATTTGGGCAGCTCAGGAAGTGAGCTTTGCTGAGTTGGAGGTGGAGTCCAGCTCAGATGGTGGCAGCAAAATTAAGTTATTCAGTGCTGAGAGAGTAGTGCACACACCCAGAGATGTGGCGCCTGACTTGGAGGGGGTTAACATACACCAGGAGGTTCAAGGACATGAGGTAGCTCCAGTAGTGCGCAGTGTCCCTGAGAGGAATAGGGAAACTGACACAGGGATTCATGGTCCTAGTGGTGGGAGGGACACTCTACTGACTCTAGATGAGAGGGGCAGGGAGAGGGGTTCCCCCATGGTTGAAGTCCTGGTATGTGAGTGTGAAGACCGCCCAGAAGAGTGTGGGTTGAGTGACAGAGACAGTCAGATACTGTCTTGCCAGTCTCAGGAGAGTGGTGTGGAGTACGTGTGTGAGGCACTGGATGGTGAGGTGAAGGATAGTTTGGTTAACCCCTGTGGGGGACTGTGTGATCCAATTTGGGAGAGCATATTGTAAGTCCCTGTTTTCCAGAGCTATGCCAACACCTGTTGGAGTGTGAGTTCTCTGACCTCAGGGAGCTCACATTGGAGGCAGACCTTTTGGTGGATTCCAGAGGGTCTGAAGAGGCATTGGGGAGTGACCCTAAGAGGAGTGGCTCAGGTGTCTTCCAACCCAGAGTGGTGGGAGAGGTTCAGTGTAGCCCAGCTAGGTCCCGTGGTAATGGGAGGGGTGTAGGGACTCACGTCCTGTCTCAGTGGAGAAGGAGTGAGTGTGGGGCTGCGTGTCCCAAGGTGCCCGAAACCCAGTCTCAGAGCCTGGATGGTTCTTCAAGGGAACACCAGGTAGGGAGCCTAGGCTGTCCTGATGGGCCGCCTGTTGAGGAGGATCTCCTAGTGTCTAGAGAACCTGGAGCGTCTGTAAATGGAGCTCCAGTGTTTCTGGTGTCTGGCAGTGCCGCTCCAGTTGGGAGGGTGCAGAAGTCCAGAGTGAGGGGTGAGAGGGGGAGAGAGTCCCCAGTGGAAGAACCAGTGGGTCAGGGACCAGCCAGAAGGGCTGAGTCACCAGTGAATGACCATGGTAACACCACTTCTGTCCTGGGGGATCTTCCCGCGCTGTCAGATGGACAGGGGTCGGGAGATCTGCGCCAGGCGGACTGTCACACAACACATGAGAGATGTGTTACCCTCTGGGGGGCATGCGTGCTCCCCAGGAAGTCCTGGTGCGCCAGGCAGATTATTACACAACTCTAGAGGAGTGTGTTTCCCTTGGGGGGGTTGGTGTACCCTCCCGGAAGTCCTGGGTTGCCAGGCACAGGTCCAGCCTAAGGGTTCAGACCCTGGGTTGGAGGGCCAGGTTCAGGGTGTCCCCCTGACCTGGAGGAAGGGGCAGCTGCTAACAGTGCCCCTACCAGTTTGTCTTCTGGGGGCACCACTCCAGGTGGGAGGGTGCAGGGCCCCACTGAGGGAGGCAGGGAGAGGACAGCCTCACCCCTGACCTCTGCCCAGTCTAAGGGTACAGACCCTAAGCTGGGTTCCCAGTTGCAGGATAGAACCCCTGAACTGGTGGGCGGGTGTGCAGGACCCCTACCACAGGTGCCCTGACAATTCTAGAAGGGGGTACCGCTCCAGGTGGGAGGGTACAGAGCCCCAAGGAGGAGGACCGGGTGTGGGAGAGCCCACCCCAGTCTCCTGTCCAGCCGCCGGTTACAGGCCCGGGGCTGGTGGGTCAGTGTCAGGATGTCATACCTGACCTGACGGTTGGGAGGAGTGGACAAAGGGTGCCAGGCACCTGGGGCTACTGCCCCCCGCTCTCTGACACCACAGAGGTTGGAGAGCCATGAAAGGCCTGGGGCCTGGCTCTCATCACTGACGGCTGTCAGTGGCCACTGTGGCTTGCTGTCCTGGTGGACAGAGTTGCCCCTGGGAGGGGGACAGAAGTCACACCCCGGGGGTGGACTAGGCCACACCTCTGTGTTGGCCATGTGGGTACTGTCTGTCTGTTGGGACACACCTGTGAGCAAGCTAAGGTTAGGTGCTGCACAGGTGGTGTCCACAGTTGAGGAGAAGGGTTCCCCATGGGTTAGCTTGGTGGGCCCTGAGAGTATGGACAGAGTGATTCCAATAGGTTCAGATTGGCGTAGAACTGGAATATGCCCCTGCTGTTGTGGGCCAGGGTCCAGGTTCTATCGCCCAAAGCAGGGAAGCCCATCAGGGTAGTGATTGGTCTCCCCTGCGTTTTTGGCTGGAAGGGGGTTGTGTTGGACTTGGCCCTTTTTTTGCAGGGTCATCCCTAAACTTTTTGCCTTCCTCCTATATTTTTTCTGACCTGTTGTTGGCTGTTTTATGACTCTGGGCACTTTACCACTGCTGATCAGTGCTAAAGTGCATATGCTCTCCCTATTGTAAATTGTGTTATGGATTAGTGACTCTATGATTGGATGATTGGTTTACTTGTCAGTCCCTAGTACAGTGCACTGAGTGTGCCCAGGGCTTGTAAATCCAATGCCGCTGGTGGGCTTGCAGCACTGGTTGTGCCACCCACAGAAGCGGCTTGTAAAATGTGTCTCAGGCCTGCCATCTCAGAGCCTGTGTGCAGCCTAGGGCTGCCATGTCGACTTGGTGAGTACACCCACTTACCAGTCCCTAAACCTTCCCTTTACTGCATGTTGGTCACCCCTAAAGTAGGCCCTAGGGCAGGGTGCATTGTAAGTACAAGGTAGGACATGCCCTGGTGTGTGTGGCATGTCCTAATAGTGAATTACAGCCATTTTCGTTTTTCACTATTGCAAGGCTACCTGCTCCCCATAGGCCAGAATGGGCAGACTGACTATTACACCTTATAGTCAGAACTGACCCAGGGAACATGGTAGAAAAACGAATTTAGTATGCCTGAACTCAGAATGATAAAATACATCTTTTAGTGAAGTTGGTTTTAACATTCTGTGTTTGAAAATACCACTTTTAGAAAGTGGGTATTTTCTTGCCTAAACTTCCAAGCCTGCCTCTGCTAGGTTGTGTATTCCTTGTCTGGAGATTGAGTGACAGGGGCTGGGGGTGGCTACAGGAGACAGGGTGAGTCAGCACAGGGCTGAATAGAAAGATCTGCATCCAGAGTGGAGGGAGGAGTTGCACCTGGGTCTGAATAGGGCTGTGCCTGCCTTCCACAATGCTGGCTCCACCTCCTGCCGGGCGGCTGAGCACCCTGCCCCACATTCTGAAAGGAAAGAAGGAGACAGAAAAACAAAGTGCTCCAGGACTGACCAGAACTGGTTTTGGGCTGGGCAGAGGCCTCTCTGCCTTCAGAGAACAAAGGAAAACTGTGTATAAAAAGGGGACCCAGACCCCTAGGAAATTAGATCACTTTGGGAAAACAAGAAGAAACCTTTGCTGAGGAGCGGAACCAAGAAGGAACTGAGGAGAAGACTATCCCTAAGCTAGAGGGATCTGCCTGCAGTGGTTGCCTGACTGCCAAAGGAAGGAGAAAGGACTTTGTGTGCACTTTTATTCAACTTGTAAAGTATCTCCAAGGGCTTGAGAAAAGAGCTTGCCTCCTGCTGAAGTCTCAGGGACAACAGACTTCAACCACCAGCTCCCCAAGAATCCTTTGGAAGTGCCTGCTGCTGTTTTGGGCCTTCTGAAGGGACTGCGTGTCGCAAGGAGCTGAAAGCGCGACTCAAGAGGAAGAAGCGTGTCGCCGTCGCTGCTGCTGCCGTCGCAACTCCGAAGGAGGGTGTCGCCGCTGTAGCTGTCGTATTGCACCGCATCGAGAGAAGCGTCCCGCAACGAAGAGGAAGCGTGTCGCCGTCGCTGCTGCTGCCGTCGCAACTCCGAAGGAGGGTGTCGCCGCTGTAGCTGTCGCATTGCACCGCATCAAGAGAAGAGTCTCGCATCGAGGAAGAAGCGTGTCGCCGTCGCAGCCGCTGCCGTCGCAACTCCGAAGGAGGGTGTCGCCGCTGTAGCTGTCGCATTGCACCGCATCAAGAGAAGCGCCTCGCATCCACGGAGAAGCGTGCCGCCGTCGGAGCTGCTGCCGTCGCATCACGAAACAAGGGTGTCGCCGCTGCAGTTGTCGCATCGAGCGGAAGCGTCTCGCAACGTCGGAGAAGAGGGTCGCCGCCAAAGCCGCTGTCGTCGCATCGCTGAACAAGGGTGTCGCCGCTGTAGCTGACGCATCGAGTCGAGACTTCTCGCAACCTCGGAGAAGCGTGCCGCATCAGGAAGAACTTGACGTCTTTATTTCTTTGCACCAGAACTTTGTCGCATTTCCATCGCTGCAACATTGCTTGTTGTGGAAGCGTCCCGCATCGTAAGGTACATTGACTTAAAGTGTCGCATCTTAAGAACTGAACTGAACTAAGCTAAACCTACCATTTTAAGTACAGTATTGTGGATTTTTGTCGTTTATGGTCTTGTGTTAAAACTATATAAAGAATACTTATTTTTGATATAAAACCCTGTGTGGTGTCCATCTGTAGTGTGTCACTAGATTACTGTATGTGTTCACAAATGCTTTACACACTGCCTCTGAGATAAGCCTGTCTGCTCGTGCCAAGCTACCAAGGGGGTGAGCAGGGGTTATTTTAGGAGTGTACCCCTTTACCCTGACTAGAGGCGAGGGTCCCTATTTGTCACAAGTACCTACCTGTGCCAACTAGAGACCCCCAATTCTAACACAAACATTCTCCCCCAGTAAAAAGATCTGGGTTAAATCCATCGTTCTTTTGCCCACTACGCCACCCCAGTTTGGACCCAGCCATATGCAAATCAGTCTTGACCCTATGCCCCATGGGAACAGTCCAGACTGAACTGCCAGGCCAGGTCCTCCCTGGACCGGAAACAAGCATCCTGAGACTGGTTTCAGGGTATGTCACCCTTCTTCAGCCAGGCTAGCTTGAATCCAGTGGCACAGTGAGCAAGGGACCCACGTCTGGGCATACCCATCCCACTTAGAGCGAAAAGTGTTACAGCAAACAAATGATGGACGGAATGCTGACAATGCAAACATTCTCCCCCAGTCAAAAGATCTGGGTTAAATCCATTGTTCTTTTGCCCACTACGCCACCCCAGTTTGGACCCAGCCATATGCAAATCAGTATTGACCCTGTGCCCCATGGGAACAGTCCAGACCGAACTGCCAGGCCAGGTCCTCCCTGGACCGGAAACAAGCATCCTGGGACCGGTTTCAGGGTATGTCACCCTTCTTCAGCCAGGCTAGCTTGAATCCAGTGGCATAGTGAGCAAGGGACCCACGTCTGGGCATACCCATCCCACTTAGGGTGAAAAGTGTTGCAGCAAACAAATGATGGACGGAATGCTGACAATGCAAACATTCTCCCCCAGTCAAAAGATCTGGGTTAAATCCATCGTTCTTTTGCCCACTATGCCCCCCCAGTTTGGACCCAGCCATATGCAAATCAGTCTTGACCCTGTGCCCCATGGAAACAGTCAGACCGAACTGCCAGGCCAGGTCCTCCCTGGACTGGAAACAAGCATCCTGGGGCCTTGTTCGGGCTGGACTGTTCCCATTGGGCACAGGGTCAAGACTGATTTGAATATGGCTGGGACCAAACTGGAATGGCATGGTGAGCAAAAAAACTATGAATTTAGGCGCAGATCTCTGTACTGGGGTGAATGTATGACATTGTTCTGCATTCTGTCCATCAATTGTTCTTTTTGCATTTGTCACCCCGAGTGGGACGGGTATGCCCAGACGTGGGTCCTGTGCTCTCCATGCCACTGGAGTCATGCTATCCTGGCTGATGAGGGCTGAAAGCCCGAAACCGGTCCTAGGATGCTTGTTTCCAGTCCAGGGAGGACCTGGCCTGGCAGTTCGGGCTGGACTGTTCTTATTGGGTGCAGGGTCAAGACTGATTTGCATATGGCTGGGTCCAAACTGGAATGGCATGGTGAGCAAAAACGATGGATTTAGGCCCAGATCTCTGTACTGAGGTGAATGTATGACATTGTTCTGCATTCTGTCCATCAATTGTTCTTTTTGCATTCATATCTATTTTAGGCTGAAAAAAGCATTGTTTTAGGGTTTTACCTTTTTCCGTTTGTGAAGTGATATTGCTTGACTCATTTGTGTGAGGGATTATTTCAATTAAAGAGCCGTCTTTCTGTGAGTCGGGCTTGGTTTTTGCTTGTGGTTCGCCCAGGGAGCCATCAGATGTTTTAAGTTTTCTTTTAGGCTTGCTTGCATTGTTTGTAAGCATAGGGCCTCCACGCACACGTCCTACCTCATGGTATGCTGTGCTATTCTATGACTGACCTTTAGTGGCTTTTGTTTCTGATCACGACCCTTTGCAGAATGGAACTTTGTATCTTGGTAGCTTGGTAGCTTTGTGTGTCCTTAGTGTATATCCTTGTGGCTTTATATCCTTAGGTTGTCTAAAATTTATGAGAGCCTTATCCGCTGGTGGCTACTGCAGACTGGAGCTTCAATGTTTTCCCCAGATTGATTCATATTGTATTATAATTTGTATGTTGTGTTTATTTGTTGTTGAGTGTTAATCAGACATTTATTCCTCTGATTTGGGAGCAGCAAGATTATAAAGACCCTCTGAACACTGCTGCTTTGATTTAATTGATTTAATATACTTTAGTTCCTTCCGTGAGAGAAAGAGGAGAGGGGGAGCCTCCTGCAGGCCCTTCCGTTGGCCTTCTCCCTGTAGAAGCGCCCAACAGGACGCTAACGATTTCCTTTTTGGAGCTCCTGTTGCTGAGACAGTTGATTGCTGAGACAATTGTTGACAGACTGTCCCCCCATGGCGAGTGGGGCCTCCTGGTGACCGCAGGCTGCACCCACACCTAGATGGGCTGCCTCTGCCTGACACCAGGGGTTCGCTCTCTGCAACTACCCACTAGTGGTGGCTGCACTCGCCTGCCCCACCCACACTGCTGCACCACCACACCATACGGTGTTGCTGACTATAGTTATAACAGTGCATCGGGTGTTGGGGGGAGCAGGGTGAGCAGCCTTCTGCTACCTCTGAATGCAGCGCGGACGCAAGCGGATTTCCCAACTCTTACCGCTTTTGCGCTGCGCAACATGTCTCTGGCCGCTGCTGCTTTGGGCCACACAGCACACCAAAAAGCACACACCCGGGCTGCCGATGTCGCTGCCGATCTCGCTGCCTATATCGCAGCTTCAGGCTCGCTCGCTCGCTCAGGTTTCGCGGCTGAAGCCGGAGCCGGGACTGGGCTACCAACCTGCTGCTCACGCCTCACCCACTCATCTTGCCGTGCCCAGTCCTGCAGTCATGATCAATCTGTGTAGAAGACTGCAGGATTAGAAAAACAGTTACATATCTGTAAAAAATGTTGTGTAATCTTACTTCATAATTTAAATGTGGAAGAAGGGCTAGTGAGTGGTGCAATGGTTAAAGTTATGAAGTTTGTTAATTATCCAAACAGAAATGATGTCTCATACTGAGCCATAAAATTTGATGATATTGCTGAAGTTAAACAGATTGGTATGTTTCCTACTTGTGAAAGACTTGTATGTTCAGCGAAAGCTGTTCCCAGTGTCTTTAGCGTATGCAGTGACTATTCATACATTGCAAGGTTTAAGTATATAAGCAGGTCTTGTTAATATTGGTAGTAGTGCATTCAAAGAAGGAATGTCATATGTTGCTTTGTCGCGAATTAGAAAATTGTCTGGTTTATTTCTGAATGATTTTGATGGGAAGAAAGTAAGTACTGATGTGAGCTGTGTAACGGATTATAATCGGTTAAGAGCTCAATATTCATCTCATTTAGGCCAGTATCCTGTGATTCAAAAAGCAATACTGTGTCCAAAGCAGAAAATAACTAAACAGTCTATCACACTTGAACAGAAATATGAACAAAAAGAAAATCAACAAGGAGGAAAGAAAAGAAAACTAGAGCACAATGAGGAAATACAAGCCTATCACCTTGATAATAAATCTGGAGTGAACTGTTATGCAAATGTAGTGTTAAATGGACTATATCATTTGCCTCATTTTTCAAATTCTATTAAAGAAAAGGTAGATAAAAGAATGTCTTCACAACTGTGTAGTTTACTTGAAGGATTAAGAAGTGATAGAAGTATTATACATTCTGCTACTGGAATAATAGAACTCACTGATGACTGTACTGGATCAGTAGTGTTCTCTCAAAATCTTCAGCAGGATGCTCAAGAATTTCTAATGGTAATGCTAGGACTATTAGATGAATAAGATGTGAATATCAATGAATTATTTGGTTTAACTTGTAAATGGACCCATAACCATGAAGATTGTGAATTTACATCTATCACTGAAGTCAATTCAGAACGATTTCCTTTCTTCACATTACCAGATTGTGAAGTTGTGCCGTTTGAAGAATTTACTCCAAACGCCCATCAAGATATGACCTGTCCAAACTGCAGATCAAATACAAACTTTAAAGCTGCACACATTTCCATCTCAAAAAGAACTTTCACAACTATAGCAATCATATTTCAAGAAGGTGTTAACATAACCTCTGGACACTACACAATATATTTAAGATGCCAAACATGATGGACAGAGTGCAATGACATACAAGTAACATTCAAATCAAGACTACCGAAAAAGTTACCAAACTCATCTCTACTGTTTCTAGAACCGAAGTTCTAAGGACAATCTAAGATAAGAAAATGTGGTATTGTGTTGATATAGGTATGGATTATGTGTTTATGAGCTATTATTCGACCTATTGGGGGTATTGCCTACAGCAATCTGTTAGAAATGAAGGACTCTTTTTTACTACGGGAAAGGAATTTACAAATAATTGAGGACTACATTGTGTTACTACAGATGAAGAGTAAATGGAGGTACTATAATACCAGTAGCCTGAAGTTGCATGTGAAAAGTAAGTCTGGGTGGTGAACTCCGCTCCGCTCATGGAGTTCGCAGAGACTTCCGCACTCCGCATTACGCGGACCTCGCGGAGTTCCCTCGCTCGCGTTTGTCAACGTCAAGTTGGCATTCGCAAGCGAGGAAAATCCACCTCCAGGTGAGATTTTTCCTCGTTCGCGATCGTCAACATCAAGGTGGCGAGTGCGAGCGAGGAAAATAAACCTCCCGGCGAGATTTCTCAACGCAGGCAGTCAGATTTCTCATTGCGAGTGGTCGTGTATGCTCACGACAGCTCACATTGAGAAACTGTCTGCTCGCGTTAAGAAAGCTGCCGCTCGAGTAAAAATCTACTCGAGAGGCAGAAAGGAAGCAGCACCCGCTTGCGCTGTGCATGGTGCTGTTCACGATGATTGCACAGTGCAGAGAAGCATCTGGCACTGAAAATCACCATGAACAGCAGTTATCCAATGCTCTCCGCCGCTTGCAGAGCTCCACGCAGCGCGGCAGAGCTTTTGCCCTTCGCGGAGTTCCGCGTAGCAGAACTCAGCGAACTCTGCCCAGGCTTAATGAAAAGTCTTCGCACCGCTAGAAAAAATTCCCCTTTTGTTTCTGCTACAGCAACTTCTACGTTGTACTATGAATTATGTTTTTCATTCATGGACTAAGAACAGTTTAGACATCATTTGGCCTAACAGGGATGATGTTTACAAAAGGAGATGCATAAAAAGAAGACGCTTCATAATTGTTGGACGTTTTGTACCAAATATAATAATATCACGACAACTTCAGCGAACAGACTCCAGACACCACCCCTTCCCCCAGCGATGACAGCCAGCCTACCATCGCCGCCTGTACCCCGGTCACCACCGAAGATACCACCACGACCATGAAGAGCATTCACTCCAGAGCCCCCACGGACCCCTGCCCAACGCATATCTTCCACAGAGCCACCGCCGCCATAGCGCCCGAGTTACGACGCACCATCAAGGCCACCTTCGAATCTGGCACATTCCCCGGTGATTGGAAATGCACAGAAGTGAAGCCCCTCCTCAAGAAACCCTCTGCAGACTGGACGGAACTGAAAAACTACCTACCCATCTCTTTCCTTCCTTTCGCAGCCAAAGTCACCGAGAAGATCGTCAACGCCCAGCTGACAAACTTCATCAAGGAGAATGCCATCCTCGACCCTTCCCAATCCGGATTCCACAGCAACCACAGCACTGAGACTGCCCTCCTCACCGCCTCAGACGACATCTGCATGCTCCTCGACCAAGGCCACACCGCGGCCCTCACCCTACTAGACCTCTCCGCAGCCTTTGACACCATCTCCCATCACACTCTCACAGCTAGACTCCATGACGCCGGCATCCAGGGAACTCCCCTTGACTGGATCCGCTCCTTCCTCGCTGGCAGAACCCAAAGGATCAGACTCCCACCCTTCCTCTCCGAACCCACAGAGATCAACTGCGGAGTACCCCAAGGATCTTCTCTCAGTCCCACTCTCTTCAACATCTAAATGGCCCCCCTCGCCACCGTCATCAGACAGCATGGACTCAGCATAGTATCATACGCCGACAACACCCAGCTCATCCTCTCCCTCATTAATGAAACAGACTCCACCAGATTCAGCTTCCAGGAAGGAATGAAAGATGTTGCATCCTGGATGAGCAGCAGCTGTCTGAAGCTCAACTCGGAGAAGATAGAAGTCCTCGTCCTTGGACCCACCCCCTCAGCTTGTGTCAACACCTAGTGGCCCACCGCCCTCGGCAGCCCCCCCACCCCCATGGACCATGCCCGGAACCTCGGCATCATACTCGACTCCTCCCTCACCATGATCCGCCAAATCAACGCTGTTGCCTCCACCTGCTTCAACAGCCTCTGCATCCTTCGCAAGACCTTCAAATGGATCCCCCGAATCCAGAAATACCATCAGCCAAGCACTCATAACAAGCAGACTGGACTATGGAAATGTCCTCTACGCAGGAATCAACAAATCCCTGCTATGCAAACTCCAGATCATCCAGAACACCGTGGCCAGATGCATCCTTGGCATCCCATGACATGAACACATCACCCAACACCTGTGAGACCTCCGCTGGCTCCCCGTTGAGAAAAGAGTTACTTTCAAGCTACTCACCCAGACCTACAAATCTCTCCACAACACCGGACCCAAATACCTCAATGAAAGAGTCTCCTTCCACATACCCAGGAGAAACCTCAGCTCCGCGGACCTCGCCCTTGCAGAAACCCAGCGCATCTGCAGATCTAGAGCAGGTGGATGAGCCTTCTCCTACACCACAGCAAAAGCCTGGAACAAGTTCTCGATCAACATCAGACGCTCCCCAATCTGCACACCTTCAAGAAGAGCCTCAAGACCTGGTTCTTTGGCTGACCCGGAACTGCACCCCCCCCCTGCGCCTTGAGACCCTCACAGGTGAGTAGCACGCTTCACAATTCCCTGACTGATTGATTGATTGATCAGAAACAATTTTACCATATAGTTGTTTTCATTAAGGGAGTAAGCTATCAGCAAGCCAGTATTAAAAAACTTGTAGTGAATGCAGTGAACAGTATGACATAGTTATAATGATCAACTCTGCACATTTGTTTTTTTTTACAATCCATTGATTGTTTTATCCCACTGTTTCATGATGAGTCTTCATACAAAGTACTGTTGAAAGTGAACAAGTATGAAAGCTGAAAACACGAAAAAACTGTAAAACATTTGTCTATTTTGAATCAAATTTTGGGAAAAATATTTGGTATGTTGTTTGGTTGCCTAGTGTTTAAAATAAAATTCTAATATATTTTTATCTTTTTTTATTTCTTCACAGTGGTTGGAATAGAAATATATTATGTGTGTCAAATCACTAATGTAGTAATGGATTTGTTGAGTTACAACTCATGTAGTCATCCCATCTCCCATGCACAACAGTTGCACTAGTCCAATCATCCAGCCACTATGTAAGCAGTCATCCAATCGCTCAAGTACTGCACTTGAATTCATCTAATTTCCCAGCCACTACTCAGGCACTCATCCAATCACCCAGGCACTACCCATGCACTATGCAAACACCGAGACACTATGTATGCACTCATCCATTCACGGAGGCACTGCCCATGCACTCATCCAGTCAGCCAGGCACCACTCATGGACTCATCCAATCACCCAGGCAGTACCCATGCACTTCTGCAATTACCCAGGCACTATCCAAGCACTCACCTAATCACGCAGACAATATCCATGTATTTACCCAATCACCCAGACCTTATCTGTGTACTCACCCAATTACCAATCCACTACCCTGGCACTCATCCAATGACCCAGGGTCGACCCTTGCACTCATCTAATCACCCAGGCGCTACTCTTACAGACATCTACTCATTTCTGCGCTACTCATGCACTCATACAATTAACCGGCATTACCCATGCACTTATCCAATTACCCAAGCAGTACCCATGCATGCATCCATTCACTCAGGCACTACATATGTACTCATAGAATCTCCAATGCACTATCCATGCACTCATCAACTCATCTCCACACTACCCTTGGACTCATTCATTCACTCAGGCAGTATCCCTGCACTCATCCATTCACCCATGCACTACCCAGGCACGAATTCATTCACCCAGCAATTATCCATTCACTCAGGCACTATCCTTGCACTCATCCATTCACTGAGGCACTACCCATTAACTCTTTCATTCACCCAGGCACTACCCTTCTACTCATCCATTCACCCAGGCCCTACCCTTGCACTCATGCATTCACTGAGGCACTACACTTGCACTCATACATTCACTCAGGCACTATCCTTGCACTCATGCAATCACTCTGGTGTTACCCTTCCACTCATTCATTTACTCAGGCAGTACCTTTGCACTGATCCATTCAATCATGCACTACACATGTACTCATCTATTCACCCAGGCACTAAACATACATATATTAAATCACCCAGGCTCTACCTTTGCACTCATCCATTCACCCAGACACTACCCATGCACATATCCAATCACTGAGGCACTACATTTGCACTCATCCATTCACTGAGGCACTATGCATGCACTTATCCATTTACTGAGGAACTACCCATGCACTCATCCAATCACCCAAGCAGTACCCATGCACTCATCCATTCTCTCAGGCACTATCTATGCACTCTCCCAATCACCTAGGCACTATCCATGCACTCATCCAATCAACCAGGAACTACCCTTGCACTCATTCATTCACTTAGTCATTACCCATGCAGTCATCCCTTTACCCAATCATTACTCATGCACTCATCCAATCACCCAGGCAGTACTTATGCACTAATTCGATCAACCAGGCACTAATACATTCTTCCAATCACCCAGGCACTACCGTTGCGCTTATCCGTTCACTCACACAGTATGCATGCACTCATCTGTTCACTCAGGTACTCCCCATACACTCATTAAATTATCCAGGCACTACCCATGCACTCATTCATTCACTCTGGCATTCCCCATGCACTCATCCATTCACCCAGGTACTACCCTTCCACTCATCTATTTACTCAAGCACTATGAATGTGTTCATCCATTCACTCAGGCACTATTAAAGCACTTGTCTAGTGGCCCAGGCACTACACTTGCACTCATCTATTCACTTATGCACTCATGCGTTCACCCAGGCACCCTCTGTGCACATACCGAATCACCCAGCCAGGACCCATGCACTCAACTATTCACTCAGGTACTACCCATGTATTCATCCATTCACTGAGGTACTACCCATGCACTCATCCAATCACCAAGGCATTATCCATATGCTCACCCAATCATGCAGGCACTATGCATTCATTCACCCAATCACCCAGGCACTATCTATGCACTCACCCAATCACCCAGCCACTTCCCTTGTACTAATACAATTACTGAGGCACTATCTTGCACTCATTCAATCACTCAGGTGTTACCCTTCCAGTCATTTATTTACTCAGGTACTACTGTTGCACTGATCCATTCACTCGTGTACTAGCCATGCACTCATTTTAACACCCATGCACTAACCATGCACATACTGAATCTCCCAGGCACTACCCTTCTACTCATCCATTCACCCAGGCAGTACCTGTGCACTCATCTATTCGCCTAGCCACTATCCATGCACTCATTTGTTCACCCAGGCACCACCCATATACTCATTAATTCACCCAGACATTATCTATGCACTCATCCATTCACTCAGGCAGTACTGATCCCCTCATCCAATCAACCAGGCACTACTCATACATTCTTGTACTCATCCCTTCACTCAGGCAGTATGCATGTGGTCATCCATTCACTCAGGCTCTACCCATACACTCATCAAATGATCCAGGCACCACCCATGCACTGATTCATTCACTCTGGCATTATCCATGCACTCATCCATTCACCCAGGCACTATGCAGGCAAACATCCAATCACCCATGCAGTACCTTTCCACTCATCCAGTCACTCAGGCACTATGCATGCATTCATCCATTCACTCAGGCACTATCCAAACACTCGTCTAATGACCCAGGCATTATACTTGCACTCATCCATTCACCCATGCGGTCATGCATTTACCCAGGCACTAACCATGCACATATCAAATTACTCAGCCAGTACCCATGCACTCATCTATTCACTCAGGCACTACCCACACAATCATCCATTTACCCAGCCACTACCCATGGACACATCCAATCACTCAGGGACTACCCTTGCACTCATTTGTTTACTCAGGTACTACACATGCGCTCATACATTCACCTAGCCATTATCCATGCACTCATCCATTCACTCAGGTATGACCCATGCACTCATTCATTCACCCAGGCACTACCCTTACAGTTATTCATTCAGCCAGGCAAAACCTATGCTCTCATCCATGTATCCAAGGCACTACTCATGTACTCATCCAATCACCCAGGAAGTACCCATGCACTCATCCAATCACCCAGGCACTATCCATGGACTCACACAATCACACACACACTATGCATTCATTCTCCCAATCACCCAGGCACTATCCATGCACTTACCTAATCACCCAGGCACTATCCTTGCACTCATGCAATCACTCAGGTGTTACCCTTCCACTCATTCATTTACTCAGGCAGTACCTTTGCACTGATCCATTCAATCATGCACTACACATGCACTCATCTATTCACCCAGGCACTAAACATACACATATTAAATCACCCAGGCTCTACCTTTGCACTCTCCATTCACCCAGACACTACCCATGCACATATCCAATCACTGAGGCACTACCTTTGCACTCATCCACTCACTGAGGCACTATGCATGCACTCATCCATTTACTGAGGAACTACCCATGCACTCATCCAATCACCCAAGCAGTACCCATGCACTCATCCATTCTCTCAGGCACTATCTATGCACTCTCCCAATCACCTAGGCACTATCCATGTACTCATCCAATCAACCAGGAACTACCCTTGCACTCATTCATTCACTTAGGTATTACCCATGCAGTCATCCCTTTACCCAATCATTACTCATGCACTCATCCAATCACCCAGGCAGTACTTATGCACTCATTCGATCAACCAGGCACTAATACATTCTTCCAATCACCCAGGCACTACCATTGCGCTTATCCGTTCACTCACACAGTATGCATGCACTCATCTGTTCACTCAGGTACTCCCCATACACTCATTAAATTATCCAGGCACTACCCATGCACTCATTCATTCACTCTGGCATTCCCCATGCACTCATCCATTCACCCAGGTCCTACCCTTCTACTCATCCATTTACTCAAGCACTATGAATGTGTTCATCCATTCACTTAGGCACTATCCAAGCACTTGTCTAGTGACCCAGGCACTACACTTGCACTCATCTATTCACTTATGCACTCATGCGTTCACCCAGGCACCCTCTGTGCACATATCGAATCACCCAGCCAGGACCCATGCACTCAACTATTCACTCAGGCACTACCCATGTATTCATCCATTCACCCAGGCACTACCCATGGATACATCCAATCACTCAGGCACTAGCCTTGCACTCATATTTTCACTCAGGCAGTATGCATGTGCTCATCCATTTACTAAGGCAGTATTCAGGCATTCATCCAATCACCCAGGCACTATCCATGCACTCATTCATTCACCCAGACATTATCCAAGAACTCATCCATTCACTCAGGCAGTACCGTTACACTCTTCCATTCACTCAGGCACTAAATATGCACTCATTTATTCAGCCACACACTACCCATGCACACATGCAATCATCCAATCACTAAGTTTGCACTCTTCCAATCACTCAGGCACTACTTACGCACTTATAGATTTACTCAGGTACCACTGCTGCACTCATTGTAATATCCATGCACCAGTTGTGCACTCATTCAATTATCTATACACCAGTCATACACTCATTCCAACATATATACAGACTTTATCTTTTTTTTAACTGTAAAAGGCAGTTTCAACAGGAACCTTTTTTTAAGGCTTTTGTAAAGTTTTACTTTTTTGTTGTTTTTTATAATAACAAAAATGGCAACTGGGACAACAGGAATTTAATAAATATGCATTGAAAAATGTGCAAAACATATAAACGAGGAAAAAATAGCATGTATGTTGATTTGCAGCATTGTGAATAGCTGTAAGAGACTGCTCACCAGCACTTATGACAACACTACAATCCATACATTACGTGGCCATTCTTTCCATCTCTGAAGCCATATATGTTGCAGTACTCTTCACCTCAGAAGAGAGTTTTTGACCAGGAATTGTTGCTGCTGCCACTGAAGTAGATGGTCTTCCAGCTGCCCTCTGCTTGTCGCCCATTGGAGAAGTTTTTTATGATAGGTTTTAGATGATATGACATAGACGTTGTCCCACATGAATATTTTTTGTTGGTACCTCTGGAGAGGGTCTCTCACAAATTGTGCATTGCACAAGCTTGCCAGTTGTTTTTGATTCACTTGATGGGATTGTAAAAAAATCCCAAGCCACATTGGCTCTCTTTTGTGGAGGGCCCTCTTCTTCCAGATCTTCACTGTCCACCTCCTCAACATCCTGGTTCAGCTGCTTTTGCTGCTGACCCCCATCTCCTTGCTGTGTTACCATTTCTGATAGAAAAAAACCAGCAAAAGGTTTCCACTGCAAAATGAATCCACTTGCTCAGAATGAATGTATATGAAAGAAGATTCATGAAGGAGCAGTGGGTGTATACTTCCTATTGATTTTGTTGAAAAGCATATTATCCAGTGATATTCCTTGCTTACACGGTCACGTGATATTCGTGGTGACCGAAATAGTCACGGTTACAGCGGTGAAGCAGAAATGCAAAAAGTTTAAAGTAGTTTTGTTTAAAAATGGAAAGAAAGCGGAACTTGCAATATTATAATAGTGAACGGATATACTAAACTTGTTCACAGTACCTCTAAATATTCGTTTCAGAGTTGTTGAAAAAAGCACTCTATCCGCGTCTACCGACGTCACCGCGACTTTGTCTGTCTTCGTGAAAATGGGAAAAAGTGTTTGGAGGTGATTAATCTGGAAACTCACAAGAAATATGAGTTTGAAAAGTACACTAATAAAGCTCTACTGGTAAATATACTGTAGAATATGTGTACATATATGTTTTACACTTTGTATAAACCATTGGCCCTTCGGGACTACCGACGTCATCACGATGACGTCGGTAGTCGTGATTAATTTTCTTTTAGGAGAAAGTGGCTTTCTTCCATATTGATCATAGAAAGAGAAGTTAAATGAATATCTTCTACATATTTAGAGTTAAACTTTATTTAAAAAATTGTCTTTAAGTGTATGCTTCAGAAGTGAAATACATTTACTGATGACAGAATCTCTACTGTAAATGCAACAATCTTGTACTGGCCTACAAAATTGTTAAAAATAAAACGATTAATAATGTATTTTCTGATAAAGACATATGAAATAAAAACTGTGTTGTATTATATAAACATAATACACAATATCAAATTATAGAAAGAAAGTACGAAAAGATCACATGTTCACTTGCAAAAAATAGACATTACGATAAAGAAATAGAATTTTTAAAAACCTTAGGAATTGAAAAAAAAACAAAGGATACAGGAACGTTATAGTTTACAATTAGCATTTAAAAAACCTTAGAAATTCAATGAAAAAAACAAAGGTTACAGGGACGTTATAGGTAGGCTGACATTTCATTCATTCAAAACCAGAGAAATTCAGCAGTTATAGTTAGCTGAGCTAACTATAACTCGTGCCCCCGCAATGCATTGCATATGACCTCACACATTACATCACTCATGACATGGTCAGTAACATCACTGAGGACATCACTGATAACACCAATGATGATATCATCATCAGAATCTCTGATGCAGAAATTCACACCCCCATGTAACCATTCATACATGCACTCCAACTTTCACACTACCATTCTCGAAACCATTGACACACCCATACCAGTGCTTACATACTCACTCACTCATTCATAGGTCTACACACATCCACTCACTCAGCCATGCACCCACTCATACACCCACTCACTCACTAATACAGCCACTGACATATCCACTCATATACCCGTACAGCCACTCATACACTGTCAGACACTCATAGAGCTACAAACACACCTACTCACTCACCCATAGTCAATCACACTGCCACTTACTCACCTGTACAGTTATACACACACCAACTCACTTATTCGTACAGATACTAACACATACTCACTTACCTCTACAGTCACTGACACAAGCCCACACTCACCGATACAGCCACTCTCACAATCACTCACTCACACACACAGTCACTTATATATTCCAACACTCACACATACTGCCTTTGACATATTCAGTTACTCACTCATATACCACTGAGACATCCATATACTCTTTGACACAGCCATACGCACACTCACTCACCCATACAACTGCTCACAGATGCACTCACAAACCCATACAGCCACTGATTCACCCACTCAGTCATCCATGCAGGGAGTCACACACACCCTCACCCACCCACACACACACTCTTATACCCATGCAGGTTCTCAGACAACCAACCAATAACCCATACAGCCACTCATATATCTACTCCCCAACCTATGCAGCCACTTACACACCAACTGATAGACTCATACAGCCATTCACACAATCAATCACTCACCCATGCATTCACTGAGACATGTATAATCACTCACTTATACAGTCAGTAACACACCCACTAAATCATCCATACAGGTACTCATACACCCACTGATTCATTAATAAACCTTGGTGTATATATATTTAACACTCATAACCCTTTTAGAAACACTCACAGTCAGGATTATGTCATGAATGATGTAATCAGTGATGTCATTTGAGATGTCATCAGTGATATCATCAGTGATGTCACTGACCATGTCATTAGTGATGTAATATGTGAGGTCATAAGTAGTACATTGCAGAGGCGTGAGTTATAGTTAGCTCAGCTAACTATAACAGCTGAATTTCTCTGGTTTTATATGAGTGAAATGTCAGCCTAACTATAACGTCCCTGAAACCTGTGGTTTTTTCAGTGAATATCTAAGGTTTTTTTAAATGCTAATTCTTAACTATACCATCCCTGAAACCAGATTCTACATGAACAAAGCTATTGAAATTCAGCTAACTATAACCAAAACCCCGCAATATACTTCTTATGACCTCACATATTACATCACTCATGACATAGTCAGTGAGATCCCTGATGTAATAAATGGATTATTGCACCACTAACTGGACTCCTTGGACTTGCTCCTGAGAGAGCGTCAACTGGTGAACTTTGAACAGGAAACATTCAGCCAGTGTGCTCCGCTGGCATGCGCACCACTTCCCAGGGGTCACTCGGTTCCAGAAGGAGCACTCGTGAGGGATATATATACATATATACATAGATACATATATATATATATATATATATATATATTATCTACTGGCGGTCGCCAGTAGATAGTTATAGTTAGGACCTAGTTTCCATAGGAAAAGCGTTTTTTCTTTTCCCAATAACTTTGGCGCCGGATGACGAATCTTCGCGAACTTTTTAAAACTAGTGGGGCGCTCCGGTCAGCTCCTATCCTGAAAGTTTCAGGGTTATTCATCAAGCGGGGGCCGAGAAAAAAGGGGGGTCCCAAAACGCGTTTTCCCCATGTTATTTCCCATAGGAAACTTTAGACACGGCTACAGCCCGAACTGCTGAATGGAATTACACCAAATTTGGCAAAAATGTAGCCCTTGGTTCAGAAAGCGCCCTTTTTTTAAATGGTGTAAATCCGTTCAGTGGTTCCTGAGAAATTAAAAAATAGAGGGCAAAAATCAATTTCCCATAGGAAACTTTAGACACGGTTACAGCCAAAACCGCTGAACGGAATTACACCAAATTTGGCAAGAAGGTAGTGCTTGGTTCAGAAAGCGCCTTTTTTTAAATGGTGTAATTCCGTTCAGTATTTTTCGAGATATTAAAGGAAAAAATCTTTCTATATCTGGGCGGGACCTAACTACACAATCACAAGCTTGGCTCTATTTGGCTACCAACAATTCAATCCAGGAAGTGTTGGCAGCCATCTTGGTGCAATGCTTTTTAGGTCTCGCCTAGCGACGCAGCACATGCGCTGCCCACAACACAAACACCACTGCACTGCCCTAAACCCTAAAACACTACCCCAGCACGACCCCCTACACTGCACGAACACCACTGCACTGCCCTAAACCCTAAAACACTACCCCAGCACGACCCCCTACACTGCCCGAACACCACTGCACTGCCCTAAACCCTAAAACACTACCCCCAGCACGACCCCCTACACTGCCCGAACACCACTGCACTGCCCTAAACCCTGAAACACCACCCCCAGCACGACCCCCTACACTGCCCGAACACCACTGTACTTCTCTAAACCCTGAAACACCAGCCCCAGCACGACCCCCTACACTGCCCAAACACCACTGCACTGCCCTAAACCCTGAAACACTAACCCCAGCACGACCCGCTACACTGCCCGAACACCACTGCACTGCCCTAAACCCTGAAACACCACCCCCAGCACAACCCCCTACATTGCCCGAACACCACTGCACTGCCCTGAACACTGAAACACTACCCCCAGCAAGACCCCCTACACTGCCCGAACACCACTGCACTGCCCTAAACCCTGAAACATCACCCCCAGCAAGACCCCCTACACTGCCTGAACACCACTGCCCCTAAACCCTGAAACATCACCCCCAGCAAGACCACCTACACTGCCTGAACACCACTGCCCTTAACCCTGAAACACCAACCCAGCATGACCCCCTACACTGCCCGAACACCACTGCTCTGCCCAAAACCCTGAAACACTAGCCCCAGCACGACCCCCTACACTGCCCGAACACCACTGCACTGCCCTAAACCCTGAAACACTAGCCCCAGCACGAACCCCTACACTGCCCGAACACCACTGCACTGCCCTAAACCCTGAAACACCAGCCCCAGCACGACCCCCTACACTGCCCGAACACCACTGCACTGCCCTAAACCCTAAAACACCAGCCCCAGCACGACCGCCTACACTGCCCGAACACCACTGCACTGCCCTAAACCCTGAAACACCACCCCAGCATGACCCCCTACACTGCCCAAACACCACTGCACTGCCCTAAACCCTAAAACACTCCCCCCAGCAGGACCACCTATACTACCCGAACACTACTGCACTGCCCTAAACCCTAAAACACTCCCCCAGCACGACCCCCTACACTACCCAAACACCACTGCACTGCCCTAAACCCTAAAACACTACCCCCAGCATGACCCCCTACACTACCCAAACACCAATGCACTACCCTAAACCCTAAAACACTACCCCAGCATGACCCCCTACACTACCCAAACACCACTGCACTACCCTAAACCCTAAAACACTACCCCCGCATGACCCCCTACACTACCCAAAGACCACTGCACTACCCTAAACCCTAAAACACTACCCCCAGCACGACCCCCTACAGTACCCAAACACCACGTCACTACCCTAAACCCTAAAACACGACCCCCTATACTACACAAACACCACTGCACTACCCTAAAACACTACCCCCTACACTACACAAACACCACTGCACTACCCTAAACCCTAAAACACTATCGCCAGCTCGACCCCCTATACTACCCAAACACCACTGCACTACCCTAAAACACTACCCCCAGCAGTACCCCCTACACTACCCAAACACCACTGCAACACCCTAAACCCTAAAACACTACCCCCAGCAGTACCCCCTACACTACCCAAACACCATTGCACTACCCTAAACCCTAAAACACTACCCCCAGCAGTACCCACTACACTACCCAAACACCACTGCACTATCCTAAACCCTAAACCACTACCCCCAGCTCGACCCCCTACACTACCCAAACACCACTGCACTACCCTAAACCCTAAAACACTACCCCAGCACGACCCCCTACACTACCCAAACACCACTGCACTACCCTAAACCCTAACACACTCCCCCAGCACGACTCCCAACACTACCCAAACACCACTGCACTACCCTAAACCCTAAATCTACCCCCAGCACAGCCCCCTACACTACCCAAACACTACTGCACTACCCTAAACCCTAAATCTATCCCCAGCACGACCCCCTACACTACCCAAACACCACTGCACTACCCTAAATCTACCCTCAGCACGACCCCCTACACTACCCAAAAACCACTGCACTACCCTAAACTGTAAAACACTACCCCCAGCACGACCCCCTACACTACACCAACACCACTGCACTACCCTAAAGCCTAAAACACTACCCCAGCACAACCCCCTACACTACCCGAACACCACTGCTCTGCCCAAAACCCTGAAACACCAGCCCCAGCATGAACCCCTACACTGCCCGAACACCACTGCACTGCCCTAAACCCTGAAACACCAGCCCCAGCATGACCCCTACACTGCCCGAACACCACTGCACTGCCCTAAACCCTGAAACACCAGCCCCAGCACGACCACCTACACTGCCCGAACACCACTGCACTGCCCTAAACCCTGAAACACCAGCCCCAGCACAACCCCCTACACTGCCCTAACACCACTGCACTGCCCTAAACCCTGAAACACAAGCCCCAGCACGACCCCCTACACTGCCCATACACCACTGCACTGCCCTAAACCCTGAAACACCAGCCCCGGCACGACCACCTACACTGCCCGAACACCACTGCACTGCCCTAAACCCTAAACACCAGCCCCAGCACGACATCCTAAACTGCCCAAACACCACTGCACTGCCCTAAACCCTGAAACACCAGCCCCAGCATGACCCCCTACACTGCCCAAACACCACTGCACTGCCCTAAACCCTGAAACACCAGCCCCAGCACGACCCCTACACTCCCCGAACACCACTGCACTGCCCTAAACCCTGAAACACAAGCCCCAGCATGACCCCCTACACTGCCCGAACACCATTGCACTGCCCTAAACCCTGAAACACCAGCCCCAGCACGACCCCCTACACTGCCCGAACACCACTGCACTGCCCTAAACTCTGAAACACCAGCCCCAGCATGACCCCCTACACTGCCCGAACACCACTGCACTGCCCTAAACCCTGAAACACCACCCCCAGCACGACCCCCTACACTGCCCGAACACCACTGCACTGCCCTAAACCCTGAAACACCAGCCCCAGCACGACCCCCTACACTGCCCGAACACCACTGCACTGCCCTAAACCCTGAAACACCAGCCCCAGCACGACATCCTAAACTGCCCAAACACCACTGCACTGCTCTAAACCCTGAAACACCAGCCCCAGCATGACCCCCTACACTGCCCAAACACCACTGCACTGCCCTAAACCCTGAAACACCAGCCCCAGCACGACCCCTACACTCCCCGAACAACACTGCACTGACCTAAACCCTGAAACACAAGCCCCAGCATGACCCCCTACACTGCACGAACACCACTGCACTGCCCTAAACCCTGAAACACCAGCCCCAGCACGACCCCCTACACTGCCCGAACACCACTGCACTGCCCTAAACCCTGAAACACCAGCCCCAGCATGACCCCCTACACTGCCCAAACACCACTGCACTGCCCTAAACCCTGAAACACCACCCCCAGCACGACCCCCTACACTGCCCGAACACCACTGCACTGCCCTAAACCCTGAAACACCACCCCAGCATGACCCCCTACACTGCCCGAACACCACTGCACTGCCCTAAACCCTAAAACACTCCCCCAGCAGGACCACCTATACTACCCGAACACCACTGCACTGCCCTAAACCCTAAAACACTCCCCCCAGCACGACCCCCTACACTACCCAAACACCAATGCACTGCCCTAAACCCTAAAACACTACCCCCAGCAAGACCCCCTACACTACCCAAACACCAATGCACTACCCTAAACCCTAAAACACTACCCCAGCATGACCCCCTACACTACCCAAACACCACTGCACTACCCTAAACCCTGAAACACTACCCCCGCATGACCCCCTACACTACCCAAAGACCACTGCACTACCCTAAACCCTAAAACACTACCCCCGGCACGACCCCCTACACTACCCCAAACACCACTGCACTACCCTAAACCCTAAAACACGACCCCTACACTACACAAACACCACTGCACTACCCTAAAACACTACCCCCTATACTACACAAACACCACTGCACTTCCCTAAACCCTAAAACACTACCCCCAGCATGACCCCTACACTACCCAAACACCACTGCACTACCCTAAAACACTACCCCCAGCAGTACCCCTACACTACCCAAACACCACTGCAACACCCTAAACACTAAAACACTACCCCCAGCAGTACCCCCTACACTACCCAAACACCATTGCACTACCCTAAACCCTAAAACACTACCCCCAGCAGTACCCACTACACTACCCAAACACCACTGCACTATCCTAAACCCTAAACCACTACCCCCAGCACGACCCCCTACACTACCCAAACACCACTGCACTACCCTAAACCCTAAATCTACCCCCAGCACAGCCCCCTACACTACCCAAACACCACTGCACTACCCTAAACCCTAAATCTATCCCCAGCACGACCCCCTACACTACCCAAACACCACTGCACTACCCTAAACCCTAAATCTACCCTCAGCACGACCCCCTACACTACCCAAAAACCACTGCACTACCCTAAACTGTAAAACACTACCCCCAGCATGACCCCCTACACTACACCAACACCACTGCACTACCCTAAAGCCTAAAACACTACCCCAGCATGACCCCCTACACTACCCAAACACCACTGCTCTGCCCAAAACCCTGAAACACCAGCCCCAGCATGAACCCCTACACTGCCCGAACACCACTGCACTGCCCTAAACCCTAAAACACCAGCCCCAGCACGACCACCTACACTGCCCGAACACCACTGCACTGCCCTAAACCCTGAAACACCAGCCCCAGCACAACCACCTACACTGCCCTAACACCACTGCACTAAACCCTGAAACACAAGCCCCAGCATGACCCCCTACACTGCCCGAACACCACTGCACTGCCCTAAACCCTGAAACACCAGCCCCAGCACAACCCCCTACACTGCCCGAACACCACTGCACTGCCCTAAACCCTGAAACACCAACCCCAGCACGACATCCTAAACTGCCCGAACACCACTGCACTGCCCTAAACCCTGAAACACTAGCCCCAGCACGACCCCCTACACTGCCCAAACACCACTGCACTGCCCTAAACCCTGAAACACCAGCCCCAGCATGACCCCCTACACTCCCGAACACCACTGCACTGCCCTAAACCCTGAAACACAAGCCCCAGCATGACCCCCTATACTGCCCGAACACCACTGCACTGCCCTAAACCCTGAAACACCAGCCCCAGCACGACCCCCTACACTGCCCGAACACCACTGCACTGCCCTAAACCCTGAAACACCAGCCCCAGCATGACCCCTACACTGCCCGGACACCACTGCACTGCCCTAAACCCTGAAACACCACCCCCAGCACGACCCCCTATACTGCCCGAACACCACTGCACTGCCCTAAACCCTGAAACACCAGCCCCAGCACGACCGCCTACACTGCCCGAACACCACTGCACTGCCCTAAACCCTGAAACACCACCCCAGCATGACCCCCTACACTGCCCGAACACCACTGCACTGCCCTAAACCCTAAAACACTCCCCCAGCAGGACCACCTACACTACCCGAACACCACTGCACTGCCCTAAACCCTAAAACACTCCCCCCAGCACGACCCCCTACACTACCCAAACACCAATGCACTGCCCTAAACCCTAAAACACTACCCCCAGCATGACCCCCTACACTACCCAAACACCAATGCACTGCCCTAAACCCTAAAACACTACCCCCAGCAGTACCCCCTACACTACCCAAACACCACTGCAACTACCCTAAACACTAAAACACTACCCCCAGCAGTACCCCCTACACTACCCAAACACCATTGCACTACCCTAAACCCTAAAACACTACCCCCAGCACGTACCCACTACACTACCCAAACACCACTGCACTATCCTAAACCCTAAACCACTACCCCCAGCACGACCCCCTACACTACCCAAACACCACTGCACTACCCTAAACCCTAAAACACTACCCCTAGCACGACCCCCTACACTACCCAAACACCACTGCACTACCCTAAACCCTAAATCTATCCCCAGCACGACCCCCTACACTACCCAAACACCACTGCACTACCCTAAACCCTAAATCTACCCTCAGCACGACCCCTACACTACCCAAACACCACTGCACTACCCTAAACTGTAAAACACTACCCCCAGCATGACCCCCTACACTACACCAACACCACTGCACTACCCTAAAGCCTAAAACACTACCCCCAGCACGACCCCCTACACTACCCAAACACCACTGCTCTGCCCAAAACCCTGAAACACCAGCCCCAGCATGAACCCCTACACTGCCCGAACACCACTGCACTGCCCTAAACCCTAAAACACCAGCCCCAGCACAACCACCTACACTGCCCTAACACCACTGCACTGCCCTAAACCCTGAAACACAAGCCCCAGCATGACCCCCTACACTGCCCGAACACCACTGCACTGCCCTAAACCCTGAAACACCAGCCCCAGCACGACCCCCTACACTGCCCGAACACCACTGCACTGCCCTAAACCCTGAAACACCAACCCCAGCACGACATCCTAAACTGCCCGAACACCACTGCACTGCCCTAAACCCTGAAACACTAGCCCCAGCACGACCCCCTACACTGCCCAAACACCACTGCACTGCCCCAAACCCCAGAAACACCAGCCCCAGCATGACCCCTACACTCCCCGAACACCACTGCACTGCCCTAAACCCTGAAACACAAGCCCCAGCATGACCCCCTATACTGCCCAAACACCACTGCACTGCCCTAAACCCTGAAACACCAGCCCCAGCACGACCCCCTACACTGCCCGAACACCACTGCACTGCCCTAAACCCTGAAACACCAGCCCCAGCATGACCCCCTACACTGCCCGAACACCACTGCACTGCCCTAAACCCTGAAACACCACCCCCAGCACGACCCCCTATACTGCCCGAACACCACTGCACTGCCCTAAACCCTGAAACACCAGCCCCAGCACGACCGCCTACACTGCCCGAACACCACTGCACTGCCCTAAACCCTGAAACACCACCCCAGCATGACCCCCTACACTGCCCGAACACCACTGCACTGCCCTAAACCCTAAAACACTCCCCCAGCAGGACCACCTATACTACCCGAACACCACTGCACTGCCCTAAACCCTAAAACACTCCCCCCAGCACGACCCCCTACACTACCCAAACACCAATGCACTGCCCTAAACCCTAAAACACTACCCCCAGCATGACCCCCTACACTACACAAACACCAATGCACTGCCCTAAACCCTAAAACACTACCCCCAGCATGACCCCCTACACTACCCAAACACCAATGCACTGCCCTAAACCCTAAAACACTCCCCCCAGCACGACCCCCTACACTACCCAAACACCAATGCACTGCCCTAAACCCTAAAACACTACCCCCAGCATGACCCCCTACACTACCCAAACACCAATGCACTACCCTAAACCCTAAAACACTACCCCCGCATGACCCCCTACACTACCCAAAGACCACTGCACTACCCTAAACCCTAAAACACTACCCCCAGCACGACCCCCTACACTACCCAAACACCACTGCACTACCCTAAACCCTAAAACACGACCCCCTACACTACACAAACACCACTGCACTACCCTAAAACACTACCCCCTATACTACACAAACACCACTGCACTACCCTAAACCCTAAAACACTACCCCCAGCACGACCCCCTACACTACCCAAACACCACTGCACTACCCTAAAACACTACCCCCAGCAGTACCCACTACACTACCCAAACACCACTGCAACTACCCTAAACCCTAAAACACTACCCCCAGCAGTACCCCCTACACTACCCAAACACCATTGCACTACCCTAAACCCTAAAACACTACCCCCAGCAGTACCCACTACACTACCCAAACACCACTGCACTATCCTAAACCCTAAACCACTACCCCCAGCACGACCCCCTACACTACCCAAATACCACTGCACTACCCTAAACCCTAAAACACTACCCCCAGCACGACCCCCTACACTACCCAAACACCACTGCACTACCCTAAACCCTAAAACACTACCCCCAGCACGACCCCCTACACTACCCAAACACCACTGCACTACCCTAAACCCTAACACACTCCCCCAGCACGACTCCCAACACTACCCAAACACCACTGCACTACCCTAAACCCTATATCTACCCCCAGCACAGCCCCCTACACTACCCAAACACCACTGCACTACCCTAAACCCTAATTCTATCCCCAGCACGACCCCCTACACTACCCAAACACCACTGCACTACCCTAAACCCTGAAATACTACCCTCAGCACGACCCCCTACACTGCCCAAACACCACTGCACTACCCTAAACTGTAAAACACTACCCCCAGCATGACCCCCTACACTACACCAACACCACTGCACTACCCTAAAGCCTAAAACACTACCCCAGCACGACCCCCTACACTACCCAAACACCACTGCTCTGCCCAAAACCCTGAAACACCAGCCCCAGCATGAACCCCTACACTGCCCGAACACCACTGCACTGCCCTAAACCCTGAAACACAAGCCCCAGCACGACCACCTACACTGCCCGAACACCACTCCACTGCCCTAAACCCTGAAACACCAGCCCCAGCACAACCCCCTACACTGCCCTAACACCACTGCACTGCCCTAAACCCTGAAACACAAGCCCCAGCACGACCCCCTACACTGCCCGAACACCACTGCACTGCCCTAAACCCTGAAACACCAGCCCCAGCACGACCCCCTACACTGCCCGAACACCACTGCACTGCCCTAAACCCTGAAACACCAGCCCCAGCACGACATCCTAAACTGCCCAAACACCACTGCACTGCCCTAAACCCTGAAACACCAGCCCCAGCACGACCCCCTACACTGCCCAAACACCACTGCACTGCCCTAAACCCTGAAACACCAGCCCCAGCACGACCCCTACACTCCCGAACACCACTGCACTGCCCTAAACCCTGAAACACAAGCCCCAGCATGACCCCCTACACTGCCCGAACACCACTGCACTGCCCTAAACCCTGAAACACCAGCCCCAGCACGACCCCCTACACTGCCCGAACACCCCTGCACTGCCCTAAACCCTGAAACACTACCCCAGCATGACCCCCTACACTGCCCAAACACCACTGCACTGCCCTAAACCCTAAAACACTCCCCCAGCAGTACCACCTATACTACCCAAACACCACTGCACTGCCCTAAACCCTAAAACACTCCCCCAGCACGACCCCCTACACTACCCAAACACCAATGCACTGCCCTAAACCCTAAAACACTACCCCCAGCATGACCCCCTACAATACCCAAACACCAATGCACTACCCTAAACCCTAAAACACTACCCCCAGCATGACCCCCTACACTACCCAAACACCACTGCACTACCCTAAACCCTAAAACACTACCCCGCATGACCCCCTACACTACCCAAACACCACTGCACTATCCTAAACCCTAAAACACTACCCCCACCACGATCCCCTACACTACCCAAACACCACTGCACTACCCTAAACCCTAAAACACGACCCCCTACACTACACAAACACCACTGCACTACCCTAAAACACTACCCCCTACACTACACAAACACCACTGCACTACCCTAAACTCTAAAACACTACCCCCAGCACGACCCCCTACACTACCCAAACACCACTGCACTACCCTAAAACACTACCCCCAGCAGTACCCACTACACTACCCAAACACCACTGCAACACCCTAAACCCTAAAACACTACCCCCAGCAGTACCCCCTACACTACCCAAACACCATTGCACTACCCTAAACCCTAAAACACTACCCCCAGCAGTACCCACTACACTACCCAAACACCACTGCACTATCCTAAACCCTAAACCACTACCCCCAGCACGACCCCCTACACTACCCAAGCACCACTGCACTACCCTAAACCCTAAAACACTACCCCCAGCACGACCCCCTACACTACCCAAACACCACTGCACTACCCTAAACCCTAACACACTCCCCCAGCACGACTCCCAACACTACCCAAACACCACTGCACTACCCTAAACCCTAAATCTACCCCCAGCACAGCCCCCTACACTACCCAAACACCACTGCACTACCCTAAACCCTAAATCTATCCCCAGCACGACCCCCTACACTACCCAAACACCACTGCACTACCCTAAACCCTAAATCTACCCTCAGCACGACACCCTACACTACCCAAAACCACTGCACTACCCTAAACTGTAAAACACTACCCCCAGCATGACCCTCTACACTACACCAACACCACTGCTCTACCCTAAAGCCTAAAACACTACCCCAGCACGACCCCCTACACTACCCAAACACCACTGCTCTGCCCAAAACCCTGAAACACCAGCCCCAGCATGAACCCCTACACTGCCCGAACACCACTGCACTGCCCTAAACCCTGAAACACCAGCCCCAGCACGACCCCCTACACTGCCTGAACACCACTGCACTGCCCTAAACCCTAAAACACCAGCCCCAGCATGACCCCCTACACTGCCCGAACACCACTGCACTGCCCTAAACCCTGAAACACCAGCCCCAGCACGACCCCCTACACTGCCCAAACACCACTGCACTGCCCTAAACCCTGAAACACCAGCCCCAGCACGACCCCTACACTCCCGAACACCACTGCACTGCCCTAAACCCTGAAACACAAGCCCCAGCATGACCCCTACACTGCCCGAACACCACTGCACTGCCCTAAACCCTGAAACACCAGCCCCAGCACGACCCCCTACACTGCCCGAACACCCCTGCACTGCCCTAAACCCTGAAACACTACCCCAGCATGACCCCCTACACTGCCCGAACACCACTGCACTGCCCTAAACCCTAAAACACTCCCCCCAGCAGTACCACCTATACTACCCAAACACCACTGCACTGCCCTAAACCCTAAAACACTCCCCCCAGCACGACCCCCTACACTACCCAAACACCAATGCACTGCCCTAAACCCTAAAACACTACCCCCAGCATGACCCCCTACAATACCCAAACACCAATGCACTACCCTAAACCCTAAAACACTACCCCAGCATGACCCCCTACACTACCCAAACACCACTGCACTACCCTAAACCCTAAAACACTACCCCGCATGACCCCCTACACTACCCAAAGACCACTGCACTACCCTAAACCCTAAAACACTACCCCCAGCACGACCCCCTACACTACCCAAACACCACTGCACTACCCTAAACCCTAAAACACGACCCCTTACACTACACAAACACCACTGCACTACCCTAAAACACTACCCCCTACACTACACAAACACCACTGCACTACCCTAAACCCTAAAACACTACCCCCAGCACGACCCCCTACACTACCCAAACACCACTGCACTACCCTAAAACACTACCCCCAGCAGTACCCCCTACACTACCCAAACACCACTGCAACTACCCTAAACCCTAAAACACTACCCCCAGCAGTACCCCCTACACTACCCAAACACCATTGCACTACCCTAAACCCTAAAACACTACCCCCAGCAGTACCCACTACACTACCCAAACACCACTGCACTATCCTAAACCCTAAACCACTACCCCCAGCACGACCCCCTACACTACCCAAGCACCACTGCACTACCCTAAACCCTAAAACACTACCCCCAGCACGACCCCCTACACTACCCAAACACCACTGCACTACCCTAAACCCTAACACACTCCCCCAGCACGACTCCCAACACTACCCAAACACCACTGCACTACCCTAAACCCTAAATCTACCCCCAGCACAGCCCCCTACACTACCCAAACACCACTGCACTACCCTAAACCCTAAATCTATCCCCAGCACGACCCCCTACACTACCCAAACACCACTGCACTACCCTAAACCCTAAATCTACCCTCAGCACGACACCCTACACTACCCAAAAACCACTGCACTACCCTAAACTGTAAAACACTACCCCCAGCATGACCCTCTACACTACACCAACACCACTGCTCTACCCTAAAGCCTAAAACACTACCCCAGCACGACCCCCTACACTACCCAAACACCACTGCTCTGCCCAAAACCCTGAAACACCAGCCCCAGCATGAACCCCTACACTGCCCGAACACCACTGCACTGCCCTAAACCCTGAAACACCAGCCCCAGCATGACCCCCTACATTGCCCGAATACCACTGCACTGCCCTAAACCCTGAAACACCAGCCCCAGCACGACCCCCTACACTGCCCGAACACCACTGCACTGCCCTAAACCCTGAAACACCAGCCCCAGCACAACCCCCTACACTGCCCTAACACCACTGCACTGCCCTAAACCCTGAAACACAAGCCCCAGCACGACCCCCTACCCTGCCCGAACACCACTGCACTGCCCTAAACCCTGAAACACCAGCCCCAGCACGAACCCCTACACTGCCCGAACACCACTGCACTGCCCTAAACCCTGAAACACCAGCCCCAGCACGACATCCTAAACTGCCCGAACACCACTGCACTGCCCTAAACCCTGAAACACCAGCCCCAGCACACCCCCTACACTGCCCAAACACCACTGCACTGCCCTAAACCCTGAAACACCAGCCCCAGCACGACCCCTACACTCCCTGAACACCACTGCACTGCCCTAAACCCTGAAACACAAGCCCCAGCATGACCCCCTACACTGCCCGAACACCACTGCACTGCCCTAAACCCTGAAACACCAGCCCCAGCACGACCCCCTACACTGCCTGAACACCACTGCACTGCCCTAAACCCTAAAACACCAGCCCCAGCATGACCCCCTACACTGCCCGAACACCACTGCACTGCCCTAAACCCTGAAACACCAGCCCCAGCACGACCCCCTACACTGCCCGAACTCCACTGCACTACCCTAATCCCTGAAACACCAGCCCCAGCACGACCCCCTACACTGCCCGAACACCACTGCACTGCCCTAAACCCTGAAACACCACCCCCAGCACGACCCCCTACACTGCCCGAACACCACTGCACTGCCCTAAACCCTAAAACACTCCCCCCAGCAGGACCCCCTACACTACCCGAACACCAATGCACTGCCCTAAAGACTAAAACACTCTCCCCAGCATGACCCCCTACACTACCCGAACACCAATGCCCTGCCTAAACCCTAAAACACTACCCCCAGCATGACCACCTACACTACCCAAACACCAATGCACTACCCTAAACCCTAAAACACTACCCGAGCATGACCCCCTACACTACCCAAACATCACTGCACTACCCAAACCCTAAAACACTACCCCCGCATGACCCCCTACACTACCCAAAGACCACTGCACTACCCTAAACCCTAAAACACTACCCCCGCACGATTCCCTACACTACCCAAAGACCACTGCACTACCCTAAACCCTAAAACACTACCCCCGCACAATTCCCTACACTACCCAAAGACCACTGCACTAACCTAAACCCTAAACATTACCCCCAGCACGACCCCCTACACCACCCAAAGACCACTGCACTACCCTAAACCCTAAAACACGACCCCCTACACTACACAAACACCGCTGCACTACCCTTATCCCTAAAACACTACCCCAGCACAACCCCCTACACTACACAAACACCACTGCACTACCCTAAACCCTAAAACACTACCCCCTACACTACACAAACACCATTGCACTTCCCTAAACCCTAAAACACTACCCCCAGCATGACCCCCTACACTACCCAAACACCACTGCACTACCCTAAAAACACTACCCCCAGCACGACTCCCTACACTACCCAAACACCACTGCACTACCCTAAACCCTAAATCTACCCCCAGCACAACCCCCTATACTACCCAAACACCACTGCACTACCCTAAACCCTAAATCTATCCCCAGCACGACCCCCTACACTACCCAAACACCACTGCACTACCCTAAACCCTAAAGCTACCCTCAGCATGACCCCCTACACTACCCAAACACCACTGCACTACCCTAAACTGTAAAACACTACCCCCAGCATGACCCCCTACACTACACCAACACCACTGCACTACCCTAAAGCCTAAAACACTACCCCAGCACGACCCCTACACTACCCAAACACCACTGCACTACCCTAAACCCTAAAACACTACCCCCAGCACGACCCCCTATACTACCCAAACACCACTACACTACCCTAAACCCTAAAACACTACACCCCGCACGACCCCCTACACTACACAAACACCACTGCACTGCCCTAAACCCTAAAACACTACCCCCAGCACGACCCCCTACACTACCCAAACATCACTGCACTACCCTAAACCCTAAAACACTACCCCCCGCACGACCCCCTACACTACCCAAAGACCACTGCACTACCATAAACCCTAAAACACTACCCCCGCACAACTCCCTATACTACCCAAAGACCACTGCACTAACCTAAACCCTAAACACTACCCCCAGCACGACCCCCTACACTACCCAAAGACCACTGCACTACCCTAAACCCTAAACACGACCCCTACACTACACAAACACCACTGCACTACCCTTATCCCTAAAACACTACCCCCAGCACAACCCCCTACACTACACAAACACCATTGCACTTCCCTAAACCCTAAAACTCTACCCCCAGCACGACCCCCTACACTACCCAAACACCACTGCACTACCCTAAAACACTACCCCCAGCACAACCCCCTATACTACCCAAACACCACTGCACTACCCTAAACCCTAAATCTATCCCCAGCACGACCCCCTACACTACCCAAACACCATTGCACTACCCTAAACCCTAAATCTACCCTCAGCACGACCCCCTACACTACCCAAACACCACTGCACTACCCTAAACTGTAAAACACTACCCCCAGCACGACCCCCCACACTACACCAACACCACTGCATTACCCTAAAGCCTAAAACACTACCCCAGCACGACCCCCTACACTACCCAAACACCACTGCACTACCCTAAACCCTAAAACACTACCCCCAGCACGACCCCCTATACTACCCAAACACCACTGCACTACCCTAAGCCATAAAACACTACACCCCGCACGACCCCCTACACTACACAAACACCACTGCACTGCCCTAAACCCTAAAACACTACCCCCAGCATGACCCCCTACACTACACAAACACCACGGCACTACCCTAAACCCTAAATCTACCCCAAGCATGACCCCCTACCCTACACAAACATCACTGCACTACCCTAAACCCTAAAACACTACCACCAGCATGACCCCCTACACTACACAAACACCAATGCACTACCCTAAACCCTAAAACACTACCCCCAGCACGACCCCCTACACTACACAAACACCACTGCACTACCCTAAACCCTAAAACACTACCCTCAGCACGACCCCCTACACTACCCAAACACCACTGCACTACCCTAAACCCTAGAAAAGTAACCACCACCCCATGCCCAATCCCCTTACCTCTCACTCCTCGTGGTTCCTCTCTCCTCGTGGTTCCTGCTTCATGTCGTCTCTGAGGGGCGGTGCACGTCGTTGTGAGGAAATGGAACAGCCTCTGTTTCCTTACAATGACGTGGATCGTCTACATTTTTTAGAACTCATGGTCATTTACCATACATACCTTTACAACAAAATTTGTTGTAAAGGCATGCGTGGTAAATGACCATGCGTTCTAAAAATGCGTAGTAATGACTTTGCGATGTACAACGCATGCGTGGTAATGCATGCATTGTAATGGTATCGCGAAGTAAAAAGTCATTGTAACGGCTGTTTACCGATCGAAGCTGGCCCCTGTTCTTCAGTGAGTCATTTATTTGATAAATTAGGAGGAAGGAATGTGTTTTTTTTACCGAAAAGTTAATTCCCGGCTGTTGTATTGTGAAAGTGTCCGTGTGGCCTGGTTTCACTTCCGGTGAGAGAGTGGAAGAGTCTGTTTGGATCTAAAGGGGTTCTGCTGTTGGACGCAGCCGGCGCGACACGTCATCAGAAAACAGCGCTAATGGAAAGCGTTGTCCCCGAAGTGTGGAGCAGTGCCATGAGAGGTCAACGAGTGTGCGTCCCACCTCAGTATGACCGTACCACGTGACCCATGTGCCGCCTCCAGTGTACGGAAGGCAGAAGCGGCATCCATCGCAGGTCCTCTTGAAGACCATTGTAGCACTAATTCTACATTTTGGAACTAGGGCATTTTAACCTTGTTGTTCCTGACAGATACAAAGAGACTGCCAGATACTGTGTTATTCAGTGCCCTCGTTACCTTTTCTGTGGGTAGTGGTGCTTGTCACTTCGCTGCCCCGCCAGTGCACACGACTGGGCTCCCCACCTCGTGTGCCATCTGCAGGGCCTCTGCCCTCGGTTCACTGGTTTCGGTTTCTGGAGTGGCAACATAAACAGTTGCTCCCAAAGGACTAGCCTGAACACTTAGGTGAATATCCCCTGCACCAGCATTCCGCAGAAATTCTTTCCTAGCTCTCCCACGTCGACAACGATGTTATAATAGCACAGCTCCGCTCGCGACACCGTATGACATCATAGGAGCCATAAGAGGACCTCGTTGGCGTGCTGATGTCAGTTCCACCCATTTTTTCCGTGCCACCGAGGTAAACAGGTGGACCGACACATTTTCACATGTATACATAGTATACTAAATATATATATATATATATATATATATACAAATGCATAACCAATAAAGGCATAAAGAAATAGCAACAGATCAAGCATTTCTCACTATTAAAACATAAGCATGATTAACACAAATTAAAAACATTAATGCCAAACAGTAAAAGCATCTTTTTGGTAGAAACAGGTGGACAACGGGGAGGTGGGTGGGACAGTGAGGAATCCACAGGCAGATACTGTATGCACCAGAAAAAGCGTTACCGAAGGTAAGTAACTTGCTCTTCTGATGGATACTTCTGCCTGTTGATTCCTCACCTTTTTAATAGAATCCTCAAGCCGTACCTCACCCGGAGGAGGGTGTCCACCTGACTAGACCAAAAAATCTTGCAAAACAGATCGAGCAAAATGGGCATCCCTCCTAACCTCCGAATCCAATAATAATCGAATCATTTTTAGTCGAAATTATATTGAAAATAATACTTTAAATATACTTTTATTAATACATTTTGACAAACACTTAAAGGAAAACTTTTATTTATAATTAATTTAAAGATATTTCATACTTTACAAATTACGCCGAAGTCGTGACCCCAGCGCGACTTTTTAAAATGGCTACCGGAATGCGCGCAGCCATCGTGTAGGGTGCGCGAAGGTGCGCGACTTCTGTATAATATATATATTTTTTTAAAGAATGAATATAGTTTTCCTAACTAAAAATTATTCACAATTTTTTTAAATATCTATATATATATATATATATATATGGAAAATAAAAAAAACATAGGATTGAGGTACATTAGACTTATACATTTTCATTTAAAAAACCTTTGAAATTCACTGGAAACACCATAGGTTTCAGGCACGTTATAGTTAGAAATTAGCATTTAAAAAACCATAGAAATTCACTGAAAAAACCATAGGTTTCAAGCACGTTATAGTTAGAAATTAGCATTTAAAAAACCATAGAAATTAACTGAAAAAACCATAGGTTTCAGGAACGTTATAGTTAGTTGGACATTTCACTCGTACAAAACCATAGAAATTCCGGCGTTATAGTTAGTTCAGCTAACTATAACTCGCGGAACCCGCAATGCACTGCTGATGACGTCACATATTACATAATTCATGACATGGTCAGTGACATCACTGATGACATCACTGATGACATCTCAAATGACATCACTGATGACATCACTGATGACATCATCCACGTGAAAATCTGATGCACCTCCTCACACCTGAATATAACCTTTGATACACCCACTCTAAAATACAGACTACCATTTTCGAAAAAATAGACACATCAATACCAGTTACAAAATACGCACTGACTGATTCCTAGGTCTACACACACATCCACTCATTCACCCATAAAGTCACTCATACATGCAGTCACTCATCAATACAACACTATCATATGCACTCATACACCTATACAGACACTCACACACTGCCACATATCCAGAGTTACTCACACACTTAGTCATTCATGCAAAGAATCAATCATACTTCCATTTACTCACCTATACAGTTATACAGACACAACCTCACTTATTCATATAGATACTAACACATAATTACTCTCTTATAGAATCACTGATACAAATACACACTCATCCATGCAGCCACTCTCACAATTACTGACTCTCACATATAGTTATTTATATACACCATCACTCACATATACTGCCTTTTACATATGTAGTTACTTGCACATGTACCACTGAGACATCCATTCACTCACCAACACACCCATACACACACACACCCACCCACACAGCTGTTTCCACATGCACTCTTGAACCCATACACCCAGTGAATCAACCACTCACACATCTATGCACAGAGTCACACACCTCCCACCCACCCACAAACACACTCAGGCAGCCATACAAATACTCAGGCAAGCAATCAATAACCCATATAGACACTCATGCAGCTACTCACCAACCCATGCAGCAGCTTACACAACAACAGACAGACTGATACAGACTTTCACACAGTTTAGTCACTAACCCATGCATTCAGTAAGACACATTTAATCACTCACTTATACAGTCAGTCACGTACCTACTAAATCCTCCATACAGACACTTATACACCCACTCATTCCTCAATACAGCTTGGCATATATATAATACAAATTTAAACTTTACAGAAACACACAGTCACTGGATGATGTCATCAGTGATGTCATTTGAGATGTCATCAGTGATGTCACTGACCATGTCATGAATGATGTAATATGTGACGTCATCAGCAGTGCATTGCGGGGGCGCGAGTTATAGTTAGCTGAACTAACTATAACGCCGGAATTTCTATGGTTTTGTACGAGTGAAATGTCCAACTAACTATAACGTTCCTGAAACCTATGGTTTTTTCAGTTAATTTCTATGGTTTTTTAAATGCTAATTTCTAACTATAACGTGCCTGAAACCTATGGTTTTTTCAGTGAATATATATATATATATATATATATATATATATGTATATATATATCAGTGATGTCATTTGAGATGTCATCAGTGATGTCATCAGTGATGTCACTGACCATGTCATGAGTGATGTAATATGTGATGTCATCAGCAGTGCATTGCAGGGGCCTGAGTTATAGTTAGCTCAGCTAACTATAACAACTGAATTTCTCTGGTTTTATATGAGTGAAATGTCAGCCTAACCAATCAATCAATCAGGGGTTTGTTAAAGCGTGACTACTCACCCGTAAGGGTCTCAAGGCACTAGGGGTGGGGGGGGTGCAGGTTCTATTCCATCAAGGAGGGGGTCTGTCAAAGAGCCAGGTTTTGAGGTTTCTTGCGAAGATGGGGAGCGATGTTGTCTGTCTGAGGTGGAGCGGAAGGACGTTTCATGCTTTGGCCGTGAGGAAGGAGAAGGAGCAGCCTCCCTATAACGTCCCTGAAACCTGTGTTTTTTTTCAGTGAAGGTTTTTTAAATGCTAATTCTTAACTATAACATCCCTGAAACTTGTGTTTTTTTCAGTACATTTCCGAGGTTTTTCTAAATGCTAATTCCTGACTATAAGGTTCCTGAAACCCCTGCTTTTTTCAGTAAATTTCTAAGGTTTTTTAAATGCTGAGGAAAGCTGCAAGGCTGAAATGCGTCTGCCCTAGCATTTCGCTATTACAGCAGCAATTGAGCCTTCATTGCAATAAAGTTTCTTCTGGTCACGGAGCATGTGTCAGACCCGTTCTTGTGGAAAGGGACTGGTCTTTATATATATATATGTATATATATATCAGTGATGTCATTTGAGATGTCATCAGTGATGTCATCAGTGATGTCACTGACCATGTCATGAGTGATGTAATATGTGACGTCATCAGCAGTGCATTGCAGGGGCGTGAGTTATAGTTAGCTCAGCTAACTACAACAACTGAATTTCTCTGGTTTTATATGAGTGAAATGTCAGCCTAACTATAACGTCCCTGAAACCTGTGGTTTTTTTCAGTGAATATCTAAGGTTTTTTAAATACTAATTCTTAACTATAACATCCCTGAAACTTGTGTTTTTTTCAGTACATTTCCGAGGTTTTTTTAAATGCTAATTCCTGACTATAAGGTTCCTGAAACCTCTGCTTTTTCAGTAAATTTCTAAGGTTTTTTAAATGCTAATACTAACTATAACATCCCTGAAAACCTCTATTTTTTACTGTGAATATATATATATATATATATATATGCAAAAGACACACAATTGATGGACGGAATGCAGAACAAATTAAAACATTCACCCCCAGTCAAGAGATCTGGGTTAAATCCATCATTCTTTTGCTCACCATGCCACCCCAGTTTAGACCTGGCCATATGCAAATCAGTCTTGACCCTGTGCCTCATGGGAACAGTCCAGCCCAAACTGCCAAGCCAGGTCCTCCCTGGACCGGAAACAAGCATCCTAGGACCGGTTTCAGGGTTTCACCCCTCTTCAGCCAGGATAGCTTAATTCCAGTGGCACAGTGAGCCCAGGACCCACGTCTGGGCATACCTGGCGCACTTAGAGCGAGAAAGCAAAAGACACACAATTGATAGACGGAATGCAGAACAAATCAAAACATTCACCCCCAGTCAAGAGATCTGGGTTAAATCCATCATTCTTTTGCTCACCATGCCACCCCAGTTTAGACCTGGCCATATGCAAATCAGTCTTGACCCTGTGCCTCATGGGAACAGTCCAGCCCGAACTGCCAAGCCAGGTCCTCCCTGGACCAGAAACAAGCATCCTAGGACCGGTTTCGGGGTTTCACCCCTCTTCAGCCAGGATAGCTTGATTCCAGTGGCACAGTGAGCCCAGGACCCACGTCTGGGCATACCTGGCGCACTTAGGGCGAGAAAGCAAAAGACCCACAATTGATGGACAGAAACCGGTCCTAGGATGCTTGTTTCCAGTCCAGGGAAGACCTGGCCTGGCAGTTCGGGCTGGACTGTTCCCATTGGGCACAGGGTCAAGACTGATTTGCATATGGCTGGGTCCAAAGTGGAATGGCATTGTGAGCAAAACAACGATGGATTTAGGCCCAGATCTCTGTACTGGGGTGAATGTATGACATTGTTCTGCATTCTGTCCATCAATTGTTCTTTTTGCATTTGTCACCCGAGTGGGATGGGTATGCCCAGACGTGGGTCCCGTGCTCTCCATCCCACTGGAGTCAAGCTATCCTGGCTGATGAGGGCTGAAAGCCCGATACCGGTCCTAGGATGCTTGTTTCCAGTCCAGGGAGGACCTGGCCTGGCAGTTCGGGCTGGACTGTTCCCATTGGGCGCAGGGTCAAGACTGATTTGCATATGGCTGGGTCCAAACTGGAATGGCATGGTGAGCAAAAAACGATGGATTTAGGCCCAGATCTCTGTACTGGGGTGAATGTATGACATTGTTCTGCATTCTGTCCATCAATTGGTCTTTTTGCATTTATATATATATATATATGTACATTTATAAAAAATATATACACATATGCCGAGGCACACAAAAATCAGTCCATCCTATTTCAAAGGCAGTAACCAAATCAGTAATCACAGGAAGTCCTTTTCACATTTTCTTTTCTCTGTATTTTCTCATGCCTTTCTTCTCAATGTAGTATAAAAGACACTGTCAGCCGACACGTGTTTCGTCCTATTGACTTTTTCAAGGCCAATAAGGTATGAAAGAAAGAACGGCAGAACTGGACATAATGAGCTGGCAAATACAGCGAAAAAGCGATTATATATGGGAGAGGCTTGCAATGAATCTGTGCGTTCTCATACAGAGCTGACAAAGTCCCTCTTAATATCAGAAGGGTGAGCACTACGTGTTTGTGTCACCTGGCATACACACTCGTGCCTACAGTCCCAAATAGACCTTAGGTACCTGTTTCATCTGGCGTAAGTACTGCCAAGTGTCCTCGGATGTACAGGAAAAGATAGTGGTAATGTTGGTCCGACTGTGAAGTACCACGGCAACCGACCGATAGTTGGCCTTGATAAGCCTGGCAGTCGACCGGACTGCAGCATACATGAAGGCCTGTGAGCCTTCTGAAAAGAAAATGTGAAAAGGACTTCCTGTGATTACTGATTTGGTTACTGCCTTCAAAACAGGATGGACTGATTTTTGTGTGCCTCAGCATATGTGTATATATTTGTATCTCTATAGAGACTTTTCTCTTTAGAGTGTGTCTCGTCATGGGTGGCAGGAGACTTTTTGCCTTGAGAGCACCATACCATACTGTACAAATGTCCATATGACCACCCGGTTGACTTAGTAAATAGATGTGCATTCGCATATAGGCATTGCCACCTTTTGCGCTTGCGTGAATCAACACTTATAAAAATATACATATATAATAAATATTTTTAAATGTATTTAATTTTTTTTCAGTTAGAATATTGTTTTAATTTAAAATGTATACTTTTTTTATTTATATACATATACATGTAATATGTGTATTTAAATGTTTTAAAAATATATAAACATGGAGTCACGTACCGTATGTGAATCCCTGTACATTGCTGAGCGTTACTTCCGGATCCACGTACGAAACACGGCTCCAGCATGATTTTTCACATATATATTTTTCATATATATAGATAATAATAATATTATGTTAAAGGTTAGAGGTTTGCTAATATAGTTTCTAAACTTGTATATTAATAAATGAAAGTTATTAAAACGTTTTTTTAATAGTCATTTCAGGAGTTGCAGTACGTCCGCATAGATCGCAACTTCCGGATTTGCATAGGTGATGCGAATCTAACGTTTAAAAAAAAAAATATTACATATTAATATAGCTTTATTTCATTTCTTTAAAATAAAGAGATACAGTTATGAGTAATTAAAATATTATCAGATAGTACTAAATATTGTTGAAATATACAATTGAAAGAAGTTGCGGAATCACGTCCGGTACGCGGTGGTTTCGCGTAGGGGTCCACACACCCCATGTGACAAAAAAAAGAAATTTAATTGGTTAAAGATCCTGTCATCCTTAAGTTTGCCAGATCCCACCCTCTTTCTTCTAATTGTGGGTGTCGTTGGCAACAGCCATACTTTTTGAGGATCTTTCAATTTTGGAGGATTTTTGGGTGTTTTGAAGATTTTACTTAAAAATCTGAAAATGGCAACTGCACAGGATCTGCAGGAGGAGGAAGAGATCCTTCAGGAGGAAGAAGAGGACACACGGCACAAATGAAAGGAGAGTGTAGTATGGGAATTCTTTTCCATACCTGAAGGACAAAAGAAGGTGAATGTACAAAAGATTACGTGCAACATCTGCAAAAAGGTGCTGTCCCGAGGATCGGACAAAAAATACTCTTGCGGTACATCGTGGATGCACAAACAATGCATGAGAAGAGGCTTGCAAGAGCTGAACTTGCAAGAGCAAATGAAGGCAGCCAAGATCCTCGACCTTCTACTTTTCACATAGGTGACAGGTTGCAGCCCATACCACAGACTCTTCCTGATATTGCAAAGGCAGGACTTTTTTTTGTTCAAAGTGCATTACTGTGCTGAGCATTGGGCAACAGGTTGTCCAAACAATGTTGGGCACAATTAACAATCACTTTAATTGTTTTCTCCCTATTGACGCAGGCTGTTATGTGCTTGTTTTTTTGTTGCATTTTGATTGATAAAATCTTAAAAACACCAAATAAACCACAAAATTGTTAAAAAATAAAAATATATAATATAGTTTTCAAAAAAGAAGGAAAAGTGGTTCTTACGGAACACCCAATTCTGGTTTAAAAAAGAAAAGCTATATGTAATATGAGTACATGAGTCAATGGATAGTGTCTGTGTGATTGCATGAGTGCGTACATAGAGTCTGAGTGAATGAATGAGTGCATGGATAGTGCCTGAGTGAATGGTTGAGTGAAAGAGTAGTGCCTGAGTGATTGCATGAGTGCATGGGTAGCACCTGAGTGATTGCATGAGTGCAGGGGCAGTCCCTGAGTGAATGAATGAGTGCATGGGTAGTACCTGAGTGAATGGTCGAGTGCAAGAGGAATGCCTGAGTGATTGTAAGAGTGCATGGGTAGTACATGGGTGATTGCAAGAGTGCATGGGTAGTCTTTGAAGGAAATGTATGAGTGCATGGGTAGTGCCTGCATGAATGGTTGAGTGCAAGAGTAGTGCCTGAGTATTTGCATGAGTGCATAGATAGTGTCTGGGTGATTGGAGGAGTGCATGAGTAGTGCCTGAGTGACTTCATGAGTACAAGAGTAATATTTGGGTGCTTAGATCAGTGCATGGGTAGTGCCTGAGTAAAAGGATGACTGCAAGAGTAATGCCTGGGTCATTGGATAAGTGCATAGGTAGTGCCTGAGAGAATGGATGAGTGCATGGTTAGTGCTTGAGTGCATGGTTGAGTACAAGAATAGTGCCTGAGCGATTGCATGAGTGCATGGGTAATGCCTAGGTGATTGCGTAAGTGCAGGGGTACTGCCTGGGTAATTGGATGAGTGCATGGGTAGTACCTGAGTAACTTCATGAGTACAAGAGTAATGTTTGGGTCTTTAGATCAGTGCATGGGTAGTGCCATAAAGGATGAGTGCAAGAGGAATGCCTGAGTGATTGTATGAGTGCATGGGTAGTGCATGGGTGATTGCAAGAGTGCATGGGTAGTCTTTTAAGGAAATGTATGAGTGTATGGGTACTGCCTGACTGAATGGCTGAGTGCAAGAGTAGTACCTGAGTGATTGCATGAGTGCATAAGTAGTGCATGGGTGATTGCATAAGTTGAGGGGTACTGTCTGGGCGATTGGAGAAGTGCATGGGTAGTGCCTGAGTGACTTCATGAGTACAAGAACAATATCTGGGTACTTAGATCAGTGCATGGGTAATGCCGGAGTAAAAGGATGACTGCAAGAGTAATACCTGGGTCATTGGATGAGTTCATGGGTAGTGTCTGAGTGAAGGGTTGAGTGCAAGAGTAGTGCCTGAGTGATTGCTTAAGTACATAGGTAGTGCCTGGGTGATTTCATGAGTGCAGGGGTAGTGCCCGGGTGATTGTATGAGTGTATAGGTAATATCTGAGTGAAAGTATGAGTGCATGGCTAATGCCTGGGTCATTGAATGAGTGCATGGGTAGTCCTTGAGGGAATGGATGAGTGCATGGATATTGCCTGAGTGTATGGTTTAGTGCAAGAGTAGTGCCTTATTGATTGTATGAGTGCATGGGTAGTTCCCAGCTAATTGCATAAGTGCAGGATTGCTGCCTGGGTGATTGGAGGAGTGTATGGGCAGTGCCTGAGTAACTTCATGAGTGCAAGAGTAATGTTTGGGTACTTAGATCAGTGCATGGGTAGTGCCTAAGTAAAAGGTTGACTGCAAGAATAATGCCTGGGTCATTGAATGAGTGCATAGGTAGTTCCTGGGTGATTGCATGAGTGCATGGGTAGTGCCTGGGTGATTGGATGAGTGCAAGGTAGCACCTGAGTGTATGGTTGAGTGCAAAAGTGGTGCCTGAGTGATTGCATGAGTACATGGGTGGTGCCTGGGATGTTGCATAAGTGCAGGGGTACTTCCTGGTTGATTGGAGGAGTGCATGGGTAGTGCCTGAGTGACTTCATGAGTGCAAGAGTAATGTCTGGATGCTTAGATCAGTTCATGGCAGGTGCCTGAGTAAAAGGAGGACTGCAAGAGTAATGCCTGGGTCATTTGATGAATGCATAGGTAGTGCCTGGGTGATTTCATGAGTGCATGCGTAGTGCCTGGGTGATTTGATGAGTGTATGGGTAGTGCCTGAGTGGAAGGATGGGTGCAAGGCTAATGCCTGGGTCATTAGATGAGTGCATGGGTAGTGCCAGACTGAATGGTTTAGTGCAAGAGTAGTGCCTGAGTGATTCCATGAGTGCATGGGCTGTGCCTGGATGATTGCATAAATGCAGGGGTACTGTCTGGGTGATTGGATGAATGCATGGGTACTGTCTGAGTGACTTCATGAGTGCTAGGGTAATGTCTGGGTGCTTAGATCAGTGCATGGGTAGTGCCTGAGAAAATAATGACTGCAAATTAATGCCTGGATCATTGGATGTGTGCATGGGTAGTGCCTGAGTGAATAGTTGAGTGCAAGAGTAGTGCCTGAGTGATTGCATGAGTGCATGGGTAGTGCCTGGGTGATTGCATAAGTGCAGGGGTACTGCCTAGGTGATTGGAGGAGTGCATGGGTAGTGCCTGAGTGACTTCATGAGTGCAAGAGTAATGTCTGGGTGCTTAGATCAGTGCATGGGTAGTGCCTAAGTAAAAGGATGACTGCAAGAGTAATGCCTGGGTCATTGGATGAGTGCATATGTAGTGTCTGAGTGAATGGATGACTGCTTGGGTAGTGCCTGAGTGAATGGTTGAGTGCAAGAGTAGTACCCAAGGGAATGCATGAGTGCATAGGTAGTGCCTGGGTGATTGCATAAGTATAGGGGTACTGTCTGGGTGATTGGATGAATGCATGGGTAGTGCCTGATTGACTTCATGAGTGCAAGAGTAATGTCTGGGTACTTAGATCAGTGCATAGGTAGTGCTTGAGTAAAAGGATTACTGCAAGAGTAATGCCTAGGTCATTGTATGAGTGCATGGCTAGTGGCTGAGAGAATGGATAAGTGCATGGGTACTGCCTGGGTGATTGCATAAGTACACGAGTAGTGCCTGGGTGATTGCATGAGTGCATGGGTAGTGCCTGGGTGGTTGCAAAAGTGTAGGGGTAGTGCCTGAGTGAATGGATGAGTGCATGGGTAGTGCCTGAGTAAATGGTTGAGTGCAAAAGTAGGACCTGAATGATTGCATGAATGCATGCATAGTGCCTGGGTAAGTGTATAAGTGCAAGGGTACTGCCTGGGTGATTGGATGAGTGCATGAGTAGTGCCTGAGTGACTTTATGAGTGCAAGGGTAATGACTAGGTGCTTAGATCAGTGCATCAGTGCATGGGTAGTGCCTGAGTAAAATAATTACTGCAAGAATAATCCTTAGGTCATTGGATGAGTGCATGGGTAGTGCCTGAATGATTGCATAAGTACATGGGTAATGCCTGGGTGATTGCATGAGTGCAGGGGTAGTGCCTCAGTGATTGTATGAGTGCATGGGAAGTACCTGAGTGAAAGTATGAGTGCAAGGTTAATGCCTGGGTCATTGGATGAGTGTATGGGTAGTCCTTGAGGAAATGGATGAGTGCATGGATAGTGCCTGAGTAAATGGTAGAGTGCAAGAGTAGTGCCTGAGTGAATATATAAGTGCATGGGTAGTGCCTGAGGGAATGGATGAGTGCATGGGTAGTGCCTGAGTGAATGCGTGAGTGCACGAGTTGTGCCTGAGTAATTGTGTGAGTGCATGGGCACTGCCAGGGTGATTGCATAAGTGCAGGGGTAATGTCTAGGTGATTGGATGAGTGCGTAGGATGTGCCTGAGTGACTTTATGATTGCAACGGCAATGACTAGTTGCTTAGATCATTGCACCGGTACTGCCAGAGTAAAAGGATGACTGCAAGAGTAATACCTGGGTCATTGGATGAGTGCATGGGTAGTGCCTAAGTGAATAATTGAGTGCAAAAGTAGTGCCTAAGTCATTGCATGAATGCATAGGTAATGCCAGGGTGATTGCATGAATGCAGGGGTAGTGCCTGGGTCATTGGATGAGTGCATAGGAAGTACCTGAGTGAAAGTATGAGTGCATGGGTAGTCCTTTAGGGAATGGATGAGTGCATAGGTAGTGCCTGTGACAATGCTTGAGTGCAAGAGGGGCACCTGAATGATTGCATAAGTACATAGGTAGTGCCTTGGTGACTGAATGAGTGCAGGGGTAGTGCCTTGGTGATTGTATTAGTGAATAGGAACTACCTGAGAGAAAGTATGAGTGCAAGGATAATGCCTGGCTGATTGGATGAGTGTATGGGTAGTGCCTGAGTGAATGGTTGAGTGCACAGGTAGTGCCTGAGTGAATGGTTGAGTGCAAGAGTAGTGGCTGACTGATTGCATAACTGCATGGGTAGTGCCTGGGTGATTGCATGAGTACGTGGGTAGTGCCTGGGTGATTGCATGAGTGCAGGAGTAGTGCCAGAGTGAATGGCTGAGTGCACAGGTAGTACCTGAGTGAATGGTTGAGTGCAAGAGTAGTACCTGAGTGATTGCATGACTGCATGAGTAGTGCCTGGGTGAATGCATGACTCCATGGGTAGTGCCTGGGTGATTGCATGAGTGCAGGAATAGTGCGTGGGTGATTCGATGAGTGCATAATAAGTACTTAAGTGGAAGCATGGGTCCAAAGGGAATGCCTAGGTCATTGGATCAGTGCATCAGTAGTGCCTGAGTAAATGGATGAGTGCAAGAGTAGTGCCTGAGTAATTATGTGAGTGCATGGGCACTGCCTGGGTGATTGGATGAGTGCATGGGTAGTGCCTAAGTGAGTTTATGAGTGCAACAGTAATGACTGGGTGGTTAGATCAGTGCATGGGTACTGCCTGAGTAAAAGCATGACTGCAAGAATAATGCCTGAGTCATTGGATGAGTGCATGGGTAGTGCCTAAGTGAACGGTTGAGTGTAATAATAGTGCCTAAGTAATTGCATGAGTGCATGGGTAGTACGTGGGTGATTGCATGAGTGCAGGGGTAGTGCCATGCTGATTGGATGAGTGCATTGTGCTCGTTTTTTTTCCTTTCTGTGCCCCCTTGATGCCCTGATTGTGCTCGTTTTCCCTTCTGTGCCTGTTTCCCGCTGCTGCGCCCCTGCGGCCCCGCCCCCTCACTGCCCATTCGCTGCCCCATTCCCTGCTCCTCCCTCCCACCTCTCCATTTATGGCGGACGCTGTGCGGCCGCGCAGCGGACATGCGCAGCGGGCGCGCCTAATGCAAGCCCGTCTGCGCCCGTCCGCGCCGTGACCGCGCCCAGCGCCAGACCCCCTGGTCCGGGCATCCCCCGCGCCCGCCACATCAACAGACGCCGATACGACGCCAGCACCCTCCACGCACTCAACCCCGGAAAAGATCACGCCTGCTACCAGGCCACCCCGAAGCGCACCCAAGGGCCCTTCACCTGCCGGAACTGCAGCTTCGCCAGCACCCGCCCCGCCAAACCACCGCCCAGGAAAGAACCCAACTACCTCAGATGCATCCTCCTCAACACCCGCTCCGCCCGCAAACATGCCATCGAACTCTGGGACCTTCTCGACTCAACCTCCCCAGACGTCGCATTCCTGACGGAGACCTGGCTGAATCCCGCTTCAGCCCCCGACATCGCCATTGCCATCCCGGACGGATACAAGATCACCCGCAGGGACCGCACCAACGGAGTCGGAGGAGGCATCGCCATCGTCCACAGGAACACCCTCAGAGTCTCAACCAACACCGACGACACCCTCAGCACCGCCGAACACATGCACTTCCAGATCCACACCGATCCCAACACCACCCTCAGAGGAACCCTCATCTACAGACCCCCAGACCCCGACCACAGTTCAGCGATTCCATCGCTGACTTCGTCAGCACACACGCCATCGCCTCCACGGACTACATCCTCCTCGGGGACCTGAACTTCCACCTCGAGAACAACAAGGACACCAACTCCACCACCCTGATCGACAACCTCGCCACCCTCGGACTCAGACAGCTCGTGACTACACCCACCCACGCCGCCGGCCACACGCTCGACTCCTCTTTTCCGCAAGCCCACACGTCTCCTTCAACCACACCTCCGAACCCCACTGGACTGACCACCACTGCATCCACTTCACCTACAGGAAGCCCACCACGCACCACCGCACCGAACAAATGCCTCGCCGCTGCTGGAGCAGAGTCACGGAAGACCAGCTAACCACAACCCTCACCCTGAGCCCACCCGCCGAACCCTCCGACCCCGACACCGCCGCCCGCAACCTCAGACAGTGGATCGACGACTGCGCCAACACCCTCGCCCCGCTCAAGAATCCGCCCAACAGCCACACCAGCAAGAAAGCCACCTGGTTCACCGAAGACCTCCAGGCCTCCAAACGAACATGCCGAAAACTGAGAAGATCTGGCTCCACGAACGGACAGCGGACAGCTACGCCGCCCACAAGAGCGCCACCCGCAGTCACCATCACCTCATCAGATCCGCCAAAAGGGCCTCACTCAAAGACCGCCTAGACAACAACGCACACAACAGCAAAGAGCTCTTCAACATCGTGAAGGAACTCTCCAACCCCAGCTCCAACACCAACAACATCCAGCCGTCGCGAGACCTGTGCGACTCACTGGCCACCTTCTTCCACCGCAAAATCGCCGACATCCACGACAGCTTCAACACCACGACCGCCCCGGCAACCACCGAGACCACTGCCCCCACAACCACCAACCGCCTGCTCTCCTGGACCAACATCAATGACGAGGACACCAGCGAGATCATGAACACCATCCACTCCGGTTCACCGCTAGACCCGTGCCCTCACCACATCTTCAACAAAGCCAGTACAGCCATCGCGCCCCATCTCCGGAAAATAATCAACATCTCCTTCGAGACAGTAACCTTCCCGGAAAGCTGGAAGCACGCCGAGATCACCGCCTTACTCAAGAAACCCAAGGCAGACCCCAAGGACCTCAAGAACTTCCGACCCATCTCTCTGCTCCCGTTCCCCGCGAAGGTCACCGAGAAAATCGTCAACAAACAACTGACCCGCTACCTCGAGGAGAACAACATCCTGGACCCTTCCCAGTCCGGCTTCCGCAGCAACCACAGCACCGAAACCGCCCTCATCGCCGCCACCGATGACATCAGGACCCTGCTAGACAACGGAGAAACAGCAGCCCTCATCCTCCTGGACCTATCAGCCGCCTTCGACACGGTCTGCCACCACACACTACGAACACGCCTTCACGACGCCGGGATCCAAGAGAAGGCCCTGGACTGGACCACATCCTTCCTTTCCGGCAGAACACAAAGCGTCCGCCTCGCCCCCTTCCGATCCAAGGCCACCAAGATCATCTGCGGCGTACCCCAAGGCTCCTCCCTCAGCCCAAGGCTGTTCAACATCTACATGGCACCCACGTCGCCCGACAGCACAACCTCAACATCATCTCCTACGCCGACGACACCCAGCTGATCCTCTCCCTCACCAAATACCCTCACACCGTCAAAGCCCACCTCCACGAAGGAATGAAGGCCGTCGCCGAATGGATGAGGACCAGCCGCCTGAAGCTGAACTCGGACAAGACGGAGGTCCTCATCCTTGGTTCCAACCCTTCAGCCTGGGACGACTCCTGGTGGCCAACATCACTGGGAACAGCCCCGCCACCCACCGACCACGTACGCAACCTAGGGGTCATCCTCGACCCCACCCTCTCCATGACTAAGCAGGTCAACGCCGTTTCCTCATCCTGCTTCAACATCCTCCGAATGCTCCGCAGGATCTTCAAGTGGATCCCCACCGAAACAAGAAAAACAGTCACCCAGGCCCTCGTCACCAGCAGGCTGGACTACGGAAACGCCCTCTACGCAGGAACGACGGCTAAGCTCCTGAGACGGCTGCAACGCATCCAGAACGCCTCTGCACGTCTTATCCTCGACATCCCCCGACGCAGCCACATCACACCCCACCTGAGAGACCTGCACTGGCTCCCTGTCAACAAGAGGATAACCTTCAAGCTCCTCACCCACGCACACAAAGCACTCCACAACTCCGGACCAGCCTACCTCAACAGACGACTCAGCTTCTACACCCCCACCCGCCAGCTCCGCTCGACCAGCCTCGCCCTCGCCACAGTCCCCCGCATCCGGAAAACGACCGCCGGCGGCAGATCCTTCTCCCACCTCGCCGCCAAGACCTGGAACACCCTCCCCACCAACCTCCGACAGACCCAAGACCTACTGGCCTTCAGAAGACTCCTCAAGACCTGGCTCTTTGATCAGTAGCAGCACCACCCCCCTCTTCCCCCAGCGCCTTGAGACCCTCGCGGGTATGTAGTGCGCTTTATAAGTGACATGATTGATTGATTGATTGATTACCTGAGTGAAAGTATGAGTGCAATGCCAATGCCTGGATCATTGGATGAGTGCATGGGTAGTCCTTTTTTTTAAAAACAATTATTTATTTTAGTCAAATATAGTGTACATCACAGTCTTTAAGGCTGATAATTACAGATATAAGAAAAATTTGCATATACATCATTTTTGTCTCGTAGATGCAAAGGAGAGAAATGTAGGGAATGAGTCATTGATAATGCAATATCATGTTATAACAAATCAATTCCTTCTTAGTACAGTCACATGACACATGGCACATTATAATTGATTTTTGGGTAAATAAGCTACAATACAGTATACATGACATCTATCTTGGAATTAATGGAGAAAAGGACAGTAGTATTTACAAGAGGGTCATTCGAAAGCAGCATATTGTTATCTTAAGGCACTTTACGTCACAGTAGTACTGAATTTGTTATGAAGGAGGGGAGGAAAAGAAGACAGAGCCAACATTAAGATCCCACCTCCAACAGTGTATCAGATGCAGCCTCCGCAGCTCGCGCCAGAAGGTAGCTCTGGAGAGGGTCCCATATATCCTTGGGCCTAGAAGCACGTGGGAGCGTTTCAGCATATGTAGTCAGCTGCTCCTGGCAGTATATTAAGTCATCAAGCCACACCTTGAATTTTGGGGCTCGCCCCCTACCCCATCTACAAGCTACTCTACTCTTAGCCAGCAATAGTGATATAGTAATGTATTGGCGGTATAACTTGAGGACCTGTTCGGTGTAGCCCAAAAGAGCAGTTAGGGGACTGCACTCCAGCGAGACAGATGTCATCCTCTCCAAGGCATCGAAGACCTGCACCCAGTATTCTTGTACCCATGGACATTCCCAGGCTAAATGCAGGAAACCAGCCCCCGGGCTGTTACATCTCTCACAGCAATCTGTTTCTTTCAATTTGAACTGAAACATTTTGACAGGGGTGTAGTATAAGCGCAGCCGGAACTTATAGTGTATAATACGTAATCTACAGCTAGCAGAAATTTGTGCAGTTTGTAGACAGCAATATTTCCATTGTTCATCCGCTATTTCATTCCCTAGATCTGTGTTCCAATGTGTACGAGAGGTGTTAGGGGACTCTGGCTGTTGGGTGCGTATATTGTGATAGAGTGTAGAGACCAAGTGTCCCGGAGCTGTGGCTCCTAGCATCTGTTGTAGAGGTGCAAGGCTTGTGGGTTCCCGAGGGAATTCTGGAACAATAGAGCGTATTCCCTGCTGGAGACGGACATATAGAAAGATGTCAAGGGAGGAGGGTTGCATCTCGTGAAAAAAATGGTCAGAGGAGCGGAATGTACCATTATGAAAGAGATCTCCCCATTTGGTAATGTTGGTGCGCTCACATACTTTGAGAAAGTCCTTTTCTTGAAGTAGGGGCATTCGGGGGTGATATGACAGGGGAAGCAACGGTGAGTACAACATGGGAGATTTAAGGAGACCTAAGATGCGATGCCATGCATCAACCATGCCCGTGATAGTAGTGGGTGCTATGTCTCGTGTGCGAATGGGTGCATGCAGCATCCCAACCAAGGGGATAGGGTCAGCCAGCCAGTGCTCCGCCGCCACCTGTGGCATGTACCTGGGGGGATTGATCCAGTAGTAGGCATAATGAGCTTGTGCACATGTAAAATATAATTCGAAATCTGGAATATAGAATCCTCCCTGCGCGTAGGGTCTCGTGAGTATCGACCATTGTATCCGCGGCTGTTTACCACCCCAGAACAATCTTATCATTTCTGTGCGAAGTGTCTTGAAAAAATAGCGGCCCAGATTATAAGGTATATTCATGAATAAATATAAGAGATGCGGAAGCACCACCATTTTTATTAAGGAATCTCGACCTGCGAGCGAGAGAGGCAGGGAAATCCAATGGGTGACCCTGCTTGTGAGACGGTCCATAGTTGTACCATAATTGAGATGTATCAATTCTTCCCTGTCTCCAGAGATTCGGATCCCTAGATAACGCAGGTCAGTATCGCACCATTCCAGCGGGAAATCCAGGGGAAATCTAGTGACCGCGGATGTTAAGGGGAATATTTGTGACTTCCCCCAATTGATATGAACCCCGGAGAGTTTCCCAAAAATGATGAATTCCCGCAGCAGAGGATTAATATTTTGCTGAGGGTCTCTTACATAAAGGGTAATATCGTCCGCATAGAGGGATATCAGGATATGGCGTAAGTTACATCGAAGTGCCTTGTCCTGGTGGTGCTGTCGCAACTTGGACGCCAAGGGTTCGATCGCGAGGGCGAATAATAGGGGAGATAACGGGCATCCTTGCCGGGTGCCTCTCGAGATGGGGAATGCAGATGATAAATGACCGTTTATTAACACTTTAGCCGTGGGGCATTGATACAGTAATCGTATCCAGGACTGGAAGAGGGGGGAAAGCCCATGCGTTGTAGTACTCCAAGGAGGTAATCCCATTCCACTGAATCAAATGCCTTGGTGGCATCTAAAAACACTGCAGCCAGTGGCAGTTCGGGAGCTACGTTCTGGAGAATAGGGTGCGGAGATTGTGTGTGGTGGCACGTCCGGGGACGAAGCCCGATTGATCAGGGAGGACAAGTTTGTCCATTAAAAGGGTTAAATGGTTAGCAATGACTTTAGCCAAAATTTTCGTGTCACAATTTATGAGCGATAGCGGTCTATATGAGTCACATGAAACTGGAGATTTACCAGGCTTCAAAAGGGAAGTGATGAGCGCCTCCCTCATGGATGGGGGAAGCGTGCCCATTTCCAGGGATGCTTCATAAAGCTCCTTCAGAATTGGGGCCATCAAGTCTATATAATTCGGCAGGAAGGCCGTCCAGACCAGGTGCCTTGCCAGATTTCATCTGCATTCGCCTCGCGGATTTCGTCGATTTCAAAAGGGGCGCATAAGAACTCCCGCTGTGAATCACCCAACCATCCGAGCGCTACGTCACCTAGGAAGCTGTCAAGCTCAAAATCGTCTCTCCGTTGCGAGGTATATAGCGTGGAGTAGTGCGTGGTAAATGTTGCAAGTATATCAGCCGTATCTCGGTGCATCACCTCCCCAGGCCCCACAACTTCCAGTATGTAGTTAGAGAATCGTGGCCGCTTTATCACCTCAGCTTGTGCTTTCCCAGGTCCTTCGCCCTCTCCATACCTGTGAGCCACCCAGTATTTCCCCCTAAATTTTGTCTCATGCGCTGCGGTCTCAGCGTAGTCCGATAATTTTTCTCGAAATTCATGTTGCGTCTGTCCCTCTCCCCCTGCGGCCAGTTGTGTCTCTAGCGTTCTGAGGTCCTTCTCCAGCTTCCACAGTGTGCCCTGTATATCTCTAAGTACCCCCAAAGCTTTTGGAGATGCAAAACCCTCTGATTGTGACCTTAAAGGCCTCCCATAAAGTTTCCACACTGTCCACAGATCCCTTATTTCTCTGAAAAAAATCTTGAATTTCCTCACCTAACTCACTATGGAAAGCTGCATCTAATAATGCTGTAGGTTGCAGTATCCAGCTACATCTTGGTACATCATACCCCGGTGGTGTAAACATGAGTTTCACGGGAGAGTGGTCAGAGAAGGTCCTAGCTAAATGTGTGACATCTCGTATAGATTGCCCTAGGCCACGTGAGAGTAGGCAATAATCTATCCGAGCCCAAGTTGCTGCCTGTGTTGTAAAGTGTGTACCTTCCCTTGCACTAGGGTGAAGATGGCGCCAGGCATCAATTAAGCCTCCTTCCTCTAATATCCCCTGTAGGACTGCCTGAGATTTATTATAATGATGTGATGCGGTGTTGGACCTATCTGCTGCCGGATTAAGGGCCACATTAAAGTCTCCCCCCCAAATTATGTGGGTAGAGCCTATGCCCACAATCTTTCCCCAGAGGCTGGTAAAGAAGTCAGGAGTGTCGACATTAGGGCCATAGCAACATACCAAAGTGACCGAGTCCATACCCAGTCATCCCCATGCAATTGTGTACCTCCCATATTGATCCATGATCGTACTAGCTGGTGTAAAAGGTGTCCGCTTTTTAACTAGAATTGTGGTGCCTCTTGCATAGGAGGAATATGAAGAGAATATCCTATAATCTGCCCATTTGCTGGCAGACGTGGTGGGCTGCTGTGGGTTAATGTGGGTTTCCTGGAGCATGACAATGTTTATCTGGTGACGGTCTAAGTAAGCTAGTATCTGTCGGCATTTCCGCGGGTCACCCAGCCCTCGGACGTTCCAAGATAGTATCCGTAGATGTTGTTTAGTGGACGAATCAGCCATACTCCCCATTAGTGTAGAAATAATGACAGTGCTTGTCTGTACTTATTGCAGAGAGAACAAGAAGATAATCACAGTTGTGTCTGCTTTGCTATAGCGCATACACAGTGAAAGTCTTACCAACAAACCCCCCCACCACCCCCACCCACTGAAGCATCCCAATCATGCCAGACGTGTCTGCCCCTCCCCCTCCCTATTCCCTCAAACAAAAGTCCAATATCAAACAGTACAATACTATTCGAGTTATTCAAAGTTAAGAAAAAGAAAGGGGGATCTCCCGTAAGGGGGAAACTCCTAGGCGGCACACAGGTACCCCTCGCCCTCAAGGGGTAGCGAGATGGAGACTTCGACCCCTACTAGGGTATGAGGGTGCCTGGTGACATTTATCTCATGTTACCCGTCGTGTGGCGTAACTGGCCAAAGTATGCAGGCATCCCACGATAATGGGATCATAGTACAGTAGCGTCCGTTGCTTCCCATCAGTTGAGTGTCTCTGGGCCCCAGTAATGGGCGCGCATCTTCTTCCTGTTTAACCGATCATTCCATATTCGGTGAGGACGATCTTGGCGCGGCATCTGGAGCGATTGTAGTAGCATTCTGGCGCTTGAGATGTTTCAAAAATTCTTCGACTTGTTGTGGTTTCGTGTAAAACATCTGTTTACCTTGATGAGTAACTCGAAGACGGGCTGGATACATTAGGGCATAGTCTATTTGGGCTTGTCGTAGCTTCTGTTTAACAGGAAGAAACTTGCGCCTCTCCTCCTGCATGGCTGCTGTGAAGTCGGGATATCTGGTGAATGGTACTCCCTCAAAATGCAGTTGTTTCTTTCCCCGTGCCACTTTAAGGACGATGTCGTGGTCCCTGTAATTCAGGAGGCATGCGATGATGGGTCGAGGCATGCTGCCGGGTGGAGGTCTCGGGCCCAAAGAGCGGTGGGCCCATTCGACTATGAAGTGAGGGGAGAGAGATTCCGCCCCCACTACTGCCAGTAGCAACTTTTCTATGTAATCTTCCATTTTGCCCGTATTTGTACTTTCTGGAATGCCTAGGACTCGAATGTTGTTCTGTCTGCTTCTCGCTTCAATATCCTCATTCTTTGCAGCAATTATTTTCAGTAGTTTGTCCATTTGCGACACAGAATTTTTAATATGAGAGGTGGCATCCTCAGCATCAGAGATGCGGCGCTCTGTCTCCTTTATGCGCTCTTCGTGGCCATCTATTTTATGGACAATAGCATCCATGCTATTTCCCATCCATATCCTATATCCATCCATTTTGTCAGAGATGGTTGCTAGGCCTTGCCTGACCTCCAGTAGGATTGCTTTCATGTCCTCGCTCTGGGAGGGAGGTGGTTCTTGCACTGACATTTCGGCACCACCCTCTGCCTCTGTCTGCTGCAGGCGGGCGCTTTTTTTAGCGTCAAAGGTGAGTCGTGGCTGTCTCGCGTCAGGTTTCACCATTATTAGCGCACAACAATCTTGTGTATGGTACTTGTCACTGGGTGGGGGGTATTTGAGCGCCTGACACCGGTAAGCACACTATTTATTATCTGCTCCACAGTGAAGGATGCTGCAGAGACGCTTCACAGGCCGTAATTTGACAATGCGATCAACTAGGGAGTAACTGTTAGCCACCTCGCTGATGCTGCAAGTCTCTCCAACTTTCAATAATGCCCATTTAGATTTGCGCGCGTCTGCGTGCTCTTCTATGGATGGATGAGCTCTTGCGCTAATTAGGAAATTTCCCTTGTGACGCTGTGTAGCTAGATTATTCTAAGCACCTCGCCCTGTAGCGCCTATCACAGGTTGCCTGTCGCCATGGTCTAACTTTGGCGAAATGCACAGCAGGTTCTTAGGACGCGCAATAATGTTCAGCAGGGCGCAAATCTTAACCGACGTTGAGTGCGGTTAGTCCGTCTATACTAGTGACATCCACAGCATATAAACTACACTCAGCTGTGCAGGATATGCATCAAGAGCGCCGCCCCTTATGGCCGATCTGCCACCCGCGTGGCCTGGTTTAAAATGGCGCCTCACACCGGGAGATTATCCGGAAGGCCGCCTCATGGGGATGCAGCAGCCGTCGCCCCCAGCCTCAGTCGCTCTCCTTGTGCAACAGGCACCGACAGGGTAGCACTCACCGCACCTCAGCTTCTGATACCAGCAGCGCGAAGGCCCACCCGCCACGTGGGGACCGCGGTCCTTGCATAGCAGTCAATGCCCAGTAGCAGTTCCAGGCTGCACGGGACCTCGCAGCGGTGGATGCAGCAACCGCCGATCGCAGCGCTGAACAATGACAGATATATGGCAAACCCGCGTTGCTTGTTCCCAATGTCTTGGGCACCAAAGATCGATGGTTATTCGGCAGTTATTGCCATCTGGGCAAGGATTATTTGCAGGATATTGGCACCAGGCTGCGGGAGCCTCACGTCAGGACGGCCATTCCGCTCGTGCGCCACCTAGCGCCCTTGTGCATGGGTAGTCCTTGAGGAAATAGATGAGTGCATAGGTAGTGCCTGTGTGAATGCTTGAGTGCAAGAGTAGTGCCTGAATTGTTGAATAAGTATAAAGGTAGTGCCTGGGCAATTCAATGAGTGTAGTGTTAGCGCCTTGGTGATTGTATTAGTGCATGGGAAGTACCTGAGTAAAAGTATGAGTGCAAGGATAATGCCTCACTGATTGGATGAGTGTATGGGTAGTGCCTGAGTGAATGGTTGAGTGCACGGGTACTGTCTGAGTGAATGGTTGAGTGCGAGAGTAGTAGCTGAGTGATTGCATGACTGCATGGGTAGTGCCTAAGCGATTACATGAGTGCATGGGTAGTGTCTGGGTGATTGCATGAGTGCAGGAGTAGTGCCTGAGTGAATGGATGAGTGCATGGGTACTGCCTGAGTAAATGGTTGAATGCAAGAGTAGTGCCTGGGTGATTGGATGACTGCATGGGCAGTGCCTGGGTGATTGCATAAGTGTAGAGGTACTGCCTGGGTGATTGGATGAGAGCATGGGTAGCCCCTGTGTGAAAGAAATAATGCAAGTGTAATGACTGTGTTTTCCTATTAGTGCAAGACTTGTGATTCAGAGAATGGATAAGTGCATGGGTAGTGTCTATGTGAAAGTATGACTACCTGCCTGATTACATGAGCAACATAATGATAATTTTAAAGTAGTCTAAAGGATCAACATTATTTATATTAGAAACAAATGACATATAATTAAACTTTAGACATTGTTTCATGCTATTATGCATATTATATTATGTATTCTTACCTTTTAAGTACTTTAGATGCATTACTCAGTAGAAGTATTTTAGAGTAGTATTCTCCTAAACAGCATTAAAACTCTTTTCAAACTTCAACAGTACCTACTATAAAGAAGAAGAAAAACTGTTATTTAATAATAATATATTACAGAAATTATAATATATTTTTCAGAACTCAACATAAATTTAGAATTACATAACATTTTTAGATTCCCTTTTTTGCTGTTCTCAGATTCCACTTAACTTCACCATACACAGTGATTTCAATGAGTATCATCATTGAACAGCGGGGAAAAATACAACCGAATTGATTGTAGAAAAAAAAACAAATCAGTGTAGAGCATCATTTTCAAAATGTGTAGCTATGTGTTTTTATATCTACACTTTGTTAATTACTTCCTTCATCTACATTAACTCTATTATTTATTTCAGAATACATTTGCCAAAATGTAGACTCTCATTTACATCTGGTACAATATAGACAACAAATATATAAAGTATTTTCTTTTAAACACAATTTTCCAAATGCAATATCAATTAGCGCAAATAATATTCCAAACACTAATTATAAATACTAATAGTTTGCAGTCCTGTCTACTTTCTGTTCACATCTTCCCAATAGACTGAATAATGTGCTCAAAACTTTGGCTTCAAAAATAACAACTATGAATATGGTAATTCATAAGGCAATCTAGGTTTGAATTCGAAGTGTGCATCATTGCAATGTGTCCATCCTTTATTACACTTTAAATACAAAGTATAGTGTCCAGATGTTGTAGTAGGTCCATCATGAAAAATAATAGCCACTGATGTAAAAGTTCTTCCTGAAATAGATATTTGACTTCCTTTAAAATTAGAAATTTTTGTTTGCAATTTTCTTCCATTTGCTTTATAACGTTGTAGCATTAAAATTAGATAGTTTCCAAATCTTTCTATATGTAATGTAGACAACATCTCTGATCTACAATGCAAACATCTCATGTCCTGATTAGCTGCTTTTATCAATTTGTTACAAGGTACTGATTTGCAGTCTGGTATTGTCAAGTATATGAATCGTTTTGTTTGTATTTCACTGGTAGAAGTAAATGAACACTCTTCATATTTATGATCCCATCTGTAACTTAGTCCAAATAAGTTTTCAATCTGTATTCCTTCTTCTTCTAATACTCCAAGCATAAGCATTAGAAATTCTTGTGCATCTTGTTGTATATTGAGAGTAAGTGTCAAAGAACCAGTACATTTATCCAAAAGATGCCGAACGGCAGAAGCAGAATGCATTTTACTTCTGTCAGTTACCAACTGTTGAAATACATTATGTAGTAAAGAACAGAATCTTTATTCACGATTTCTCATGATTTCATGATGAAGATCTTGTAGATAAAACACAACATTCAGAATCACATTAGCATAACAGTTGATACCTGAACTATTTTCCAACTGGTATCCTACAATGTCATCAACACTTTCTATTTTCTTTTTCTTTATGCCTTCAAATTTCTCTTCATTTGTTTTATTTTTTTGAACCTCAATTGCATCTTTGACATATTTCTGTTTTGGACACACTACACATTTCTCATATGTGGGATATTCACCTAAATCAGGAGCATAAAGTCTTCTTAAATGATTGTACTCTCTTACACAATTTGCATCAGCACTAATCCTTTACTCTTCAAAATCTATCAAATACAAACCAGACAATGTTCTTACTCGAGACAATGCAACGTATGTCAATTCTCTCTTTGAAAACTGTACTTCTGATATTTACAAAAGCAGTGTCTATACTTAAACCTTGAGATTTATGAATAGTTACTGCATATGCTAAAGACAGAGGAAGCTGTTTTCTGCGAACATAAGAAACATGTACAAGCAAAAAACGTACAACACAATGCCCAATCTGTTCTTACTTCTTTAATCTGATCAAATTTCATAATCAAAAATTCTATTCCATCTCTGTTCTGAAATTTTACAAAACCAACAACTTTTCCCATTGCTCCAATCACTAAACCTTCTTCTAACATTCAAATTACGCTGTAAAATTACCTTGACAGTTTATACATACATGGAAAGTCTTTTCTAAGCCTGCAGTTTTAGATACAGACTTTTCCAAAGAATCCAATTTAACCATGTAGTTTCTCTATAAGAAGAATAGTCACTCCCTGGTGTTCAATTTTATCAATAGCTTCAATTTCCACTATTTCTTCTTTTTCCAGCTTGAGAAGTTGTTGATTAAATATAGAACACTCTAGCAGTGTAGGCATTAAGCAAACTATAGGCTGCTTTCCTCCAAGCATATTGTACATTACTTCAGCTGCTGTGTTTCCAGCTGTAAACAAGTTCCTTAGTAGCCGACTTTCTAAAGCTTGTTTACCATGTTTTATTAGGACACCGATTCTTATGTCTTGAAGAATATTTCCATAATTTTCATCATTTGCTTGTCGCATATTCTTAACAAGTTCTTTATATTCAAAATGTAACCAAATGTTCACATTTCCAATACTTCCCAAAGATTTCCTAGTGTCTTCATGGAAAAGTGTTTTAAAAACAGGTTGTCCTTTTTCAGGAGTAAGTTGTAGTACCTCTCCGGATACAATTAAATGTTTTCCTCCAAACAGAACATCGTAATCTGTTTTTAAAATCTGTTGCATTCTTAAATGTACAAAGGCAAGCATTAAGTTTGAGACCATGCTCACCTCATCAATGATTAAAAGTTTCAATTTCTTCAGAACTCTTGAGACTTCATAACAAGCTTGTCCAGATAGCTTCTCGATATTCCAATTTATTATCATGTTCAACTGGTAGCATAAGTAATCGATGTAAAGTAATCTCTTTAATGTTGTGAGCTGCTAATCCAGTTGGAGCTGTTACAACACAAGATAAACGTGATTCTGTGGTTTTGTGTAGATAACTGGTCAAAACTTTAATTAAGAAACTTTTTCCTGTTCCAGCTTGACCACTGATGTACAGTAGAATAGGTTTAAATGATGAACATTGGCATCCTTGTTTTTCGTGCAGCAATTCATGTTGTATTTGTTGTTTGACTTTTAGATATATTTCTTTCTGTTCAATATTTAGTAGTTCTTCTAACTTTTCCAATTGAATAATATCCTGTTGTGCTGTGTTGCATTGCAGTTTCTACTTCATTCATGGCTATTGCTGCTTCATTTTCGACAAATGGTTGTCCCAGTGGATCTTGACTCAGTGAACCAGAACTTTCTCTAGCTATTTCAGCTGCAATAGTAGGTTGTTGTCCAATCTCATCATTTAACATTTGTAGATATATATAGGAAACATTGTGCACTGAATGCTATCTTTACTTGCATTAAAGGAATATTCATAGCAGTCAAAATCTCCTAGTAATTCCGTTTTACTACACCAAAGCTTGAACAGTTGCAGAAGTGCTAAATAGAAATCTTACCTCTTATCTGGACTTTTGCAACTGAGTTTTCTGTGAATAATAAGATTTCCTTTTGCATGTTTTACCAAACATCCGTCACATCCAATTACTGCATATTTTTCTTCTTTTATATTTTCTGCAACTTTTCTTTTAAAGCTGAAATGTTGAAGTATTTCATACAGACATAGGTTTTCAAGATATGGACTCCTTTTGGGATAGTATGTATCCAACATATTAGTTTTAACTATATCTGCACTTTCTGGTTCATTCTGTGCTAAGTATTTGATTTCTTGTAGTGTTTTCAATACTCTATTTCGTGTGGAGGCAAGACCTGAACTTACCCAAATGATTCCTCTTTGACTTTGAATATAAACTGGCAGATCTCAAGCGATCCGAACATTCATAGGATCCAATCTCTCGATGGGACAGCATTTTCAAGGTAAAACTGTACACTTTCTTGCTAAGACTCTTTGCTTGTGAAATTTCTTCCCACATTTCTTTCATCTCTGTCTTTTCAGATTTGGTTATATTTGATGTAACATAGCGAGCAACTAGCAATTGAATTATCTGCAACATATTGAATATCCATGTTTGCATTCCACATTTTCAAAATAACTGGATTGTAGTCATTAATATACTTTGAATCTTCGGTTCTTTTTAAGTTGTATGTATTCTTAGGAGATTTACGAGTTATTGTATGCTTTACTGCTGACAAAAAAACTATTTACTCTTCCTTGAGAAATTATTGGACGTGGAAATCCATAACGACATTTTGTATAAAATTTCCCTTTAGACGTGTATTTTTGTTGACAGTATTTTCCACATCGATGACTTTGAAACCGTAAAACTTGTTGTCTCAAGCTCTTTTCTCCTCCTTCTCTTTGAATGGCACAGGTAACGTACTGTTCAATGAAAGACAAAAACAGTTTCATCAGTATCGGTTCCAAATTTTGGAGTATTGTTTATCCATAATAGCATGTGCATATGAGGAGCACCTCTGGCTTGGTACTCTTCTCGCCAAATGAAATCAGTAACTTCTTCAAGAGGAGGAATATTTTTATTGTAGATAAATGACATCATACTTTGAAACCTATGGTTGAAATACCTGCAGACATTTACAGGATCCAAGGAACAGAGTTCTCCAGGTGTCTTCAATTCAATATTTTTTACACATGAATTTGCTTCTCGTAGAAATTCAAGTAAATCTTCCCACGCATATTCAGCACAGCTAAGTGTTACAAACCATGTAGGTGTGCCTAAGTTTCTTAACATACATTTGAGTTCACTGTGTCGATGAAACCAATATTCATTGGTACCACGTTGACATGCCATCAAATTAATTAACTGGGATTCTAAATTTCCATCTCTTTTTTGAACTTTGCCCATGAATTCTTTTGCAGAAACATGTGGAAGATGAACTCCTGTTTATAATATGTGGTTCACTGCATGTGAAAATGCAGACAAATCACTTTCAAACAAAAGATGAAATATATATGGAATGCACTGTCGAAATCTCGGATCTTCAGAATACAATCTTGTCGAGGGGCATTCTGAAGCTGGAATCCGTACAGCTCGCTCATCAAATCGTCCACCTTCTCCAGTGGGGAACAGCTGTGGAAAACAACAAGCTTCTAAATTTTTTTCCCTTACACTCATGGGAGTTCCCTTTGCATCCTTCATTTGAATTAATTCAATACTGTTTCCTATCACTTCTTTTGAATGTAGAGGATGTATAGTATAATGTTCATAAATCTCTTCACTCCTAGACTTGTCCACTTTTTCTATTTGGCCACTTGAAATTTCTGTATCATCTTCTACAGTATATTACCTGTTCTTCAACATTTGCATACTTATAATAAATATTATTCTGTACCAGATATAATGAAGCCTTTTGAAGTTTATTAACATCTACAACCACTTGCCATATTTTTCGACTCTTTGTTGGTACACCATTAACTAGAATACCTACAGGCTCATTTTCCTCCCTGTCTACACCAACAGTTTCAATATTTTTCTTAAAATATAAAGGTAAGTACACAACTCTTCCCTTCACACCTCTTTACAAATCTGTTGGGGGCAGCTTACCTGTTCTAATCTCCATACGAACTATAGCCTGAAATGGGTGCACAGATTGAATAAGAATGGACTCATATGTATTCAAATCTGGCAGTTCCGGAGGAATAGCTGCCAACTCTAAGTTGGGTATGTACTGCTTTAGCTGGTATTTTGTTCTCTTATAATTTGTTGTAACAATATTTACAAATACGTTGATCAGTAGCCAACTCAAACCGACCTTCTACCAACAAATAAGCACCAGATTGCTGCCACATATCATTGTTTTCCTTTTCATTTTGTAAATATAAATCAACATTCCAGGTTTGACTTGTATAGTGAGTACTTCGACAACTAATACAAAAATAGTTTGGTTTTTCAGATGATACTGTCTTAAACTTTGTAATTTCTTCTGCAAACTCATCAATACTAATCTCTTTCACCTGTTCTTTAACACCTACACTTATCAAGCTCTCACTTTCTCTACACTCCTCTTGTGAACCAAAAAAATGAAACTGTATAGCATCACAAACTTTTTGTACATCTGATAGTGAACCGTTCAAAAGAGCTGTGTTCATTTCACTTAAACATAATGCAGGACTTTTTACATAGTAGAGTCTCCTTACTAACTTCCGCATTTCTGAGTGGTGTACTACTAACATTCTTAAATGATGAAAAGTACTTTGACACACTTTTCTTGAAAGACAAGCCAGAGAATGACCCTGCAAGTTAGTATATTTTCTTACTTTACATAGATCTAATCCTTCTGTTTAAGACTTTTTGGGCATATCCTCATAAAAAAATTCATAATATGTCAATAGATTCCTGTCGAATACTGCAAATACTACTACAATCCCACTTATATACCAGAGCTTGTGTACCCTTCCCTTGAACTTATTCAGGTATTACTTCTTCCACACTCCTAACAATCATTTTTTCTTTTGGAGTGGGACAACCATCTTTCATCTCATAGCATCGACCACTAGTATCAACTGCATGAACTAATGTGTTCTGTTGAAAATAGCTATCTTCATTAAAGAAATGGCTCAGTACTAAAACTGTGCTTCTATTCACCAGTAAAGGTTTTACAAAAGTTACTTCTATTAACCAGTCTTTTTCTTATTGCATTTCTCCTTCATAAAGTGCATTGTTTTATTCAATGTTTTCATTCTCTTCAATACTAATATAAATAATTTTTGTTTCAATTCAAAAGCATTATCTACTACACTGTTCAGTGTGTTGCTACTTTTTATACGCTGCTGATCTTTTCTAATTTTTCCAATATTTTAATACATTTTGAATTAGTCAATTTCAAAACATTCGTACACATATCTCTATAAATTGTTTTTTATCTTTTTGTGACATGTGTTGTTTTACCAAAAATGAATGCATTGTATTTCTCATTATAAGTGTTCGTGTCCTTGTGCTTTGTTGTAAAACATGTATCTTTCCTTTCATTACTATGGTCTTTCTTTAATCTCTCTGCAACTGTTTCAAGAAATTGTTTAGTACTCTTACCAGAACAGACATTATCCTGAGTAACATTTTGGTCTTTTTGTAGTCCACTCTTTTTACTTTGGTTTAAGTACTTAGGTGGGAGAGGTTTGGCGCAGAGGCCAGGGCGGCTGACTCTGGAGCGTGGGGCTCAAGGTTTGATTCCCAGCGCCGGATGCAGATCAGCTCAGCATCATGTGACTCTGGGCACTTAATCTCCCCAACAGCCCCCAGCGCCTTGAGACCCTTACGGGTGATTAGTTTGCGCTTTACAAGTACCGAGTTATTATTATTCTGTTTTCTTTGTTGTCTTCTCTTTTCATGTTTTCTTGCCATCTTCAGTTTCTAATCCAAACAAAATAATTTTCTGAAAAAAGAAAGAATAGTTTCAATAGTTTCATACATCAATTAATTATTTTAAATTAATGACATGTCAACATTAATAGTAACTAGTAAACAAATAATTACAATTATATTGCTATTCTCTTTATAACAAATAAAAAAAAGGAACAGAAAAAAACAAGAGAAGTTCAGAACAAAAGCAACAGAGATAAGACGGATGAAGAAAGATGCAGCATAAATGTAGAAAGAAGCAACAGAGGTGAAGAAACGGTCAAGAGAAGTGCAGAAAGAAGCAAGAGAACTCCAGAAATGCAAAACAGCAATCTTTGCAATATTACTATTATAAGTCTCACCATGTTCCTAAATATATGCATACATGCATCTCTACCTTTTGCTGCTGGCATCACACATAAGAGAAACATACAAATAGTTCTATACCTGTGTTACACACATCTAGCATCTTCAGATGCACAACACGTATGAGAATATATGTGCAAGTACAGACATTCCTCAGTCACAAGACCATGCAGACCTTAAAACTTCACAGACTGCACTTCCCATTTCAAGCAGACACATAAAATTATGGAGCATATTTCAAATGTACCTTTCCACAGACTCATGTAAAGTAGCCTAATCAGTAATCACTCTACCAACATGTCTTAAACCTCAGTTTTGAGCTGCAGCTTCACCATTCTGCAACTACTTAGGGTGTTGGCACTAGCCAACTATAAAGCAGTAACCCTTTGTATGTGTCTGTTGTAAGTCTCACCATATTCCTGAAATTTACATCCATGTGTCTGCACCTTTCCTAGTGGCATCATATACAAAAGAAACATACAAATAGATGTATACCTGTGTTTTATTTGTCTAGCATATTGCTGTAGCTTACACGCATGTGTCTGTACCTTTGCCAGTGGTGTCATATATAAACGAAATATACAAATAGACATATACCTGTGTTTTATACATCTAGCATCTTCAGATACATAACACGTACAAGAATACATGTGCAAGTAGAGACATACCTCTGGCACACAGTACCATGCAGACCTTAAAACTTCACAGACTGCACTTCCCATTTCAAGCAGACACCTAAAATTATGCAGCGTATTTCAAGTGTACCTTTCCACACACTCATACAATGTAGCCTAATCACTAAACCCTCTACCAACATCTTAAGCCTCACTTTTGAGCTGCAGCTTCACCATTCTGCTACTACTAAGGGGCCGATTCCGATTCGGGCCGGAAAACATACCGACCGACTCGGTATGGGAATATAGTCCGACCGACATGTACCGGCGTTGCCCGACCTGGGTAGTACGATGAAATGCATGTGAATCACGACCGACTCGTACGGAACACAAGCCAAACGACCGAACCGCACGGAAACCAGCTATCCGGCCGGGAAACCACGCGATTCAAACCGACCGACACGCACCAGGAATGAACCCAAACGAAACGTACCCGCGAACTCCGACATGCGCAGTACGATGTTATGCGTGGAAAACCAGACCGAGTCGCACGGAGCTCAAGCCGTACGACCGACACGCATACAAAACGGAGCCGAAGCAACCCAATACTCCGCGACCAACGCGTACGCCGCACATGAAACCCAGCAGAAACACAGCGTGAACGACTCGGAGAAGCTCGCACGAGACAACTGCAGCGTCCTACTCGGTCAGAAGAACGTCTCCTACATGCACAAAAAGTACAAAGGGAAAAATACAAATAGAAAGGGCCAAACAAGCAATTACAAAGCCAATAAATACTGGGGGGAAACATGGAACAAAGACACACCCACTACTCCACCCATATAAAGGCCACAAATCCCTACCATGATCCTTTGCAAATTCAACTGACCTGCCAGCACAGAACACCATCAGACAGCAACCACAGACACACTCACAGCTCATTCATCACACCAGCCACACACCATTAGCACCTCAACAAATAGCACCCTCACATACACCCAGCAAAACCGACACTCACACACCCTCACCTGCACACACACACACATCAATCACCACCACCACCCATCACCATGCCCCCAAAGAAGAATCCAAAGTTCCTAGACAGTGAATTGGAAGTCCTGGTAGATGAGATCCTCAGGGTAGAGCCACAGTTGTTTGGTACATTGGTACAACAGACCCCCATGTCGCAGAAAACCAAGATGTGGGAGAGGATCGTCGACAGGGTCAACGCACAATCACCATGTTTGCGGACAAAGGAAGACATCCAGAACAGGTGGTATGATGTGCGCAGGAGGGTCAGGGACCTACTAAAGAAGGATTACATCGTGAGTCAGCGCACCAGCAGTGGCCCTCCTGCCAAACCACTATACCTCAGGCCCTGGGAGGAGAAGGTGCGGGCCATCCTACCACCAGTGAGCGTATATGGACTATCAAACATCCCAGAGCCTGGTGAGTGCACAACTAATATACACAATATGGTGTGACAATACACACACATCACTGTCAAGGGGATAGTCAAACCATGCACCCTTAGCAAATCCACAGCAACCAAAAGATAATCACCCCAAGATTTGTCTGTCAGTCAGATAATCACAATACATGTCATCTCATAGTGATATGTAACTGTGTCATGATATGTACAAACCTAACTACAAATACAGCAAGGCAGTGGCACAAATATAACCAACAAACACAGTTAGACATTTTGCCACCACTAGAACACCACCTCACAGGAAGCTCACTGAAAGGAAGGAATTCTGGGTATGCTGGTGAAGTCAGTGTAGCCAATAGCATGATGGGAGTTGTAGTCACAGATATTGGTCACACTCACAATTGGCCCATCAACACCACTCTGAACCATGCTCACATCACAGGGAGTGGAAAAGAACTGACAAGATGGCTGACACTGGGTACTGCTGTGGGGAGCACAAGGCCCTGCTGGGAACTGGGCACCAACCAACAGCAGGACACCACTGTCAGCCATCTTGCCATTGCTGTCACACTCACACACAGTGAAGTCCACTCAAAAGGAAGGAAGTATGGGCATGCTGGGAAGGGGGGTGTAGGCAATAGCATGATGGGAGTTGTAGTCACAGATATTGGTCACCCTCACAATTGGCCCATCAACACCACTCTGAACCATGCCCACATCACAGGGAGTGGAAAACAACTGACAAGATGGCTGACACTGGGTACTGCTGTGGGGAACTGGGCCCCAACCAACAGCAGGACACCACTGTCAGCCATCTTGCCATTGCTGTCACACTCACACACAGTGAAGTCCACTCAAAAGGAAGGAAGTATGGGCATGCTGGGAAGGGGGGTGTAGGCAATAGCATGATGGGAGTTGTAGTCACAGATATTGGTCACCCTCACAATTGGCCCATCAACACCACTCTGAACCATGCTCACATCACAGGGAGTGGAAAACAACTGACAAGATGGCTGACACTGGGTACTGCTGTGGGGAGCACAAGCCCCTGCTGGGAACTGTGCACCAACCAACAGCAGGACACCACTGACTGACATCCTGAAAGCCAACTTGCACCCCCTGCAATGGAAGCACGTTCCATGGTGGGATATCTGGCTGGGTGGGAAGGAGGACCCACAGCTCTGACCATAGTTACAAGCAGCTTTTCTCACACACAACCTTAACACAAACTCCACACAACTCACCTGGGAGAATGCAATGGCTCACACTCTAATTAAATATCCCACAAAGAACCACCACCCTGGGTCATGCTGTGTGAAGCACAGGGACACTCTTGGGACTTGTAGCCAAACAAACGCCAGGACAACACTGTCAGCCATCCTGTCAGCACAGGCACACTACCCCACAGGGAAGCAGAGTCAAAAGGAAGGAAGTATGGGCATGCTGGGAAGGGGAGGTGTAGGCAATAGCATGATGGGAGTGGTAGTCACAGCTCAACATCCCCCACCCACATGGCCCAGCAAGCTCACACTGAAGCATGCACACCTCACAGGCAGTGAAAAGCCACTTCAAAGATGTCTGACACTGGCCTCAGCTGTGGAGAGCACAAGGCCCTGCTGGGAACTGTGCAACAACCAACAGCAGGACACCACTGACTGACATCCTGAGAGTCAACCTGCACACACTGCAAGGGTGGCATGCTTCATGGTGGGATAACTGGGCTGGGGGAGAAGGAGGGCCGGATGTCCACCAAATACCACCAATGCTGGCCATGCACACACCTCAACATTCACATTGAAAAGCTTCAGGTTGGCAGGACAATGTGCTACACCAATATCAACCTCTGACTGTGACAACTGAGGACAATGCAATGTACAGGCCCGCATCCAGAGGTACAGTCACAACTGTCAGGTGTGTGAACCATTGATGCCCGTAGAAACATAACATACATTGTGTGTCTCTTCCAAAAACAGGTGATGATGGGGACACAGCAGCAGACGATGAGGAGTCCCTGTCCCAGGCTCCGGGGGACACTGAGCTCACTGGTGTCGAACAGCCTCTGCACTCCTCGGATGGTGAAGACCTACCTGGCACCTCCGGTGTGAGTAATCATGCAGCACCAGCAGGACCAACATCTGCACCCCTGCACCCACCCCTCCAACAACTGCCAACACACAGACCACCCCTGCCAACACGGACAGACCAAGGACCACCGATGACAACAGCACAGGGACCCCGGCCCAACGTGGAGCAATGGACAACGACCCCAGTAACAACCCCCAAGTGGGCCTACGGTCACCTGTGCGTGCCACCACAGGTCCCGCACGTGTCGCCAGGGGTGGTAGACATAGGTCGCTGTTTGCAGAGAGGTCTGGACTGCATGATGACCCACAACTGGCACGCATTGCTGAGGCGTACCAGAATAGCACCGGAGAGGTCAGCCAGGTAGTGGGGATCCTCAAGGACATTCAACAGCAGCAGGCTGCCCATCATGCCTGCTTGGACTCACACATGTCCCGTGTGGAGACACACATGTCCCGTGTGGAGACACACATGTCTGGCATGGAGTCCAAGTGGGACACATTGGAAGAACTGACAGCGGTGCATAGGGACATATTGACATGCCTCCGCCAGATTAGCATCCAACATGGCCACACCTCCCTGTGTGCCCACAACATCTGGTGCTGCAACAACTGCAACTGCCACAGGGAGGGAGGAGGACTCTGGCGGAGAGTCCTCTGCACCGCAGCAGCCTGCACGTGAGGGTCCCCCCGAAAGAAGAGGGGTCATCCGAGGAAGGAAAACTGAGAGGCCGATGGCCATGTACATCCCCAGGAACCCAACACCTGTTCTGGAAATTCTCCTTTGTGTGCAAACTGTTCACCCTGTCGAATGCAACACAACTCTCCCACATGACATGGGGAGCAGTTGGCCCAATGTATCAGATGACTGTGGACTTTACTCAGGACATTTCTGCTACCAAGACTTCCAACTCATCTGGGAACTTTGGATTCCAATCCCAATGTACAGCACCCACCATCCTGTGCACTATCCTCACACATGTATGGAAATAAACTCACTAATACACCATACTTGCCTCTGTTGTGATTCCAACGTGGTTTCTGTCATGGAGATGGTGATCTGCTAAATGACACTGCATGATAACTGCTACAGCAAGTTCAACAACGTCATGTGAGTCATGGCGACGTGACACATATGAGGGAGACACACCACTAGGGCTACACAACACATACACACCAGGGCCATCTGACTCATCGCCTACACTGATGTTGCCAGGAAATACAGTGGAATGCACAGACACCACACCTATTCACAGTCTGTGTTAACTAGCCCACAGGTGCAGTAAGCACATGTTAGTCAGATGTGTGACCACAGACAACGCACATCCCAAAGTGAAGCACAGGTTTATTACACATTTGCAACATGTTGTTTCCACTACAGATGCAAGGTAATCCTACATGGCAGTGGCCACACAGTCAACAAGTGTAGAAGAAATAAAGTCCAGGGGTGTGTGGCACATCACCTGTAGGGAAATGACTGCTTCCACCCTGGAAGTTGAATCATGGTGTCGGGGGATCACAGTTCACCAAACAACTCTGAAAGTACCCTGTGAAGGACAGACATGACACACAGTCAAAAGCACTGAAGAACAGGACAGAACTGCAATACTCATGGCCAATACATGTCACAAGATACTCACAGAAAACCAAGTTAGCATGTCAACACTGTTGGGGAGTACAGACTACCTGTAAGGACACATCGCTGCACGCTTCCAGTCAAGTAGCACATGGCCACACTCAAACAGCACCAGAGCACCACCAACACATATCACGCAAACTCACATCATTGGCATGACAACTCTCTGGATACTCACATTCAGCTGAAGAAGTTGGTGATGAGCTGTGTGCGGACATCACCATCATCATCATCATCATCACTGGCATCGTGGCCCAGGCCAGGATCCTCCACAGGTGGCGGATGTTGGTCATCGTCATCCAGGATGAGAGGCAACTCCTTCCGCACTGCCAGGTTGTGTAGCATGCAGCAGACGATGACAATCTTGCACACCTTTGAGGGGGCATATGGGAGGGCCCCTCCTGTTTTGTCCAGGCAGCGGAAGCGGCTCTTCAGGAGACCAAATGTCCGCTCGATCACTCTCCTGGTCCGACCATGTGCCTCATTGCTACCGCATCTGGGCTGGTGTCACAGGGTTCCTGAGGGGTGTCAGCAACCACGGCATGTTGGGGTATCCGGAGTCACCTACAGACAGACAATTGCATATTAGCTGAGTTGGAAAAGAGGGCGGAACACAACATAGCAGAACACACTCCATGGTACAAAGTCAGTACACACCGACAAGCCAGGCACGCTGGTTCTGCATCTGTGACATCATCCTCGGGATGTGACTACTCCTCATCACGTAGGCATCGTGTGCTGAACCAGGGAAACGGGCACACACATGTGAGATGCACATATCTGCAAGACATCCACCAGAGCATTGATCGAATGATAATGTTTCCTGTTCCTGTATGCCTGCTCATGTGCCTGTGGTGGTACTAAAGCCACATGTGTCCCTTTAATGGAGCCAATGACATGTGGCATCCTCCCCAGGGCATAGAAGTCACTCTTGACGTCAGTGAGTTGTTGACGTTTAGGGAAATAGATGTACTGGTTCAGGCATCTCAACATTGCCTCCAAAACATCGCGTAGCACACGGCTGAACATAGTCTGTGACATCCCACCAGCAGTCGCCACAGTGTGTTGAAAGGTACCGGTGGCAAAGAAGTGTAGGGCTGCCATCACCTTCACCTTGGGGGTCAGCCTGTAGGGTACGGCCGGCCAGGTTGCAAATGTGGGGCCAAGCGCACTGCCAAATCCTCAATCAGCTGCCTGGTGAAGCGGTACCGTCGGATGCTGTCACGTTCCACCATCGTTGCTAGGTCAGGGAATGGTCTATGGACAGCTGGTGCCCTGCAGTGCATAGGTGAAGAAAGAAAGATTGTCAGTCACCCCACATATGTGCCATTCACCATACTCAATATCACATGATACATCATTACGAGACACAAGTACTTGATGTGTGTGCCGTTCTGTATGGACATTTATGGCACCTACATGGCCATCATCTAACATCTCAGTTCAACATGTGTTGACAACAGGTTCCAGGTTGTGCTATGGGAAACCATTAGGCTGTGTCACAGTACCCATTTACTGCTGTCACGTTCCAAACACACACCACAGTGACATGTCTGGACAGATGCGCCACAGGCATCACAGCCCATTGACAGGTAGATTCCCAGGGACCCTGTCTTGCCACATGGACACTGGCATGACATGGCGTATCATAAACATGTCAGAAAAACAAACATGACTCCCACAGGTAGTGACCCCTGTTGCCTCTGCAGGACAGACATGGACGTCTGTGACACACACACGCACAACATCAAAGTCCGTGCACAAACAACGTGGATGTGGAGACTGTCTCCCATTGTGCACATGGAATCAGAGACATCGGAAACACAACATGCACACAGACTGTGGAGGGCCATCACTATTGTGGCAATGGGTCACCCTGTGACGTACATACCTTCCCACATGGGACTCTGGTGGTATGTGACATGTCATACACATACACAACCTGGAAATGTGACCATGCCACATGCTCTGAAATGAACAGTTGCACATCACAGTGGTCATGTGCACAACACACAAAGGATCCTGTCCCCATGAACACGTGCACAGCCTGGGAGTGGCTGCCCCCAAGTGCCACCCCAAAAACCACATGTTGACCCCCATACACAGAAAAGGTAATGCAGCCTTACATGCCTTAGGATACAGTGTGGACAGGCTGTGGTGTTGTAGGTGTGCCCCTGAGTCCCTGGCAAGTATATGTGGCTGGCATACGTTCACCAGTGACAAGCATGGTGACAAATGCGAGTGACCTGTACAGGGACGCGTCGTACAGCAATGGACCGATCGGTGTGCACGCACTGGCCATTGAATCTGTTGTGAGCGGGTACGTGTTGTTTCCCGGAATACGCGTTGTACAGCAATAGGCCGATCGGTGTGCACGCACTGGCCATTGAATCTGTTGTGTGCGGGTATGCGTTGTACAGCAATGGACCGATCGGTGTGCACGCACTGGCCATTGAATCTGTTGTGAGCGGGTACGCGTTGTACAGCAATGGACCGATCGGTGTGCACGCACTGGCCATTGAATCTGTTGTGAGCAGGTACGCGTTGTACAGCAATGGACCGATCGGTGTGCACGCACTGGCCATTGAATCTGTTGTGAGCGAGTACGCGTTGTTTCCCGGAATACGCGTTGTACAGCAATGGACCGATCGGTGTGCACGCACTGGCCATTGAATCTGTTGTGTGCGGGTACGCGTTGTACAGCAATGGACCGATCGGTGTGCACGCACTGGCCATTGAATCTGTTGTGAGCGGAGTACGCGTTGTACAGCAATGGACCGATCGGTGTGCACGCACTGGCCATTGAATCTGTTGTGAGCGGGTACGCGTTGTTTCCCGGAATACGCGTTGTACAGCAATGGACCGATCGGTGTGCACGCACTGGCTATTGAATCTGTTGTGAGCGGGTACGCGTTGTTTCCCGGAATACGTGTTGTACAGCAATGGACCGATCGGTGTGCACTAAGGGTGGGCGTAGTTCGCGAAGTAATGCTTCGCGAAGCTACGCAAAGTGCAGTTCGCGCTACGCAAGCTTCGCGTAGCACTACGCGAACTGCGTAGCGCACTGTTCGCAATGATTGCACAGTGCCGGATGCTTGTCCGCACTGTGCAATCATTGAAAACGGCAACTTGCACAGTGCGAGCTGTCTTTTACTGCCGCTCGAGTAGATTTTTACTCGAGCGGCAGCTTCTCAACGCGGACTGGTAGTTTCTCATCGCGAGCGGTCGCAAGCATACGCGACCACTCGCAATGAGAAACCTGACCTCCCCGCGTTGAGAATCTCGCCGGGAGGTTTATTTTCCACGCTCGCGATCGGCAACTTGATGTTGCTGATCGCGAACGAGGAAAAGTCTCGCCGGGATGTCATTTTGCTTGCTCGCGGTCGCCAACTTGGCGTTGAGGACCGCGAGCAAGCAAACGTGACCGCGGCACTACGCTACGCTACGCTACGCGTGTTCGCACTGTGCTACGTGCAATTCGCGTTGTGCGAAGTAGCGCAAACTTCGCAAACTACGCGAGCGTAGCGTAGCACTTCGCCCAGGGTTAGTGTGCACGCACTGGCCATTGAATCTGTTATGTGCGGGTACGCGTTGTACAGCAATGGACCGATCGGTGTGCACGCACTGGCCATTGAATCTGTTGTGAGCGGGTACGCGTTGTACAGCAATGGACCGATTGGTGTGCACGCACTGGCCATTGAATCTGTTGTGAGCGGGTATGCGTTGTTTCCCGGAATATGCGTTGTACAGCAATGGACCGATCGGTGTGCACGCACTGGCCATTGAATCTGTTGTGAGCGGGTACGCGTTGTTTCCCGGAATACGCGTTGTACAGCAATGGACCGATCGGTGTGCATGCACTGGCCATTGAATCTGTTGTGTGCGGGTACGCGTTGTACAGCAATGGACCGATCGGTGCGCACGCATTGGACATTGCATTTGATGTAAGCGTGTACGTGTTGTTTTTTGAAATACGCATTGTACAGCAATGGTCCGGACGGTGCGCATGCATTGGCTAGGGCCTGGCATGGCAACGGACGCGTTTTCGAAGCTGTAACGAGTCTGATGCAGTGAATTCAGTTGGCCAGCCCCAACAATGTTGCAAATTCATGGGTGTCATGAAGTTTAAATTTTGAAGGATGCTGTGGGCGTGTATAAGTGGTGCAATGCCATGGATTGGCCAGATTCAGAAGATGCAAATGACTTGGACCTATCACTTTGGACACATGGGACAGTATCTGCCTCTGCAGCACACATATAATGCTGGCTGTTCCCCTGAGAGCTCACTTGCCTGCACTACATGCTCCAGGACGACATCTGCCACCAACACTGCTGCTGTCTCTGCATCCTCTGGCTACTGCAATGGCACGTTCTGTGGAGAGAGCCCCACCCTTCAGCCTTGAGGAGAACCAGGCCCTGCTGGAGAGCCTCCTTCCACAGTACAGCACGCTGTATGGGAAACCAGGGGAGCAGGTGAGTGTGCTGTCCACTGCCTTACTAATTGTGCATGTTGTCTGACTAGCAAGACTTACAGTGTGCACACCACTGGCTAGCATGCTCACTGAGTAGTTCTCCCCCCCAAAGTGTGTAGTTACATGCACTGAACAGGTACAGTGCAGTAACAGTGCATTCCAACAAGATTTTACTTCCCAGACAATGATACCATGTAGTAACTGCTGGCAAACTGTTCATAGCCATCGTTGCACTGCCTGTGTACATCATATGTCCCTGTGATTGAGACATGTATATCCAACTGTGTGATGCACGTATATGTTGCATGTGTAGTAATGGCATTTTCACTTTGTCATCCTCACAGGTTGATGCCCACCAGAAGCAGGAAATCTGGCTGACCATCACCCGGGCAGTAAGATCCGTGGGGGACTACAAGCGCCGGATCCGCAACTGCCAGAAGAGGTGGCAGGACCTTTGGGACTGGACCCGGAGGATCGCAAGAGTCCAGCTGAAGCTGTCGCCTCCTCGCAGGAGGGGCGGACACCGGACCCTGACCCCCCACATGCTCAGGATCCTGGCGGTGGTCTTCCCTGACCTGGATGGGCAGCTGAAGGCCAGACAGCAGCAAGGAGGGGGTGAGTCCATGACTGCACTGTGAACTTTGTCTGACATGCTATGTGCCCTCTTCTGGCCTGGTTAAACTTCCACAGTACATCAGTCTTGTGGTCCAGGACCCATGTCCCTCAATTGTGACATGCCCACTCCTCATCTGATACGCATATGTGTGTCCCTTACAGTCAGGAAATTGTGTCACTTGGGTACTGTGTCCTTGCATTTTGCTTTGCTCAAGGTGGGGGACAGCATTTGTTCCCGTGACTTTGTTGTGGGATTCATGGGTGGGTCAATTGCTTACACAATGCCTAAGTTCTGACATGTAATATGGGTGTAACTTTGATATGTGGTCCACTTGCTGATCTGAATCACCACATGTCCCTGGGGTATTTGGCACACACCCATGCTGCGGTTGGGAACAATGTTTGGGCCTCAGGAGTATGTATATCAAGTGTGTCTCACATGCTTAGCCACCTGCCTACTGTCCAGGGCTCATCCCTCTTTCAGGTGGAGCAGGACAGTCATGCCTACTCCAGGGCATACAATACACTCTGTACTCCCACTCCCGTGTATCAGCTGACATGTTGTGATCAGTGAAATGTTCCCTCAGGTGTCTGCCTCTGTGTCATTGTGCTGTGGCATCATTGTCAGGGCTACTGGGATGTTTATCGTTTAGGGCTCAGCATGCCATCTGAGATGTGACCATGAGAGACGATACTTCTGTGACTTATAGGTGTTTGATCACTTGACTGTGCACACAGGTGTATGCGACTGTGAACTTCAAGCAGCTGTTTTTCATTCACAGCAGACTGTGAGGTGCTCAGGTTCATAGAGTTGTGTTTCATGTCTCCCATATGTCCAATTGGCATGACGTGGACAAATAAGAGTTCAGATGATGTGGTTTGTGGGGGATGGACATGTGCACTTGTCAGCTACATAACTTGCATTCCCCATAACCTAGGATTGTGACACAGTGCAGACTGTTGTTGGCTGGCTGCCATGCCCATGTGACTGGAGACAGTGATGTATGACTTTGCAGGCATGCCTGTGCCATGGCATTTAACTTCCTAAGAGTGATCCTGCAGGGGAGTGATATGTGCAACATGCACCCCATTGTGGCATTGACTATCCGGACATGGGTGCATCATGGTGTCTGGTGCTGGTATGCATCACATGCATTTCTAATTAGACTCTGGCCATCCCTTTATCCGGACACCTGTACTAACTCAGTGGCAAGAGATGTGATGTGTGCATGTTCACATACTTCACTGTGTTCTCTGCAATGTCCAACAACTGTGTACGTGGTGCATGTGTCCACACTGGGGTATTACCATCCAACAGGCACCAGACAGATGGGTGCAAGGGCAGGAGGGGCTGTGAGTGCCATGGTTGACCATCATACTGACAATTGGCTTCTCCTAATCTGTGTGAGGACTTTTGGCAATGTTCAACTGAGGATGCCAGGGCTTGCTCTGTAATATGCTGTACTTACTGTGGTGTGTGCGGTCAGTGCAGGTGACTGATGTTTGTCTGTTTCCCTATTTGTTTGCAGATACATCCACGGCCACAGGAGGGGACAGCTCCACGGACCAGGAGGAGCTGCAGAGCCAGACTGGGTCAGCAGCCGATGAGTGGTCGGAGGGACCCAGTGGCACGGAGGGCAAGGGGAGCCACACGAGGAGTCCTCAGCATCATCCACCTCAGCTGAGGACCACAGCAGCTCGGAGGATGACTCCCTTGTGGAGGCAGGTGTCAGCAGCCACCACACCCCAGCTAGTATGTCTGGCCCCGCCACCACCACCACCACCCTCCCATTGGCTCCCATTCCATAGGTCCGTGGAGGCTCCCGTGTTCGGGAGCGTGTCTCCTTTGTGCCAGGCACTGCACCCCCTGCCCCTGTGTCCCCTGCTGCCCTGAGTGAGGAGTCTGTGTACCTACTTCGGCAGCTCTATGTAGGGCAGACAGCAATGCTGAGTGTCCTCCATGCACACACCACTCTGTTGACACAGCTGGTGTCGTTCATGGAGGAGCATCTCGACAGGCATGTCTGCCCTACAGAGGAGCAATAGGTCCATGGACTCCTCCCTGATGGCAGCAGTGTCCCTCCTCCAACAGTCCCTCACCCCTCCTACCTCTGCCCCATCCATACTTCCTGGCACCCTACCTGTCCCAAGCACATGCACACCTGCACAATCACCCAAACACACAGACACAAGCAGCACAGAAACACACAAAACAAGGGCAAAATGTGCACACAAGCATCCTCAGGGGACTGATACCACACCCACAGGGGATGGGGAACAGTCACACACACAGGCATCCACAGTCACTCCGCAGTCCTCAAAATCCTCTCCCTCCAAGACCCCTTCCCTTGCCTCACCTGCAACCCCACCTACAAAGCAGCTCTTCCTCTGTGACCTCGGCCTCTTCCCCTCTGATCCCGCTGATCCAGCATACAGGGGGAAGAGGAAGTCCACCCACACAGAGGGGAGTGCCCCTCGCCCCGGACACCCTCCCCCAGGCGCAGACAGACTGAGGCCCCCACCCGCAAGTCCCCCGGGCCCGGAAGAGCAAGACCCCGCCACCGCCCTGCAGGTCAACCACACAGTCTCCTTCCTCCATCCCTCAGGCACCCACAACACAGGTTCCCCCACCTCACCCTGTCCCAGGTTCCCCCACCCACAGATACACCGTCCCCAAAATGATGCAGCCTTCTCCACCTACCACTTGCTCTTCCAGCCCCACCCCCCCGCTGCACATGTTTGTGCCACTGGTGTGGAGACCGTGTCCTCCCCCTCTGTCCTGCCCACCTTACCTGAACCCCATTCTACTCCCCCGGAGATGGGCACTGCAGTGGAGTCCACTACCACCCTGTCTGACTTGGGCACTGCAGTGGGGAACCTGTCCACTCCATCTGGCCAGCCCACTGGAGTTGTGCCGGCACCCACACCTTCTGACTCATGCCCCCCAGTTGTGCCGGCACACACCATGTCAGACACCTCCACTGCAGTTGTCAGTGACTCTCCACCACCAGCCACCCCTTCCCTGCCTCCTTCTGGTGAGCCCTGATCCTGTCCCTGCGGTGCCTGGCCTGACCCCCCGTATGCCCCTCCGAGGGGAGTGTCCCTGGTTAGTAGCAGTGCAGGAAAGCTAAGGGTGACATCTGCCACTGTCACCCTGTTTGGACTTTCGTTATGGACTGGCCATTGGCCTTTGGGTTTTATATCATCAAACCCTGGCACTCATATGTACAGTATCATAAGTATACAACTTTTATCAATAATAAAATATATCAACATTAAAATAGTTTTATTATTTTCTTGTAAAAACTCCAGCCAACACGTGTTTCGTCGCTCGGGACAAGACACCCGCGACTTCTTCAGGGCTGGAAGACATACATAGAACAGAATATAAGCCCATACTAAAGGGTATAATTGTTCCATTTAAAATAAGTGCTTTACATAAAATCCCAACAATACACCGCAAGCCAATCCGCATGGTATATACATAAATACCAGTGTACACAACATAATCATCCCAAATGTTATAGCGTGTATCTTAACCTTAAAACAATCCATATCAGATACAATAAAACAATTGATAATGTTTGACGTGGTTCACCAACCTGTATTATCATCTAAATGTGTGGAGGGTGATAAAAGAGAAAAAAGAAAAAAAAAAAAAAAAAAAAAAAAACCCGAAGGTGGGAATAGAGAGGAAAGGGTGCTTATCGAATCTGTATACAAGTGCATGAAAAAGAAAGAAAAAAGAAAGGGATTCTCTTCCAATTTACATTCAATAACAAGCCTACCTTGATTTGACTGGCCCAATATTTCAAGCCTATAATATATATGAAAAAGTATGTTAAGTGTGAACCCAACATTAGAAGCTATATATCTGTCTACAAAATATGACCCGTACAACATACCTTCTGACTGGTTGTACTTCCGTCCCAGCCTTATTATGGCTGGGATATAGTATATATAAATGAAGGAAAGTTCCAACAATATCTGTAAAGTGAAAACCGCACATTAGAACAGAAAACCGAATAGTATTTATCGCAAAGGTATCTATCCTAAATACAAATTCATGAGGGAGAAAGACAAGTCAACTACACTCCCGTGTGTTCAATTTCAAGGTGAAGGCTGCGTCTATCATAAACACAATACATCCGATTCATTGATATTATTCCCAAGTAATATCTTTCATTCTAAGCGAGAAATTGTATCTCCTATAGCAACAGAGGTATAGTATACAATAGTTAAACATCCAAGAGTGGCCAAGGGCCCGATAAAACCAGTGAAGGAGATATTGTTGGAACTTTCCTTCATTTATATATACTATATCCCAGCCATAATAAGGCTGGGACGGAAGTACAACCAGTCAGAAGGTATGTTGTACGGGTCATATTTTGTAGACAGATATATAGCTTCTAATGTTGGGTTCACACTTAACATACTTTTTCATATATATTATAGGCTTGAAATATTGGGCCAGTCAAATCAAGGTAGGCTTGTTATTGAATGTAAATTGGAAGAGAATCCCTTTCTTTTTTCTTTCTTTTTCATGCACTTGTATACAGATTCGATAAGCACCCTTTCCTCTCTATTCCCACCTTCGGGTTTTTGTTTTTTCTTTTTCTCTTTTTATCACCCTCCACACATTTAGATGATAATACAGGTTGGTGAACCACGTCAAACATTATCAATTGTTTTATTGTATCTGATATGGATTGTTTTAAGGTTAAGATACACGCTATAACATTTGGGATGATTATGTTGTGTACACTGGTATTTATGTATATACCATGCGGATTGGCTTGCGGTGTATTGTTGGGATTTTATGTAAAGCACTTATTTTAAATGGAACAATTATACCCTTTAGTATGGGCTTATATTCTGTTCTATGTATGTCTTCCAGCCCTGAAGAAAGTCGCGGGTGTCTTGTCCCGAGCGACGAAACACGTGTTGGCTGGAGTTTTTACAAGAAAATAATAAAACTATTTTAATGTTGATATATTTTATTATTGATAAAAGTTGTATACTTATGATACTGTACATATGAGTGCCAGGGTTTGATGATATTAATGTTGTATAGACCTGTGTTCTGTACTGTGGGGGGTTGGATGATTACCTCCTCCCTGGGCACTTAATCATATACGTATTTAACCAAATAATACCGTTCAAAGAGAGCGCCATTACCACCCAGGGCACAATCATCCCAACTAGTATGGCCTTTGGGTTTTGTCTGGACTTTATATTTTAAAAACACATAAACTTAATAAAGCTCCTTTCAGTTCTCCAGTGGTTTTGCTTCAGATGTACATGATGTTGAGGATGCTAAACATGCCCTTGCTGCAGTGATGGTGATTTTTGCTATCAGGTAAATGAAGTGTTACTGTGCAGGACCCCATGTGGTCCAGGGTGAATGTGTCCTATTCTGGTGTGTAGTAAAGAACAACAGGAGTATAACCCGTAGACCAGGTTGAGAACCGGGTAAGTAAGTAAAAACTAACTACAATGTCTCAACTGGATTCAATGAGGGAGGCAAATACATCAGCATGTACACGACATTGCAAGAAAAAGAAAGGGAGACTCCTGGTTGTTTGTATCAAGGTGCTCAAGGCATCATATATTTAAAGTACAAAGTTTATCATAGCAGATTTAACAGCACTAGGAGTATAAATTGTGATGGCAATCAAAGTGGCAAAGTGCTCATTGTGCTCGTGACAAGAGAATAAACGGCGCAAGTGACTAGTGCAGAACACAGCGGGCGGCGCAAAGTGACAAGGTGGTAATGAGGCTATATACAGTGATCAAAGGTTTGATACAATTAGTTATATACAATGACTGTACAAAGTTTTTGATTTTGAAGAACCAAAGCAAGAGATGCGCCGTAAATTGCGCTGAAAAAGAGGTTGACGGCGTTTCGGTCCTATTCATTCAGAACCATAATCAGGACCAGATTGCCCAATTTTAAGAAGTGCTGTGTACCGGCCAGGATAGGCTATACGGATAGGAAAACTCATCGGCGAACGCAGGGCTCCCGGTAAGTCACTACAGCGCGCGCGAACACGCATTTTGAAAGCGAGAACAAGGAAAAAATTCCGCTACGCCGCGGATCGCGGAATTTTCAGCAATTCCGCGTTCTCCGCGGAACGCGGAATTGCCAAAATTTTGCAAATTCCGCGAGCGGAACGCAATTTACCGCCCAGGCCTACCTTTTACTAGTGGCATCATATCTAAAAGAAACTTACAAATAGATGTATAAATTGTTTTATACGTCTAGCATCTTCAGATGCACAACACGTATGAGAATACATGTGCAAGTAGAGACATACCTCAGTCACAATACCATGCAGACCGTAAAACTTTACAGACTGCACTTCCCATTTCAAAGAGACACCTAAAGTTATGTGGCATAATTCAAGTGTAACTTTCCACAAACTCATACAAAGTAGCCTAATCAGAAATCCCTCTACCAACATGTCTTAAACCTCACTTTTGAGCTGCACTGCCACCATTCTGCAACTACTTAGGGTGTTCGGCCTAGCCAAATATAAAGCAGTAACCCCTTAAATGTGCCTGTTGTAAGTCTCACTATATTCCAGAAAGCATACAGGCATGTGCCTGCACCTTTACATAGTGGCATCATATATAAAATAAACACAAATAGACGTATATCTGTGTTTTATACATCTAACATCTTCAGAGACATAAAAAGTATGATAATACACGTGTAAGTAGAGACATAGCTCAGTCAGAAGACAATGCAGACCCTAAAACTTCACAGAATGCACTTCCCTTTTCAAGCAGACACCTAAAATTATGCAGCATATTTCAAGTGTACCTTTCCACAGACTCATACAAAGTAGCCTAATCACTAATCCCTCTGCCAACATGTCTTAAACCTCACTTTAATGCTGCAGCTTCACCACTCTACTACTACTGAGTGTGTTGGGCGTAACCAAATATAAAGCAGCTACCCTTTGCATGTGTCTGTTGTAAGTCTCACCATATTCCTGAAAGCATGCATGCATGTGTCTCTACCTTTTGCTAGTGGTATCATTTGTAAAAGAAACATTCAAATATATGTATACCTGTTTTTATGTCTAGCATCTTCAAATGCATAAGCTGTATGGGAATACATGTGCAAGTAGAGACATACCTATGTCACAAGACCATGCAGACCTTAAACCTTCACAGAATGCAGTTCCCATTTCAAGCAGACACCTAAAATTATGCGGCATATTTCAAGTGTACCTTTCCACACACTCATGCAAAATAGCCTAATCACTAATCCCTCTACCAATATGTCTTAAACCTCACTATTGAGCTGCAGCTTCACCATTCTGCGACTACTTAGGTTGTTGGGGCAAACCAAATATAAAGCAGCAACCCTTTGCATGTATCTGTTGGAACTCTCACTATATTCCTGAAAGCATGTATGCATGTGTCTGCACCTTTTCCTAGTGGCATCATATATAAAAGAAACATAGAAATAGATGTATACCTGTGTTTTTTACGTCTACCATCTTTAGATGCATAACACATATGAGAATAGAGGTGCAAATAGAGACATACCTCAGTCACAAGACCATGCAGACCTTAAAACCTCAAAGACTGCACTTCCCATTTCAAGCAGACACCTAAAATTATGCGGCATATTTCAAGTGTACCTTTCCACAGACTCGTTTAAAGTAGCCTAATCACTAATCCTTCTACCAACATGTTTTAAACCTCACTTGTGTGCTGCAGCTTCACCATACTACTACTGTTCAGAGTGTTGGGCCTAGCCAAATATAAAGCAGCAACCCTTCGCATATCTGTGTTGTAAGTCTGACCATATTCCTGATAGCATGCATGCATATGTCTGCACCTTTTCCTAGTGCAATCATAGAAAAGAAACATACAAATAGACGTATACCTGTATTTAATACGTCTAGCATCTTCAGATGCATAAGACTGATGAAAATACATGTGGAAGGAAAGACATACCTCAGTCACAAAATTATGCAGACCTTAAAACTTCACACACTTGCTTTCCCATTTCAAGCAGACACGTAAAATTATGTAGCATATTTCAAGTGCACGTTTCTACAGACTCATACAAAGTAGCCTAATCACTAATCCCTCTGCCAACATATCTTAAACCTCACTTTTGTGATGCAGATTCACTATACAACAGCTACTCAGTGTGTTGGGCTTAGCCAAATATAAAGCAGCAGCCCTTCGCATATCTCTGTTGTAAGTCTTACCATATTCCTGATAGCATGCATGCATGTGCCTCTACCTTTTGCTAGTGGTAGCATATATAAAAGAAACATACAAATAAATGTATACCTGTGTTTTATACCTCGACCATCTTCAGATGCATAACACGTGTGAAAATACATGTACAAGTAGAGACATGCTTCAGTCAGAAGACCATGAAGTCCTTTAAACTTGACAGACTGCACTTCCCATTTCAACGAGACCCCTAAAATGATGCGGCGTACTTCAAGTGTACCTTTCCACAGACTCATACGAACTAGCCTAAAAACTAATCCCTCTATCAACATGTCTTAAACCTCACTTCTGTGCTGCAGCTTCACCATTCTACTACTATTCATGGAGTTGGGCCTACCCAAATATAAAGCAGCAACCCTTTGCATATTTCTGTTGTAAGTCTCACCATATTCCTGAAAGAATGCATGCATGTGTCTGTACCTTTTGCTAGTGGCATCATATATAAAAGAAACATACAAATAGATGTATAACTGTGTTTTATATGTCTAGCATCTTCAGATGCATAACACGTATGAGAATGCATGTGGAAGTAGAGACATACCTCAGTCACAAGACCGTGCAGACCGTAAAACTTTACAGACTGCACTTCCCATTTCAAGCAGACACCTAAAATTATGTGGCATATTTCAAGTGTACCTTTCCACAAACTCATACAAAGTAGCTAATCAGTAATCCCTCTACCAACACGTCTTAAACTTCACTTTTGAGCTGCACCTTCACCATTCTGCAACTACTAAGGGTGTTCGGCCTAGCCAAATATAAAGCAGTAACCCTTTGCATGTGTCTGTTGTAAGTCTCACTATATTCCAGAAAGCATACAGGCATGTGCCTGCACCTTTTCCTAGTGGCATCATATGTAAAAGAAACATACAAATAGACGTATATCTGTGTTTTATACGTCTAGCATCTTCAGATACATAACAAGTATGACAATACATGTGCAAGTAGAGACATAGCTCAGTCAGAAGACAATGCAGACCATAAAACTTCACAGAATGCACTTCTCTTTTCAAGCAGACACCTAAAATTATGCAGCATATTTCAAGTGTACCTTTTCACAGACTCGTACAAAGTAGCCTAATCACTAATCCTTCTACCAACATGTCTTAAACCTCACTTTTGTGCTGCAGATTCCCCATTCTACTACTACTCAGGGTGCTCGGCTTAGCCAAATATAAATCAACAATCCATTGCATATCTCTATTGTAAGTCTCACCATATTCCTGTAAGCATGCATGCATGTGTCTGTACCTTTTGCTAGTGCCATCATATATAAAACAAACATACAGATAGATGTATAACTGTGTTTTATATGTCTAGCATCTTCAGATGAATAACACGTATGAGAATGCATGTGGAAGTAGAGACATACCTCAATCACAAGACCATGCAGACCGTAAAACTCACTTCCCATTTCAAAGAGACCAGTAAAATTATACAGAATATTTCAAGTGTACCTTTCACAGACTCATACAAAGTAGCCTAGTCAGTCATCCCTCTACCAACATGTCTTAAACCTCACTTTTGAGCTGCACTGCCACCATTCTGCAACTACTTAGGGTGTTCGGCCTAGCCAAATATAAAGCAGTAACCCTTTGCATGTGTCTGTTGTAAGTCTCACCCTATTCCTGAAATATACATCCATGTGTCTGCACCTTTTCCTGGTGGCATCATATATAAAAGAAACATACAAATAGACGTATTCCTGTGTTTTATACGTCTAGCATCTTCAGATGCATAATACGTATGATAATACATGTGCAAGTAGAGACATACCTCAGTCAGAAGACCATGCAAACCTTAAAACTTCACAGAATGCACTTCCCATTTCAAGCAGACACTTAAAAGTATGCAGCATATTTCAAGTGTACCTTTCCACAGACTCATACAAAGAGCCTAATCACTAATCCCTCTTCCAAAATGTCTTAAACCTCACTTTAGTGCTGCATCTTCACCATTCTACTACTACTCAGGGTGTTGGGCCTAGCCAAATATAAAGCAGCAACCCTTCACATGTCTCTGTTGTAAGTCTCACCATATTCCTGAAAACATGCATGCATTTACACCTTTTCCTAGTGGCATCATATGTAAAAGAAACATACAAACAGACGTATACTTGTGTTTTATACATCTAGCATCTTCAGATGCATAACACATTTGAGAATACATGTGTAAGTAGAGACATACCTGAGTCACAAGACCATGCAGACCTTAAAACTTCACGGACTGCACTTCCCATTTCAAGCAGACACCTAAAATTTTGTGGCGTATTTCGAGTTTACCTTTCCACAGACTCATACAAAGTAGCCTAATCACTGATCCTTCTACCAACATGACTTCAACCTCACTTTTGTGCTGAACCTTCACCATTCTACTACTACACAGAGTGTTGGGCCTAGCCAAATATAAAGCAACAGCCCTTTACATATCTGTGTTGTAAGTCTCACCATATTCCTCATAGCATGCATGCATGTGTCTGCACCTTTTCCTAGTGGCATCATATATAAAAGAAACATACAAATAGACGTATACCTGTGTTTTATACGTCTAGCATCTTCAGATGCATAACATGTACGACAATACATGTGGAAGTACAGACATACCTCAGTCACAAGACCATGCAGACCTCAAATCTTCACAGACCGCACTTCCCATTTCAAGCAGACATGTACAATTATGCAGCATATTTCTAGTGTACCTTTCCACAGACTCATACAAAGTAGCCTAATCCCTAATCCCTCTGACAACATGTCTTAAAACTCACTTTTGAGCTGCAGCTTCACCATTCTACTACTACTCAGGGTGTTGGGCCTAGCCAAATATAAAGCAATCCTTCACATGTCTCTGTTGTAAGTCGCACCATATTCCTGTAAGCATACATGCATGTGTATGTACCTTTTGCTAGTGGTATGATATATAAAAGAAATATACAAATAGACGTATACCTGTGTTTTATACATCTAGCATCTTCAGATGCATAACACGTATGAGAATACATGTGCAAGTAGAAAAATACCTCAGTCACAAGACCATGCAGACATTAAAACTTCACAGACTGCACTTCCCATTTAAAGCAGAAACCTAAAATTTTGTGGCATACCTCAAGTGTACCTTTCCACAGACTCATACAAAGGGGCCGATTCCGATCTCGGCCGGAAATCTCTCCGACCGAGCCGGACCCGGAGAGAATTCCGACCGAATCGGGCCCTAGCAGTCCGACCGGACGAGTACGATGCATTCGCATGCTATCGGACTCGATTCGGTCGGACTCCCATTGAAGTCAATGGGAGCCGGTCGTACAACGCGTACGCGGGCTCCCATTGACTCAATGGGTGCGAGGCGAACAAGGGCGCCCCCTACAGCGGGTACGCGTCCATGCGCATCGCGGCGTACATGCACAGGTAGGGGGGACCCATGGGTCCCCCCTGTGTGCGACTCACGCGCCTATGCGTACAGGGGGGTCCGACGCGGACCCCCAAAGTCCGGCTCCGACAGCTCTTTTGAGCCAGACGGCGCGAGTCGGTCGGACTGCTCGCGGCGCGCATCGTACTTACCCGGCCGGGAAACGTCTCCATAGCGCGGTGCGAGTCGTGTCCGTGCGAGTCGGTCGGAGCGTGTTGAAGCCGCGTACGAGTCGGTCGGCGATTTCGCTGGAGCTTGCATCGTACTCGCTCGGCCGGACCCGCGTACGATTCGGTCAGGAAACAGGGCTCCGAATCGGATCCGGTAAATCCGAATCCGATTCGGAGCACTACCGGCCGAGATCGGAATCGGCCCCAAAGTAGCCTAATCACTAATCTCTCTGCCAACATGTCTTAAACATCACTTTTGTACTTCAGCTTCACTATTCTGCAAGTACTCATGGTATTGGGCCTAGCCAAATATAAAGCAGTAACTCTTCAAATATCGCTGTTGTAAGTCTCACCAGATTCCTGAAAGCATGCATGTGTCTGCACTTTTTCCTAGTGGCATCATATGTAAAATAAACATAAAAATAGAGGTATGCCTGTGTTTTATACATCTAGCATCTTCAGATGCATAAACCGTATGAGAATACATGTGTAAGCAGACACATACCTCAGTCACTAGTCCATGCAGACCTTAAAACGTGACAGACTGCACTTCCCATTTCAAAGAGACACCTAAAATGATGCGGCGTACTTCAACTGTACCTTTCCACAGACTCATAGAAACTACAATAATCACTAATCCATCTACCAATGCACAAACTATTTCAATCATCATTTCGGTACAATAAAACAAAGTACAATACACATCTGTAAATTTTGAGAAATATTTCAAACATTACACTTCTCTAATAATTTCAAAAATTTGAAAATAATGCTCTTCAAATCTAAAAATATCACTACAAAGAGTGAAGCACTACTACATAATATATAACACACTTTACAAATTTGTAACTCTGCTTTCAAATAGTATTTCAAAATATGAAATTTCAGAAAATCATAAAAGATTTTCTTTTGCACACATTACATGTAATGCACCACTGTCAACAAGGTAAAACCAGTAATGGCAAACTTTCCCTCTCTTTCTGCACACAAATAAACATAAGTAGCAAATCAAATGGCTTTTTACATCATTTCAAATTGTGAAACTCATTTCTATTGGTTATACATATTAACCCTTTCTAACTGTCTTCTAAAAGTGCCCAAACTGGTTCTTTAATTTTCTGTCGTCTCGAATCCACTGCGGTGCTGCAGTGTAGCGTTGCGATGGAGCTGCAAATCCATACGGGAGTTCAAAATCCTAGTTCTAATAATACTAGTATTTTTTTTAAACAACAGACTACATCTACACATACTACTGACTTAGAAAAATTTAGTTTAGTAACATATCACTTAAATATAAGTTACCATTTCACATTTTAAGTCTACAGTTAACTTTCAACCCTTCCCCCATTCTGCTTAATCCCAGTTCCATAGTAACAGTTTCTGCAACATTCAACTGTACTGAGAACAAAAAACAAAGGGAACCCTACTCACGGGGAGCCTGGGTAAGTAAGTTAATGGGGAAACAATGGCTCCTGTGGAATAATAATACAGTATTTCTGATGCAATTCTGCACAATGGCAATATACAGGGTTAGTAGGATGTCAAAAAGAAAGCTGGCCACTGACACTGAGGAAATAGTCAATGTGAATTTTTTTTTTCGTTTATATAATAAATAAATGAAATAAACAATATATACATAGGGCTTGAGAATCACAATATGATTATACAACAAACAATGATTACAAATAGTGAACGGTGTCCCAGTGAAAAAAACATTGGAACCTAAACTAATAGTGACATAATACGTGACATATGTACAAGGTTTCACTTGAAAACATTTTGGCGACCATTAAATAATTCAAAATCAATTGGACAACACTTTATACAATCATAAGTGTTTGATAATAGTTCGCCTTTGTTAATTGTCGACGACGTTTCGACCCTATCTGAAGTAAAGGGTCTCTTCAGGACCTAAAGGATGTAGGGACACCTGAGGGGGAGGCCTGCACTGCCTAATGTGAAAAGCAGTGTCACCGTGAAATAAGTGAAGAAAAACTCACAGGGACCCGGCCGGGCACCCTTGTGAGGGTAGTGTTAGGCAGAAAGGATGGCAGGGCCTGGATATCTCAGCGTTACTCGGGGCACTTGATATTCACAAGGTACAAGAACCATGTGGGTTTCTCTGGCTGATCAGCAGAATGGCCGATCTAAGCTGCAGGCGATTGCTTCGTATATGGGCAATGAACGCCAAGGAAATAACAAGTGGAGCTCTTGGATAAGCTGAAATAGCCGGTGTTTGTCCCCCGAGTGCTGCTGGAACAGTGGAGCGTCCGTCTCCCTGTTTGGTGCGATAACCAAACAGGGAGACGGACGCTCCACTGTTTTTTCACTGGGACACCGTTCACTATTTGTAATCATTGTTTGTTGTATAATCATATTGTGATTCTCAAGCCCTTTGGAGCTCCAGCCCCCCCACACACCCCGGGGACCGCCACCTCCCCGGGGCACTAAATCTTTAAATATGGGGGTCCGTTACGGACCCCCGAGCCCCGGGGACCACCACCTCCCCGGGGCTTTGCCAATGTTGGGAGGGGGGCCGCGCGGCCCCCCTCCTGGAGCCTGTGGTGGCCCTGGGGACCGCCACCCCCCAGGGCCGGCTCCTGCAGTGTCCCGGGGTGCCTACCCCCGGGACACTGTAGTTTGCTGTGACAGGACGGGTCCAGTCGTGTCATAGCAAACTGCTTTGGATTTTGGAATAGAGAGCTCTCGCTTACAATATCCAAAGCACATTGCTTTTCCACAAGGGGAGCTGCATGTCAGCAGCTCCCCATGTGGAAAAGCAATGCCGGCTCCCGCAGGACGCGGGGAGCCGGCAGGACTGTGGGGCGATTGGGGACCCCCCCACGGTCCCCAACGGAGAGGGCCCGCCCCGGGGGATGGGGTCCCCGGGCTACAAGTGACCCCCCTCCCCAAAATGAAAAAAAAAAATTAAAACAATTAAAAATAAATAAAGGCCGGCCCCGGGGGATGGGGTCCCCGGGGCCAGTAGAGGCCTCAGGAGGGGGGCCACGCAGCCCCCTCCATAAAAAAAAAGAAAATCTGGCCATGCCCCAGGGGATGGGGTCCCCGGGGCCGGAATCGGCCACGGCAGGGGGGCCCACGCGGCCCCCTTCCCGTTCATTTTTTTTTTTTACATTAAAAAGGGTCAGGCCCTGGGGGATGGGGTCCCCAGGGCCCAAAAAGTAAAAGAAGGGGGCCACACAGCCCCCTTCCAAAAACAAAACACAAAAACCACGCGATCGTGCCGAGGCCCCGCCCCTCCCAGCAACACTCTGCAAACGGGCCCTGTGGTGCGTTTTAAGTTGGGAAATGAATTCCCTTCAAGACTGGGGGTCCATGGGGGCCAACTAGCCCACCAGGTACCTCCAGTAAGCGCCACAGGGCTGGGTTGCAGAGAGGTGGTCCAGGCCACGCCCCTTTTACACCTCTCTGCAACGCAGCTCTGTGGCGCTTTTTGGAGGTACATGGTGGGCTACTTGGACTCCAGGGACCCTCAGGATTCAAGGGAGTTAATCCCCCAACTTAAAACGTGCCACGGGGCGCGTTTGCACAGTGGTGAAGGGAGGGGGCGGGGCTTCAGGTGACATGTGTGCAAACAGGCCCCGTGGCGTGTTTTAAGTTGAGGAATTAATTCCTCTTCTATTCTGAGGGTCCCTGGGGGCCAACTAGCCCACCAGCTACCTCCAGTAAGCGCCACGGAGCTGCGTTGCAGAGTGTTGTAAAAAGGGGCATGGCCTCTGAACACCTCTCTGCAACGCAGCTCTCTGGCGCATACTGGAGGTACCTGGTGGGCTAGTTGGCCCCTAGGGACCCTCGGGATTGAGGAGGAATTAATTCTCCAACTTAAAACGCGCCACAGGGTGTGTTTGCAGACATGTCACCTCAGGCCCCACCCCCTTCCTTCACCATTGTGCAAATATTCCTCTAAAATCAGCCGAACTATGAATTCTGATTTACTCACCTGTTATCAGGAGAGACCTCAGTGCTGCATCTTTGAGCCCAGTACTGATCCTGAAAAGTAATTTTAACCGTACTTACCAGTAACTTGAATTTCCTTCCATAGGATATCATTGCCTGCTTTTTGGTGAAAAAGTTTCTGTGTCGATTTTTGAAACATACAAATATTCCTCTAAAATCAGCAGAACTACGAATTCCGATTTACTCACCTGTTATCAGGAGAGACCTCAGTGCTGCATCTTTGAGCCCAGTACTGATCCTGAAAAGTAATTTTAACCGTACTTACCAGTAACTTGAATTTCCTTCCATAGGCTAACATTGACTGGTTTCACTTGGAAATTCTTCTAAGTGTGGAGTTTTGGAACTTTATAATATTCCTCTAAAATCAGCCGAACTACGAATTCCGATTTACTCACCTGTTATCAGGAGAGAACCCAGTGCTGCATCTTTTAGCCCTGAAAAGTAATTCTAACCGTACTTACCAGTAACTTGCATTTCCTTCCATTGGAATCCATTGTCTGGTTTTCAGCAGAAAAGTTTCAAAGTGTCGATTTTTACAAACTACAAATATTCCTTAAAAATCGCCTGTATGACTTAAACGCATTCTTTCAACTGTTTACAGGAGATGCACCAGTGCTGGATCCAGGATCCACCACTGAGTAAGAAAAAGTAACGATAACACTACTTACCTGCTAAGTGATTTTCCTCCCATAGGATAACATTGGTGATTCTATGTGAAAAAGTTTCTGTGTCAACTTTTAAAATACAATAATATTCCTTAAAAATCACTACTGTAACCAAAACGCTTTCACTCAACTGTTTACAGGAGATGTCGCAGGACTGAATGTAGGATCCAGTCCTGTGGTTAGAAAAGTAATCCATAAAGTAACTAATTGCATTTAACTAGAAATTCACATTGAGCTCAATGTTGCATTGTGTTTGAAATTGTGTTGCCCATTGCAACAACTGTAACTACTGTACTTAACAGTCTATTGCCTATTTGCAAAGTATTTAAACTAAAGAAATTCATTCTGAGAAAGTATATTTTGTAATGTAATGTATAATGTAATTACAATGTAATTTAAAAAATAAAATATCTAAAAATAAATAGATTAAAAAAAGTAGTAAATCAGTATCAAAAAAATAAATATAACAATTAATACATTTAAAAATTATCATTTACAAAACCTTTGAAATTCACTGATAAAAACCATAGGTTTCAGGCACGTTTTAGTTAGGAATTAGCATTTAAAAAACCTTTGAAATTCACTGAAAAAAACATAGGTTTCAGGCACGTTATAGTTAGAAATTAGCATTTAAAAAACCTTAGAAATTCACTGAAAAAACCATAGGTTTTAGGGACAGTTATAATTAGTTGGACATTGCACTCGTACAAAACCCATGAAATTCCCCCGTTATAGTTAGTTCAGCTAACTATAACTCGCGCCCACAATGCACTGCTGATGACGTCACATATTACATCACTCATGACATGGTCAGTGACATCACTGATGACATCACTGATGACATCTCAAATGACATCACTGATGACATCATCCACGTGATAATCTGATGCACCTCCTCACACCCTAATATAACCTTTGATACACCCACTGTAAATTACAGACTGCCATTCGCAAAACCATAGACACTACAACACCAATAACTACATACCCACTCACTGGTTCTTAGGTCTACACACACTTCCACTCACTCACCCGTACAGTCACTCATACTTACGGTCACTCAGTACAGGACTATCATATGCACTCATACTCCTATATAGACACTCAAACACCGCCACTCATCCATAGAGGTACTCACACACCTAGTCAGTCATGCAAATAATTAAACACACTGCCATTTACTCACCTATACAGTTATACACACACCAGCTCACTTACTCATACAAATACTAGCACATTCTTACGCTCTTATACAATCACTGATACAAGCACACACTCAGCCATACAGTCACTCTCACAATCACACACTCTCGCTTATAGCTATTTATATACTCCAACACACATATATACTGCCTTTTACATATGTAGTTACTCACACATGTACCACTGGGACATACATTCACTCACTAACACACTCTTACACACACTTACCCACCCATACAGTCTATCACAGATGCACTCTTGATACCATCCACCCAGTGAATCACCCACTCACACATCTATGCACAGAGTCGCACACACCCCACCCACACAAACACTCAGGCACCCATACAGATACTCAGACAACCAATCAATAACTCATATAGACACTCATGTAGCTATTCACAAACCCATGCAGCCACTTACACAGCAACAGACAGACAGATACAGACATTCACCCAGTTTAGTCACTAACACATGCATTCAGTAAGATACGTTTAATCACTCACTTATAGAGTTAGTCACGCACCTACTAAATCATCCATACATACACTTATACACCCACTCATTCTTCAATACGCCTTTCCCTATATATATTAAAAATATTTAAACTTTACAGAAACACACAGTCACTGGATGATGTCATCAGTGATGTCATTTGAGATGTCATCAGTGATGTCATCAGTGATGTCACTGACCATGTCATGAGTGATGTAATATGTGACGTCATCAGCAGTGCATTGCGGGGCGCGAGTTATAGTTAGCTAAAATAACTATGAGGGGGGAATTTCACGGGTTTTGTACGAGTGCAATGTCCAACTAACTATAACTTTCCCTAAAACCTATGGTTTTTTCAGTGAATTTCTAAGGTTTTTTAAATGCTAATTTCTAACTATAACGTGCCTGAAACCTATGGTTTTTTCAGTGAATTTCAAAGGTTTTTTAAATGCTAATTCCTAACTATAACGTGCCTGAAACCTATGGTTTTTTAAGTGAAGATATATATATATTCCCTGAAAAAAACATAGGTTTCAGGGACGTTATAGTTAGTTGGACATTTCACTCGTACAAAACCATAGAAATTCCGAAATTATAGTTAGTTCAGCTAACTATAACTCGCGCCCCCACAATGCACTGCTGATGACGTCACATATTACATCATTCATGACATGGTCAGTGACATCACTGATGACATCACTGATGACATCTTAAATGACATCACTGATGACATCATCCAGTGACTGTGTGTTTCTTTAAAGTTTAAATATGTATTATACATATGCCAAGGTGTATTGAAGAATGAGTGGGTGTATAAGTGTCTGGATGGAGGATTTAGTAGGTGCGTGACTGACTGTTTAAGTGAGTGATTACATGTGTCTTACTGAATGCATGGGTTAGTGACTAAACTGTGTGAATGTCTGTATCAGTCTGTCTGTTGTTGTATGAGCTGCTGCATGGGTGGGTCAGTAGCTACATGAGTGTCTATATGGGTTATCGATTGGTTGCCTGAGTATTTGTATGGGTGCCTGAGTGTGTGTGTGGGTGGGTGGGAGGTGTGTGACTCTGTGCATAGATGTTTGAGTGGTTGATTCACTGGGTGTATGGGTTCAAGAGTGCATGTGGAAACAGCTGTATGGGTGGGTGAGTGTGTGTATGGGTGTGTTGGTGTGTTGGTGAGTGAATGGATGTCTCAGTGGTACATGTCCAAGTAACTACATATGTAAAAGGCAGTGTATGTGAGAGTTAGAGTATATAAATGACTATACGTGAGTGTCACTGATTGTGAGAGTAGCTGTATGGATGAGTGTGTACTTGTACCAGTGATTGTATTGTATGAGTTTGTTTCTGTTTGAATAAGTGATGTGGTGTGTGTATAACTGTATAGGTCAGTAAATGGAAGTGTGATTGATTCTTTACATAACTGACTAGGTGTGTGAGTAATTCTGGATGAGTGGTGGTGTGTGAGTGTCTGTATAGGTGTGTGAGTGCATATGATAGTGTTGTATTGGTGAGTGACTGCATGTATGAGTGATTGTATGGGTGAATGAGTGGATGTGTGTGTAGAGCTAGGAATCAGTGAGTGCGTATGTAGTAACTGGTATTGGTGTGTCGATGGTTTCGAAAATGGTAGTCTGTATTTTACAGTGGGTGTATCAAATGTTATATTAGAGTGTGAGGAGGTGCATCATATTTTCACGTGGATGATGTCATCAGTGGTGTCATCAGTGATGTCATTTGAGATATCATCAGTGATGTCATCAGTGATGTCACTGACCATGTCATGAATTATGTAATATGTGACGTCATCAACAGTGCATTGCGGGGGCGCGAGTTATAGTTAGCTGAACTTACTCTAACGGCGGATGTTCTATGGTTTTGTACGAGTGAAATGTCCAACTAACTATAACGTCCCTGAAACCTATAGTTTTTTCAGTGAATTTCTAAGGTTTTTTAAATGCTAATTTCTAACTATAACGTGCCTGAAACCTATGGTTTTTTCAGTGCATTTCAATGGTTTTTTAAATGCTAATTTCTAACTATAACGTCCCTGAAACCTATGGTTTTTTCAGTGAATTTCAAAGGTTTTTTAAATGCTAATTTCTAACTATAACATAGCAGTCGCGTCTGCAGAGTGGTAGAGAAAGGTGAGCGTGGCCTTCAAACACCTTTTAGCAACCCCACTGTGTGGGATTTAGCGGAAGTAACAGGAGGGATAGTTAGCCCCCAACATCAACCTTGGGGGCCAACTACCCCTTTTATTACCTTCAGTAAGTCCCACACAGCAGGATTGCTAACTTTTTATATCATGCCCCACCCCCTCCCTGCAGCACTCTGCAAACGCGCCCCCTGGCATGTTCTAAGTTGGGGGATTAAGTCCCTTGAATACTGAGGGTCCCTGGGGGCCAACTAGGCCACCAGGTACCTCCATTAAGCGCCACTGAGCTGTGTTGCAGAGAGGTGTAAAAAGGGGCATGGCCTCAGATCACCTCTCTGCAACGCAGCTCTGTGGTGCTTACTGGAGGTACATGGTGGGCTAGTTGGCCCCCAGGGACCCTCAGGATTGAAGAGGACTTAATCCCCCAATTTACAACGCACCAGGGGGGCACATTAGCACGCTTGTTATGTCAGGCCCGCCCCCTCCCTGCAACACTGTGCAAACGCGCCCCCTGGCTCATTGTAAGTTGGGGGATTAAGTCCCCTTGAATCCTGAGGGTCCTGGGGGCCAACTAGCCCACCAGGTACCTCCAATAAGCACCACAGAGCTGCATTGCAGAGAGGTGTAAAAAGGGGTGTGGCCTCAGACCACCTCTCTGCAACGCAGCTCTGTGGCGCTTACTGGAGGTACCTGGTGGGTTAGTTGGCCCCCAGGGACCCTCAGGATTAAAGGGGACTTAATCCCCCAATTTCCAATGTGCCAGTCTCCCCCGGGGCCGGCACTTTGTGTTGGGGACCGTGGTGGGAGCCTCAGTGCCCCCACGGTCCCGCCATCTGCCCGCCTCCTGCGGGAGCCGGCATTGCTTTTGAGCAAGGGGAGCTGCTGACATGCAATCCTGCTTTGCTTCATGGTAGCGAGAGCAGGTTTTCCTTTCTCTCTCTCAGTCAGTCAGTATCTCTCTCAGTCAGTCAGTATCTCTCTCTGTCAGTCAGTCTTTCTCTCTGTCAGCCAGTCTCTCTCTCAGTCAGTCAGTCTCTCTCTCAGTCAGTCAGTCTCTCTCAGTCAGTCAGTCTCTCTCTGTCAGTCAGTCTCTCTCTCAGTCAGTCAGTCTCTCTCTCAGTCAGTCAGTCCCTCTCTGTCAGGCAGTCTCTCTCTCAGTCAGTCAGTCTCTCTCAGTCAGTCAGTCTCTCTCTCTGTCAGTCAGTCTCTCTCAGTCAGTCTCTCTCTCTGTCAGTCAGTCTCTCTCTCTGTCAGTCAGTCTCTCTCTCTCAGTCAGTCTCTCACAGTCAGTCAGTCTCTCTCAGTCAGTCAGACTCTCAGTCAGTCAGTCGCTCTCTCAGTCAGTCAGTCTCTCTCTCAGTCAGTCAGTCTCTCTCACTCAGTCAGTCTCTCTCAGTCAGTCAGTCTCTCTTAGTCAGTCTCTCTCTCTGTCAGTCAGTCTCTCTCTCAGTCAGTCAGTCTCTCTCTCAGTCAGTCAGTCTCTCTCAGTCAGTCAGTCTCTCTCTCAGTCAGTCAGTCTCTCTCAGTCAGTCAGTATCTCTCTCTGTCAATCAGTCTCTCTCTCAGACAGTCAGTCTCTCTCTGTCAGTCAGTCTCTCTCTGTCAGTCAGTCTCTCTCTCTCAGTCAGTCAGTCTCTCTCTCTGTCAGTCTCTCTCTCTGTCAGTCTCTCTCTCTGTCAGTCAGTCTATGTCAGTCAGTCTCTCTCTGTCAGTCAGTCTCTCTCTCAGTCAGTCAGTCTCTCTGAGTCAGTCAGTCCTCTCTCTGTAAGTCAGTCTCGCTCAGTCAGTCAGTCTCTCTCTCAGTCAGTCAGTCTCTCTCAGTCAGTCAGTCTCTCTTAGTCAGTCAGTATCTCTCTCTGTCAATCAGTCTCTCTCTCAGACAGTCAGTCTCTCTCTGTCAGTCAGTCTCTCTCTGTCAGTCAGTCTCTCTCTCTCAGTCAATCAGTCTCTCTCTCTGTCAGTCTCTCTCTCTCTCTGTCAGTCTCATTCAGTCAGTCTCTCTCAGTCAGTCTCTCTCTCTGTCAGTCAGTCTCTGTCAGTCAGTCTCTCTCTATCAGTCAGTCTCTCTCTCAGTCAGTCAGTCTCTCTCTCTGTCAGTCAGTTTCTCTCTATCTCTCTCAGTCTCTCTCAGTCGGTCAGTCTCTTTCAGTCAGTCAGTCTCTCTCAGTCAGTCAGTCTATCTCAGTCAGTATCTCTCTGTCAGTCTCTCTCTCTCTCTCAGTCTCTCTCTGTCAGTCAGTCTCTCTCTCTCAGTCAGTCTCTCTCTCTCTCAGTCAGTCTCTCTCTCTCAGTCAGTCTCTCTAAGTCAGTCTCTCTCAGTCAGTCAGTCTCTCTCTCTGTCAGTCAGTCTCTCTCTGTTAGTCAGTCTCTCTCTCTGTCAGTCAGTCTCTCTCTCTGTCAGTCAGTCTCTCTCTCTCAGTCAGTCTCTCACAGTCAGTCAGTCTCTCTCAGTCAGTCAGACTCTCAGTCAGTCAGTCGCTCTCTCAGTCAGTCAGTCTCTCTCTCAGTCAGTCAGTCTCTCTCACTCAGTCAGTCTCTCTCAGTCAGTCAGTCTCTCTTAGTCAGTCTCTCTCTCTGTCAGTCAGTCTCTCTCTCAGTCAGTCAGTCTCTCTCTCAGTCAGTCAGTCTCTCTCAGTCAGTCAGTCTCTCTCTCAGTCAGTCAGTCTCTCTCAGTCAGTCAGTATCTCTCTCTGTCAATCAGTCTCTCTCTCAGACAGTCAGTCTCTCTCTGTCAGTCAGTCTCTCTCTGTCAGTCAGTCTCTCTCTCTCAGTCAGTCAGTCTCTCTCTCTGTCAGTCTCTCTCTCTGTCAGTCTCTCTCTCTGTCAGTCAGTCTATGTCAGTCAGTCTCTCTCTGTCAGTCAGTCTCTCTCTCAGTCAGTCAGTCTCTCTGAGTCAGTCAGTCCTCTCTCTGTAAGTCAGTCTCGCTCAGTCAGTCAGTCTCTCTCTCTGTCAGTCAGTCTCTCTCTCTGTCAGTCAGTCTCTTTCTCTCAGTCAGTCTCTCACAGTCAGTCAGTCTCTCAGTCAGTCAGTCGCTCTCTCAGTCAGTCAGTCTCTCTCTCAGTCAGTCAGTCTCACTCAGTCAGTCTCTATCAGTCAGTCAGTCTCTCTTAGTCAGTCTCTCTCTCTGTCAGTCAGTCTCTCTCTCAGTCAGTCTCTCTCTCAGTCAGTCTCTCTCTCAGTCAGTCAGTCTCTCTCAGTCAGTCAGTCTCTCTCTCAGTCAGTCAGTCTCTCTCAGTCAGTCAGTCTCTCTTAGTCAGTCAGTTTCTCTCTCTGTCAATCAGTCTCTCTCTCAGTCAGTCAGTCTCTCTCTGTCAGTCAGTCTCTCTCTGTCAGTCAGTCTCTCTCTCTCAGTCAATCAGTCTCTCTCTCTGTCAGTCTCTCTCTCTCTCTGTCAGTCTCATTCAGTCAGTCTCTCTCAGTCAGTCTCTCTCTCTGTCAGTCAGTCTCTGTCAGTCAGTCTCTCTCTATCAGTCAGTCTCTCTCTCAGTCAGTCAGTCTCTCTCTCTGTCAGTCAGTTTCTCTCTATCTCTCTCAGTCTCTCTCAGTCGGTCAGTCTCTTTCAGTCAGTCAGTCTCTCTCAGTCAGTCAGTCTATCTCAGTCAGTATCTCTCTGTCAGTCTCTCTCTCTCTCTCAGTCTCTCTCTGTCAGTCAGTCTCTCTCTCTCAGTCAGTCTCTCTCTCTCTCAGTCAGTCTCTCTCTCTCAGTCAGTCTCTCTTAGTCAGTGTCTCTCTGTCAGTCAGTCTCTCTCTCAGTCAGTCTCACTGTCAGTCAGTCAGTCTCTCTGTCAGTCAGTCAGTCTCTCTCTCTCTCTGTCAGTGTCTCTCTGTCAGTCAGTCTCTCTCAGTCAGTCAGTCTCTCTAAGTCAGTCAGTCTCTCTGTCAGTCAGTCTCTCTCTCTCTGTCAGTCAGTCTCTCTCTCAGTCAGTCTCTCTCAGTCAGTCACACTCTCTCAGTCAGTCAGTCTCTCTCTCTCTCTCTCTGTCAGTCTCTCTCTCTCTGTCAGTCTCTCTCTGCCAGTCAGTCTCTGTCAGTCAGTCTCTCTCTCTCTGTCAGTCTCTCTCTCTCTCTCAGTCAGTCTCTCTGTCAGTTAGTCTCTCTCTGTCAGTCAGTCTCTCTCTCAGTCAGACAGTCTCTCTCTCTGTCAGTCTCTCTCTCTCTCTCTCTCTCTGTCAGTATCTCTGTCCGTCAATCTCTCTCTGTCAGTCAGTCTCTCTCTCAGTCTCTCTCTCCGTCAGTCTCTCTCTCTCTCTCTCTCTGTCAGCCAGTCTCTCTGTCAGTCAGTCTCTCTCAGTCAGTCTCTCTCACAGTCAGTCAGTCTCTCTGAGTCAGTCAGTCAGTCTCTCAGTCAGTCAGTCTCTCTCAGTCAGTCAGTCTCTCTCAGTCAGTCAGTCTCTCTCTCAGTCAGTCAGTCTCTCTCTCAGTCAGTCTCTCTCTCAGTCAGTCAGTCTCTCTCTGTCAGTCAGTCTCTCTCTCAGTCAGTCAGTCTCTCTCTTAGTCAGTCTCTCCCAGTCAATCAGTCTCTCTCAGTCAGTCAGTTTCTCTCTCTGTCAGTCAGTCTCTCTCTCAGTCAGTCAGTCTCTCTCTCTGTCAGTCAGTCTCTCTTAGTCAGTCAGTCTCTCTGAGTCAATCAGTCTCTCTCAGTCAGTCAGTCTCTCTCAGTCAGTCAGTCTCTCTCAGTCAGTCAGTCTCTCTCTCATTCAGTCAGTCTCTCTCTCAATCAGTCTCTCTCTGAGTCAGTCAGTCTCTCTCTCAGTCAGTCTCTCTCTCTCTGTCAGGCAGTGTATCTCTCTCTCTCTCTGTCAATCTCAGTCAGTCAGTCTCTCTCAGTCAGTCAGTCTCTCTGTCAGTCAGTCAGTCTCTCTCTCAGTCAGTCAGTCTCTCTCTCAGTCAGTCAGTCTCTCTCTCTGTCAGTCTCAGTCAGTCTCTCTCTCTGTCAGTCAGTCTCTCTCTCTGTCAGTCAGTCTCTTTCTCTCAGTCAGTCTCTCACAGTCAGTCAGACTCTCAGTCAGTCAATCGCTCTCTCAGTCAGTCAGTCTCTCTCTCAGTCAGTCAGTCTCACTCAGTCAGTCTCTATCAGTCAGTCAGTCTCTCTTAGTCAGTCTCTCTCTCTGTCAGTCAGTCTCTCTCTCAGTCAGTCTCTCTCTCAGTCAGTCAGTCTCTCTCAGTCAGTCAGTCTCTCTCTCAGTCAGTCAGTCTCTCTCTCTCTCTGTCAGTCAGTCTCTCTCTTAGTCAGTCAGTCTCTCTGAGTCAATCAGTCTCTCTCAGTCAGTCAGTCTCTCTCAGTCAGTCAGTCTCTCTCAGTCAGTCAGTCTCTCTCTCATTCAGTCAGTCTCTCTCTCAATCAGTCTCTCTCTGAGTCAGTCAGTCTCTCTCTCAGTCAGTCTCTCTCTCTCTGTCAGGCAGTGTATCTCTCTCTCTCTCTGTCAATCTCAGTCAGTCAGTCTCTCTCAGTCAGTCAGTCTCTCTGTCAGTCAGTCAGTCTCTCTGTCAGTCAGTCAGTCTCTCTCTCAGTCAGTCAGTCTCTCTCTCTGTCAGTCTCAGTCAATCTCTCTCTCTGTCAGTCAGTCTCTCTCTCTGTCAGTCAGTCTCTTTCTCTCAGTCAGTCTCTCACAGTCAGTCAGTCTCTCAGTCAGTCAGTCGCTCTCTCAGTCAGTCAGTCTCTCTCTCAGTCAGTCAGTCTCACTCAGTCAGTCTCTATCAGTCAGTCAGTCTCTCTTAGTCAGTCTCTCTCTCTGTCAGTCAGTCTCTCTCTCAGTCAGTCTCTCTCTCAGTCAGTCAGTCTCTCTCAGTCAGTCAGTCTCTCTCTCAGTCAGTCAGTCTCTCTCAGTCAGTCAGTCTCTCTCAGTCAGTCAGTATCTCTCTCTGTCAATCAGTCTCTCTCTCAGACAGTCAGTCTCTCTCTGTCAGTCAGTCTCTCTCTGTCAGTCAGTCTCTCTCTCTCAGTCAGTCAGTCTCTCTCTCTGTCAGTCTCTCTCTCTCTCTGTCAGTCTCATTCAGTCAGTCTCTCTCAGTCAGTCTCTCTCTCTGTCAGTCAGTCTCTGTCAGTCAGTCTCTCTCTATCAGTCAGTCTCTCTCTCAGTCAGTCAATCTCTCTCTCTGTCAGTCAGTTTCTCTCTATCTCTCTCAGTCTCTCTCAGTCGGTCAGTCTCTTTCAGTCAGTCAGTCTCTCTCAGTCAGTCAGTCTATCTCAGTCAGTCTCTCTCTCTCTGTCAGTCTCTCTCTCTCTCTCAGTCTCTCTCTCTGTCAGTCAGTCTCTCTCTGTCAGTCAGTCTCTCTCTCTCTCAGTCAGTCTCTCTCTCTCAGTCAGTCTCTCTTAGTCAGTGTCTCTCTGTCAGTCAGTCTCTCTCTCAGTCAGTCTCACTGTCAGTCAGTCAGTCTCTCTGTCAGTCAGTCAGTCTCTCTCTCTCTCTGTCAGTGTCTCTCTGTCAGTCAGTCTCTCTCAGTCAGTCAGTCTCTCTAAGTCAGTCAGTCTCTCTGTCAGTCAGACTCTCTCTCTCTGTCAGTCAGTCTCTCTCTCAGTCAGTCAGTCTCTCTCAGTCAGTCAGACTCTCTCAGTCAGTCAGTCTCTCTCTCTCTCTCTCTGTCAGTCTCTCTCTCTCTGTCAGTCTCTCTCTGCCAGTCAGTCTCTGTCAGTCAGTCTCTCTCTCTCTGTCAGTCTCTCTCTCTCACAGTCAGTCTCTCTGTCAGTTAGTCTCTCTCTGTCAGTCAGTCTCTCTCTCAGTCAGACAGTCTCTCTCTCTGTCAGTCTCTCTCTCTCTCTCTCTCTGTCAGTATCTCTGTCCGTCAATCTCTCTCTGTCAGTCAGTCTCTCTCTCAGTCTCTCTCTCCGTCAGTCTCTCTCTCTCTCTCTGTCAGCCAGTCTCTCTGTCAGTCAGTCTCTCTCAGTCAGTCTCTCTCACAGTCAGTCAGCCTCTCTCTCTCTCTGTCAGTCAGTCTCTCTCTCTGTCAGTCAGTCTCTCTGAGTCAGTCAGTCAGTCTCTCAGTCAGTCAGTCTCTCTCAGTCAGTCAGTCTCTCTCAGTCAGTCAGTCTCTCTCTCTCTCTCTCAGTCAGTCAGTCTCTCTCTCAGTCAGTCTCTCTCTCAGTCAGTCAGTCTCTCTCTGTCAGTCAGTCTCTCTCTCAGTCAGTCAGTCTCTCTCTTAGTCAGTCTCTCCCAGTCAATCAGTCTCTCTCAGTCAGTCAGTTTCTCTCTCTGTCAGTCAGTCTCTCTCTCAGTCAGTCAGTCTCTCTCTCTGTCAGTCAGTCTCTCTCTTAGTCAGTCAGTCTCTCTGAGTCAATCAGTCTCTCTCAGTCAGTCAGTCTCTCTCAGTCAGTCAGTCTCTCTCAGTCAGTCAGACTCTCTCTCATTCAGTCAGTCTCTCTCTCAATCAGTCTCTCTCTGAGTCAGTCAGTCTCTCTCTCAGTCAGTCTCTCTCTCTCTGTCAGGCAGTGTATCTCTCTCTCTCTCTGTCAATCTCAGTCAGTCAGTCTCTCTCAGTCAGTCAGTCTCTCTGTCAGTCAGTCAGTCTCTCTCTCAGTCAGTCAGTCTCTCTCTCAGTCAGTCAGTCTCTCTCTCTGTCAGTCTCAGTCAGTCTCTATCTCTGTCAGTCAGTCTCTCTCTCTGTCAGTCTCTCTCAGTCAGTCTCTCTCAGTCAGTATCTCTCAGTCAGTCAGTGTCTCTCAGTCAGTCCCTCTCTCTCCTAGTCAGTCTCTCTCTCAGTCAGTCTCTCTCTCTCTCAGTCAGTCTCTCTCTCTCTCAGTCAGTCTCTCTCTGTCAGTCAGTCTCTCTCTCATTCAGTCAGTCTCTCTGTCAGTCAGTCTCTCTCTCTCTCTCAGTCTCAGTCAGTCAGTCTCTCAGTCAGTCTCTCTCAGTCAGGCACTCTCTCAGTCAGTCTCTCTCTCAGTCAGTAACTCTCTCAGTCATTCTCTCTCTCTGTCAGTCTCTCTCTCAGTCAGTCTCTCTTAGTCAGTCAGTCTCTCTCAGTCAGTCAGTCTCTCTCTCTGTCAGTCTCTCTCTCAGTCAGTCTCTCTCTCTGTCAGTCAGTCTCCCTCTGTCTGTCAGTCTCTCTCTCTCTCAGTCAGTCTCTCAGTCAGTCATTCTCTTTGTCAGTCAGTCTCTCAGTCAGTCAGTCTCTCTCTCTCTCTCAGTCAGTCTCTCTCTCTCAGTCAGTCAGTCTCTCTGTCAGTCAGTCTCTCTCTCTGTCAGTCAGTCTCTCTCTCTGTCAGTCAGTCTCTCTGAGTCAGTCAGTCAGTCTCTCAGTCAGTCAGTCTCTCTCAGTCAGTCAGTCTCTCTCAGTCAGTCAGTCTCTCTCTCAGTCAGTCTCTCTCTCAGTCAGTCAGTCTCTCTCTCTGTCAGTCAGTTTCTCTCTCTCAGTCAGTCAGTCTCTCTCTTAGTCAGTCTCTCCCAGTCAGTCAGTCTCTCTCAGTCAGTCAGTTTTTCTCTCTGTCAGTCAGTCTCTCTCTCAGTCAGTCAGTCTCTCTCTCTGTCAGTCAGTCTCTCTCTCAGTCAGTCAGTCTCTCTGAGTCAGTCAGTCTCTCTCAGTCAGTCAGTCTCTCTCTCATTCAGTCAGTCTCTCTCTCAGTCAGTCTCTCTCTGAGTCAGTCAGTCTCTCTCTCAGTCAGTCTCTCTCTCTCTGTCAGTCAGTGTCTCTCTCTCTCTCTCTCAGTCTCAGTCAGTCAGTCTTTCTCAGTCAGTCAGTCTCTCTGTCAGTCAGTCAGTCTCTCTCTGTCAGTCAGTCAGTCTCTCTCTCTGTCAGTCTAAGTCAGTCTCTCTCTCTGTCAGTCAGTCTCTCTCTCTGTCAGTCTCTCTCAGTCAGTCTCTCTCAGTCAGTATCTCTCAGTCAGTCAGTCCCTCTCTCTCCTAGTCAGTCTCTCTCTCTCTCAGTCAGTCTCTCTCTGTCAGTCAGTCTCTCTCTCATTCAGTCAGTCCCTCTGTCAATCAGTCTCTCTGTCTCTCTCTTAGTCTCACTCAGCCAGTATCTCAGTCAGTCAGTCTCTCTCAGTCAGTCACTCTCTCAGTCAGTCTCTCTCTCAGTCAGTCACTCTCTCAGTCAGTCTCTCTCTCTCTGTTAGTCAGTCTCTCTCTCAGTTAGTCAGTCAGTCTCTCTCTGTCAGTCTCTCTCTCAGTCAGTATCTCTCTCAGTCAGGCTCTCTCTCAGTTAGTCAGTCAGTCTCTCTCTGTCAGTCTCTCTCTCAGTCAGTCTCTCTCTCTGTCAGTCAGTCTCTCTCTGTCTGTCAGTCTCTCTGTCAGTCAGTCTCTCTCTCTCTCTCAGTCAATCTCTCTCTCTCAGCCAGTCAGTCTCTCTGTCAGTCAGTCTCTCTGTCAGTCAGTCTCTCTGTCAATCACTCTCTCCTAGTCAGTCAGTCTCTCTCAGTCAGTCAGTCTCTTTCAATCAGTCAGTCTCTCTCTACCTTAGTCAGTCAGTATCTCTCTCTCTCTCAGTCAGTCAGTCTCTCTCTGCCTGTCAGTCTCTCTCTCTCTGTCAGTCTCTCTCTGTCAGTTAGTCTCTCTCTCAGTCAGTCTCTCTCTCAGTCAGTCAGTCTCTCTCAGTCAGTCAGTCTCTCTCTCAGTCAGTGAGTCTCTCTCTCTGTCAGTCAGTCTCTCTCTCTGTCAGTCAGTCTCTCTGAGTCAGTCATTCAGTCTCTCAGTCAGTCTGTCTCTCTCAGTCAGTCAGTCTCTCTCAGTCAGTCAGTCTCTCTCTCAGTCAGTCAGTCTCTCTCTCAGTCAGTCTCTCTCTCAGTCAGTCGGTCTCTCTCTCTGTCAGTCAGCCTCTCTCTCAGTCAGTCAGTCTCTCTCTTAGTCAGTCTCTCCCAGTCAGTCAGTCAATCTCTCAGTCAGTCAGTTTCTATCTCTGTCAGTCAGTCTCTCTCTCAGTCAGTCAGTCTCTCTCTCTCTCTGTCAGTCAGTCTCTCTGTCAGTCAGTCATTCTCTCTGAGTCAGTCAGTCTCTCTCAGTCAGTCAGTCTCTCTCAGTCAGTCAGTCTCTCTCTCATTCAGTCAGTCTCTCTCTCAGTCAGTCTCTCTCTGAGTCAGTCAGTCTCTCTCTCAGTCAGTCTCTCTTTCTCTGTCAGTCAGTGTCTCTCTCTCTCTCCCTGTCAGTCTCAGTCAGTCAGTCTCTCTCAGTCAGTCAGTCTCTCTGTCAGTCAGTCAGTCTCTCTCTCAGTCAGTCTCTTTCAGTCAGTCTCTCTTAGTCAGTCTCTCTCAGTCAGTATCTCTCAGTCAGTCAGTCTCTCTCAGTCAGTCCCTTTCTCTCCTAGTCAGTCTCTCTCTCAGTCAGTCTCTCTCTCTGTCAGTCAGTCTCTCTCTCATTCAGTCAGTCTCTCTGTCAGTCAGTCGCTCTCTCTCTCTGTCAGTCTCAGTCAGTCAGTCTCTCAGTCAGTCAGTCTCTCTCAGTCAGTCACTCTCTCAGTCAGTCTCTCTCTTAGTCAGTAACTCTCTCAGTCAGTCTCTCTCTCTGTCAGTCAGTCTCTCTCTCAGTCACTCAGTCTCTCTCAGTCAGTCAGTCTCTCTCAGTCAGTCAGTCTCTCTCTGTCAGTCTCTCTCTCAGTCAGTCTCTCTCTCAGTCAGTCTCTCAGTCAGTCAGTCTCTCTGTCAGTCAGTCTCTCTCTCTCTCTCAGTCAGTCTCTCTCTCTCAGTCAGTCAGTCTCTCTGTCAGTCAGTCTCTCTGTCAGTCACTCTCTCCTAGTCAGTCAGTCTCTCTCAGTCAGTCAGTCTCTTTCAGTCAGTCAGTCTCTCTCTACCTTAGTCAGTCAGTATCTCTCTCTCTCAGTCAGTCAGTCTCTCTCTGCCTGTCAGTCTCTCTCTCTCTGTCAGTCTCTCTCTGTCAGTCAGTCTGTCTCTCAGTCAGTCAGTCTCTCTCTCAGTCAGTCTCTCTCTCTCTCTGTCAGTCTCTCTCTCTCTCTGTCAGTCTCTCTCTCTCTGTCAGTCTCTCGCAGTCAGTCAGTCTCTCTCTCAGTCAGTCAGTCTCTCTCTCTCTCTCTACAACATTCCTTAGAAACATTGCCAATATCTCTGGCTAAACACTTATAAGGTCCCAACGGCAAGACCTATTGGCGATGCCAATGCTTGTTTTTTATTTTTTATTCCGGAAACGCACACCCAGCGCGAATTCGGACGTTTCTTAAAATGCTTTTGGGCTGGGGGTCCTTGTGGGACCCCCTGAGCAGGCCTAGGGGTCAGGGTGTTCCTACCCTGCCCCCTTTCTTGTTATTCATCTTTGTTTAACTGTTTTCTTATGACTCTGGTTCAACCTAGTCCCAAGATGGCTGCCTGCATTTCCTGGATGAAGTGCTGACAGCCAATCAGATTTCACGATGTCATGTGTGGTTAAGCTCCGCCCAGATATCAATATTTCTTTTTCCTTTCATTTTCCTTTAATATTTCAAAAACTACTGAACGGATTTACACCAATTAACAAAAAGGACTCTTTCTGAACCAAGACCTACCTTTTTGCCAAATTTGGTGTAATTCCGTTCAGCAGTTCGGGCTGTAGCTTTGTCTAAAATTTCCTATGGAAAATAACATAGGGAAAAAGGCGTTTTGGGACCCCCTTTTATCTCGGCCCCGCTTGGCGAATCACCCCGAAACTTTCAAGACAGAAGCTGACCAGAGCTGATCACTAGTTTTAAAAATTTCGTGAAGATTCGTCAACCGGCACGAAAGTTATTGGGAAAACAATAAACGCTTTTCCTATGGAAACTAGGTCCTAACTATAACTACCTACTGGCAACCGCCAGTAGGTAATATATTCACTGAAAAAACCATAGGTTTCAGGGACGTTATAGTTAGAAATTAGCATTTAAAAACCTTAGAAATTCACTGAAAAACCACAGGTTTCATCGACGTTATAGTTAGTTGGACATTTCACTTGTACAAAACCAGAGAAATTCGGCCGTTATAATTGGTTCAGTTAATTATAACTCACGCCCCCGCAATACACTGCTGATTACATCACATAGTACATCACTCATGACATGGTCAGTGACATCACTGATGACATCACTGATGACATCTCAAATGACATCACTGATGACATCACTGATGACATCATCCAGTGACTGTGTGTTTCTATAAAATTTAAATATGTTTTATATATATGCCAAGGTGTATTGAAGAATGAGTGGGTGTATAAGTGTCTGGATGGATGATTTAGTAGGTGCGTGACTGACTGTATAAGTGAGTGATTAAATGTGTCTTACTGAATGCATGGGTTAGTGACTGATACAGACATTCACACAGTTTAGTTTGTCAGTTGGTGTGTAAGCGGTTGCATGGGGTGGTGAGTAGCTAAATGAGGATCTATATGGGTTATTCATTGGTTGTCTGAGTATCTGTATGGGTGCCTGAGTGTCCGTGTGGTTGGGTGGGGGTGTGACTCTGTGCATAGATGTGTGTGAGAAGTTGGCCTGGTATATGCTTTTCACTAGTTAAAGTGGACACCTTGCACCAGTACAATTCGACTCTTATGGTAGGTAGGTTTAAGACAACCTTTACAGAAAGCTATCCTAGTGGTAGCTGTGGAGAGCAGCCTTCAGGCTAAGTCTTGGAGGAATGTAAAGCAGCTTGTTTTACCACACAATCTCTTGAATCCCCAAATGAAAAGACACCACACAGGTATATATATCAAATATATATGTATTTATTACTAAACAACTCTCTACTAATCTCTTGTGAGATTAGAAGTCTGGAACATATGCACAAATCAACGTTTCACAATAAATTGAGCACAAGTATCGCTGGGGCCCTAGGGGCGTACCAGACCATATACTAAAAAAGAGACTTAAGAACAACGACTTGCATAGGGACAAGGCCTAGGGCCTTCAGAAGTGCTGGGGCCGCACGAAACCACCCAAGGCAGGTAAGTACAGGACCCACGGGGGACGCGTGCAGTGAGTGAACACAGGCGCGGATCGCCGTAGACTTCAATGGGGCAAGTCATGGTTGGAAATTAAGAGTTTAAGGGCACTTCGGGAGTAGCTACAAGCAAGTCACTTACAGGGTAAGTAGTTCTAGGGCCAACACCCACAGGAGCACCGTAGTGCTGGAGTTACCTCACCCAGGAAGCCGGGTGCATAGGTGTCCTTTGGTGTCGGGTCGCGGCATCGTTTTCAATGGGAGCCAATGAAGACTTGCTGCTTGTGAAGCCAGAAGAAGTGTCCGGTGGAATCCAAGCCTGGATTCAGAAGGAGGAAGACCTGAAAGCAGAGGGGACAGTGTTCAAAGTCACTTGGCAGTGGCCAGGGGCAAGGAAGATGAATGCCCACCGTCATCGACAGATTCAGGTCATTCACGGGTGTCTTGACTCTTCGGCCATGAGGTCCAGGAGGCATCGAGGACAACCAGGAGCTGGATTCGGCGTGTCCCACAAAGTTTGCAGCTGACTGCGGTGTCGGCGACCCGATTGGAGCCAACAAGCCTTGGTAGCAGCAAGTCTCATGGAAAGAACAAAAAGTCAATGGTGCAGACCAGCAAGGTCTGGAGGACTCACCCAGTGAGGGTAAGTCAGGGCAGGCCTGGAGGAACCAGGGGAGCCCTTTGGATTTGTAGAAAAGTCTTCAGGGGACCCACAAGCTGGCTGGCAAGGGATCGCAAAGACACCTTGGGAGGATTCCTTCAACAGGGGCCCACGGTCACTCGGGATGGGGTAGGCCTCTAATCTTGGGAGGGATCTCTGCTAGAGGATGGGACCACATGTGGTCCAAAGCACAGGTTCATAGATCATCGTGAAGGGGTTGCACTCGAAAATAGTGCACGGTACCCAGGGACTGCAGTTCCTCATCACTCATAGGGTCCACTTGCCTCAGCTTCGCTGGGGACTCACGATGGCCTTGGAAAAGTCAGGAAATCCTATTCCTGGGCTGCAGGACCTTCAGGCTCTGGTGGGAGCAGCATAGTTTGCGACCATCGTTGCAGTTTTTGGTGCCTGCCAAGCAGGGGAATCACTCCTTTACTCCAAGGGAGATTCTTCAGTCTTCCAGAGGTAGTGGAATGTCGAAGGTCCGGGATTCTTCTTTAGAGCGTCATCCAGGGATATCTCGTTTGCAAGGTTAAGGGTTCCCTATCTTATACTAAAAGGAAGGGAGGGACTAGCTCTATGACCCCACCTATCGGAGGGTCAGGGGAGTGGGTGGCTACACCCACTTCCCTTTGTCCAGTTTTGTGCCAGAGCAGGGGCAGGTAGCCCCTGAGCCGGTTTGAACTGGTGTATGCACAGAGGAGCCTCCTGCTCCCCCATTGCAGGACTTCAAAGCACTCTAGGAGTGCACCCACCCAGCCCCAATACACTAAACCCTGTCTGGGAGGTGGTCACACCTCCCTGTGACAGGATACCTATTGTTGGGCCTCCTCCACTGCGAGTTTCGGTCATCAGCAGGAGGGCAGCCCAGTGTCTGTGACTGGTGGCATCCATTTTGTGATGCCAGGGCTCTTCAGGATTCTACCGCGTTTCCACAGTAGATACATGTCTATCCCTCTAGAAGGGTGGGATCATACTCCCACACCAGGTACTGGTATGGGGGTATGATTCCAATGTGTTTGACACCAAACACAACATGTTTTGATGCAGCCATTCCAAAGTTAGCATTAACCGTGAGGTTATAATGCACTTAAGAGTATATGGTTTGACCGCATTCACAAACAGCCCCAGAGAATGGACTCTGAGAGCTGCAGAAGGGCCCTGCTCAGGCAGAGGCACCCTCTCACATAGAAACTAAGCACCCTGCCCTCAGGATTGATAGGGCCTGCCTTAGGGGTGACTGATAGGTTTCAATGTGTGTGCAGGGGAGATATAGGGAACCTATATCTCAGTGAGGGGTGCTAGCACCTCCTCACCCAGGCTGCAGTAGCAGGCCTGTGGTGTCAAAGCTAGTCTGCTTCCCAGGGGTGGCATAATACATGCTTCAGCCCCTGGTAGGCCTGTGAAGTACCTATGCCCTTGGTACCTAAGGTACCATATACTAGGGACTCATAAGGTACCACAGAATCCAATCACTAGTGCACCTAGAGTGCACTCCAAGTCGTTTAGAGAGAACAGAGAGGCTGGGGCCCTGATTGGCAGGGTCCCAGCCAGACTATAGCCAGAAACCAGTGTAAACATCAGAAAAAAAGTGGGGGCAACGTAAGAGGCAGATCCTACTCTCCTACACAACCCCCCAAACGCAGGGACACTAAACTAACCTTGACCAGTTGAGTCTTCGTGCTCTAAGTGGAAATACCTTGAGAGTCCATCTGCATTGGCATGTTGGGTCCCAGGCCTATGTTCCACTGTATAGTCCATCCCCTGTAGGGAAATGGACAACCTTAAAAGTTTTGGGTTTTCACCTTTCATCTGTTTCAGCCATAGGAGGGGCTTGTGGTCAGTCTGAACTATGAAGTTAGTGCCAAACAAGTATGGCCTCAGCTTCTTCAGGGCCCACACCACAGCAAAGGCCTCCCTCTCTATAGCTGACCAACGTTTCTCTCTAGGGGTCAGCCTCCTGCTAATAAAAGCTACTGGCTGGTCTTGACCTTCATCATTCAGTTGAGACAGTACAGCTCCCACACCCAGCTCAGAAGCATCTGTTTGGACAATGAACTTTTTGGTGTAGTCTGGACTCTGTAAGATGGGGGCAGTGCACATAGCCTGCTTTAGGTCTTCAAATGCCTTCTGACAGCTAGCTGTCCACTGAACCTTTTTTGGCATTTTCTTTGAGGTCAGATCATTCAAGGGGGTCACTATAGATCCATATCCCTTCATAAACCTCCTATAGTACCCAGTCAAGCCTAAGAAGGCTCTTACCTGTGTCTGGGTGGTTGGAGCAACCCATTCCATTATGGTTTGGATTTTGCTATGTAAAGGCTGAACCTGGCCTCCACCCACAAGGTGGCCCAGGTACACAACCTGACTCTGCCCTATCTGGCACTTAGTGGCCTTGATAGTGAGTATAATGTAAACAATCCTAGGCAACTTAAAACTTGTCGAAAATCAAGTCTACATAATATCAATTAATAAGTGCAAGATCAGTGTACAGCCATATTGTTTAAAATAAGTACATTTTATTATCAAACATAAAAACAAACTTATTTTTAAGCACAGACATACAAAAATACAATGTACAATGTGTCATAAAAATATCTCTACATACAATCACAAAACATATACATAACACAAAATACAAATGATATCAGGATTTAATCAAACATTAATAATAGTGTGGTCCCAACAAGCCACACAATATGGGTACATTTGATAATCATAAAAAATCGTATTTATATTTAAAAAGCAATAACTAAGCTATTGAAAAAGTGGGTAGTGTACTCTACGCGCGTTTCGGCGTAACCTACGCCTTCTTCAGGAGAAACCACTTTAGGCTCTGTAAAAAAACATAAAAAAACATAAAAAAATAATACATGTATTTAACAGGCTGTACATTGAACTTGCCTAGATAGGGTTCAAAAACTAGCAAGTGAGCCACAATCTCCAGTGAAGAAAAGGGACAAGAGAGGGTGAAGAAAAGTCCCACGACCAAAAGAATATGAATGAAAAATACAGAGTGTATTTAGTGTTAAAGGAAAACGAGCGACAAATAAATCTGTGAATAAAAGAGAGAAAAGTATGTAATAATATAACTCGAGCTAGGTAGATTGTATGGAAAGTGAAACACCTAATGCCCAAGAGTTAAGTAAAGAAATACAAAAAGTAACAGAAATTACCTGACCAGCGCCCACAATCGCTTAGACAGAAATACTCATTCAACAGAACTTTACACCAGATGTCTGGAAGCAAGGGAATAGATTACTGTAAAAAGAGACTACATAGACGAAAGACATCTACCAAGGGATAGTGGATGCCAAGTGAAAACTAATTACCATAATAACGAAATATCCATAGAGATTAAGCTGAATAACAATCTTCAATGTAGGTGGTTTAGAGGTTTTGGAAAAGAGATGGAGAATGACAATCTCAAAATGGAAATATCTGCAACATAGAAATGTAATAAATATGTTAAAACTACGTGCAGTGGGTCAGAGAAGAAAAATCCAAATAAACCTATATAAATAATGTTGTACCTTAAGGTATAATAACGAAGGTTGCGTCCTTAATGAAGAGGTATAATTATCCAACAAGATACAAAATGAACCAGAAAATTTTATCCAATGAATGGAAAAGTATAATAAAGATCCGTCCTAGATGATCAAGAAAAAAAGAATACAACAGGGTGAGTCCTGGAGCGCATCAATGAAGGTAAAAAACTTAAATCTATGACGCTAATATATATACAAATTATTATAATTTAAAATAAACGACGACATGGTAAGATATTGTAGCGCAAACTGTACGATGCATACGAGACATAGGACTCAGACTAATAAATGTGACCCAATAGCAATGTGCCTATGGGTTATAGAAAACTTGTAACAAAATACGATCAAGCATCTCGGATACTGAATACTAAATAAAATTATAAGGAAACGTGTGAGCAAATGAATATGTGCTTACACGATTAACCTGCTAAAAATAGCGATACGTATAAAGTAAACATGACGGGTCCCACCTGATGTATGTATATGGCTACATGTCTAAAAGGAAGGGTAAAACAAAAAAGACTCTTGTGGCAAGTACTTACATGCCGAGAAGTCGATGAACCGGCGTCTCGCATCTGGCAAACTTCGAGGGAACTCAAATGCGGTGAAAAGCGTTTAAATAAGTAAGCGGCACCCGCCTGGCTGTAATGAGATAGCGAGGAGACGTAGGTCACGTAACCACCGAGTACTATGCGTCAGGACCAAGGAAAACTCTATGGTCACCAATTGCTGAGGAATTAAACCGAACACTGGACTGAAAACTTTCTAGAGCGGTAACTAGAGGTGGGAGTGAGAAGTGAAACACTCCTGAAAACGATGAATGCACAAATAGAAAAAGGGGGAGAAAAAATAAATACCTCATTGCATAAAAAATACTAAAACAACTCACGTTGAAGATAGGTACTAAAAAAAAAAAAAAAAAAATTACGAATAAAAAAATCATATGAAACATAATACAAAAAAGAAATAAAATAAGTGACCTAAAGTCAAGGAAAATAAATACTACAAAACACACAACCGATGACCTAGATCCACTCAATGTGTGGAGCGGACCATGAATACTACAGCCTAAATCAAAGTCTTAATTAAGCACAGTTATACTTAATGGCATTTTCCCACGGAATATCTAGATTGAGGCCCTGTTTATGGGTGGCTAGAGTGAAAATCCAGAACACCTCCCGTTTCATGCGTGTTGCTTCTGTATGGGTGTTACTGCCAGGGCCAAGATTTTCAATAATGAACCAACGAATGTCACTAGGTTTGTGTTGCAGCTCATGGTAATGCTTTACCAAAGGGGCATTCATTTTGGATGTGTGAATAGCCGAGCGGTGTTCAGTCAATCGAGTACGAAACTGTCTAGAGGTCTCTCCCACGTATCCCAATCCACAAGGACATACGAGGAGGTAGATGACATTTTGAGTTTTACAATTTGAAAATTTCCGCGGACGGATGGTATGTTGCTGATAAGTAAAACTGGTCCCTTCGATTACAGTGTCACAAGCTTTGCAGGTGGAACATTTATAAGTGCCAGTGACCGGTGACATACCATTGATGGTCTTTTGTACCAGTGAAGTTCCCTCTGTAAATTTAGACTTAGTAACTAAATCTTTAATATTCTTATTTCTTCGATGGGCAAACATAGGTTTAGGAATTTTTTCTTTGTCTGCCTGGTTGCTATTGAGAATGTGCCAATTGGAACAAATCATATGGCGAACTTTATTGTTCATGGTGGAATGTTTAGTGATGCACACTAGTTGGTTGTTAGTTACAGATGTTTTGGGTTGCAAGAGGCAATCACGGTCATAGAAACGAGCACGTTTATATGATTCCCGAATTAATCTGCGAGGATATCCTCGAGCAAGAAATTTGGTTTTTAAAATATCTGCTTGAATGTCAAAGTCATGAATGTTAGAACAATTCCTCCGGAGGCGGAGAAATTGACTGAATGGAATACTTTGTTTCTGCACACGAGGGTGGTAACTGTCAAAATGTAACAGCGTATTACGTGCGGTCGGTTTGACAATTAGGTCAACTTCTAATGCCCCATTATTATGTCTGATCAATATATCCAAAAATTCCACCTGGGTTTTACTAGTATGTGACGTGAATCGAAGATTAATGTCACAGGCATTGAGCCAATTTAAAAATTCCAACAATTTGTCTTCTGTATCCGTCCAAATAAAAAAAATGTCATCAATATAACGTGACCAACTCAAAACATTTTAAAAAAACGGAGCTATTTCGTTATGTATGTGTGTCAATTCAAAAAAGGCCATATAAATATTGGCTATACATGGTGCTACCGAAGCTCCCATGCTTACTCCTTTGGTTTGCTTGAACAAATGGTTACCAAACGTAAAGGTGTTCTCGGTGAGTACAATTTCCAGACATTGAAGTAAAAATGTTTTGGGACATGTGACATGGTATTGATCAATAAACCAGGAGGTCGCTAGCATAGCTTTATCTTGTGGTATATTGTTATATAAAGCTTCGATATCTAGCGTGACCAGCGTATGAAAGGTTGGGTTGAATGGGAACTGTTCTACTTTATTGATAATAGCTGTGGTGTCCCTAATATATGACGGAATCTCTGGTATGTATGGTCTCAATAGTTTGTCTACATATTTAGAGAGGGGTTCCGAGAGAGAACCAATGGCAGGCCCCACTCCAACCTACAACATGCCCCGGTTCTCATGCCCACCCACGCAGCCTCCCCGCTGCGGTGTGTGGTTTTCATTCACCTTCTGGGAACTCCTCACGTGAAACTTTTAGTAACTCGCTGGAGACGCTGCCCCGGTGCATGGCACAGAGAGGGGAGCATGCACTGTCCCTACTGCGGCAAACTCGTGGCGCGCACTTTCCACGTGCCAATGAGACTCGGACATTCATCTGTATTAAAGATACCTGCGCTCTCGGGTTCAGTCATTCAATAGTGCATTCGTCCACCCACTCCCATCTATCCATCCGACCACCATTACCGTGTTCATTTACCTATTTCTTTATTCGTGCAGTCACCTGCACGTTCATTCGTTCATGTATTCAGTTCATTCGTGTATTTGTCAGCGATTGAATGAATTCATTCATCCAATCATTCATTCACCCATTCCTTCGCTGCCACCGATATCCACGTGGACTGGCACAGGGGCATCAATTCGGCCTGAATGTGGCCACACACGCTCTGCTGTGTTTTGTCGATACTGTCCAAACGTTTAACAAAAAGGTATCCGGACAGAGCGAGATAGAGTGACTTGCCCAGGAAAACACAAGTTGGCAAAGGGGTAAAGCTATGGTCCGGGTTCAGATCTCTTCTTTCCAAACCCCAAACTTTGCCAATCGGCCAGCTCTCCCTTCATTTGTCTGCACCCCTGTATATGAAGTGGATCCTGTCTCTCCTGCCCTTTCTTCTGTGTGAGCACCCCCTGGGGCTCACCAAAATAACCCTTAGAACACATGACGTGTGAGAAGTTCCAAGTCTCTCACTTCTAGTGCCTCGTTTCAAAGTGTCTTCTGTGAGCTTCGATGCGCCCCGCCCCAAGCTTTGCAAAGCAGCGCTTAGAAGCGCAGCCACAAAGCAGGCCGGCGCAGAAGCGCAGGGAGGAGCAGTCACGTGACACGCTGGGCTGCTAATAATGCCCCCGTAGTGAAGCTCAAAGGACACTTCGCGCTCGGGGGCCCTGCATACGGGCCTGCTAAGTCCCCAGCTTTCATCCTTTTCCTGCATTAGTTCCTCCTTCCCTATTGTTCTCCTCGAGGTCCCACCTTCTTTCTTCCCCTTCCCCCCCAATTTCTTCTGCAGTTCTGCTTGTTCATGCTGTTGTTTTTTTCCCTCTTTTCTTTCTCCTCTTCCTCTTTCTGCTGCCCCCTTCTCAGAACCCTCTTTTATTCTGCTTCTTACCGCCCTCCTCCTCATCTCCTCTGTACATTGTCTTCTCTTCTTTCTGCTCCTCCTCCTACTCGGCCTCCTATTCATTCTCCGAAGTATTCTTCTTCGCCTTCTCCTCATTTCCCCCCTCTCTTCCCTTTCCTTCTTTTATATCTTTTCCTCCTATGTTTTCAACAGCCAATCCCCAAACATCCATAATCTCTTTCTCCTTTTTGTTCTTCTTCTCGTTCCCTTACTTCTATTCATTATATTACCTTCTCGTCGCCTCTTTTCTTCTTTTATTTTTTGTTCCCCTCTCCTCTCGTGCCTCCTCCTACCCTTCCTTGTTTTTCTCATTCTCCACCAGTTTTCTTAATTCTCTTCTATTTCCTCTTCTTCGCTAACACATTTTCTTCCTCTTTTTCTTCTGCTCTTTCTTCCCATTCTATCTTCCTTTTCACCTGTTTATGTGTATTTTCGTCTTCTCTTTCTTAAAGTTTGTATTCCCATTGTTATTTCACTACTTCTTTTTGCTCTTGTCTTCACTCTTCTCCAACTTCTCGTGTTCTTCTTGTTCTTCTTTTGTTTTGTTTTGTTCTTCTTATTTTTACTATATACCTCTCCCAGGGGGCGCGTTTGCACAGTGGTGCAGGGAGGGGGCGTGGCCTGATTTGACAAGTGTGCAAACGCACCCTGTGGCGCGTTTTAAGTTGGAGGATTAAGTTCCCTTCAATCCTAAGGGTCCCTGGGGGCCAACTAGACCACCAGGTACCTCCACTATGTGCCAGGGAGCTGCATTGCAGAGTGGTGGTCCGAGGCCATGCCCCTTTTTACACCACTCTGCAACGCAGCTCTGTGGCGCTTAATGGAGGTAGCTGGGGGGTCTAGTTGGCCCTCAGGGACCCTCCGGATTCAAGGGGACTTAATCACCCAACTTAAAACGCGCCACAGGGCGCGTTTGCACACTTGTCACATCAGGCCCTGCCCCCCTCCCTGCACCACAGTGCAAACGCGCCCTGTGGCGTATTTTAAGTTGGGGGATTAATTCCACTTCAATCCTGAGGGTCCCTGGGAGCCAACTAGTCCACCAGGTACCTCTTGTAAACGCCACAGGGCTGAGTTGCAGAGAGGTGCTCCGAGGCCACGCCCCTTTTTACACCACTCTGCAAACGCAGCTTCTGGTGCACTGCTGGTGGGGCGATGAGGTCCTCTTGTGTCCTGAGGACCTCAAGACACAAGTGGACTTCATCCTCTGAGCAGCAGTGCGCCAGAAGCTGCGCTTGCAGCGTGGTGCAAAAAGGGCCGTGGCCTCAGAACACCTCTCTGAAACGCAGCTCTGTGGCGTTTACTGGATGTACCTGGTGGTCTACTTGGCCACCAGGGACCTTCAGGATTCAAGGGGACTTAATAGGGATGTCATAGTTAGAAATTAGCATTTAAAAAACCATTGAAATTCACTGAAAAAACCATAGGTTTCAGGTACGTTATAGTTAGAAATTAGCATTTAAAAACCTTAGAAATTCACTGAAAAAACCATAGGTTTCAGGGACGTTATAGTTAGCTGGACAATTCACTCTTACAAAACCATAGAAATTCCACCGTTATAATTAGTTCACCTAACTATAACTCGCGCACCCGCAATGCACTGCTCATGACGTCACATATTACATCATTCATGACATGGTCAGTGACATCACTGATGACATCTCAAATGACATCACTGATGACATCACTGATGACATCATCCACGTGAAAATCTGATGCACCTCTTCACACTCTAATATAACCTTTGATACACCCACTGTAAAATACAGACTACCATTTTCTAAATCATTGACACACCAATACCAGTTACTACATACGCACTCACTGATTCCTAGGTCTACACACACATCCACTCATTCATCCATACAATCACCCATATATGCAGTCACTCATCAATACAACACCATCATATGCACTCATACACCTATACAGACACTCACACACCGCCACTCATCCATGCAGTTACTCCCACACCTAGTCAGTCATGCAAAGAATCAATCACACTCCCATTTACTCACCTATACAATTATACACACACCACCTCACTTATTCATACAGATACTAACGCATACTAACTCTCTTATATAATCAGTGATACAAGTACACACTCATCCATACAGCCAGTCTCACAATCACTGACTATCATGTATAGTCATTTATATACTTCAACTCTCACATACACTGCCTTTTACATATGTAGTTACTTGGACATGTACCACTGAGACATCCATTCACTCACCAACACACCCATACACACACTCACGCACCCATACAGCTGTTTCCACATGTACTCTTGAACTCATACACCCAGTGAATCAACCACTCACACATCTATGCACAGTCACACATCTCCCACCCACCCACACACACACTCAATCTCCCGAAAAAATACTCAGACAACCAATCAATAACCTATATAGACACTCATGTAGCTACTGACCAACCCATGCAGCAGCTTGCACAACAACAGACAGACTGATACAGAAATTCACACAGTTTAGTCACTAACCAATGCATTCAATAAGACACATTTAATCACTCACTTATACAGTCAGTCACGCACCTACTAAATCCTCCATCCAGACACTTATACACCCACTCATTCTTCAATACACCTTGGAATATATATAAAACATATTTAAACTTTACAGAAACACACAGTCACTGGATGATGTCATCAGTGATGTCATCAGTGATGTCATTTGAGATGTCATCAGTGATGTCATCAGTGATGTCACTGACCATGTCATGAATGATGTAATATGTGACGTCATGAGCAGTGCATTGCGGGTGCACGAGTTATAGTTAGCTGAACTAACTATAACGGTGGAATTTCTATGGTTTTGTAAGAGTGAAATGTCCAGCTAACTATAACGTCCCTGAAACCTATGGTTTTTTCAGTGAATTTCTAAGGTTTTTTAAATGCTAATTTCTAACTATAACGTACCTGAAACCTATGGTTTTTCAGTGAATATATATATATATATATTTCATTGGATGTTGTCAGCATAAAATTGAATAAAATTAGTTAGTGTGTTGGATGCCTTAGGAATAAGTATTATTACTGGCTGTTGTTTAAAAAAAGAAATGTAATACAGACATGGATATGCTTTTAAATAGAGTAAACCACACATTGCAGTATCTCATTTGGAAGTAGCTTGTTCCTTCTTGAATGTGCTGTGAACATGTGACCTGCTGGTTCCACTGGGTTGCTAGGTACACTGAGCTGTGAGTGTATTTGGGGGGAAGGGTGTAAAAGTGTCATATGTCCCATGCAGGCCCATTGTCATTTTCCCTATATTAGCATGAGCACGTTGAAGACTATCCTTTGCTTTGCGCATGTTACTCTACAAATACATTTTGCTCTGTGTCACACTGTCCTTTCTCACAGAACACCCTGTTGTTTTTGCGTTCTATTCTTTCCTGGGATTTAGTCTGAACATGCAGTCAAGTTCGAACAATAATGCCCCTTGTTATTATGTTCTGGTGAGGCCCTAGCACCTAGACAAAACACACAAATGCAGCTGTTGTTTGGGAACACGTACTTTTGTCACATAGGTATGCACAGATAGGTAACACACACTTGGAGAGAGACCTTTCCAGGGAAAATATTGTGACAGCACCTGAGATGTAGAACTTTTATCTGTGTACACCAAGGTATGGGGTCTGCTGCAAACACCCAGAGATCTTCTGCTATATAATCATTGTGCTTCTGTAGAAGGGGAGGGAGTTTAGGCTACACTATCATATAAAATGACAGCTCCGTTTCTGATTTACAGACTACTTTCTACGCTGACTGTATTTGTATTAGGGCATTAGCCTACTTGTTGTGGCACGTATACTGCATACTAGAGCACAATAGTTAAAATAAACATTTTAAACTTTCCTTGTCGCTGTCAGAACTTATTGTGGACTAGTACGAGTGTAAGAGCGAAAGGGTGTGTCCGGTAACTGCGATTCCTGAGAGGATCGGGAGTATGGTGTTCTGGGGTGTCTAATCACTTGTTCCTCTGTGAGTGAGTAGGAGGGCAAGTGAGACACTACAGCTAGTCGGTCCTGGGCTCATGGGTACTCAGGTGGTAGCATGACTCAGTCCCTCCCTACTAAGGCTCTTTGATCCCAAACATAGTTGTGTGACTCCGCAGAATCCCTGCAAAAAAGGAGACAGAACATTTTTTTTAAAGTTCAGAGTTTAAGTAATGGCAAGCTTTAATTTCCAACTCAGGACTATGTAATAAACTGTTGTGTAGTATTTTAATTTTTTTTAAATGAAGCTAGATATAGGTGTGATTACTCCACAATGATCGCAAAAAATTGCAAAAACGTGCCAACAAGTATCTCGTTTTAAAAGAGAGGGAAAGAGTTAACAGATGCTAACCATTCACAAGTGGAGATACAGTAGTCTAAAATGAAACATGATTTTATTTGCTGCCTTTCTCATGATAATAGAGTGGAAAGTTGAAGAGGTTGCCATTTTATAGTTGCTTTCTATGAGAGTAGTGTACCATTCTTGTTCTTAGTTTTTACAAATCTTAACAGTGTCAAAACTATCCAGAAAGAGCTAAAAGAACAATATAATCTATGAGATCAATTCACTGGTATGTATATAAGTTTTTAATTATATAAAAAATGTACATTTGAAATGAAGATGTATATGGAACTTGATTAAAAAGAGTATCACAATGGTATTCATTTAAGATGTTAGTACTGTTGAAAATTACCATGAGCAATGCCTTTAAAAATGACAAAGTTTTAAATTTTTAAGCATTATGTGCAGAACAGATACCTCTATATGATTTGCATTCTGGGAGTTATGGTAGTTTAAGTCACATTATTAAACTGTCATGTAGTTCCTACAAATCTATATAGGATCTCCGAGTTTAGACAACATAAACTAAGGGAATGGTGTCCCGACTGATTCCAGACACCCCCAAAGGATATATTAGTCTCTTAGGGGCACATGCATCAATGTAAAATTTTGCGAATCCTTAATTGCGAATTTTAACGATTCGCAAATAACGAATCGCAAAAACAGATGCAACAAAAAAATTGCGAAAAAATAAAGAATCGCAAAAAATCGCAATTTCTCTTGCGAATCCTAAATTTGCGAATTCGCTAATAGCGATTTCGCAAATAGCGAAGTCGCATTTGTGATGCATCTTGATGACATCAGAACCAGGAAGTGAGCAGCACAAGCCCCATTCCCAGTTCACAGTCAGAGGGAGAGGAGGGAGCTGGCTCTGGGAGCTAACTAGCAGTGGCATTGAGCAATTGGAAAAACCTGGTAACTGCAAGAAAATGGAAAGCACACAAACAGCAGAGGACAGCCAATCAGGCAGGAAGCGGAAAATGAAATTCTCAGAAAAAGAAAGTGACACACTCATTGAGGGAGTTGTCCACAGCCATGATAAGCTGTTTGGGAAACAATCATTGAAAGTGGCAGAGCAGGAGAAAAGGAAAATATGGATCCGGATCCAGAACCGGGTGAATGCCAGTGGGGTGACACACCGCACCATCGACGACCTGAAGAAAAGATGGTACGACATGCGCAGTCGGGCCAAGGAGCGCATAGCTGCCCGTCTGAAGGAAGCAAGGAAGACAGGAGGGGGAACACCGATAGACACTGGGAACACTACCATGGAGGAAATGGTTGAATCCACTATCCAGCCTGAAGCTGTTGTCGGTGTGACACAGCTAGACACGTCAGGAGCAGCAAACACATCTGAAGGTAAGATGACTGCATGTTACCATTGACCTAAATAATAAAGGTAGTACACCACCCCAGTACAGCACAAGTGCACACTCAGAACATCCAGTACACAATGTATCCATGAAGGGAAGTGCATTATGGGAGATGTAGGCAGGTCAAGCATATACAATGTCAAACACACAAATAGGCTAAGAACAACTCAGAACAGTGAACATATTCCAAATTTAATGCCAAAGTAAAAATATGATCACTGTGACATGACATCCCATACTTAAATTAATGCTGGTTTTGCACTGTTAAATCTCACAGATGCAGAACGTGTAGAAGATGAGGATAGTGACAACCAGGACATACAGGACATCAGCGCAGTTGAGGATATGGACACACCGGTGTTGCCAACAAATCCATCCAGTGCCCCACACACACGCAGGGCAACTGTCCCACCACTGGTCACCATGGAGTCTGACGATGAGACAAATGCACCACATGAGTCCAGGCATGGCCCAGCCACATCCATCCCAAATCCACAAACACAGGTCCGCAGAAGTAATGTCAGTGTCCGGCGTAGAAGAGCCAGATCACGCAGAACACAGCAGGAGGAGCAACCAAATGATGTCTGGGGTGGTCTTGAGGGACAGATGCTCCGCATGCAGCGCCTGCAGACCAAGAACACACGTTTAGTGCAGTTACAAATTGGGAAGATGGCAGACAACATTGCAGTACTGTGCGATAGTGTGCAGCAAATGACCAAGGTTATGCAGGAGGGACATGCATCACAGAGAAGAAACCATCGGCAACTAATGCAGCACCTCAAAAGCTATGCCAAATCCAACAATAGGCTGGCCACATCAACTGCACTGCTGGCACGTAGGTCTGTGACCATGCAAACAGAAATGTGCCATTGGAGCGGGGATGTGGCGAAGGCACTGGACCAGGTAACCAATGCAGTGGAACTGCTGAATGCTACCACAATTGGGGCCAACATGTCCACGCAGGAAGAGGGTAGTGAGGGGGCCTCAAGCTTGAGTAGCATAGCTATGCCAGTTGCCACTGCAGGAAGACGCAACACACGCAGCAGTACCCCCTCAGCTTCCAACATGAGGGATGAGGATGCTGTCTCTGACAGGCGTCTGGGTGTTCGTGGGAGAAAGCGCTAGCCTGCTATTTACAATTGCATACCGATATGGTGACGTAACCATGGATGTGATCGGACCTTTTGACTGATTGACAAGTCATTATTTATTTTTAATACACTTATGTCCATTACTTAAGAATCCTGTGCCACTGGCCACATTGAAAGTGTGCTCCGACACTCATGCCATATTTCCTTTGAATAAACCGTTCTGTGATTGTAATATACACTGTTTGTGTCATCATTACTCACCTCAGAAATAGTTTTGTGTGATGTCCAATCTTCTCCTGCGCCCTTCTGCTGCGCTTGCCCCTTGTGCTGCACGGCGCTGTGGCACTTGCTGGTCCTCATCCTCGGAGTCGCTGTCAGACACCTCGATCTCCATTCCACCCCTCGTTGCTATATTGTGCAGCATGGCACATGCTGCTACTAGCTTGCAGCATTGTTCAGGGTTGTATTGAAGTGCTCCACCAGTCTTATGGAGGCATCTGAATCGGCTCTTCAGCAGCCCAAATGTGCGCTCTATGATGTTCCTTGTTGATATATGTGCAGCATTGTACCTCTGTTGGTTGGCAGTTGTGGGATTGAGGTAAGGCGTCAGAAGGTAATTACGCAAGGCGTATGCGCTGTCACCTGCATGTGGGTAAGCAAAGGGTCAGTGGCAGTTTGACATTGGCATACGTACAATGACTGTGAGTATCACCTACACATATTTACCAAGCAGATGTGCCTCTCCAAATTCTCCCCTGACCAGACGGGTGTGAATGCCACTTTGCCTGAAAATATATGAATCATGTGCACTCCCAGGAAATTGAGCCACTATATCAGTGATGATGTATTTGGCATTGCAAACAACCTGAATATTAAGGGAGTGATAGCATTTTCTATTTCTGTATATGTATTCCTGTGCTGCAGGGGGACATATTGCCACATGTGTGCAATCGATGCAACCTATAACATGTGGGAAGCGAGCTATCTGGTAAAACTCCTGTTTTGTTTTCACAAGGTCATGCGCGGTGGTGGGGAACTTGATGTGTGAGCCGATCCTGGCCATCATGGCATCAAGGAATGCTTTGAATATTCTTGAAAGTGTGCTTTGCGACACACCTCCAGCTACTGCAATGACCCCTGAAAGCTGCCTGACGCCAGTAGGTGTAGGCAACATAGGACCTGCACATGCGTTGGGATAGCATTGGTCCTACGTGTCTGTCGTTGCAGTATGGGATCCAATTCATTGATCAGGTCATGGATCATTGCTGCATTGAGCCTATACTTATCGTATATCTCATCCTCTTGCTGTCCTAGCAAAGTTATGCGGACTCTGAAGATGCGCTCATTGATTCGCCTCCGTCTGTGTCCAGCAGCCAGCAGCCTCATCCTCCTCGCCATCAGGTACATCCCTGCCATTGTGAGATGTGGTAGCTAATTCTGGGTGTGTTTCAATGGGTTTAAGTAGAATTGCAGCTGTATCTGATTTGCACTCATGATTACCACCTGGTTGTGATCCTTCTTATTTTGCACTCGCAAAATTGCGAATTTCAGGTAATTCGCAATTTGCGAATTTTCATGCATCTCTTTTGCGATTCCTTATTTGCGAATCGCTATTTGGAGGCGCAAATAGCGATTCGCTAATACTATTCGCAGAATGTTTTGCGATTCTTTAAATTAGCGAATTGTTGGGTTTTCGCTATTTTTCAGTTGATGCATTGCGAAACTGTATTTTGCGGTCGCAAACGCCATAATTTAGCGAATCGCTAATTTTGCGATTTTTTTTAGGCTTGATGCATGTGCCCCTTAGTCCAGCTAGTTCACAGTGCCACTACTAGCCCCTCTTACCAAGGAGCGAATACCTTTGGGCAACTATCGAACATGACAAACCTGACCCCTCAGGGATCATGAAAACAGTACAATACTTTTCGCTCAGTCACTCATGCTCACTTTGTCTCAGAGAGATACACAGAATAAACAATGGGGACGTTTCCAATAAGTATTTATTGAACCAGTGTCATTCTAGTATAAAATACGTGTTCTGCAACAACCATGAGACAGAAACAGATATATATGGTCACAAGCACCAGCAGAGTAAAGAAAAGGTAGAATTCTGCCATAGTGCTAAAACAATGAATATATGCAGGCATATGGATACATGACAGTAATAATGCATACTCCTATGATGCAACCCTAACTAGATGTACCTAAATGTATCTAGCATGTATGTAGGTGTATAGCCAAGAATACCCTTAGGATAAAGCCAACCCCATTACCTGATGTGAGAGAGTGAAGGACCCCGTCTTGGTCTCAAGATGGACACCCCACGAGGGATGTCAGGCCACAGCATGCTGGAGTGGCTGCGTTCAGGAACCTCAGCGTCTCGCATCAGCGTGTCAGCATGGAAGTCTTTTTCTCATCTGGTTTGCCCACCAAAGATGTGGTGCTTATATACCCAAAAGGTACCCTCAGGGGTTCTACCTAGATGTGTCATGGTACTGTGGGCATGTCGGGCAAGGATGACGATAGAGGTGATCCTTATACAGAGTAATTATGCAGAAGATGGTAATCCTGCTGTGATACTGAGAATCCTCATGCATAATAAATGAAGCTAGTTTTCAGAGAAAACCGCATGACATTTATGCAGCACCTAACTAGGTAAAGGTCAGCACTAAACCCGTTATGTAGAACAATGGTAGGACCAATATAGGTAAAAGGTCATATAGCTACCTAGGTCTATATTGGGGTACATTGGGGTTCATAACAAACAGGAGTACTGTAGTCATGAATAAAACATAAGAAAATGTGCTGTGCCTGTATATAAATTATAAAGTAGTAATACTTGTTAGGTATGTATTAGGAAGTGTTTGTCAATGTGGGTTTTAACTTATATGATCAGTTTGCATATGGTTAGATGGTGAGATGTGTTTTTTTGGTTGCAGATAGTTATATGTATGATGAGACTGTTAAGATTACTTAAAGATGCAGAGAACTATGCGGTCCATTACGATGGAAGGCGGACAAAGTCGGCCCGCCATCGCAAGGGAGCCAGGGACCGACCGCCGAAGTTGCGGCGGTCCCGCCATGTGAATTAGGATCCGCCCGCCACACTGGCAGGCACATCCTGGCCCTTTTACATTGAGGGTGGATCTGCTGGCTGCAGACCCGCTCGCAATGTGAAAGGACTGTGCACAGCATTGCCATGCACTACATGGCAGGCACCACGTGGTGCCTGCCACGTAGTGCATGGCAATGAGGGGGGTACCATAGGTACCCCCCATGTGCACCCCCCACCCCTCCAACACCCTGGGGGCCCGCAACGGGCCCCCAACAGAAGGAACCGCATGCCTTTCCATGGCGGCAACACTGCCATGGAAATGCGAATCACCGCCTGCATCACAATATGGATGGCGGTGTCTTGCAGACACCGCCACCATATTGTGCCCGTTTTCCGCCCGGTCGACGAGTCGGCCGGCGGAAAAGGGGCGGACGGTCTTCCTGTCCGCCGCGGACCCCCCAGCCATCCTAATATGGCGCGGGGTCAATCAGGCATGGATGGCGGGCGGATTGCCCCCGCCATCCTAATGGGCCCCTCGATATTTTTGGAAATATGGCCTCAAAGTGTATATCTTTTATGAAATCACATATATGTTTAAATGGTGATCTGTGTTCTTTAAGGCTGTTGAAAATGTCATGTATATAGTGAGGGTGGTTGTAGTAATAATGAGTCTTCAATCATGTAAGTTGAGATGCAGCTTAATAGAGCATCCGCCCTCAAGAGAGCAACAGTACAACTGAACTGTAAATGCTTCCAGAATGTGGAACATAACATCATGCTTAAAAGGATACAAACAATGTTTGAACTAAAACAGTAAGCATGCTAGCATAGCAACAGAATATAGAATGCTACATACGTTCTATTACCACAGTGGTGCATTTCTTTCACCATGCTCTGTTTAAAATTGGGGAGGGGTAATAGTGAAGAATGTCTTTTGAGAGTTTGTGTGCAGGCTTCACTTGGCATGTAACTTTTCTTAGAGAAATTCTGAATATATTTTTAAAGACACAAGAAATATTTATGAAATTATGTAGGTATGCCATTAAGAAATAGTTTTGTGCTTTCAAAAGGTGAGAATTGTTGTTTTCAACTTTAGAATCTTATTGATGCATTTGGACTCTGAGTAACAGAGCAATGTATACTCTTAGGGAGCCATGTATGCATTTATAAACTAAGTGTGATAGTTAGACTTATTCAATCATCTAGGTACTACACATGCACTCTTCCAATCACACAGGCGCTAATTATGTACTCATTGAACTACGCTGGCAACACCCATGAGTTCATCCAATCAACCAGATAGTAGTGATATAGTTATGTGATTACACAGGCACTAACTATGCAGATATGGAACCACTGGTGAAGTTCCTTTATACTCTGGGAATTGTGCAGGCACTACCTATCATCTGAGGGAATTATGCAGGTACTATATATGCACTCATCTAATCATCCAGGGAGTATTGCAGTATTCAACTGGAAACACATGTATTAATAAGTTTTAGTGAGGAATATGTACTCTTTTAATACCATCTGGTGAATTATATATGTAATCTGTCACACACTGTTTGCATGTACTCAGAAGAATTAGTGAGCTATATGATGTGATACAAATTAATGTGCAGATTTTTATATTGAGTGTTTCCCCAAAAATATTGAAACACTAAATGTACTGGTGACACAGTTGTAGAGAGGCGCAGAAAGAGGTCTTAAGTTGTGTTTTGGGATTTACAGTATTGAGACACTGTATGTACTGTTGCACTTTAGTTGATGTTTATTTTAAAATTGAGTACATAAGTGATAAAGTGGTCTTTTAGCGTGTTAAAGTGATAACTGAGATATGGAGCAGCTGTCTTGTCGGAGAGGGTGCTATAATATTAAAAGGTAAGTAATAAATTAAGTTTTCTGTTTTGGTTTGGGATTGGTACATTGAAGTAAGTGCTTGTAGTTATGTAGGTAGGTTGATTTGTACATTTAAAAATGCAACATAACATAAAAACTATTTTTGTATTTTATTTAAGAAAGTAGTAAAATAGCTGGTACATTGGTTAGAAAAAGAACTCGAATATAGTTGTTTTTTACAGAACAATATCTGCATAATTACAGACAGATTGCATACAAAAGCTTGTAGATAAAGGGAACAGAAGCAAGTACAGTATTTATGCAGAACTGAGACTCAAAAGGGGCAAAATAAAGAAAAAGTGGTGTACGGAAATAGAGCTATTGGTAAGAGGACAAACTCATTTCTTAAAAATATATGTGGACATTTCCAAAGATTATGAAATAATGAAAATAAAATTCAAACTATGAGAAAGAATACCAATGGACAAAATCTATAAAGCAAGAACAGGAAAGAATGTAACAAAGATGTAAACACCATAACCAGGAGACAGAAGCAGTTTAAGGAAATCAGAGCTAAGATGTTTCATAGTAAAGTAGTTATAAAATACTGAGAAATATTAAGAAGTATAGAAGAAGGAAACACAAGGAGATAATGGACTGAGCGCTGAAACTTTTCAGACACTCACCCCCAGTCACAGATCTGGGTTGAATCCATCATCATTCTTTAGCTCACTTCGCCACCTCAGTTCAGACCCAGCTATATGCAAATCAGTCTTGACCCTGTGCCTCATGGGAACAGTCCAGCCCGAATTGCCAAGCCAGGTCTTCCCTGAACCGGAAACAAGCATCCTGGGACCGGTTTCTGGGTAACACCCCTCATCAGCCAGGCTAGCTTAAATCCAGTGGCAAAGTGAGCAAGGGACCCACGTCTGGGCATACCCTGCAAACTTAAGGTGAACAAAGCAAACACAAGGAGATAATGGACGGAGCGCTGAAACTTTTCAGAGACTCACCCCCAGTCACAGATCTGGGTTGAATCCATCATCGTTCTTTAGCTCACTTTGCCACCTCAGCTTTGTTCGCCCTAAGTTGGCACAGTATGCCCAGATCTGGGTCCCTTGCTCACTTTGACACTGGATTCAAGCTAGCCTGGCTGATGAGGGCTGTTAGCCCGAAACCGGTCTCAGGATGCTTGTTTTCGATCCAGGGAAAACATGGCTTGGCAGTTCGGGCTGAACTGTTCCCATGAGGCACAGGGTCAAGACTGATTTGCATATAGCTGTATCTGAACTGGGGTGGCGAAGTGAGCTAAAGAACGATGATGGATTCAACCCATATCTGTGACTGGGGGTGAGTGTCTGAAAACTTTCAGCACTCCGTCCATCATCTCCTTGTGTTTGCTTTGTTTGTCCTAAGTTGGCAGGGTATGCCCAGACGTGGGTCCCTTGCTCACTTTGCCACTGGATTCAAGCTAGCCTGGCTGATGAGGGCTGTTAGCCCGAAACCAGTCCCAGGATGCATGTTTCCGGTCCAGGGAAAACATGGCTTGGCAGTTCGGGCTGGACTGTTCCCATGAGGCACAGGGTCAAGACTGATTTGCATATAGCTGTGTCTGAACTGGGGTGGCAAAGTGAGCTAAAGAACGATGATGGATTCAACCCAGATCTGTGACTGGGGGTGAGTGTCTTAAACGTTTCAGCGCTCCGTCCATCATCTCCTTGTGTTTGCTTTGTTCGCCCTAAGTTGGCAAGGTATGTCCAGACGTGGGTCCCTTGCTCACTTTGCCACTGGATTCAAGCTAGCCTGGCTGATGAGGGCTGTTAGTCCAAAACTGGTCCCAGGATGCTTGTTTCTGGTCCAGGGAAAACATGGCTTGGCAGTTCGGGCTGGACTGTTCCCTTGAGGCACAGGGTCAAGACTAATTTGCATATAGCTGTGTCTGAACTGGGGTGGCGAAGTGAGCAAAAGAACGATGATGGATTCAACCCAGATCTGTGACTGGGGGTGAGTGTCTGAAAAGTTTCAGTGCTCCGTCCATCATCTCCTTGTGTTTGCTTTGTTCACCCTAAGTTGGCAGGGTATGCCCAGACGTGGGTCCCTTGCTCACTTTGCTACTGGATTCAAGCTAGCCTGCCTGATGAGGGCTGTTAGCCCAAAACCGGTCCCAGGATGCTTGTTTCCGGTCCAGGGAAAACATGGCTTGGCAGTTTGGGCTGGACTGTTCCCATAAGGCACAGGGTCAAGACTGATTTGCATATAGCAATGTCTGAACTGGGGTGGCAAAGTGAGCTAAAGAATGATGATGGATTCAACCCAGATCTGTGACTGGGGGTGAGTGTCTGAAAAGTTTCAGCGCTCCGTTCATCATCTCCTTGTGTTTGCTTTGTTCGACCTAAGTTGGCAGGGTATGCCCAGGCGTGGGTCCCATGCTCACTTTGCCACTGGATTCAAGCTAGCCTGCCTGATGAGGGCTGTTAGCCCGAAACCGGTCCCAGGATGCTTTTTTCCGGTCCAGGGAAAACATGGCTTGGCAGTTCAGGCTGGACTGTTCCCATGAGGCACAGGGTAAAGACTGATTTGCATATAGCTGTGTCTGAACTGGGGTGGTGAAGTGAGCTAAAGAACTATGATGGATTCAACCCAGATCTATGACTGGGGGTGAGTGTATGAAAAGTTTCAGCGCTCCGTCCATCACCTCCTTGTGTTTGTATAGAAGAAGGATACATGCAGTTAAACAGAAAGAACGAGTTGAGAGAGTAGTTGTTAAGGTTTTTGCTTTGAAGGTGAAGGTTTTTATTTTGATTATAAATAGAATGAAGACTCTTGGCAAAATGGGGTTGTACTAGAGCAGACAAAACCAGAAAAAAAGATTAGTGAATAGAAGGAACTATTGTAAACAAAGGTTATAGGGAAGTTACAGTTAGACTCAGGTTTCACTCATATAAAACCAGTGAAATTCAGCAGTTATAGTTTGCTGATCTAACTATAACTCATGCCCCGCAATGCACTACTTATGACCCCACATACTACATCACTCACGACATTGTCAGTGACATCACTGATGACATCTCACAAACACACTCACTAACCCATACAGCCACTGACTCACCCTTTCACTCATCCATACAGGCAGTCACACACCCTCTCACCCACCCACACAGACACTCAGACAACCATAGACATAGTCAGACAACCAATCAATCACCCATATAGCCATTCACAAACCCACTAACACACTCATACACCCACTTAGACATTAACTGACAGACAGATACATACATTCACACAACCAGTCACTCACCCATACATTTACCGAGACATCTAATCACTCACTTATACAGTCAGTCTCGCACCCTCTGAGTCATCCATACAGTCACTCATAAACCAACTGATTCACCAATACACCTTGGTATATATATTGAACACTCATAAACTTTTTAAAAACACTCACAGTCACTGGATGATGTCATCAGTGATGTCATTTGGGATGTCATCAGGGATGTCACTGACCATGTCATGAGTGATGTAATATATGAGGTCATAAGCAGTGCATTGCAGAGGCGCAAGTTATAGTTACCTCTGCAAACTATAACGGCTGAATTTCTCTGGCTTTGTACGAGTGAAATATCAGACTAACTATAATGTCACTCTAACCTTTGTTTTTTTCAGTGAATTTATATATCCCAAACACATATTCTCCATGTTTATTTCCATAGGAAACTTGGGACATGGCTACAGCCCGAACTGCTGAACAGATTTACACCAAATTTGGCAAAGATGTAGGTCTTGATTCCGAAAACACTCTTTTTGTCAAATGGTGTAAATCAGTTCAGTAGTTCCTGAGAAATGTAAATATTTCTCAGATATAGAAATATGGCCGTGGAGGATCCACGAACCCCCCAATCCCTAGCCTGCAATCTGATTGGCTGCCAGCAGTTCAAACCAGGAATTGTTGGCAGCCATCTTGTGACTCCGTTGAACCGAGTCACAAGAAAAAAGTTAAAAGAATGTTAAAAATCAAGAAAAGTGGGCAGGGTAGAAAAACCCTGACCCCCTAGGCTTGCTCAGGGAGTCGGGCTAAAAAAGCATTAGTATATTCTCTGTGCTACTCCTTGAAATTCCTGACTGAGACTGTCCTGATTACTTTGCACTTCATCGGCTGGTGATGTTGCTTAAGCTGTACCTTTTCGGCCGAAGGGTTAGCTATTTCTAACTAAACGCTGTGCATTAGTACTCATTGATATAGGTTCGTATGAAATCTGAATTGCATACCATTCTGAAAATGCAATGAATTATCTCTCTCTCTCTCTCTCCCTCTTTTTGCACATGTTGTTGATGTATTTGATATGAACTGTATTTCTCTCATAGTGAATTTACCTGTAACATTGAGCTAATGAAGATTCTTTGATGTTTCTTATTGTACTCATGAAATGACCACTCACATTTTGAAATATTATGTAAAAGTATCTTGATAAGTATACAGAGTTTGTCTTTATTGATGAGTTATTGACATATTAAATATTGTGACTATGTTGCTAGTTAGGCATTTCCTTCATTATAGGTCCTCATGAAGGAAATTGCATCCATCTCTCATTATCAAGTCTCTATTAGCTCTACCAAAGGTTCATCGGAGGACCCGGAAATATAAGTAGTTCATTGAATTATGATGGGCCCAAATGCTTTGTTATAAGAAAGATCCTGTTTATTGACAATCAGAGTTATTGGGAATGATTATAAAATGTTTATATCCCTTCCGCTGGATCATTGTCGGATGAGTGTAAGGTACCATGTAGGTTCTTAATCAGTTGCCAACCAGTGCGTGTGTACTCCTTTGCTTTAGTGAGAATAACATCCTTAGACTCTGTATCAAACCAAAACTCTCCAGTCACAGACATCTCTTGGTAAATGCATATCTCTCTCACATTCACAACCCTCTCTAGCTCATTATCATCATTATTAGTTGCTTCCACAGCAGGACAGGTTAGCCTTGACAGTCTGAACATTTGTTTCATTTCCCCAAGACACCATGAAGCAATATTGCTGCAGTTTGGAAAATAACACTTCGAGCAGTCGACTTTAAACCTCCCACAGGAGGCCGAATGTGGTCTAGGCTTTTGTGGTTTGCTTGTACAACAAACTTGTTGCCCCACATAAAATGGCCAAAATGATCAACAACCCAAATGCAGTCTAACAACTCATGTACGATTACTGCATGCCGTCTTTCTTTTTTCACTCTATGTTCTGGAATCATACCTCAACACCCGTTGATCTCAATCTACTTGTGGGGCAATACTGCCCCAACCCATATGCACTGGCATCCAATCCGATTCTGGATAATTTACTTAAAGAAAATGGTCTCAATGTGGGGTCATTGATGATATTGTCTTTAATAAACCTGTAGGATTATTCATGGCATTTTGCCCATTTGAATTTTTCATTTTGGGATAGCAGTTTTCTCTAAGGTTCCATAACTGTGGCAAAGTTTTGAATCAATCAGGAGTATTATTCGCAAAGACCACAAAATGTCAGAAACTGGTATTTATTGCTAGGCCAAGGTATTTTACTTCATCCTTGAATAAGTTGTATTTATCAGGCATTACGACTAGACCATTCTGTTCTACCCTAAAACACACTGCAAGTATTACTTCATAGTGTTCATTGGACATTGTGTTAAAGGCTAAGATGTCATCTTGGAAACATCTAATGTAGTCTTCCATATCCTTAAACATGTGGTACATGGCACCCTGAAAAACGGATGCCCCTAACACAAGGCCAGATGACATCTATTTGTACTGGAAAAGCCCACAAGGTGTTCTAAAGGCCGTAAGAGGTAAAAAGTCAATAGTTAAAAAAACCTGGTGATACGCCTGATGCAAGTCGAGTGTTGAAAATACTGCTGCTCCATCAAAGAGTGAAATTAGTTCATTCAGTTTAGACAAGGGGTGCTTGTCAATGTTAATGCTGAAATTCAGTGTTCTGAGGTCCAAACATAAGTGAACGCTTCTATCTCTTTTCTTGAGAGAACTAGGGCGAAACCCACTCAGAGGATTCAGCCTCCTTGATGATTCATCTACACAGCAAATCTTTGATCGGTTTTTGTAGGCCTTTCCTTACGCACAAAAGGACACTTATTAGTTTTTGTTTTATTGGAATTAAGCATTGCTTAAGTTTGAGCCTATGTGTAGGAAGGTGGAATCTGACTGCATGGTTGCCCCCACTTTTTTCCTGGTGTTTTGTTGGTTTTCGACTTAGTCTGACTGGGATCCTGCTATTCAGGACCCCAGTCTAGCTGCTTACTCCCTAAATTGGTTGTTCATGTACTTTAGGTACACTCCAGATTGGATTCTGGGGTACCCTTATAAGTCCCTAGTATATGGTATACTATGTACCCAGGGCATAGGTTCCCCAGAGGCCTCCCAGGGGCTGCAGCATGTATTATGCCACCCCTGAGAGACCATTTAAAATGACACCACAGGTCTGCTACTGCAGCCTGTGTAAGGTGGTGCATGCACCCCTTACTTAGATATAGGTTCACTATATCTATCCTAATCACTGCACATATAAACCTATCAGTCACCCCTATAGCAGGCCTTATCAATCCTGAAGGCAGGGTGCTGGGTTTTATGTAAGAGGGTGCCCATGCATGAGCAGAACCCCTCTGCAGCCTTCGGAACCTATTCTCTGGGGTTGTTTGTGATGCAGCCAACCATATATACTTAAGTGCATTATAACCTCGAGGTAAATGCTAACTTTAATATGGCTGCATGGAAACATGTCGTGCTTGGTGTCAAACACCTTGGAATCATACCTCCACACCAGTATGATTCCACCCTCCTAGAGGGAGAAATATGACAACACTGGTACACCCGGTACCAGCTTTCTTGACCCTGGCATCACAAAATGGATGCTGCCAGCCACAGACACGAGTCTGCCCTCCTGCTGCTGGACGAAATTCCGGCAGGGGAAGGCTTGACAATAGGTTTCCTGTCACAGGGAGGTGTGACCACCTCCCAGATAGGCTTTAGTGTATTGGGGCTGGGTGGGTGCACTCTCAGAGTGCTTTGATGTCTGCACTGGGGGCACATTTGGTGTCCTCGTGCATAGTCCAGCTCAAACCGGTTGCAGGGGCTATCAGCCCCTGCTCTGGCGCGAAACTGGACAAAGGACATGGGTGTAGCCACCCCTCTGTCCTGACCCTCCCATAGGTGGGTCCCCAGAGTTTGTCCCACCCCTTCCTTGGGTATAAAGTAGGAACCTCTGGTTACAGGACTTTAGATATTACCTGGACTAAACTCTGCTACAGAAACAAAGTAACCTTCGATGATCTATGCTTTGCTGGACGACTGAATAATCTCCCTTGGAGTAAAGGAGTTACTCCCCTGCTGAGCAGGCACCTAAACGCATCTGCCCGGTTTGCATCTATGAAGCTCCCAAAGGACTCTGAAGATTTCTGCAATAGAGGAGGTGGGTTTCCAAGGTCACCGAGGTTGATATGCGCTCTCAGCAATTCTGAGGTCCGTATACCTCGTGGGGACCGTGAAACCCATACCCCTGGGCACCGTGTACATTTGCAGCAGCATATGCTTTTCGGCGATACCTGAAGCTGTGCTTTGGGATACTTGTAGTCCTGACCCCGAGCAGTAATTCCACTGAAGATTTCCAGCCTACACTCCACGAGTGTTCCGTGGGCTGCCCCTTTGTGATTCCTCTTGAGGTCCCTTCGCAATCCCTGGTCCGTTGGCCTGTGGGTCCCTGAGAAGGCAACTTTAACTTTCAGTGGGCTTCCCTGGTTGCTCCAGATGTGCCCTGACTCTCCATTGCTTAGGGAGTCCTCAGGACCTTGCTGGTCCTCACAGAAGCATCTTTCCTCTTACCACGTTGTTTGCAGTTGCCAAGGCTTGTTGGTGTTCAATCCGGACACTGACCCCCCCAGCACTCGACATCCTTTGTGGGACAGCTCGAATCCGGACTGTGGTCATCACAGACATCTCCTGGTCCCTGTGGCTGCAGAGTCAATCTTCACCTCTTCGCACCTGAAGTACCCAACCTCAGTGGGCATTCGATTGCTCCGCTCCTGGTCACGTGAAGTGACCCAGACTTTGTCCCCTCTGCTTTCAGGTTCTTCACATCTCTGATCCAGGCTTGGATCACACCAGACACTTTTCTTCTCCACGGCAGCAGTACTTTCTTGCATCACGCCATTGAAAACGATGAGGGTTTCTGACACCACTTGACCCCTATGCACCCGGCTCCTCTGGGATAGGTAACACGGGTACCTCGGTACTCTCAAGGGTGCTGGCCTTAGAACCTTCTATGTTTAGCTGGGTTTGCTTGAAGTCCTCTCCTAAGTGTCCTTAATCTTTAAAATTCCAACCCTGACTTTCCCATAGAGTTGTACGGAGCTCTCGTCTGTGTTCCCACACTGCACCCGTCCTCCATGGGTCCCCTGTGTCACTACCTTGGGTGGTTCCTTGGGGTCCCAGTGATTCTACGTGCTCTAGGCACTGTGTATAGTCAAGTCGTGGTTCTTATACCACTTTCTTAGTATATGGTTCGGTCTCCCCCTGGGGCCCGCTGTGTATTGTGCTATTTACTGTCGTTCTAGTGATTTAATATTTTTTGTATTGTTCTCTAATCTCATAAAGAGATTAGTAGAGAGTGTTTAGTAATAAATACATATATTTTATATACACCTGGTGTGGTTCTCCTTTCATTTGGTCATTCAGGAGGTTATATACTGGTAAAACAAGCTGCTTTACATTCCTTCAAGACTTAGCCTGAAGGCTGCTCTCCACAGCTACCACTAGGATAGCTTTCTTTAAAAGTTGTCTTTAACCTAATCATCAATAAGGGTCATTTGGACTGGTGCAAGGTGCCCACTTTAATTAGTGGACAGCATATACCAGGCCAACTTCTCACACTATGTCTAATCCCTTCTACTCACCCAAACTTCCCCTGAATGTATTAGGAAATTCATTTCTAATCATGGACCCAAAATCTTTTTACCTAATGGTTAGTACCGGATCCATACCCTTCAAATGCAACACAATCTGCAATGGTCTCTCCGACTCAGTACACATAATCTTTTTAAGGCAACGTAGATGTAGTTAGGTCACTTTAAATGTGTCAGCGCAGCTGATGATGTTTAGGAATGTTTACTATGCAGTGGGTATTGTTGAGAGTGTGCTGGGCTGATGAATGTTTGAATGTATTGGTCAGTTACTCCGTGGGTCATGGCAAGGTTGGTCACGAGCTTTGCTGTTAAGAATAAACTTAACCAACAAACTAGTTCTATGTGTTTCCAGCATTTATTCACAACCTCGTTTAGCGACAAGTTGGCCAGGCAGCCCTGCAGATGAATCTTGATGAGCATAGAACTTCTGATGATACACTTCTGATGCAGTTGCGGCTCGCACAGGTAAGCGCAGTGGGGCGGTGAGGCGGGCGGGAGTGAAGCGGTGTGGGGGTAGTGGAATTCAACATACATCTGGATAGTGAAAAGTAAATAAATAAAACCACTTACCTTGGTGATGCGGCGAGTGAAGGGTAAGTGGTAATTTATTTACTTTTCACTATCCCTTCGTATGTCGAATTCCACTACCCCCACCCTGCCACGCCCGCCACGCCTCACCACACTACTGCATTTACCTGTGCGAGCTGCCACTGTTCTGATGACCACAAGAACTGATAATAATGCTCTTTCCTCCTGTCAGTGTTTTTCCTCCTGAGGACACCAAGCACCGCCTCAGGAAACTCGCCACCTGTAATAATTAAAAACAAAGGGCCCAATTCACAATCTATTGTCACTCCACTTAGTTTTTTTATGCTCCCTTGGAATCCTCCAATAGAATGGGAGGATTGGGTTGAATCGTTCGAAAACTATTTACAAATTTTAGATGGAGCGACTTTCACTCCAGTTTGAAAAAACACACTTCTTTTGGGGTTGTTGGGCAAAGAAGGTCAACATGGCTTTAAAAACGTATCCCTATTGACTTATAACCAAGTGAATGAAATTAATGATGAGTACAAAGGAACAAAACTGTGATTACAGATGCTCTTTCCAAAACCAATAAATATTGTAATGTCTTGCCATCACGGGTAAATTTCAGTTTGAAATGATGAGGGGCAGTCATCCCAGGACAAAGCTAGTTCCTTCGTTGATTTGTGATGTAAGTATGAAATGGAAGAGGTGAGGTGTGTCTGATATTCCTGGTAAGAGATTCATGAATGTGAGAGATCAGGTGAAAGTTAAGCCAGAAGGGGGAGGATGCGATGTATCTAAGTTAAAGAGCCCATATAAAGTGGAAAAGTTAGGAGGAAATTGGATAAAACTGGAGAATGGTCAGACTTTGAATGCAAGGAGGGTCGTATTATTTCAATAGAGTGGAAAAGGTCAATTTCAAGCATCTAGGGAGGATGAGGAATGCAGTGGGTGGTTGTTGATGAGGGACAGTGAGTTCCTTAACCAAGAGAGTGGTAATGGAAGCAGAGGTAGGGTGAGAGTAGATGGTGCGACTGAGATCCTAGGCCTGGGCGGTGAACTCCACTCCATTTGCGTTGTTTGTGGAGTTTTCCACACTCCGTGCTCCGCGGAGCAAGCGAAGTTCCAAAAAACTCTGCTACTTGGACCAGAGTTTTTTCTTCGCTCGCACTCGCCAACATCAAGTTGGCGAGCGAGGAAAATCACCTCCCGGCGTGATTTCTCAACACGGGCAGTTGAATTTCTCAACGCTGGTGGTCATGGATGGTTGTGACCGCTCGCATTGAGAAACCTTCCATTCACATTGAAAAAGCTGCAGTTCGAGTAGAAAATCTGTTGCAGTTTTGTTTCTGTGTTTTGGTATATTTAGATGGGGTCATGTGTGTTTGGGGTGTGAATACTTGGTATGATGTTATCGTATTTGTGATGTCTTTGGGAAAGAAGGGGACGTATGTAGTAGGTTCCTTTGAATGTTTCAGTGCAGCTGATGATGTTTAGGAATGTTTACTATGTAATGGGCATTGTTGGGAGTGCCTTGGGCTGCAGAATTTTTGGATGTATTGGTCAGTTACTCTCTGGGCCTGGCTAGGTTGGTCACAAGGTTTGATGTTAAGAATAAACTCAACAAACAAATAAGTTCTAGGTGTTTCCAGGATTTATTCACAACAGTAGAGTTTCATGGTAGCTATTCTAACTTTGAATTCTGCAGTAGCAGGGAAATATTCATTGAAGTCAATGGTGCATCCATCAAAAGCAACTGCTTTAACATATGGAGGGCACAGGTCACCAATTTGTCATGTAAATAAACAGGCAAAAACCTTTTGGGTGATAATGGTATAGGGTGACCTAGAGTCAGCCATTACATTCAACTCTAAACCCAACACCTGTACCGTGCACATGGGAGGTTCGTCAACTTCCCTTTTCTGTGGTTATTTTATTCTCTTACAACCAAAACAATGTTTTTGCATTTAAGTTAATTGTTCAACTCTTATTATGCTTCAGAGTTTGTGCTTTCTGAAGTTTGTCCTACTCTAGGTCTTGTAATGTTTTTACCATCCTCACATACAAGGCAAAGTGACCCATGTGTCCACAGTTATTGCACTCTTTCCCTGTTGCTTTACAATTGTGATGAGATGCTATGAGGGGCACACTACCAATTGTAAGCAAGACAAATTAGCTTCACTTTTCTTTAACCTTGTGTGCTCGTGCTTCATTGCCTGTTAGTGACATTGCAGATCACATTAGCTTTGTGAAAGGTGCAGTCTTTGTTGACTTCACACACCCTTGAGACTGATTATTCAGTTCTCTATGCTAACTGAATGGCTTCCTCCAGAGTAGTATCTCCTTTGACCCAAAATTGGATGCTCTTGCTCCTCGTTTTCACCATCATCTGGTCACATATAATTTTGTTGGTTGACTCCAAAATTACAAGTTGTAGACAATCCCCTTAGAGTTGTGATGAACTCATCAAAGGATTCTCCTTATTTCTGCCTTTTTGTATAGAAGTGATATCATTCAAGAGTGATGCTTATCGTTGGCTTGAACGGTTCTCTAAACGGTGTAGATCTTCATCAAAATCATTGTATTCATCTTCTCCTTCTAGTGCTTCTACCTTAGGTAGTGTTTGGAAAATGTCTTGACCTTCAGACCCTACACAGTGTAAAAATGTGCCCTTGATGTGTTCCACTGACATTCTACTGACATCAATATCACTGTACCTTGTGCCCCACTGTGTGAATTCCCTCATAGAGTACTATATGGAATAAGACTCAAACAGTCTTCGGTGTTGGAGAATTATAAATAAATAAATATTTTCTTTTCTACTCAATTACGTATTGACAACTTTTGAGGTATCTGTCCATGCTTATTATTTTGATTACATCCTCCCAGCATGTTAGACTGGTCAGTATACAGCCTCTACTCACTTTTTATCACTCTTGCTGTGTAGCTACACCTCCTCATTCTTTATTAAAAAATTAATATAACTTCTTTCTCCACTCATATCTCAATATGCAATTTGATGCACCTCACAAATGTTTACAAAATAAAAGAGAACTCCCAGGACACTGAAAATACTGGAAGGAAGAATTACAAACTTATCTAGTAGCTAAAATGTGCACAAAATGGTGCCTGACTTGATTAGAGGCTTGGAATGCCAGCAATGGTGCTCATTTGAGAGGAGAACCAAACATAAATGTCTCCTAAGATGAAGAGACAAGCAGAGAGGTGGAACTACTGTGCTCCACACCCTGGGGAGGAATTAATAGTGATGCAGTGGTGGTAGATCCTTTGAAGTGTGTGATAGACATGCACACTGGCTGCTAAAGGTAGGTGGTTCAGGAAGGTCGCATGAGCAGCCTGTAGAGGAACTCACTGGTGGTAAGAGTAGAGGTGAGTTGGGGGCTCCACAAGTTGCAGTGGCACTGCAGAAACACAGCCTCACAATGGTGCCTAGGATGGTTAGAGAAACAGTGCTCCACTTGGTTTCTGCCATTGAGAAACCAAGAAGTATGGCTCAACAAGCTTATTCATCCATAACACTTGGGAGCATATCAGTACCCTAAAAAACTTAGAAAATGTCCCTTTAGAACAACCCACTCTTGAAGCGTTCTATGGGTCAAACCACGGGGACAAGGAAAGGGAGGGGGAGTGAGAAAGTGTAAAAGGAAGATGAGTAGGCCAAGAATAAATTATACAACATAGTCTAATTTACATTGTCAGTGGATAACCCAAAACATTATAGTGGATTTGACCCTCCTAACCTAAGTTGAATACTTCTGCACACTTTTGTCCTCAAAAATCCCTGTAGTTAACCCCCATAGCACTTACTGTCCGCAGTGAGGTTGATGCTCTTCTCCCCTGTGAAAGTGTCATCAGTGATAGATATCTCAACCTCATACATGCCTTCGTCAGAGAGCTGAAGGTTATGAATCAGCAGCGAACCATTATCGAAGATTTTAATTCGGTCTCTGTATTCCAGGCGGAGGTTCCCGATGACTTCTGCACCAATGGACTGTACCACAGTGATTGGTTTGTCGCGCTTAAGCTGCCATTTTACCACTGGTTTATCAAAACTGGAACTTGTATATTTCACTGACAGCATTGTGGGTTTACCAACTGTACCATGGATCAACACGACCGGGCTCAAAATATTAACAGCCTCCACCACATCTAGGAAAAAAACAATTTCACACTATTATTTTTTGTCTCATATACAACTCAATAAATACCTACTTGTTGTCTGCTCTATCTAGCAATGCTTGCCTACCTCACTCTCTCCCTCCAAGTGACAGGGTTCAACAAAAGATAAGTCCAATATAGGTCCTTGAAGAATAAGAGATGGTAGTACATGCAGTACAACACCATGACTTATTTCCAAAGAAAACCAATATGGACGACCCAACATTTCTATTACTACCACTGCAGCTGAATATCATTCTCGTCACACTATTCACCCTGCTGTGAATACAATATGTGCCCAATATGTCATTTGATAGTCTTATGTTACTTCTCATTGCCTCCTCAGTGATTCCCTGGCTTCAAGATATGGAACTGAGAAGAGAGGGGATGGACTCAAAGGGAGAAGGAGCAGACTGAAGAGAATGGGCAAAGTGGAGGACAAGCAGGAGGTTTGGGGCAAAGCAGTCAGGCTGAAAAGAAGGCAGGATTGAGTGATAGTAGATACGCTAAGGAGAAGTGGGCAGACACTGGAGCAGAACAAGCAAACAGGGATCATGGAGGCACTATGGGGAGAAGAAGGCAGGTTGAGGGAAAAACTTGCAGATTTGGGTATAGATTAGGCAGACTCGGGTGAAAGCGGGCAGACTTGAAGGAAGCGGAAACAGACAGACTAGAAGAAAAAGGCAGGCAGACTTGAGAATAAAATGAGCAAGCTGGGCAGAAAGCAGGCGGTCTGGAGGAGAACAGGCAGATTTGAGTGGGGAACTGGCAGAACTAGGGAAAGAATGCAGAGTCTGGAGAACAAAGGCCAAACTGGGACAAAGTAGACAGACTTCGTGAGGTAGTGGGAAATGCAGGCAGACTTGGGGTAGTACACACAAACTGGGGGAAAGCAGGCAGGCTGAAGGGAAAGCGAGAACATCTGAAGGGAGAATGGGCACTCTGCTTGGAAAAGATAGATGCTTTTGGGTTCTGAAAGTTTGCAGCTTGGTTGCAATAATGGGTTGAGAATTTTTGCCGGCAGTGATGTTCTGGGTGGCAGATTGGTGCTGAGGGTATGCAAAGAGGCTTTGAGGTTTCTTAGATGGTATTCCACCCTAATATCGACTCCAGAATATTGTGCTACTAGAATATTATGGGCAAAATATCATGAAGATAATTATATAGAAGTAAGTATAGGTTTACTTGACTCCACACAATAGATATATCATCAAAGTATATAGATGTGGTGTTACAAATATTAAATCTATACTTACCTGTAGGAAAATGGAGTATTATGCAGTGAGGCTGGTTAGGCTTCACTATGCAATACTCTCGCATTACCCCAAAATAGGTCCTTCAGATTCACACTAATCAATACTTAGCCTAGTCCTGGTAGTGTGGCAAAGAGTAGTTAGGCTTTCGTAGAGGTACATGTGTTAAGCATTTCAGAGTACTAACATGGGCAATAAGGAATTGCCATGACTCGAAAGAAATCAGACACCAGTTTATAACAATAAAGCATATTTTTATATAAATTTAGACACCAAAATGGAAAAGAATGGTTAAGTATAACCAGAGTTATGGATTTTAGAAGGAAAAATAAATCAGTGCATTTCACTACTGCAAAACTTTAACATTGCAGTGAATAGGAAAAGCACTATTGACAATCGGTCAATTGCAGCTCCAGTTGCGTGAAACCCACTGGGGGTAAGGTGATGCGGGTCCTAGGACCAAGCCACAACAGTCAGTTCAATTTTGCCTGGCTCAAGAAGCCCTGGTGCAGAGTTGTCTTGGCTGTCGTTGGTGCTGAAGCGGGAGCTGCGGGGAGCTGGTTTTACCGACTGGGCGTGCTGGTGAGGAAATGGATGCAAACAGTCGAGAACAGGGCCACTGAGGTGGTGGTCAGTTGAAGGTGCTGTAAAGTTCCTTCGAGTTACAGCGTCGAACAAAGATGGTGGTTGCAGGATTGGACACCAATAGGCCTTAGCAGTGGTAAGGTCAGCGAGAAAATACTTTGACGACCAGAGGACCGGGGGAAAACGGTAGCCACCTGAAACTTGCTGGACAGCGATTCTTTGGTTCCAGGAGCATGCTTTTACCTGTGGGCTGCAGGGAACCAGTGCCACTAGTACAAGGGATTCTGGAGTTGCCTTTGGCTCTCAAAGGGGTCCCTCTGTCTGGGGCAACCAGTTTCTGGTCCAGGCCGAGTCGCAGTCGTGCAGTTGCAGGGTGGTTGCCACAAGTGCAGGCTATCACGCCTTTGCTTTGTGCAGGTCCTAAAGTCACAGGTTTGGGTCTATTTTTTGTCCTTTGTTGCAGTCATCACAGACGTGAGGTTCTGCTGCCAGGGGTACCCCTTAAATTTTAGATTTAGGGGTGTTAGGGGTATGGGTTCAAGTAGCCAATGGGATACTAGCCCAGATGCCAATCCACCCCTGAGTTGACCACATTCTGTGTCTGTCATCTTTTCTACCCAGAGTCCTCTATTCTGCCACTTTTAAAAATGGCAGAAACCTTCCTTGGCTGTACAGACTAGGTAGCCAAACCTATAGATGTGGCTAGCCTTCTGGGGGTGTACACCTCCTGACTATCTAATTTTCCCGATGAGCAGTAGCCGAGCCAGGGGTAGGTGGCACGCTTCCTGCGGTGACCGTTAACCGTGGCACAACGCTTTTGTAGTGCGACTACGCCATTGCTCATGGAGCTTTTGCCCAACATTATTTGCGGTCGGTTTATCTATCGATTGGACCAAGGTATACTATGTACTCTAATACATTGGGGTTGATACAGCTTTAGGTAACACATGTACTTCTGACCGTCCTCCCCATGAGTAATTTAGTTTTAATTTTACACTTTTCATGGTCCTGATGAATTGCCCTCGATCTTTTTTGACATATTCATGGCAAGAAACATGTTGAACAACACTTGTATTTAGAGCCAACGTGGACCATTATATCCTCCCTGGCCTACACCTGTTTTTAGTATAACCGAGGGTTCCATACATTAAACATTTGTCTTTCTAACACCTCAAGTTCTTCTTAATCCACCATCCTACTCATTTACAACACTTTCATGAAGCACCTCACACTTCACGACGGCAGCACAAAAGGACTCCGGCAAAGAGCTCCCATGCGATGATGAAGCATGACACCCTTCAGGGTGTGTGAGGGCTCTTGCTCCTAAAGTATCCGATTCCCTGACTTGATCTCTCATGTTTCTCTGACCTCTTCCATTATAGGAACTGCACACCTCTGTGTATACCTACATTCCTGGGGGCGTGTGTGCTGGACCTTAAATGGCCCTCTGTCCCTCCTTTTGTTTATTTATTTATTTAATTTTACCACCTACCCAGGTGCAAATGTGCCTGTAGGTGGGGGAAGGCTGTTTCCTTCTTTGGAAGTCAACCTGCTGGCATATCAGAGTTGATGCATGCTTTCAAGTTCACCGTCTTGATGTGCCACTTCACTAGCCCTCCTGTCAGGGAGGAAGTTGGTAGCTACTTCACAGACAGGCCTTTGTTTCTGACTCCTGGGAGTGTTCACACATCCTGGTGGGGGGTTAGATTCCTGTCTTGGTGGCAGCAGCCAGGGCACAGGGAATGTTGGGGCTACGAGGTGGGCAACCTCTAAGGTAGCCAAATGGGTGCTTGTCACATCAAACCTGACATGGGAATCATGTCAAGGGTGACGAGAGAACTGATACCAAACAGAACATATTTCAGTGGAACCCTAATGAAGCTGCCAACCTCAGGGTTGCCCAGGTGCCAGCCCATGTTATCCTATAGCCCCTGATCAATTATAGCAGCCCTTAATGGAAAGTGGCTACTATAGAGACATATAGCTTGCACTTGTATGTCCATACCTTTAATATAATGCACCCTGCCTTCTGGGCTCAGGAGGCCTACCTTAGCGGTAGCTTGTATATATTAAAAATAGTGCTTTGACGTTGCCACTCATGGTTCAGGCAAAGTTGAATTGGATCAGATTGCACTGTTCCTGCAGTTTGTAATGGGAGGCCTGCTGTCATCTGTTTAGTTGGGTCACTCAGGGTAGAACAAACAGTGCTTCAGACCCTGGTGACCCATTTTACACCCATGCTCTAGTTTCCATTGGTACCATTTACTAGGGACTTATGAGAGGGTTAAACTCCTTGCCAATTGGGGCTACAAATTTACTTACATTGCTTTTAGGGAGAGAGCACTGGCACTGGGGCCTGGCTAGTAGGCTCCAGTGCACTTTCAGAGTCAAAAACCAGCATTTAGTTGTCCAAATGGGGACAAAAAGTGGGGAGAAGCCTGTAAAAATCCACTTTTCCCTACATTATCTATATGCACTTACCGCCTTTTGATCCTTGATATTTTAGCCCAATATTTTTTTAGCATGATGTGTTGTAATCGATATTTCCACATACATTCTTCTTACAGATGACATAAGGCGTGAGCTCTTTCAAGTGTCTATTCACAAAGCTGCTTGTTGAATGAACACCTTGCAGACATTTACTTCAAGTAAGAGCAGGTAAAGTAACAGCCTTGGGAGTGAGTTACAGTTACTTGAGATAAATCTAAGTGGTGAATTTCAGTGGTTTTTAGAGTTTAACCCCTTGGCCGTGGCGGTAATTCCGACGCGGCACTGGGGGGGTGGGGGGTGAGCGCGGCGCCGCCATGCTTGTGACGGAACCACGCCGTCATGAGCCACGGGCGGCGTGTGCTCATGACGGCGTGGTTCCGTCACGGCCCCGCCCGCTCATTAATTCGCCCGCACAGGCGGGGAATTAATGCCGCGTGGGCGGAGCGGCAGCCGCATGACGGAACCACGCCGTCATGAGCACACGGCGCCCGTGGCTCATGACGGCGTGGTTCCGTCACAAGCATGGAAAGGGTTAAAACTGAACATTTCAACTATTGTTACTATAACTAATGTTACTTTAACCTTTGGTTTTTTTCAGTGAATATATATTAGGTAGTTATAGTTAGGACCGAAGTTTCCATAGGAAAAGCCTTTTTTGTTTTGTCAATAACTTTGGCACTGATTGACATATCTCCACGAAATTTTCACAAAACTTCTCCTTTTTGGTCCAGCTGCTGTGTTGAAAGTGGGGGCCGAGTAAAAAGGGGGATCCCAAAATGCATTTTCCCCATATTATGTCTATGGGGATTTTTCATTTTTGAACACGACTACAGTCCGAACTGCTGAACGGAAATACACCAAATTTGGTAAAAAGCTAGATGTTGGTCCAGAAAGTTTACTTTTTGTGATTTGATATTAATTTGTTAAGTAGTTTTTCAGATATCTAACTTAAAAAAAGATAGATATCTGGGGATACGAGTCCTTGCAGTGGATTCGTGGATCCTACTAAAATTTGATGGGCTGCCAACACTTCAGCCAGGAAGTGTTGGCAGCCATCTTGGGACTTGGCTTGAAGCCGAGCCCCAGAAAAAAAGTAAAAAATAAAGATATGGGGGCAGGGTAGGAATACCCTGACCCCCCAGATATGGCAGGGGTCCCCTAAGGACCCAGCCTGGGGTAAAAAGCATTTTTTTAAATTTTGCTGCAGACTCGCAGGTGGACCTGCGCATCCAAGGCAAAATAAACAAAAATTAACTGCGGGCTTCCACGCTTCATTTACTATAGGCCCATGGGTGGGCCAGGTCCCAGGGGCATTATAAAAATATAGGAAGGGCACACACAGCCCCGCTCCCTTAAAATGTAAAAAATGAAAAATAGAAAAATACTCCGGCAAGTTGCCAGAGGCCATGCCGCCTTCGCCACTACTCTGCAAATGCACCTCCTGGCGCAGTGGTGGTTGGGGGATGAATTCCCCATAGATGCTGAGGGTGATTGGGGTCCAGGAACCCCTTCTGTTACCTCCATTAAGTCTGAGAAAGCTGGATTGCTGAGAGGACTTGAAGGCCATGCCCCCTTTCTTCACCACTCTGCAAACGTGCCTCCTGGCACGCTTCTGGTTGGGGAATAAATTCCACTTTGCTCGTGAGGGCCTCTGGACTAAAGTGGACTACGTCCCCAACCAGTAGTGTGCCAGGAGGTGAGTTTGCAGAGTGCTGGAGAAAGGGGGTGTAGCCTCTGTAGTCCTCTCAGCAATCCCGCTGTTAGGAATGTATTGGAGGTACTAGAAGGGTTTGCTTTCCCCAAAGGACCCTAAGCATCCAAGGGGGCTTCATCCCCCAACTAGTAGTGTGCCAGGAGTCGTGTTTGCAGAGTGGTAAAGAAAGGGGATATAGCCACCGAAACACCTTTCAGGAAACCCACTGTGTGGGACTTACTGGAGTTAACAGGAGGGGTAGTTTGCCACCAAGGACCCTCTGTAGCTGAGGGGACTTCATCCTCCTACTAGTAGATTAGATTAGATTAGATTAAAATACTTGTAGAGCGCATGGCTGCCTCAGCAATGAGGCGTCCCAGCGCTGAAGCAAGACAGGGTGGGGATCAGGCGAGGAGTTAACGTTGAGAGAAAAGCCAGGTTTTCACAAGCCGTCTGAAGACCTGGTGATCAGAGATGCTGCGGATGTGTAGGGGGAGCGAGTTCCATAGGGCGGGGGCCAGTCGCCTAAAGGAGCGGCCACCAGATCTGGTCCTCCGTATGCGTGGAATTTTTGTAAGAAGCTGATTCGCCGAGCGAAGTGCTCGAGAAGGTACGTAGAAGGTGCACAAGTCGCTCAGGATTTCGGGACCGATACCTGTCAAAATCTTGTGCGCAGTACAGAGCGCCTTGAAATGCACTCGATTTTCAAGGGGCAGCCAATGCAGGCGGTGGAGGAGATTGGAGGCATGGCTGTACTTGGGGAGGGAGAAAATAGCACGTGCGGCAGCGTTGTGGACCTGCTGTAATCGATTTATCACAGACATATTAGTGTCCAGGAGAAGCACATTGCAGTAGTCTAATCGGGCCAGTATAGAGGCTTGGATAATCAGCTGACGCGTTTGGGCGTCAAATAAGCCAAGTATTGGCTTAAGGCCACGCAACAGCCCAAAACATTTCCCGGCCACTGATTTGGCATGTGTCTTGAAGTTGAGGTCTTTGTCAAACGTAATGCCCAGGTTTTTCACTGCGGATTTAGGGCCAGGAGGGGCTCCGAGGGCAGGAGGCCACCATTCATTATTCCAGATATGAGTGTCTTTGCCAACCAGAAGAATCTCAGACTTAGCTGAGTTCAACTGCAGAAAGTTGGCTGTCAACCACTCTGCGACGGCCAGTATATCTTCTTGAAATTTCGCTCTATCCTGGCTAGGATTGTTTGACAGGGTAATCACCAGTTGGGTGTCATCTGCGTATGACACCAAGGAAATTCCCCGCGCTTTGGCCATCCACGCCAGTGGGCTCATATAGATATTAAAAAGCGTAGGGCTCAATGCTGAGCCCTGAGGAACTCCACAACGGAGTGGGTGGACACGGGAGGCAAAAGGGGGAGATATCACTTGGAAAGTTCGGTCGGCCAAGAAGGAAGAAAACCATAATAAGGCTTTATTACCGACCCCTATCTCCTCCAGACGGTGGAGCAGAATTTCATGGGATACCGTATCAAATGCCGCACTCAGATCCAACAGAACCAACGCTGAGGATCTGCCGGCATCCACGGCGGACCGCAGTTGTTCCACAACCGTCAGCAGTACAGATTCAGTACTATATCGTGGTCGGAAACCGTTCTGGGAGCTATCTAGTGTGGAGTTGACCTCCAGGAAGTGAGTTAAGGTCGAATTTACATGAGCTTCCATGATCTTGGACAAGAAAGGGAGCAACGAAATGGGACGATAGTTCTCTGTCTTGGATGTGTCCAATGATGGTTTTTTAAGTAGGGGGACCACTTTAGCATGTTTCCAAGATTTTGGGACCACTGCCGAAGTCAGGGATAGATTAAGCAACTCCAGGCACTCAGGCAGAAGGCCCTGTTGAACTTTCCAAAAGGCGTCAGGTCTTAAGGGGTCGTCTGGGGATCCTGATTTTATTTTGACTACCAGTGCTTCCAAGTCTTTAAGAAGAATAGTGGGTAATGACGTGAGAGGGACGGTCTCCGGGCCTATGTGCGTGTTCCTCCCGGTGTCGCAGGGTGTTACACCGTGGTCGAAATTATGGTAGATACATTTCACCTTTTCCAGGAAGAAAATCGCCAGCTCCTCACATTGTTGACTGGAAGATATAATGCTGCCTGATGTCGGGGGAGTGGTAACCAAATCCAGAAGGGAGAATATGGTTTTGCTACGATTGCTACTTGTAGTAATCAAGCTGGAGTAGTGCGCAGCCCTAGTTTTACGCACCAGTTTATGGTAAGACTTGATAGCTGATCTATGCTGTGTTTTAGCATGGGAGTCATATGAACGCCTCCATACTCTTTCTAAAACCTTGCAATTCTTCCTGGCTAGGGTCATTAAACCAGGCATTAGCCCGAGCACCTTTTGAGTGGGTAAGTTTGAGAGGGATGCAAGTGCCCAGTGCTCGGGTAACCCACCTATGAAAGAGAGTAGCAGCCTCTTCCATATTACCGACTTTGTCTAATGGCTGTGTGCTCAAGGCTGTGAGGAAAGCCTCCTGGTCAAGTCTATGCCAAGGTCGTTTCAATGAAGGGTGCTGGATTGTCTGGGACTTGGGGCCGGCTAGCATTAACCGCATTGGGATGAGAAAGTGATCTGTCCAGATCATAGGGAGAGGTGCTAGGACTTCCAGTGACTCGAGGTTTGAAAAAATTGGGTCAAGTAGATGTCCAGCGCAATGCATAGGGCTGGGGACCAGTTGGGTCAGTTGGCAGGCTGCCAGGTCCCCAAGAAAGCTAAGAATGTCCGGGGATTCCAACATTTCTAGATGGAGGTTCAGGTCACCAATGATGTTAAAATTGGCAGTCTGGAGTGCTAGTGCCGTAATAGTGTCTGCTAGGGCTTCTCTGAAAGTTTTAGATGGACCAGGCGGGCGGTAGATAAGTAGGCCAAAGAAGGTAAAATTTGCACTCAGTGCGATCTTAAAGAGCGCACTCTCACAGACCGGTATGTCTTGGGGGGTGAGGCTACACGAGTGGACTGATTTATAAATGATCACAATACCACCCCCTCTCCCCCCTGTTCTGTTTAGACTACATATTGCATATCTTGTGGGGAGGGCAAGAGCCGGTATAGCCACCGTGGCCTCGGAGAGCCAAGTTTCCATTAGGAATAGAACCTCGGGTGATCGGTCCTGAAGGAGGTCGAACACCTCAGCGTGGTGTTTATTCAGAGATCGACAGTTAATACTCAAAATGGTATAAGTTTGAGCCCTAGGGCCTAAGGGTCTAGAATGCCCAGGGGGGTTAATCTCAAAGGTACATTGTCCACAATGGGTAGGGCAGTCGTCTGGGGCCCAGCTGTGTGTCCCACAGGCACCCACTCTATGTAAGGCAAGTAAGGCTTCACGGGAGTAGGCTAGTCTTTGTGTATTGAAAGAGGCAAAGTCCCTGGCTCCTGGCGATGTCCAGGCATGGACGGGCGCAGACGGGCTTGCCTTAGGTGCGCCTTCAGCGCGCCAGCTGCGTGTCCGCGCTGCGGCGTTCATTAAATGCCATGGGGGCTCAACAGGCTCCACCCGGGCTGAACTGAGCTGTTATTGGCAGATGACCAATCAATCAGGGCGAAAGCGCTGCCAGAGGCAGGAACTGACTAACGAACCACTCGGAGAGTAAAAGCAGTTTGAGTTAAGCCTGGGCGTAGTTCGTGAAGTAGCGCTACGCGAAGCTACGCAAAGTGCAGTTCGCACTACGCGAGCTACGCGTAGCACTACGCGAACTGCGTAGTGCACTGTTCGCAATGATTGCACAGTGTCGGATGCTTGTCCGCACTGTGCAATCATTGAAAACGGCATGTTGCACAGTGCGAGCTGTCTTTTACTGCCGCTCGAGTAGATTTTTACTCGAGCGGCAGCTTTCTCAACGCGGACTGGTAGTTTCTCATCGCGAGTGGTCGCGAGCATACGCGACCACTCGCAATGAGAAACCTGACCTCCCCGTGTTGAGAATCTCACCGGAGGTTTATTTTCCACGCTCGCGATCGGCAACTTGATGTTGCTGATCGCGAGCAGAAAAAGCCTTGCCGGGATGTCATTTTGCTTGCTCGCGGTCGCCAACTTGACGTTGAGGACCGCGAGCAAGCAAAAATGACCGCTGCACTACGCTACGCGTGTTTGCACTGTGCTACGTGCAATTCGCGTTGTGCGAAGTAGTGCAAACTTCGCAAACTACGCGAGCGTAGCGTAGTGCTTTGCCCAGGGTTAGTTTGAGGGCAAGGTAGGCTAAAATAAACTTTTAAGAAAGTGCAATTTAGCAGCAATTGTGGGTGCAATATTAAAACTTTAAAACACAGTTCAACATTCGGTCCCCCAACAATTCCCCAAAGCAATACCCCCACCTCAACTAGTAGTGTACCAAGAGGCGCATTTGAAGAGTGGTGGAGGAAGGGAACATGGCTTCCAACATCCTCACACCAATCATGCTGTGTGGGACTTACTGGTGAAAACAGGAGGGGTAATTGGCCCACATGGACGTCCTCAGGGGCCAACTACCCCTCCTGTAACCTCCAGTAAATCTGTCACAGCAGGATGGCTAAGATGTCTTTAGAGGCCACGCCCTCTTTCTCCACCACTCTGCAAATGCAGCTCGTGGTGCACTACTGTTTGGGGGATGAAGTCCACTTTACACCTGAGGGACCTTCGGGGCCAAGAAGCACTTCTGGTACCTCCTGTAAGCCCTAAACAGTGGGATTCCTGAGAGGTGGTCAGAGGCCCAGTCACCTATTTCTACCACTCTGCAAACACAACTGCTAGTTACAAAACCGTGGAAATTCACAGAAAAAAACAAAGAATACAGGGACATTATAGTAAGAAATGGAATTTTAAAAAACCTTAGAAATTCACTGAAAAAAACAAAGGTTACAGGGACGTTATAGTTACGCTCAGGTGTCACTTGTACTAAACCAGAGAAATGCATGCGTTATAGTTAGTGAGCTAATTATAATTGGCACCCCCTCAATACACTGCTTATGACTTCACATATTATGACACTCATGACATGGTCAGTGACATCACTGATGACATCACTGATGACATTACAAAGGACATCACTGATTAAATCATCCATAAAATCTCTGACGCACCCACTTACTCACCCATATAACCTTTCATACACCCACTCCAACAACTAAACTATCATTCCCAAACCCATTTTCACACACATACCAGTACTTACACAGTCACTCACTGATTCATAGATCAACACACACATCCACTCACTCACCCATACAGCCACTCATATACCCACTTACTCACTAATACAGCCACTGACATATCCACTTATATACCCATACAACCACTCACACACTGAGTCAGTCACCCATAGAGCTACTCACACATCTACTCACTCACCCATACAGTCAATCACAAAGCTACTTACTCACCCATACAGTTACACACACACTCACTTACTTACCTCACCCATACAGCCATTCACTCACTCACACATACAGTCACTCATATATCTCATCATTCACCCATTCTGCCTTTCACATACCCAGTTAATCACCCATATACCACTGACACATGCACTCACTCACCGACACAGCCATACACACACTCAGTCACCCATACAGCTCCACACATGTACTCACTAACCCATACAGCTACTGATTCACCCACTCACTCATCACCCACCCACACAGACACTCAGACACCCATAGAGGTACTCACACAACCAATCACTCACTGATACAGAAACTCATGTACCCACTCACACACCAATATAGCCACTTAGACACCAACTGACGGACAGATACACACATTCGCACAACCAGTCACTCATCCATACATTCACTGAGACATCTAATAACTCACTTATACAGTTAGTCACACCCCCCCTGAATCATCCAATCAGGCACTCATTCACGCACTGATTCACCAATACACCTTGGTATACTGATGTCATCAGTGGTGTCATTTGAGATGTCATCAGCAATGTCATCATAATATATGAGGTCATAAGCAGTGCATTGCGGGGGTGCAAGTTATAGTTAGCTCACTATCTATAACAGCTGAATTTCTCTAGTTTTGTACGAGTGACACCTGAGCCTAACTAAGAAGTCTCTGTAACCTTTAGTTTTTTCAGTGAATATACCTATATATATATATATATATATATATATATATATATATATATATATATATTCACTGAAAAAACCATAGGTTTTAGGGACAGTTATAGTTAGTTGGACATTGCACTCGTACAAAACTCCGTGAAATTCCCCGTTATAGTTAGTCCAGCTAACTATAACTCGCGCCCGCAATGCACTGCTGATGACGTCACATATTACATCACTCATGACATGGTCAGTGACATCACTGATGACATCACTGATGACATCTCAAATGACATCACTGATGACATCATCCAGTGACTGTGTGTTTCTGTAAAGTTTAAATATTTTTAATATATATAGGAAAAGACGTATTGAAGAATGAGTGGGTGTGTAAGTGTCTGTATGGATGATTTAGTAGGTGCGTGACTGACTCTATAAGTGAGTGATTTAACGTATCTTACTGAATGCATGGGTTAGTGACTAAACTGGGTGAATGTCTGTATCCGTCTGTCTGTTGCTGTGTAAGTGGCTGCATGTGTTTGTGAATAGCTACATGAGTGTCTATATGAGTTATTGAATGCTTGTCTGAGTATCTGTATGGGTGCCTGAGTGTTTGTGTGGGAGGGGTGTGTGCAACTCTGTGCATAGATGTGTGAGTGGGTGATTCACTGGGTGGATGGTTTCAAGAGTGCATCTGTGATAGACTGTATGGGTGGGTAAGTGTGTGTAAGAGTGTGTTAGTGAGTGAATGTATGTCCCAGTGGTACATGTGTGAGTAACTACATATGTGAAAGGCAGTATATATGTGTGTTGGAGTATATAAATAGCTATAAGCGAGAGTGAGTGATTGTGATAGTGGCTGTATGGATGAGTGTGTGCTTGTATCAGTGATTGTATAAGAGCGTAAGAATGTGCTACTATTTGTATGAGTAAGTGAGCTGGTGTGTGTATAACTGTATAGGTGAGTAAATGGTAGTGTGTTTAATTATTTGCATGACTGACTAGGTGTGTGAGTACCTCTATGGATGAGTGGCGGTGTTTGAGTGTCTATATAGGAGTATGAGTGCATATGATAGTCCTGTACTGAGTGACCGTAAGTATGAGTGACTGTACGGGTGAGTGAGTGGATGTGTGCGTAGACCTAAGAATCAGTGAGTGGGTATGTAGTTATTGGTGTTGGAGTGTCTATGGTTTTGCGAATGGCAGTCTGTAATTTAGAGTGGGTGTATCAAAGGTTATATTGGGGTGTGAGGAGGTGCATCAGATTATCACGTGGATGATGTCATCAGTGATGTCATTTGAGATGTCATCAGTGATGTCATCAGTGATGTCACTGACCATGTCATGAGTGATGTAATATGTGACGTCATCAGCAGTGCATTATGGGGCGCGAGTTATAGTTAGCTGGACTAACTATAACGGGGAATTTCACGGGTTTTGTACGAGTGCAATGTCCAACTAACTATAACTGTCCCTAAAACCTATGGTTTTTTCAGTGAATTTCAAAGGTTTTTTAAATGCTAATTTGTAACTATAACGTCCCTGAAACCTATGGTTTTTTCAGTGAATTTCAAAGGTTTTTTAAATGCTAATTTGTAACTATAACATGTCTGAAACCTACGGTTTTTTCAGTGAATTTCAAAGGTTTTGTAAATGACAATTTTTAAATGTATTAATTGTTATATAAATTTTTTTCATACTGATTTCCAAATTTTTTAGAAACAATTTTTTTAAAATATTTTATTTTTTAAATTACATTGTAATTACATTATACATTACATTACAAAAATACTTTCTCAGAATGAATTACTTTAGTTTAAATACTTTGCACATAGGCAATAGACTTTTAAGTACAGTAGTTACAGTTGTTGCAATGGGCAACACATTTTCAAACACAATGCAACATTCAGCTCAATGTGAATTTCTAGTTAAATGCAATTAGTTACTTTATGGATTACTTTTTCTAACCACAGGACTGGATCCTAGATTCAGTCCTGGGACATCTCCTGTAAACAGTTGAGTAAAAGCGTTTTGGTTACAGTCGTGATTTTTAAGGAATATTATTGTACTTTAAAAGTTCACACTTAGAAACTTTTTCTCATAGAATCACCAATGTTATCCTATGGAAGGAAATTCACTTAGAAGTTAAAAACTGTTATCATGTACTTTTTCTTACTCAGTGTTGGATCCTGGATCCAGCACTGGTGCATCTCCTGTAAACAGTTGAAAGAATGCGTTTAAGTCATACAGGCGATTTTTTAGGAATATTTGTAGTTTGTGAAAATCGACACTTTGAAACTTTTCTGCTGAAAACCAGACAATGGATTCCTATGGAAGAAAATATAAGTTACTGGTAAGTACGGTTAAAATTACTTTTCAGGGTCAGTGCTGGGCTAAAAGATGCAGCACTGGGTTCTCTCCTGATAACAGGTGAGTAAATTTGAATTCGTACTTTGGTTGATTTTAGAGGAATATTATAAAGTTCCAAAACTCCACACTTAGAAGAATTTCCAAGTGAAACCAGTCAATGTTAGCCTATGGAAGGAAATTCAAGTTACTGGTAAGTACGGTTAAAATTACTTTTCAGGATTAGTACTGGGCTGAAAGATACAGCACTGAGGTCTCTCCTGATAACAGGTGAGTAAATCGGAATTCGTATTTCGGCTGATTTTAGAGGAATATTTTAAAGTTCCAAAACTCCACACTTAGAAGAATTTCCAAGTGAAAACAGTCAATGTTAGCCTATAGAAGGAAATTCAAGTTACTGGTAAGTACGGTTAAAATTACTTTTCAGGACCAGTACTGGGCTGAAAGATACAGCACTGAGGTCTCTCCTTATAACAGGTGAGTAAATCGGAATTCGTATTTTGGCTGATTTTAGAGGAATATTTGTATGTTTCAAAAATCAACACTTAGAAACTTTTTCAACAAAAAGCAGGCAATGATATCCTATGGAAGGAAATTCAAGTTACTGGTAAGTACGGTTAAAATTACTTTTCAGGACCAGTACTGGGCTGAAAGATGCAGCACTGAGGTCTCTCCTTATAACAGGTGAGTAAATAGGAATTCGTATTTTGGATGATTTTAGAAGAATATTTGCACAATGGTGAAGGGAGGGGGCGGGGCCTGAGGTGACATCTGTGCAAACGCGCCCGTGGCGCGTTTTAAGTTGGGGGATTAAGTCCCCTTGAATCCTGAGGGTCCCTAGGGGCCAACTAGCCCACCAGGAACCTCCAATATGCGCCAGGGCTGCGTTGCAGAGACGTGTAGAGAGGCCACACCCCTTTACACCTCTCTGCAACGCAGCTCTGTGGCGCTTTCTGGATGTACCTGTTGGGCTAGTTGGCCCCCAGGGACCCTCAGGATTGAAGGGGATTTAATTCCCCATCTTAAAACGCGCCACGGGGCCTGTTTGCACACATGTCACCTGAAGCCCCGCCACCTCCCTTCACCACTGTGCAAACGCGCCCGTGGCGCGTTTTAAGTTGGGGAATTAAGTCCCCTTGAATCCTGAGGGTCCCCGGAGTCCAACTAGCCCACCATATACCTCCAAAAGCGCCACAGAGCTGGCGTTGCAGAGAGGTGTAAAAGGGGCGTGGCCTCTGTACACCTCTCTGCAAGGCAGCTCCCTGGCGCATACTGGAGGTTCCTGGTGGGCTAGTTGGCCCCCAGGGACCCCCAGTATTCAAGGGGAATTTGTTCTCTCTGCAAACGCGCCAGGGGGCGCGTTTGCAGAGTGGTGAAGGAAGGGGGCGGGGCCTGCGGCCCGATCGTTTAAAAAAAAAATATATTTTTTGTCTCTGGAAGGGGGCTCTGTGGCCCCCTTCCTTTTTCCAGTTTTTATGCCCTGGGGACCCCATCCCCCAGGGCCTTACCCCTTTTTTTTATTACAAATTTAAAAAACGGGAAGGGGGCCGCGTGGCCCCCTTCCCTGGGCCTGTATTGGCCCCGGGACCCCATCCCCGGGCATGGCCTCGATTTTTTTTTTTTCGTAGGGAGGGGGCTGCGTGGCCCCTCCTCAGGCCATTTAAGGCCCCGGGGACCCCATCCCCGGGCCGGCCTTTCCGTTTTTTTTTTATTTTTTTTTTTGGGGAGGGGGCCGCGTGGCCCCTCCCGGGCCACTACTTGCCCCGTGGACCCCATCCCCCAGGGCTGGCTCCTCTCGTTGGGGACTGTGGGGGTCCCCAATCCCCCACAGTCCCGCCGGCTCCCCGTGTCCTACGGGAGCCGGCATTGCTTTACACATGGGGAGCAGCTAACATGCTGCTCCCCATGTGGAAAGCAATCGCTTTGGATATTGGAAGAGAGAGCAGGTTTCCTGCTCTCTCTTCCAATATCCAGCAGTTTGCAATGACAGGACGGGAGCCGCGAGGCTCCCGTCCTGTCATTGCAAACAGCAGTGTCCCGGGGTAGGCACCCCGGGACACTGCAGGAGCCGGCCCTGGGGGTGGTGGTCCCCAGGGCCATCAAGGGCTCCAGGAGGGGCCGCGCGCCCCCTCCCATTCAGTCTCACAGCCCCGGGGAGGTGGTGGTCCCCGGGCTCTGTGGGTCCGTAACGGACCCCCATATTTAAATGTTTAGTGCCCCGGGAGGTGGCGGTCTCGGGCGTGTGGGGGCTGGAGCCCCCACACAGGTTTTTTAATTAATAAAAAAAGCCCCGGGAGGTGGTGGTCCTCGGGCTGCGGGAGGGCTCAGAGCCCTCCCGCACCATTTTTAAAAAGCCCCGGGGGTGGCGGTCCTCGGGCTTGGGGGCCCTTTGAGGCCCCCACACATTAAATTATCCCCCACCATGCCCCCGGGACTTGGGCCACCCGGGGCAAAATACAATCGAAGCGCGGAGACCGCGCTCGATTTTTTTTCTCGGCAGGATTCGCGCACCCTGAGCGCATCCTGCCGATTTAAAAAAATTTTTTTTTTTTTGCCCAGGGGTCCTTGTGGGACCCCTGAGCAAACCTAGGGGGTCAGGGTGTTTCTACCCTGCTCCCTTTGTGCGCTTTACGCACTTAGTTTCTGTCCCTCGGTTCTACCGAGGATAAATGGCTGCCAACATTTCCTGAATCGGAATGTTGACAGCCAGCTGACAGCCAATTAACATGCAGCTCGTGATCGGGAGGGCACGCGGACCCTACTCGGCCATAGATATCACTATCTTTTTACTTTTGATTTTCTCAGCAACTACTGAACGGATTTACACCATTTAACAAAAGGGTTCTTTCTGAACCAAGAACTACCTCTTGCCAAATTTGGTGTAATTCCGTTCAGCAGTTCGGGCTGTAGCCGTGTCTAAAGTTTCCTATGGAAAATTGCATGGGGAAAACGCGCTTTGGGACCCCTTTTTCTCGGCCCCCGCTTGACGAATCCCCCGAGACTTTCAGGGTAGGAGCGGACCGAGCGGGCCACAAAGTTTGAAAATTTTGCGAAGATACGTCAACCGGCAAGAGAGTTATTTCAAATAGAATGTCATGGATTTCCTATGGATAATAGGTTGTAACTATAACTATCTACTGGCGACCGCCAGTAGATAATATATATATATATATATATATTCACTGAAAAACCATAAGGTTTTAGGGACAGTTATAGTTAGTTGGACATTGCACTCGTACAAAACCCGTGAAATTCCCCCGTTATAGTTAGTTCAGCTAACTATAACTCGCGCCCGCAATGCACTGCTGATGACATCACATATTACATCACTCATGACATGGTCAGTGACATCACTGATGACATCACTGATGACATCTCAAATGACATCACTGATGACATCACTGATGACATCACTGATGACATCATCCAGTGACTGTGTGTTTCTGTAAAGTTTAAATATGTTTAATATATATAGGGAAAGGCGTATTGAAGAATGAGTGGGTGTAGAAGCGTCTGAATGGATGATTTAGTAGGTGCGTGACTGAGTCTATAAGTGAGTGATTAAACGTATCTTACTGGATGCATGGGTGAGTGACTAAACTGTGTGAATGTCTGTATCCGTCTGTCTGTTGTTGTGTAAGCAACTGCATGGGTTTCTGACTAGCTAAATGAGTGTCTATATGGGTTATGGATTGGTTCTCTGAGTATCTGTATGGGTGCCTCAGTGTTTGTGTGGGTGGGGTGTGTGTGACTCTGTGCATAGATGTGTGAGTGGGTGATTCACTGGGTGCATGGTTTCAAGAGTGCGTCTGTGATGGACTGTATGGGTGGGTGAGTGTGTGTATGGGTGTGTTAGTCATTGAATGTATATCTCAGTGGTACATGTGTGAGTAACTACATATGTGAAAGGCAGTATATGTGAGTGTTGGAGTATATAAATGACTATATGTGAGAGTGAGGGATTGGGAGAGTGGCTGTATGGATGAGTGTGTGCTTGTATCAGTGATTGTATAAGAGAGTAAGTATGTGTTAGTATTTGTATAAATAAGTGAGGTGGTCTGTGTATAACTGTATAGGTGAGTAAATGGGTGTGATTGATTCTTTGCATGACTGAGTAGGTGTGTGAGTAAGTCTATGGATGAGTGGCAGTGTCTGAGTGTATGTATAGGTGTATGAGTGCATATGATAGTGCTGTATTTATGAGTGACTGCATGTATGAGTTACTGTATGGGTGAATGAGTGGATGTGTGTGTAGACCTAGGAATCAGTGAGTGCGTATTTACTAACTGGTATTGGTGTGTCTATGGTTTTGAAAATGGTAGTCTGTATTTTAGAGTGGGTGTATCAAAGGTTATATTAGGGTGTGAGGAGGTGCATCAGATTATCACATGGATGATGTCATCAGTGATGTCATTTGAGATGTCATCAGTGATGTCACCAGTGATGTCATTGACCATGTCATGAGTGATGTAATATGTGACATCATCAGCAGTGCATTGTGGGGGCACGAGTTATAGTTAGCTCTACTAACTATAACGGCCGAATTTCTCTGGTTTTGTACGAGTGAAATGTCCAACTAACTATAACGTCCCTGAAACCTATGGTCTTTTCAGTGAATTTCTAAGGTTTTTTAATGCTAATTTCTAACTATAACGTGCCTGAAACCTATGGTTTTTTCAGTGAATATATATATATGGATGTCATGGAGAGAACGTGAGGTGAATGTCTGCTAGTACTTTAATGGCTGAGGATGAATTTCACTTTTACAGATATATAGGTAAAGGGACAAAACAAGCCTTTGTTTATTAAAAGATATGAGTGTTTATTGCAAAAATATGAGTGGCAGACAGTTCTTGCTCGGTTTGCACTGTGACCTGCAGGAAGATGGGGGTGATGATGCACTTAAGGTGGTGGCACGCATGGCATGAAGGAGAGGAAGGGGCACATGAACCAAACCTTGCTTTAGAGTACATGCTCAACGAGAGACTCTAGTAAGGATAGATAGTCACGTCTAAAGTGTAACCTTTGACACCCTAGCAAGTCCACGTAATAGTCTTAAGATTAAATGGGGAATGTTGACATAACCTTTGCAGAGGCGAAAAAAACATATTTTTAGGTGGGTGCCTGCACCGTAGAGCAGAAGAAATACCCATACAACGTAAGAGAAACATACAAACACAGTTTGTGAACTCATTGTGTTGAAAGACATGGCTTCACCGGTTCAGAGCACTCTAAAGCCTGAAGGGCTTTACGTTGCCCAAAAGTAAATATGTTCCAGAGTTTTTGGAAGACATCGGGATCTCTAAAATCTTGTTTTTTGGTACATTAATGAAATTATAGAAATATTAAAAGATACCTGTTTTGTGCAGTAGGAGCTTTGGATTGTAGAATTGACAGGTACACATTAACATTGGGACATTTCGTCATAACTGCTAAATAACGCGTTCGAATACATTTGGAAACAAGTCCGATGCAGGAATGCCTGACCCCGAGTGGAAAAAGAGCACAGGTGACTTTGACATGTATTAGTATGGGGAGGCCTCGGAGGCACGTGCCCCTGTGCACTTCCTCACACAGTAGGAAGGAATGACAGTGAAAGATGGCCCTTAGTTACACTAACTGGTACAGCACCCCCATTTGATCATTGCAAATATTACAAGCTGGAACCCGATGAGGTTGTTTAACTCTGGGGTTGAGGCTTCAGTGTTAAGCTGTTTTTAGCATTGCCATACACCTGTAGGCATGTAACACCCAATAGTCCAGTGCCTTCTATTAATGGGCACTGTGAAGAAAGCAGGAATCCCTGGCCCCCATCACGGGTCAACGTCAGAGGCACATCTGTAGCCAAAACCTTTGTTGAGGGTATTTCTGTACATGACTTCGGGCTCAAGGTGGGGGGCATGGGGAAGGGAGGCAGAGTCCACCAGCAGACACGGGTCTCCTCAGATCCTAAAGTCTGCATATATATGTATGTGATAGGCCTCCTCAGTCTTACATGTAACAGCAATATATATGTTCATTGAGAGCTTATGAATTTAAAAAAGGTTGTGACAAGTTATAATTTGCCTTGTCAGGGTGAGCAGTCCCTGGCTCGGCTCTTTAGCTCTCCTCTGCTGCTGCCCGGGCTGTCAGCAAATAGGCCCCCCCGCACACCCCTCCCTCTCCACCCCGCCTCTTCCAAGCACAGAAATGACAAACGGCCGCCTTATCCATACAATTTATGTCATTATTGTCGCCAGCACAGCGCATCACACTCAATAACCCGCAAGTCCACTTGGCAGGTGTCAATCTTGGGGCTGCGTGCGGACGACTCAGTCTATATTTAATCCAATTACAGGGGTCACAGAGTGAGTGCAAATCCTGTGTTTTACCTCACATCTTTTTCCACATGTGGACATAAGAAAGTGAACTTGCTGCCACAGAAAGGGGGTGGGTAGCGGCGGTGGGCGATGTTGGGAGGTAATTTGAACAAGCCTATTTGAGTTAGTGAGGCCCTTTTAATATTGGTGACAACTCTAGTCCCCAGAAGACTTCTTGGTGTGTGCGTGTTGAGGAAGAGGGGGGGCATTCCCAGTTTATTCCTTCAAGTTTTACTTCACCTTTCAAAATTTGTTATCACTCCCGGAGGTCTTTTCTCGCCGGGTGGTGGTAGTTGGGGGGGCAACGGAGGGGGGGGCCTTGGGTTCGCGGTGGCCAAATTAGTTGTCCGGGGAGTAAAAAAATAAATAATAATAATGCTGAAATCATATTGGTGCAGACGTCCCAGCAGGCTTTTGTTTGAGGAGGGGGCATTGGGGGGCTTGGAGTATCTGGTAATTTTTGCTGAGGGAGAGAGGTCAGCTCTAATGACAGGGAGGTATTTCCGCTCAGTACGCTTTCAAATACAATTGTAGATCAAACTCAGCCTTGTCACATTGGGCAGAAGTGCGTCTCTAACATGCAGGACGTGCCTGTCGACTTACTGCTGACTGCCTCCCATCAGCTCCGGGGAATCCAGCTAATGTCTCGGGCTGAGGCGGGAGGGGCGGAAGCCCCTCAGCCAACGCGCTTGTTATGAAAATATTTTTCATGGCAAGAAAAAGGCAGAGGAGGCAAGCGCGAGCCCCAGGCATCACACAGAAAGTTGGGAGTCGAATTAAAAGGCGTCGATGGGTTATTTGGGGCTCCTCTGCATCAGCTGTGACGGGGCCGAATATATTCGACAAACTGAGCTGTGATGGCCTCTGTGAACCTAGTCGGTTCTTTGCATTTTGGATGAAAAATTAGCACTGCCGTAAACTGTGATACGCGAATTATCTGCTTTTAAGCCATTTGTTCCGCTCGGAAACAGGTGTAGTGAGGAGACAGCTATCCCGAAACAAGTTCTTCAAAGACACGAGGATGTTTGGACTTCGGCAAATTATTTCCAGAAATCGAACAGGGCCCTTTAAATAAATGTACAATCTAGCATGGTATATTTTATGATTGTAAAGGTGCGCTTCTTTAAAAACTTGCTGCTTACAGTATTGATAATGTCCCCGAATAATAGAAAAATAAAAGGATGATGCACTCAACTGCCTTTTCTCCTCTAGTTAGACATAACGCCAAATAACATTTGGCATGTTCCTTAACGCTCCCGGCTGGTGCATATAAATACACTGACGCACTAACTATTAAAAACACATGCCCAGGATCACACATGCTGCCCAATCAAGAAGCAGGGAATAGCACGCAATGAGGACCTGAGGACACAAGTGAACTTCGTCCCCTGAGCAGCAGTGCGCCAAGAGGCGTGTTTGCAGAGTGGTGTAAAAAGGGGGCGTGTCCTCAGACCACCTCTCTGCAATCCAGCTCTGTGGCGCATATTGGCGGTACCTGGTGGGCTAGTTGGCCCCCAGGGACCCTCAGTATTCTAGGGGAATTAATTCCCCAACTAACAACGCACCAGGGGGTGCGTTTGCAGAGTGGTGGAGAAAGGGGGCGTGGCCTTTGTCTACCTCTCAGCAATCCCACTGCATGGGGCTTAGTGGAGGTAAGAGGTAGGCTAGTTGGCCCCTAAAGGACCCCCAGCAGTGAAGGGGACTTCAATCCCCATCCAAAAGCGCACCAGGTAGCATGTTTGTAGAGTGGTGGGCAAAGGGGGCATGGCCTGGTATGAGTACTTACCAATGCTGCTGTGTGGGACTTACTAGAGGTAATAGGAGGAGAAGTTGGCCCCTGAGGATGTCCTTGGGGGCCAACTACCCCTCTTGTTACCTTCAGTAAGTCCCACACAGTGGATTGCTAAGACGTCTTCGGAGGCCATGTCCCCCTTTCTGCACCACTCTGCAAATGTGCCTCCTGGCAGACTACAAGATGGGGGATGAAGTCCAATTTAGTCCTGAGGGAGTTTGGGAGCCAAGAAGCCCTCCTGGTACCTCCTGTAAGTCCTACACAGCGGAATTCCTGAGCGCTGGTCGGAGGCCCAGCACCCTTTCTCCACCACTCTGCAAACGTGACTACTACTTAAAGAAGCATCTTTCTGCACCTCTGACTTAGAGGTAGTTTTAATCCCCTGCCCTATTATGTACTAGGGACTTGCAGAGGAGGTCATGCTAATCACAGGGGTACCCCAACGCATAGTGTTCCCTAGTGTATGTAGGAGTTTTTACTGTATTCTAAGTGTCTTTTAGCATAGCACTGGCTCTAGGCCTGGTTAGTCAGAGTCAGTTACCACCAGTACCCGTCAGCAAAAAGTTGTGGGCACAGGATGATTTTGCAACAAGGCTCTTTCTGCTCCTCTGTTGGTTCTTTCTGCACATCTCTTGCTTCTTCCTGCAGTTTTCTTCGTCTTTCTGGACTTCTGTTGCCTCTTTCTGCATTTGTCTTGCTTCTTTCTGTGCCTTTGTTCCTCTTTCTTCACATGTCCTACCTCTGTAGGCATAGTTAGAAATTAGCATTTAATAAACCTTTGAAATTCACTGAAAAACCATAGGTTTCAGGCACGTTATAGTTAGGAATTAGCATTTAAAAACCTTTGAAATTCACTGAAAAACCATAGGTTTCAGGCACGTTATAGTTAGAAATTAGCATTTAAAAACCTTAGAAATTCACTGAAAAAACCATAGGTTTTAGGGACAGTTATAGTTAGTTGACATTTCACTCGTACAAAACCAGTAGAAATTCCGCCGTTATAGTTAGTTCAGCTAACTATAACTCGCGCTCCCGCAATGCACTGCTGATGACGCCACATATTACATCACTCATGACATGGTCAGTGACATCACTGATGACATCACTGATGACATCTCAAATGACATCACTGATGACATCATCCACTGTGATAATCTGATGCACCTCCTCACACCCTAATATAACTTTTGATACACCCACTCTAAATTACAGACTACCATTTTCGAAACCATAGACACACCAACACCAGTTACTACATACCCACTCACTGATTCCTAGGTCTACAACACACATCCACTCATTCACCCATACAGTCACTCATACTATAGTCACTCAGTACAGGACTATCATATGCACTCATACACCTATATAGACACTCACACACCGCCACTCATCCATAGAGGTACTCACACACCTAGTCAGTCATGCAAAGAATCAATCACACACCCATTTACTCACCTATACAGTTATACACACACCAGCTCACTTATTCATACAAATACTAGCACATACTTACGCTCTTATACAATCACTGATACAAGCACACACTCATCCATACAGCCACTCTACAATCACACACTCTCACTTATAGCCATTTATATACTCCAACACTCACATATACTGCCTTTCACATATGTAGTTACTCACACATGTACCACTGAGATATACATTCACTCACTAACACACCCATACACACACTCACCCACCCATACAGTCCATCACAGATGCACTCTTGAAACCATGCACCCAGTGAATCACCCACTCACACATCTATGCACAGAGTCACACACACCCCACCCACACAAACACTCAGGCACCCATACAGATACTCAGACAACCAATCAATAACCCATATAGACACTCATGTAGCTATTCAGCAAGCCCATGCAGCCGCTTACACACCAACAGACAGACGGATACAGACATTCACACAGTTTAGTCACTAACCCATGCATTCAGTAAGATACATTTAATCACTCACTTGTAGAGTCAGTCACTCACGTACTAAATCATCCATTCAGACACTTATACACCCACTCATTCTTCAATACGCCTTTGCCTATATATATTAAACATATTTAAACTTTACAGAAACACACAGTCACTGGATGATGTCATCAGTGATGTCATCAGTGATGTCATTTGAGATGTCATCAGTGATGTCATCAGTGATGTCACTGACCATGTCATGAGTGATGTAATATGTGACGTCATCAGCAGTGCATTATGGGGGCGCGAGTTATAGTTAGCTGAACTAACTATAACGGGCGAATTTCTACTGGTTTTGTACGAGTGAAATGTCCAACTAACTATAACTGTCCCTAAAACCTATGGTTTTTTCAGTGAATTTCTAAGGTTTTTTAAATGCTAATTTCTAACTATAACGTGCCTGAAACCTATGGTTTTTTCAGTGAATATATATATATATATATATTATCTACTGGCGGTCGCCAGTAGATAGTTATAGTTACAACCTATTATCCATAGGAAATCCGCGACATTCTATTTGAAATAACTCTCTTGCCGGTTGACGTATCTTCGCAAAATTTTCAAACTTTGTGGCCCGCTCCGGTCCGCTCCTACCCTGAAAGTCTCGGGGATTCGGCTAAGCCGGGGCCGAGAAAAAGGGGGGTCCCAAAACGCGTTTTCCCCATGCAATTTTCCATAGGAAACTTTAGACACGGCTACAGCTCTGAACTGCTGAACGGAATTACACCAAATTTGGCAAAGAGGTAGTTCTTGGTTCAGAAAGAACCCTTTTGTTAAATGGTGTAAATCTGCTCAGTAGTTGCTGAGAAAATCAAAAGTAAAAAGATAGTGATATCTATGGCACGGAGGATCGCGCACCTGAGCGCACTCTGCGCGCACCGTCCCGATCACGAGCTGCATGTTAATTGTTGTCAGCTGGCTGTCAACATTCCAATTCAGGAAGTGTTGGCAGCCATTTTGTCCCTCGGTAGAACCGAGGACAGAAACAAGTGCGCAAAGCGCACAAAGGGGGCAGGGTAGAAACACCCTGACCCCTAGGTTTGCTCAGGGGTCCCACAAGGACCCCTGGGCAAAAATATAATATTTTTTTTTAAATCGGCAGGATGCGCTCAGGGTGCGCGAATCCTGCCGAAAAAATCGAAGCGCGGTCTCCCGCGCTTCGATGTTAATTGGCCCCGGGTGGGCCAAGTCCCGGGGGCATGCTGGGGGGGTTAATTTATGTGTGGGGGCCTCTAAGGGCCTCCCAAGCCCCGGGGACCACCACCCCCGGGGCTTTATGTAGTACTGGTGCGGGAGGGCTCTGAGCCTCCCGCAGCCCCGGGACCACCACCTCCCCGGGCTTCTTTTTTATTTAAAAACCTGTGTGGGGGGCTCCAGCCTCCCACACGCCCGGGACCACCACCTCCCGGGCACTAAGAAAATTACAATGGGGGTCCGTTTTGACCTCCAAGCCCCGGGGACCACCACCTCCCCGGGCTTTCAAAATGTAGGAGGGGGCCGCGCGGCCCCCTCCTGGAGCCTGTGGTGGCTCCTGGGGACCGCCACCCCCAGGGTCGGCTCCTGCAGTGTCCCGGGTGCCTACCCCGGGACACTGCTGTTTGCAATGACAGGGACGGAGCCTCGCGGCTCCCGTCCTGTCATTGCAAACTTGCTTTGGATATTGGAAGAGAGAGCAGGAAACCTGCTCTCTCTTCCAATATCCAGCCGATTGCTTTTCCACATGGGGAGCTGCATCTTAGCAGCTCCCCATGTGTAGCAATGCCGGCTCCCGTAGGACACGGGGAGCCGGCGGGACTGTGGGGGCTTGGGGACCCCCACAGTCCCCAACGAGAGGCCAGGCCCCGGGGATGGGGTCCCCGGGCCATAGTGGCCACGGAGGGGGCCACGCAGCCCCCTCCCCAAAGTAAAAAAATTGAAAAAAATTAAAAAGTGCAAGGCCGGCCCGGGGGATGGGGTCCCCGGGGCCTTAATGGCCTGAGGAGGGGGGCCACGCAGCCCCCTCCAAATAAAAAAAGAGGCCATGCCCCGGGGATGGGGTCCCCGGGCCAATACAGGCCCAGGGAAGGGGGCCACGCGGCCCCTTCCCGTTTTTTTATTTTTATTTTAATTTAAGTAGGGGTAAGGCCCTGGGGGATGGGGTCCCCAGGGCCTAAAAATAGGAAAAGGAAGGGGGCTACACAGCCCCCTTCAGGGGAAAAAAACGATCGGGCCCGTAGGCCCCGCCCCTTCCTTCACCACTCTGCAAACGCGCCCTGGCGCGTTTGCAGAGGGGGAACGACCCCTTGAATACTGGGGTCCCTGAGGCCAACTAGCTCACCAGGAACCTTCCAGTATGCGCCAGGGGCTGCCTTGCAGAGAGGTGTACAGAGGCCACGCCCCTTTTACACCTCTCTGCAACGCAGCTCTATGGCGCTTTTGGAGGTATATGGTGGGCTAGTTGCACCCCAGGGACCCTCAGGATTCAAGGGAGTTAATCCTCGACTTAAAACGCGCCACTGGGCGCGCTTGCACAGTGGTGAAGGAGGGGGCGGGGCTTCAGGTGACATGTGTGCAAACAGGCCCCGTGGCGCGTTTTAAGATGGGGAATTAAATCCTCTTCAATCCTGAGGGTCCCTGGGGCCAACTAGCCCAACAGGTACGTCCAGAAAGCGCCACAGAGCTGCGTTGCAGAGAGGTGTAAAAGGGGTGTGGCCTCTGTACATGTCTCTGCAACGCAGCCCCTGGCGCATACTGGAGGTTCCTGGTGGGCTAGTTGGCCCGTAGGGACCCTCATGATTCAAGGGGACTTAATCCCCCAACTTAAAACGCGCCACGGGGCGCGTTTGCACAGATGTCACCTCAGGCCCCGCCCTCCCTTCACCATTGTGCAAATATTCCTCTAAAATCAGCCGAAATACGAATTCTGATTTACTCACCTGTTATCAGGAGAGACCTCAGTGCTGCATCTTTCAGCCCAGTACTAATCCTGAAAAGTAATTTTAACCGTACTTACCAGTAACTTGAATTTCCTTCCATAGGCTAACATTGACTGGTTTCACTTGGAAATTCTTCTAAGTGTGGAGTTTTGGAACTTTAAAATATTCCTCTAAAATCAGCCGAAATACGAATTCCGATTTACTCACCTGTTATCAGGAGAGACCTCAGTGCTGCATCTTTCAGCCCAGTACTGATCCTCAAAAGTAATTTTAACCGTACTTACCAGTAACTTGAATTTCCTTCCATAGGATATCATTGCCTGCTTTTTGCTGAAAAAGTTTCTAAGTGTTGATTTTTGAAACATACAAATATTCCTCTAAAATCAGCCGAAATCCGAATTCTGATTTACTCACCTGTTATCAGGAGAGACCTCAGTGCTGCATCTTTCAGCCCAGTACTGGTCCTGAAAAGTAATTTTAACCGTACTTACCAGTAACTTGAATTTCCTTCCATAGGCTAACATTGACTGGTTTCACTTGGAAATTCTTCTAAGTGTGGAGTTTTGGAACTTTAAAATATTCCTCTAAAATCAGCCGAAATACGAATTCCGATTTACTCACCTGTTATCAGGAGAGACCTCAGTGCTGCATCTTTCAGCCCAGTACTGATCCTCAAAAGTAATTTTAACCGTACTTACCAGTAACTTGAATTTCCTTCCATAGGATATCATTGCCTGCGTTTTGCTTGAAAAGTCTTCTAAGTGTTGATTTTTGAAACATTACAAATATTCCTCTAAAATCAGCCGAAATACGAATTCCGATTTACTCACCTGTTATCAGGAGAGACCTCAGTGCTGCATCTTTCAGCCCAGTACTGGTCCTGAAAAGTAATTTTAACCGTACTTACCAGTAACTTGAATTTCCTTCCATAGGCTAACATTGACTGGTTTCACTTGGAAATTCTTCTAAGTGTGGAGTTTTGGAACTTTAAAATATTCCTCTAAAATCAGCCGAAATACGAATTCCGATTTACTCACCTGTTATCAGGAGAGACCTCAGTGCTGCATCTTTCAGCCCAGTACTGATCCTCAAAAGTAATTTTAACCGTACTTACCAGTAACTTGAATTTCCTTCCATAGGCTAACATTGACTGGTTTCACTTGGAAATTCTTCTAAGTGTGGAGTTTTGGAACTTTAAAATATTCCTCTAAAATCAGCCGAAATACGAATTCCGATTTACTCACCTGTTATCAGGAGAGACCTCAGTGCTGCATCTTTCAGCCCAGTACTGATCCTCAAAAGTAATTTTAACCGTACTTACCAGTAACTTGAATTTCCTTCCATAGGATATCATTGCCTGCTTTTGCTTGAAAAAGTTTCTAAGTGTTGATTTTTGAAACATACAAATATTCCTCTAAAATCAGCCGAAATCCGAATTCTGATTTACTCACCTGTTATCAGGAGAGACCTCAGTGCTGCATCTTTCAGCCCAGTACTGGTCCTGAAAAGTAATTTTAACCGTACTTACCAGTAACTTGAATTTCCTTCCATAGGCTAACATTGACTGGTTTCACTTGGAAATTCTTCTAAGTGTGGAGTTTTGGAACTTTAAAATATTCCTCTAAAATCAGCCGAAATACGAATTCCGATTTACTCACCTGTTATAAGGAGAGACCTCAGTGCTGTATCTTTCAGCCCAGTACTGGTCCTGAAAAGTAATTTTAACCGTACTTACCAGTAACTTGATATTTTCTTCCATAGGAATCCATTGTCTGGTTTTCAGCAGAAAAGTTTCAAAGTGTCGATTTTCACAAACTACAAATATTCCTTAAAAATCGCCTGTATGACTTAAACGCATTCTTTCAACTGTTTACAGGAGATGCACCAGTGCTGGATCCAGGATCCAACACTGAGTAAGAAAAAGTAACGATAACAGTTTTTACCTGCTAAGTGAATTTCCTTCCATAGGATAACATTGGTGATTCTATGAGAAAAAGTTTCTAAGTGTCAACTTTTAAAATACAATAATATTCCTTAAAAATCACGACTGTAACCAAAACGCTTTTACTCAACTGTTTACAGGAGATGTACCAGGACTGAATCTAGGATCCAGTCCTGTGGTTAGAAAAGTAATCCATAAAGTAACTAATTGCATTTAACTAGAAATTCACATTGAGCTGAATGTTGCATTGTGTTTGAAAATGTGTTGCCCATTGCAACAACTGTAACTACTGTACTTAAAAGTCTATTGCCTATGTGCAAAGTATTTAAACTAAAGTAATTCATTCTGAGAAAGTATTTTTGTAATGTAATGTATAATGTAATTACAATGTAATTTAAAAAATAAAATATGTAAAAGAAATTGTTTCTAAAAATGTAGTAAATCAGTATGAAAAAATTAATATAAAAATTAATACATTTAAAAATTGTCATTTAAAAACCTTTGAAATTCACTGAAAAAACCGTAGGTTTCAGGCACGTTATAGTTACAAATTAGCATTTTAAAACCTTTGAAATTCACTGAAAAAACCATAGGTTTCAGACACGTTATAGTTAGAAATTAGCATTTAAAAACCTTTGAAATTCACTGAAAAAACCATAGGTTTTAGGGACAGTTATACTTAGTTGGACATTGCACTCGTACAAAACCCGTGAAATTCCCCGTTATAGTTAGTTCAGCTAACTATAACTCGCGCCCCGCAATGCACTGCTGATGACGTCACATATTACATCACTCATGACATGGTAAGTGACATCACTGATGACATCACTGATGACATCTCAAATGACATCACTGATGACATCATCCACGTGATAATCTCATGCAGCTCCTCACACCCTAATATAACCTTTGATACACCCAATCTAAATTACAGAGTGCCATTCGCAAAACCATAGACACTCCAACACCAATAACTACATACCCACTCACTGATTCTTAGGTCTACACACACACATCCACTCACTCACCCGTACAGTCACTCATACTTATGGTCACTCAGTACAGGACTATCATATGCACTCTTACTCCTATATAGACACTCAAACACCGCCACTCATCCATAGAGGTACTCACACACCTAGTCAGTCATGCAAATAATTAAACACACTACCATTTACTCACCTATACAGTTATACACACACCAGCTCACTTAATCATACAAATACTAGCACATTGTTACACTCTTATACAATCACTGATACAAGCACACACTCATCCATACAGCCACTATCACAATCACTCACTCTGCTTATAGCTATTTATATACTCCAATACACATATATACTGCCTTTCACATATGTAGTTACTCACACATGTACCACTGGGACATACATTCACTCACTAACACACTCTTACACACACTTACCCACCCATACAGTCTATCACAGATGCACTCTTGAAACCATCCACCCAGTGAATCACCCACTCACACATCTATGCACAGTCGCACACACCCCATCCACACAAACACTCAGGCACCCATACAGATACTCATAGAACCAATCAATAACCCATATAGACACTCATGTAGCTATTCGCAAATCCATGCATCCACTTACACACCAACAGACGGATACAGACATTCACACAGTTTAGTCACTAACCCATGCATTCAGTAAGATACGTTTAATCACTCACTTGTAGAGTCAGTCACGCACGTACTAAATCATCCATTCAGACACTTATACACCCACTCATTCTTCAATACGCCTTTCCCTATATATATTAAACATATTTAAACTTTACAGAAACACACAGTCACTGGATGATGTCATCAGTGATGTCATTTGAGATGTCATCAGTGATGTCATCAGTGATGTCACTGACCATGTCATGAGTGATGTAATATGTGACGTCATCAGCAGTGCATTGCGGGCGCGAGTTATAGTTAGCTGAACTAACTATAACGGGGAATTTCACGGTTTTGTACGAGTGCAATGTCCAACTAAGTATAACTGTCCCTAAAACCTATGTTTTTCAGTGAATTTCAAAGGTTTTTTAAATGCTAATTTCTAACTATAACGTGCCTGAAACCTACGGTTTTTCAGTGAATATATATATATATATATATATTCACTGAAAACTACAGATTTCAGGGACGTTATAGTTAGGAATTAGCATTTAAAAACCTTAGATATTTACTGAAAAACCACAGGTTTCAGGGACGTTATAGTTACGCTGACATTTCACTCGTGCATAATCAGAGAATTCAGCTGTTATAGTTAGCTGAGCGAACTATAACTCGTACCCGCAATGTACTGCTGATGATGTCACATATTACATCACTCATGACATGGTCAGCAACATTACTGATGACATCACTTTTTTAAAATATTTTTTTATTTCATCACCAGCATTTAAATACACAAACATTTCTATGAGATTAAGTGTCCACAGATGGAGATAATATATATCATACAAAATTGCGTTAAAAAAAATATTGGATTAGTTTCACTCCTTCCACCTATTGAAGGGGGCCCAGATGTAATCCCCTAGTCTTTTTGCCCTCAAGTCCTTTTTTTCATATACTCCTTTTTCTAGATTGTAGGTAGCTAATAGTCTCCCTAGCCATTGCTGAAAGCCAGGTGCCAAAGGATTCCGCAAAGCTGTTGCTATACAGATTCTGGCCACTGCCATGGCTATAAATAGAAAGTAATGATGTTCCTTGGGTACTTCATTATTGCTTACCCCTAGCAATATAATTTGTACTGTTAAATGTATTTTCATTTTCAGTGATTGGTTTAAAAACTTTTCTATTTCCCTTATCAAGATTTCTAGTATGGGACACGTAGCAAACATATGTTCCATATTGGCGTCAGTACTGTTACAATGTGGGCATGTAATCCCTTCTTGCCTACCCCATTGGGCGATTCTAGCCGGGGTATAGTACATTAAGAACAGCATTTTGTAACGTTGTGCCTGTAGTCTGGCCGAGCACAACGCAGTCTTTCCAAGTTCCAGAGAATCATACACTGTGCCCAGCTTCTGTTCCCATTTGGCCCCATGTTTCTCTAGATCATCTTGGCTGAACTTGATCAGTTTCGAGTAAATATACCTGATAGTACATCCTGCATCGGAACGTACCACATCCACAACACTAATATGGCCGAAGCCATTCAAACCTCCCTTTTTTTCGGCTAGAAAACTTCGGACTTGCAGGTATTTTAAAAAATCCCTCGTATGTATTCAAAATTTAGTTTGGATATTGCTAAATGATAGAAGCCCCGTTGTGTCCATAAGATCCCCTATCACCCGGATACCTGGTTCCTCCCATCTTGCCATAATGTTGTCCCTGAAGATCCCTGGAAGCGTCGGATTTTTAAAGAGTTGTGTATAATAATTCAGTCTACCTAGCCCCATTTTTCTTTTGAAGGCCATCCAGATCTGGAAAGCTGTTGAGTAGGGTTTCAAATCTCACTTTTCTGTAGTAGCTGGACTCACTATAATTCAAGTAGCAACCCTGAGCATCCTCTCCTAATAGTAATTCATATACATCTGATGATCCAACCTGATTCCACTGCTCTTTCATTTTTCCTCCTGTGAGCCCCCACATACATTTTAAAGCTGCTGCCCAGTAATAGAGGCTAAGATCAGGCACCCCCGTCCTCCTCTCTCTCTGGAAGTGTCAGAGATTGTAATGCCCTTCTAGTCTTCCTGTACCCCAGATAAATCTATTGAACATATTCTCCATCCCCTTAAACCAATGTTTCCCAAATTCCAAGGGTAGAGCCCTAAAAAGATATAGAACTTTGGGCAAAAATAGTATCTTAATTATATTGCATCGGCCTACAATAGAGAGGTGAAGGTTATGCCACCTGTCAAAATCGTTTTTCCCTTTCCTAATTATTGGGGCTATGTTTAAGTCCACTATTTGTTCAAGCTCCGAGATAATATTTATACCTAGATAGGTGGCCACCTGTGTCAACCGTCTGTCCTCCAAAATGACTGAATTGTTAATAACTATTTGTGTTTTCTGTTGGTTGAGCTTGTATCCTGAGATTCTACCAAATGCTTGTGCTTCCTCCCCTAATGCAGTGATTGCAGTCTGAGGGTCAGGTGTAATGACTGCCAGGTCATCAGCATATGCAAGAATTTTTGTCTCTCATTCCCGGAATCTCATAGGCTTAATAATTCTATTAACATCAATTCTACAGATCAAGGGATCGATGTTGTTGGACTTGGACCTTTTGGCAGGGTCATCCCTAAACTTTTTGCCTTTCTGCTAGCCTTTTTTCTGACATGGTGTTGGTGGTTTTAGGACTCCAGGCACTTTAGCACTGCTGTCCAGTGTAAAGTGCGTGTGCTCTCTGTGTTAAAAATGGTAAGATTGGTCTACACCTGTTTGGCCTATTTAATTTACTTGTCAGTCCCTTGTAAAGTGGTATCCCATATACCCAGGGCTGGTAAATTAAATGCTAATGGTGGGCTTGCGCAAAAACAATAGTTGATGGACAGAATGCAGAACAATGTCATACATTCACCCCAGTACAGAGAACTGGGCCTAAATCCATAGTTTTTTTGCTCACCATGCCATTCCAGTTTGAACCCAGCCATATGCAAATCAGTCTTGACCCTGTGCCTCATGGGAACAGTCCAGCCCGAACTGCCAAGCCAGGTCCTCCCTGGACTGGAAAAAAGCATCCTAAGACCGGTTTCGGGGTTTCACCCCTCTTCAGCCAGGATAGCTTGATTCCAGTGTAATGGAGAGCACGGGACCCACGTCTGGGCATACCCGTCCCACTCGGGGTGACAAATGCAAAAACAACAGTTGATGGACAGAATGCAGAACAATGTCATACATTCACCCCAGTACAGAGATCTGGGCCTAAATCCATCGATTTTTTGCTCACCATGCCATTCCAGTTTGAACCCAGCCATATGCAAATCAGTCTTGACCCTGTGCCTCATGGAAACAGTCCAGCCCGAACTGCCAAGCCAGGTCCTCCCTGGACTGGAAACAAGCATCCTAAGACCGGTTTCGGGGATTCACACCTCTTCAGCCAGGATAGCTTGATTCCAGTGGCATGAAGAGCACGGGACCCACATCTGGGCATACCCATCCCACTCGGGGTGGCAAATGCAAAAACAACAGTTGATGGACAGAATGCAGAACAATGTCATACATTCACCACAGTACAGAGATCTGTGCCTAAATCCATCATCTTTTTGCTCACCATGCCATTCCAGTTTGAACCCAGCCATATGCAAATCAGTCTTGACCCTGTGCCTCATGGGAACAGTCCAGCCCGAACTGCTAAGCCAGGTCCTCCCTGGGCTGGAAACAAGCATCCTAAGACCGGTTTTGGGGTTTCACCCCTCTTCAGCCAGGATAGCTTGATTCCAGTGGCATGGAGAGCACGGGACCCACATCTGGGCATACCCGTCCCACTCGGGGTGACAGATGCAAAAACAACAGTTGATGGACAGAATGCAGAACAATGTCATACATTCACCCCAGTACAGAGATCTGGGCCTAAATCCATCGTTTTTTTGCTCACCATGCCATTTCAGTTTGAACTCAGCCATATGCAAATCAGTCTTGACCCTGTGCCTCATGGGAACAGTCCAGCCCGAACTGCCAAGCCAGGTCCTCCCTGGACTGGAAACAAGCATCCTAAGACCAGTTTCGGGGTTTCACACCTCTTCAGCCAGGATAGCTTGATTCCAGTGGCATGGAGCGCACCGGACCAACGTCTGGGCATACCCGTCCCACTCGGGGTGACAAATGCAAAAACAACAGTTGATGGACAGAATGCAGAACAATGTCATACATTCACCCCAGTACAGAGATCTGGGCCTAAATCCATCGTTTTTTTGCTCACCATGCCATTCCAGTTTGAACCCAGCCATATGCAAATCAGACTTGACCCTGTGCCTCATGGGAACAGTCCAGCCCGAACTGCCAAGCCACGTCCTCCCTGGACTGGAAACAAGCATCCTAAGACCGGTTTTGGGGTTTCACCCCTCTTCAGCCAGGATAGCTTGACTCCAGTGGCATGGAGAGCACGGACCCACGTCTGGGCATACCCGTCCCACTCGCGGTGACAAATGCAAAAACAGCAGTTGATGGACAGAATGCAGAACAATGTCATACATTCACCCCAGTACAGAGATCTGGGTCTAAATCTATCGGTTTTTTGCTCACCATGCCATTCCAGTTTGAACCCAGCCATATGCAAATCAGTCTTGACCCTGTGCCTCATGGGAACAGTCCAGCCCGAACTGCCAAGCCAGGTCCTCCCTGGACTGGAAGCAAGCATCCTAAGACCGGTTTCGGGGTTTTACCCCTCTTCAGCCAGGATAGCTTGATTCCAGTGGCATGGAGAGCACAGGACCCTCATCTGGTCATACCCGTCCCACTCGGGACGACAAATGCAAAAACAACAGTTGATGGACAGAATGCAGAACAATGTCATACATTCACCCCAGTACAGAGATCTGGGCATAAATCCATCGTTTTTTTGCTCACCATACCATTCCAGTTTGAACCCAGCCATATGCAAATCAGTCTTGACCCTGTGCCTCATGGGAACTGTCCAGCCTGAACTGCCAAGCCAGGTCCTCCCTGGACTGGAAACTTTAAAACCTATCTCAGGCCTCTGCCACTGCTGTGACGTGGCACCTAAAGTGTGTGCCATGTTCATGCCCCCCCTTTTTCCTGCATTTCAGTCACCCCTAAGGTAGGCCCTAGCTAGCAGGGTGCATTGTAGGTAAAAGATATTACATGTACCTTAAGTGTGTGACATGTCCTGGTAGTGACAAACAGCCATTTTGGTTTCTCACTACTGTGGGGCTGCCCTCCCATAGGAATGCATTGGGGATTTCCTGATAAGTGTTTCAGTGGTAATTCCTGATATGGGAGCTGCAGCGTGGTCAAGTTTAGTATATTTGGAATAGTGATAATAAATGCTGCGCAATGGTGTGCGCAGATTTATTATAACTATTTTAGAAATGCCACTTTTAGAAGTTGGCATTTCTGTGTGCTATGTGTCTGCCTGCCTGATGTGAATTGCATGTCTGGCTTGTGAGTGACAGGGGCTGGGAGGTGTGTGTGGCTCCAGGAGGGGCAGGGTGAGTCAGCGCTAGGCTGAATGGGACATCTGCATGTGGAGTAGTGGGAGGAGAAGTCCCTGAATAGGGCTGTGCCTAGCCTGTACAATGCTGGCTCCAACCCCTGTGGTGTGTCGATCACCGAGCCCCCACCTGACAAAGGGGAAGAGGAGCCTGGTAAACAGACTGCTCCAATTCCCCCTTGAAACAGTTTTAGCTGGTTCCCCAAGCCCTGTGCTGGCGCAGACAAAGGGAAAAGGTGTGTAAATACTGGGGCTGTGACCCCATGAAAATGTGCTGTTCCTGGACCTTTGGGGGCTCGCTGCTGCTGGGGCCCAGGAGGAACCCCCATGGGGGACGGCCTCCCTGCTGGAGGGCCCTGTGTGCTGGCCTCCCTGGGCCCAACTGTGCCCCTGAACTTTGCTTTTGAATCTTGGGACATCTAGTGCTTGGGGAGCGCTGTGTTTTGATTTCCCAGAGAAGAGGAGCGCCTGGCCTCCGCAGCACTGGGCAGCAGAGGCGTCCCAAGGAAATCCTGTCGTGGGGATTCCCCTGCATGACGCAGGGATCGAGCAGGAGCCCACCCCGCTGTTTCATGCCTCTTTTAGGCAGGAGCCTACCCCGCTTTTTGAATATGTTAAACGGCGGGTGCCCACCCCGCACTTTGGTGTGTAATTACCGCGGGTGCCCACCCCGCATTGAGAGGAAGTCTGGCGGGTCCCCACCCTGCATTTTGGTGTGCTGCACGGCGGGAGCCCATCCTGCACTTCACCAAGAGGAAAAGAATCACCGCCGCGACCCGGGACAGGTGAAACCGGAAACCAGGCAGCCTGCCTGGTTGTAGGCGGGGCTGAGGGGAAGTGGGCCAGAAGAGAAGCGCTGGCCGGAAGACCCAGGTGGGAGCCCACCCCGCGCAGGGATGTGTGCAGGAGAAAGACGGAGCCTGGCTGCGGGCGGGGCTCCCCGTGAGTGAAGGGAGAAGCCCCTCATGTGTCACCGTCCTGGAGGTTGCAGCCTACATGAAGGAGACAGGCAGCACTGCACTGGAGGCGAGGCGGGGCTCCCGTGTGGTGAGGAGAGCCCCGCGTGCAGTCTAAGAGCCGGCCAGGAGCCACCAGAGAGCCCGGTACTTTGACTGTACCTATCCACAGACTCATACAAAGTAGACTAATCACTAATCCTTCTCCCTAGATGTCTTAAACCTTACTTTTCTCTTGAAGGTTCACTATTCATCGACTGCTCAGAATGTTAGGCCTACCAAATGTAAAACAGCAATCCTAACTATATCACTGTTGTAAGTCTCACCAAGTTTGTGAAGGTATGCATGCGTGTGTCTGTGCTTTTACCTAGTGACATGTTACATAAAAATATAAATACAAATACTTGAATACCTGTGTTTCAAACAGCTTACTCTGTAAATTTGTGTACAAAAAGGTGTATGTATTTTTTCAGCTCATAATACAGGGCACATGGGTATTCAATAGTATATTTGAAAGACTCTATAACACCTATATACATAAGACATGTCTGCCTGTGCAACCGAATGACAGAGCAGAAATAAGACGATTTGACCACCTGTAAGAGAAGCTACCCACAAGGGGTGTAGAAAGAAGCAAGAGAGGTACAGAAAGAAGCAAGAGAACTGCAGAAAGGGGAAAGAGGGGTGGAGAATGAAGCAAGAGGGGTGCAGAAAGAAACAAGAGAGGCGCAGAAAGAAACAAAAGAAGTACAGAAAAAAGGAACAGATTTGTAGAAACAGGGGTGCAGAAAGAGGGAAGAGGGGTTCAGAAAGAGGCACGAGGTGTGGAAAAGAAGCAAGAGAGGCGCGGAAAGAAGCCAGAGAAGTGCAGAAAGTAGCAACAGAGGTGCAGAAAAATGGAAGAGGGGTGAAGAAAGAAGCAAGAGAGATGCAAAAAGGGGAAGAGGGGTGGAGAAAGATACAAGAGAGGTGCAGAAAAAAGCAAGAGAGGTGCAAAAGGAAACAAGAGAAGTGAGAAAGAAGGAGCAGAGGTGCAGAAAGAAGCAAGAGAGGTGCAGAAAGAAACAAAAGAAGTGCAGAAAAAAGGAACAGAGGTGCAGATAGAGGCAGAGGGGTACAGAAAGAGGGAAAAGAGGTACAGAAAGAGGTAAGAGAGGTGCACAAAGAGGGAAGAAGGGTGCAGAAAGAGGCAAGAGGAGTGCAGAAAGAAGCAAGAGAGGTGCAGAAAGATTCAAGAGGGGTGCAGCAAGAGGCAAGAGAAGTGCAGAAAGAAGCAAAAGAGATGCAGAAAGGGGAGAGGGGTAGAGAAAAGGCAAGAGGGAAGCAGAAAGAAGCAAGAGAGGTGCAGAAAGAAACAAAAGAAGTGCAGAAAGAAGGAACAGAGGGACAGAAAGAGGCAGGGGGTGCAGAAAGAGGGAAGAGAGGTGCACAAAGAGGTAAGAGAGGTGCACAAAGAGGGAAGAAGGGTGCAGAAAGAGGAAAGAGGGGTGCAGAAAGAAGCAAGAGAGGTACAGAAAGAAGCAAGAGAAGTGCAGGAAAAAGCAACAGAGGTACAAAAAGAGGCAGGAGAAATGCAGAAAGAGGCAAGACTGGTACAGAAAGAGTCAAGAGAGGTGCATAAAGATGGAAGCGGGGTGCAGAAAGAGGCAAGATGGGTGCAGAAAGAAGCAAGAGAGGTGCAGAAAGAAGCAACAGAGGTGCAGAAAGAGCCGAGAGGGGTGCAAAAAGAGGGAAGATGGGTGCAGAAAGAGGCACAAGGGGTACAGAAAGAAGCAAGAGATCTGCAGAAAGAAACAAAAGAAGTGCAGAACGAAGGAACAGAGGTGCAGAAAGAGGCAGCAGGGGCAGAAAGAGGGAAGAGAGGTGAAGAAAGAGGCATGGAGGTAATAACAAAACAAGAGAGCTACAGAAAGAAACAAAAGAAGTGCAGAAAGAAGGAACAGAGGTACAAAAAGAGGCAACAGGGGTGCAGAAAGAGGAAGAGCGGTGTGAAAGAGGCAGAAGGGGTGCAGCAAGAACTAAGAGAGGTGCAGAAAGAAGCAACAGAGGTGCAGAATGACAGAAGAGGGGTGGAGAAAGAGACAAGAGAGATGCAGAAAGAAGCAAGAGAGCTGCAGAAAGAAGTTCAGAAAGAAGGAACAGAGGTACAAAAAGAGGCAACAGGGGAGCAGAAAGATGGAAGAGGGGTGGATAAAGAGGCAAGGGAGTGCAGAAACAAGTAAGAGAACAAAGGTGCAGAAAGAAGCAAGAGACATGCAGAAAGAAGCAACAGAGATGCAGAAAGGGGAACGAGGGATGGAGAAAGACACAAGAGTGAAGCAGAAAGAAGCAAGAGGGTGCAGAAAGAAACATAATAAGTACAGAAAGAAGGAACAGAGGTGCAGAAAGAGGCAAAAGGGGTGCAGAAAGAGGGAAGAGGATGGAGAAAAAGGCACAAGGGGTGCAGAAAGAAGCAAGAGAGGTGCAGAAAGAAGGAAGAGAACTGCAGAAAGAAGCAACAGAGGTGCAGAAAGAAGGAAGAGGGGTGGAGAAAGAGGCAAGAGAAGTGCAGAAAGAAGCAATGGAGATGCATAAAGGGGAAAGAGGGGTGGAGAAAGAGGTAGGAGGGGTGCAGAAAGAAACAAGAGAGGTGCAGGAAGAAATAAAAGAAGTGCAGAAAAAAGGAACAGAGGTGCAGAAAGAGGGAAGAGGGGTGCAGAAAGATGGAAAAAGGGTGCAGAAATAGGCAAGAGGCGTGCAAAAGAAGAAAGAGTTGCAGAGAGAAGTAAGAGAAGTGCAGAAAGAAGCAAAAGAGGTGCAGAAAGAGGCAACAAAGATGCAGAAAGGGGGAAGAGGGGTGGAGAAAGAGGACAGAGGGGTGAAGAAAGAAGCAAAAAAATTGCAGCAAGAAACAAAAGAACTTCAAAAAGAAGGAAAAGAGGTGTAGAAAGACGCAAGAAGGGTGCAGAAAGAAGCAAGTTAGGTGCAGAAAGAAGCAAGAGAAGTTCAAAAAGAAGCAACAGAGGTGCAAAAAGAGGCAGGAGAAATGCAGAAAGAGGCAAGACTGGTACAGAAAGAGTCAAGAGAGGTGCATAAAGATGGAAGCGGGGTGCAGAAAGAGGCAAGATGGGTGCAGAAAGAAGCAAGAGAGGTGCAGAAAGAAGCAAGAGGAGTGCAGAAAAAAGCAACAGAGGTGCAGAAAGAGCCGAGAGGGGTGCAAAAAGAGGGAAGATGGGTGCAGAAAGAGGCACAAGGGGTACAGAAAGAAGCAAGAGATCTGAAGAAAGAAACAAAAGAAGTGCAGAATGAAGGAACAGAGGTGCAGAAAGAGGCAGCAGGGGGCAGAAAGAGGGAAGAGAGGTGAAGAAAGAGGCATGGGGTACATAACAAAACAAGAGAGCTGCAGAAAGAAACAAAAGAAGTGCAGAAAGAAGGAACAGAGGTACAAAAAGAGGCAACAGGGGTGCAGAAAGAGGGAAGAGCGGTGTGAAAGAGGCAGAAGGGGTGCAGCAAGAACTAAGAGAGGTGCAGAAAGAAGCAACAGAGGTGCAGAATGACAGAAGAGGGGTGGAGAAAGAGACAAGAGAAGTGCAGAAAGAATCAACAGAGATGCAGAAAGGGGGAAGAGTGGTGGAGAAAGAGGGAAGAGTGGTGCAGAAAGAAGCAAAAGAAGTGCAGAAAGAAGGAACAGAGGTGCAGAGAGAGGCAAGAGAGGTGCAGATAGAGGGTAGAAGGGTGCAGAAAGTGGCACAAGGGGTGCAGAAAGAAGCAAGAGTGGTGCAGAAAGAATTAAGAGAAGTACAGAAAGAAGCAACAGAGATGCAGAAAGGGGAAGAGGGGTGGAGAAAGACACAAGAGAGATGCAGAAAGAAGCAAGAGAACTGCAGAAAGAAGCAACAGAGGAGCAGAAAGAGGGAAGAGGGGTGGAGAAAGAGGCAAGAGAAGTGCAGAAATAAGCAACAGAGATGCAAGACGAAGCAAGAGAAGTGCAGAAAGTATCAACAGAGGAGAAGAAAAAGGCAAGAGGGGTGCAGAAAGAAGCAGAAGAGTTGTAGAAAGAAACAAAAGAAGTGCAGAAAGAAGGAACAGAGGTGCAAAATGGGTGCAGAAAGAGGGTTGCGGAAAGAGGCACGAGGGGTACAGAAAGAAGCGAGAGAGGTGCATAAAGAAGCAAGAGAAGTGCAGAAAGAAGCAAAAGAGGTGCAGAAAGAGGGATGAGGGGTGGAGAGGGAGGCAAGAGAAGTGCAGAAAGAAGCAATATAGATGCACAAAGGGGTAACAGGGGTCGAGAAAGCGGCAAGAGGGGTGCAGAAAGAAGCCAGATTGGTCCAGGAAGAAACAAAAGAAGTGCAGAAAGAAGGAATAGAGGTGCAGATAGAGGCAGGAGGGGTGTAGAAATAGGGAAGGGGGGGCAGAAAGAGGCACGAGGGGTACAGAAAGAAGCAAGAGAGGTACAGAATGAAGCAAAAGGAGTACAGAAAGATGCAATAGAATTGCAGAATGAGGCAAGAGGGGTGCTGGAAGAGGGGTGTTTGAAGAGGCAAGCGAGTGCAGAAAAAAGCAAGAGAGCTGCAGAAAGAAACAAAAGAAGTGCAGAAAGAAGTACAGAGGTTTCATAAATAGTCAAGAGGGGTGCAGAAAGAGGGAAGAGGGGTGCAGAAAGAGGCAAAAGGGGTGCAGAATGAAGCAAGAGAGGTGCAGAAAGAAACAAAAACAGTGCAGAAAGATGGAACAGAGGTGCAGAAAGAGGCAAGAGGGGTGCATAAAGAGGCAAGAGGGTTGCAGAACGAGTGAAGAGGGGTGTGTAAGAGGCAAGAGGGATTCAGAAAGAAGCAAGAGAGCTGCAGAAAGAAGCAACAGAGGTGCACAAAGAGTGAAGAGGGTGGAGAAAGAGACAAGAGAAGTGCAGAAAGAAGCAACAGAGATGCAGAAAGGTGTAAGAGGGGTGGAGAAAGAGGAAAGAGGGGTGCAGAAAGAAACAAGAGAGGTGCAGAAAGAGGGAAGAGGGGTGGAGAAAGAGGCAAGAGAAGTGCAGAAAGAACCAACAGAGATGCAGAAAGGGGAAAGAGGGGTGGAGAAAGAGGGAAGAGTGGTGCAGAAAGAAGCAAGAGAAGTTCAAAAAGAAGCAACAGAGGTGCAAAAAGAGGCAGGAGAAATGCAGAAAGAGGCAAGATGGGTGCAGAAAGAAGCAAGAGAGGTGCAGAAAGAAGCAAGAGGAGTGCAGAAAAAAGCAACAGAGGTGCAGAAAGAGCCGAGAGGGGTGCAAAAAGAGGGAAGATGGGTCCAGAAAGAGGCACAAGGGGTATAGAAAGAAGCAAGAGATCTGCAGAAAGAAAGAAAAGACGTGCAGAATGAAGGAACAGAGGTGCAGAAAGAGGCAGCAGGGGGCAGAAAGAGGGAAGAGTGGTGAAGAAAGAGGCATGGGGTACAGAACAAAACAAGAGAGCTGCAGAAAGAAACAAAAGAAGTGCAGATAGAAGGAACAGAGGTACAAAAAGAGGCAACAGGGGTGCAGAAAGATGGAAGAGGGGTGGATAAAGAGGCAAGGGGGTGCAGAAAAAAGTAAGAGATTTGCAGGAAGAAACAAAAGAAGTGTAGAAAGAAGGAACAGAGGTGCAGAAAGGGGTAAGAGGGGTGCAGAAAGAGGGAAGAGCGGTGTGAAAGAGGCACAAGGGGTGCAGCAAGAACTAAGAGAGGTGTAGAAAGAAGCAACAGAGGTGCAGAATGACAGAAGAGGGGTGGAGAAAGAGACAAGAGAAGTGCAGAAAGAATCAACAGAGATGCAGAAAGGGGCAAGAGTGGTGGAGAAAGAGGGAAGAGTGGTGCAGAAAGAAGCAAAAGAAGTGCAGAAAGAAGGAACAGAGGTGCAGAGAGAGTACAAGAGAGGTGCAGATAGAGGGAAGAAGGGTGCAGAAAGAGGCACAAGGGGTGCAGAAAGAAGCAAGAGTGGTGCAGAAAGAATTAAGAGAAGTACAGAAAGAAGCAACAGAGATGCAGAAAGGGGAAGAGGGGTGGAGAAAGACACAAGAGAGATGCAGAAAGAAGCAAGAGAACTGCAGAAAGAAACAAAAGATGTGCAGAATGAAGGAACAGAGGTGCAGAAAGAGGCAAGAGAAGTGCAGAAAGAAGCAACAGAGATGCAAGACGAAGCAAGAGAAGTGCAGAAAGTATCAACAGAGGAGAAGAAAAAGGCAAGAGGGGTGCAGAAAGAAGCAAGAGAGTTGTAGAAAGAAACAAAAGAAGTGCAGAAAGAAGGAACAGAGGTGCAAAAAGAGGCAAAATGGGTGCAGAAAGAGGGAAGAGAGTTGCGGAAAGAGGCACGAGGGGTACAGAAAGAAGCGAGAGTGGTGCATAAAGAAGCAAGAGAAGTGCAGAAAGAAGCAAAAGAGGTGCAGAAAGAGGGATGAGGGGTGGAGATGGAGGCAAGAGAAGTGCAGTAAGAAGCAATATAGATGCACAAGGGGTAACGGGTGGAGAAAGTGGCAAGAGGGGTACAGAAAGAAGCCAGATTGGTCCAGGAAGAAACAAAAGAAGTGCAGAAAGAAGGAATAGAGGTGCAGATAGAGGCAGGAGGGGTGCAGAAAGAGGGAAGGGTTGCAGAAAGAGGCACGAGGTGTACAGAAAGAAGCAAGAGAGGTACAGAATGAAGCAAAAGGAGTACAGAAAGATGCAACAGAATTGCAGAATGAGGCAAGAGGGGTGCAGGAAGAGGGAAGAGGGGTGTTTGAAGAGGCAAGCGAGTGCAGAAAAAAGCAAGAGAGCTGCAGAAAGAAACAAAAGAAGTGCAGAAAGAAGTACAGACGTTTCATAAATAGTCAAGAGGGATGCAGAAAGAGGGAAGAGGGGTGCAGAAAGAGGCAAAAGGGGTGCAGAATAAAGCAAGAGAGGTGCAGAAAGAAACAAAAACAGTGCAGAAAGATGGAACAGAGGTGCAGAAAGAGGCAAGAGGGGTGCATAAAGAGGCATGAGGGTTGCAGAACGAGTGAAGAGGGGTGTGTAAGAGGCAAGAGGGGTTCAGAAAGAAGCAAGAGAGCTGCAGAAAGAAGCAACAGAGGTGCACAAAGAGTGAAGAGGGTGGAGAAAGAGACAAGAGAAGTGCAGAAAGAAGCAACAGAGATGCAGAAAGGGGGAAGAGGGGTGGAGAAAGAGGAAAGAGGGGTGCAGAAAGAAACAAGAGCAGTGCAGAAAGAGGGAAGAGGGGTGGAGAAAGAGGCAAGAGAAGTGCAGAAAGAACCAACAGAGATGCAGAAAGGGGAAAGAGGGGTGGAGAAAGAGGGAAGAGTGGTGCAGAAAGAAGCAAAAGAAGTGCAGAATGAAGGAACAGAGAGGCAAGAGAGTGCAGAAAGAAGCAAGAGAGTGGTAGAAAGGAACAGAAGAAGTTTAGAATGAAGGAACAGTGGTGCAGAGAGAGGAAAGAGGTGTGCAGAAAGAGGGAAGAGGGGTGCAGAAAGAAGCAACAAAGATGCAGAAAGGGGAAAGAGGGGTGGAGAAAGAGGTAAGAGGGGTGCAGAAAGAAACAAGAGAGGTGCAGAAAGAGGGAAGAGGGGTGGAGAAAGAGGCAAGAGAAGTGCAGAAAGAAGCAACAGAGATGCAGAAAGAGCAAGAGAGGGTGGAGAAAGAGGAAGAGTGGTGCAGAAAGAAGCAAAAGAAGTGCAGAAAGAAGGAACAGAGGTGCAGAGAGAGGCAAGAGAGCTGCAGATAAATGGAAGAGGGGTGCAGAAAGAGTAACGAGGGGTGCAGAAAGAAGCAAGAGTGGTGCAGAAAGGATCAAGAGAAGTACAGAAAGAAGCAACAGAGATGCAGAAAGGGGGAAGAGGGGTGGAGAAAGACACAAGAGAGATGCAGAAGGAAGCAAGAGAACTGCAGAGAGAAGCAACAGAGGTGCAGAAAGAGGGAAGAGGGGTGGAGAAAGAGGCAAGAGAAGTGCAGAAAGAAGCAACAGAGATGCAGAAATGGGAAAGAGGGGTGGATAAAGAGGTAAGAGGGGTGCAGAAAGAAACAAGAGAGGTTCAGAAAGAAACAAAAGAAAAGCAGAAAAAAGGAACATAGGTGCAGAAAGAGGGAAGAGGGGTGCAGAAAGATGGAAGAAGGGTGCAGAAAGGGGCAAGAGGTATGCAAAAGAAGCAAGAGAAGTGCAGAAAGAAGCAAGAGAAGTGCAGAAAGAAGCAAAAGTGGAACAGAAACAAACAAAAGAATTGCCGAAAGAAGCAAGAGAGGTGCAAAAAGAAATAAAAGAAGTGCAGAAAGAAGGAACAGAGGGCAGAAAGATGCAGGGGGTGCAGAAAGAGGGATGATATGTGCAGAAAGAGTGTAATAGAGAGTGCACAAAGAGGAAGAAGGGTAGCAGAAAGAGGCAAGAGGGTGCGAGAAAAAGCAAGAGAGGTGCAGAGAGAAAGCAAAACAAGCAAGAGAAGTGTAGAAAGACTCAACAGAGTTGAAGATAGAGTCAGGTGGGTGCAGAAAGAGGCAAGTGAAGTGCAGAAAGAAGCAACAGAGGTGCAGAAAGAGGCAAGAAAAGTGCAGAAAGAGGAAAGAGAGGTGCAGAAACAGGCAGGAGAGGTACAGAAAGAGGGAACAAGGATGGTAGAAAGAGGCAGAGAGAGGTGCAGAAATAGGGAAGAAGGTGCAGAAAGAGTCGAAGAGGGGTGGAGAAAGAAGAAAGTGATGTGCAGAAAGCAACAAAAGAAGTGTAGAAAGAATGAACAGAGATGCAGAAAGAGGTAAGATAATCTCAGAAAGAGGGGAGATGGGTGCAGAAAGAGGAAAGAGAAGGCCAGAAAAAAGCAACAGAGATGCAGAAAGGGGGCAGTGGGATGGAGAAAGAGGCAAGTGGGATACGGAAAGAAGCAAGAGAGGTGAAGAAATAAACAAAAGAAGTGCACAAAGAAGCAACAGAGGTACAGAAAGAGGCAAGATGCATGCAGAAAGAGGCAAAAGAAGTGCAGAAAGAGGGAAGAGGGGTGCAGAAAGAGGCACAAGGGGTGCAGAAAGAAGCAAGAAGGGTGCAGAAATAAACAAAAGTAGTGCAGAAAGAAGGAACAGAGATGCAGAAAGGGGGAATAGGCATTGAAAAAGAGGCAAGAGGGGTGTAGGAATAAGCAAGGTAAGTGCAGAAAGAAACAAAAAGTAAAGAAAGAGGAACAGAGGTGTAGAAAACGGTAAGAGGGTGCAGAAATAGGGAAGAGGGTGCAGCAAGAGGCAAGAGGGATGCAGAAAGAAGCAAGAGAGGGCAGAAAGCAACAAAAGAAGTGTAGAAAGAATGAACAGAGATGCAGAAAGAGGTAAGATAACTTCAGAAAGAGGGGAGATGGGTGCAGAAAGAGGAAAGAGAAGGCCAGAAAAAAAGCAACAGAGATGCAGAAAGGGGGAAGTGGGATGGAGAAAGAGGCAAGTGGGATACGGAAAGAAGCAAGAGAGGTGAAGAAATAAACAAAAGAAGTGCACAAAGAAGCAACAGAGGTACAGAAAGAGGCAAGATGCATGCAGAAAGAGGCAAAAGAAGTGCAGAAAGAGGGAAGAGGGGTGCAGAAAGAGGCACAAGGGGTGCAGAAAGAAGCAAGAAGGGTGCAGAAATAAACAAAAGTAGTGCAGAAAGAAGGAACAGATATGCAGAAAGAGGTAAGAGAGGTGCACAAAGAGGGAAAATGGTACAGAAAGAGGTAAGAGGGGTGAAGAAAGAAGCAAGAGAGGTGCAAGAAGAAGCAAGAGAAGTGCAGAAAGTATTAACAGAGGAGAAGAAAAAGGCAAGAGGGGTGCAGAAAGAGGCACGAGGGGTGCAGAAAGAAGCGAGAGAGGTGCTAAAAGAAGCAAGAGAAGTGCAGAAAGATGCAAAAGAGGTGCAGAAAGAGGGATGAAGGGTGGAGAGAGAGGCAAGAGAAGTGCAGAAAGAAGCAATATACATGCACAAAGGGGTAACAGGGGTGGAGAAAGCGGCAAGAGGGGTGCAGAAAGAAGCAAGATCGGTCCAGAAAGAAACAAAAGAAGTGTATAAAGAAGGAATAGAGGTGCAGATAGAGGCAGGAGGGGTGCAGAAAGAGGAAGGGGTTGCAGAAAGAGGCACGAGGGTGCAGAATTAAGCAAGGTAAGTGCAGAAGGAAACAAAAAAGTAAAGAAAGAGGGAACAGAGGTGTAGAAAAAGGCAAGAAGGGTGCAGAAATAGGGAAATGGGGTGCAGCAAGAGGGATGCAGAAAGAAGCAAGAGAGGGGCAGAAAGCAACAAAAGAAGGGCAGAAAGAATGAACAGAGATGCAGAAAGAGGCAAGAGGAGTGCAGAAAGAGGGGAGATGGGTGCAGAAAGAGGCAAGAGAAGGCCAGAAAAAAGCAAGAGATGCAGAAAGGGGGAAGTGGGGTGGAGAAAGAGGCAAGTGGGATACAGAAAGAAGCAAGAGAGGTGAAGAAAGAAACAAAAGAAGTGCACAAAGAAGCAACAGAGGTAGAGAAAGAAGCAAGATGAGTGCAGAAAGAGGCAAGAGAAGTGCAGAAAGAGGGAAGAGGGGCGCGTAAAGAGGCTCAAGGAGTGCAGAAAGAAGCAATAAGGGTGCAGAAATAAAGAAAAGTAGTGCAGAAAGAAGGAACAGAGGTGCAGAAAGGGGCAGGGGGCGCAGAAAGAGGGAAGAGAGGTGCAGAAAGAGGTAAGAGAGGTGTACAAAGAGGGAAAAGGGTACAGAAAGTGTCAAGAGGGGTGCAGAAAGAAGCAAGAGAGGTGCAGAAAGAGGGATGAGGGGTGGAGAGGGAGGCAAGAGAAGTGCAGAAAGAAGCAATATAGATGCACAAAGGGGTAACAGGGGTGGTGAAAGCGGCAAGAGGGTTGCAGAAAGAAGCAAGATCGGTCCAGAAAGAAACAAAAGAAGTGCAGAAAAAAGGAACGGAGGTGCAGATAGAGGCAGGAGGGGTGCAGAAAGAGGGAAGGAGGTGCAGAAAGAGGCACGAGGTGTGCAGAAAGAAGCAAGAGAGGTGCAGAATGAAGCAACAGGAGTGCAGAAAGATGCAACTGAATTGCAGAAAGAGGCAAGAGGGGTGCAAGAAGAGGGAAGAGGGGTGTTTGAAGAGGCAAGCGAGTTCAGAAAAAAGCAAGAGAGCTGCAGAAAGAAATAAAAGAAGTACAGAAAGAAAGAACAGAGGTTTCATAAAGAGTCAAGAGGGGTGCAGAAAGAGGGAAGAGGGGTGCAGAAAGAGGCAAAAGGGGTGCAGAAAGAAGCAAGAGAGGAGCAGAAAGAAACAAAAACAGTGTAGAAAGATGGAGCAGAGGTGCAGAAAGAGGCAAGAGGGGTGCATAAAGAGGCAAGAGGGTTGCAGAACGAGTGAAGAGGGGTGTGTAAGAGGCAAGAGGGGTTCAGAAAAAAGCAAGAGCGCTGCAGAAAGAAGCAACAGAGGTGCACAAAGAGGGAAGAGGGTGGAGAAAGAGACAAGAGAAGTGCAGAAAGAAGCAACAGAGATGCACAAAGGGGAAAGAGGGGTGGAGAAAGAGGTAAGAGGGGTGCAGAAAGAAACAAGAGAGGTGCAGAAAGTGGGAAGAGGGGTGGAGAAAGAGGCAAGAGAAGTGCAGAAAGAAGCAACAGAGATGCAGAAAGGGGAAAGAGGGGTGGAGAAAGAGGGAAGAGTGGTGCAGAAAGTAGCAAGAGAAGTGCAGAAAGAAGGAACAGAGGTGTAGAGTGTAGGAAGGTGGAATCTGACTATATGGTTGCCCCCACTTTTTTCCTGGTGTTTTGCTGGTTTTTGACTTAGTTAGACTGGGACCCTGCTATTCAGGGCCCCAATTTATCTGCTTACTCTTTAAAATGGTTTCCATGTACCTTAGGTACATCTTTGATTGGAATCTGGAGTGCCCTTATAAGTCCCTAGTATATGGTATACTATGTACCCAGGGCATAGGTATCCCAGAGGCCTGCCAGGGGCTGAAGCATGTATTATGCCACCCCTGGAAGGCCAGCCAAACTGACACCACAGGTCCACTACTGCAGCCTGGGTAAGGTGGTGCATGCACCCCTTACTGTGGTATAGGCTACCTATATCACTATCATTGCACACACATATAAACCTATAAGTCACTCCTATGGCAGGCCTTATCAATCCTGAAGGCAGAGTGCTTGGTTTTTATGTGAGAGGGTGCCCCTGCATGAGCAGAGCCCTCTACAGCATTCGGAGTCCCTCCTCTGATGCTGTTTGTGGTACAGCCTGACCATATACTCTTAAGTGCATTATATCCTCGCGGTACATTGCTAACTTTGGACTGGCTGCACCAAAACATGTCGTGTTTGGTGTCAAACATCTTGGAATACTACCCCCACCAGTCCTGGTGGCGGGGTAGCATTCCACCCTTCTAGAGGGAGAGACATGTACACACCGGGCTACCCGGTAACTTCTTTCCAGAGCCCTGGCATCACAAAATGGATGCCGCTGCCACAGACACGGGTCTGGCCTCCTGCTGCTGACTGAAACTCCGGCAGGGAGGCCTGGACAATAGGTTTCTGTCACAGGGAGGTGTAACCACCTCCCCAGACAGGATAGTGTGTATTGGGGCTGGGCGGGAGCACCCTCTGGTGCTTTGAAGTCCTGCACTGGGGGTACATTTGGTGTCCCTGTGCATATGCCAGTTCAAACCGGTTGCAGGGGCTACCTGCGCCTGCTCTGGCACGAAACTGGACAAAGGGAATGGGTGTAACCACCCCTCTTCCCTGACCATCCCATAGGTGGGTCCCCAGAGTATGTCTAACCCCCTAGCTTAGTATAAGTATGGGAGCCTAGTCCTTAGGACTTTAGATTACCCTGGACGAAACTCTGAAGCTGAATCCTGGACCTTCGACGCTCTACTTTATGATTAGAGGACTGAAGAATCTCCCTTGGGGTCAAGGAGTGACTCCCCTGCTTGGCAGGCACCTAAGAAGCAATTGTCCTGTCTGCATCGCTGAAGCTCCCGCTGGACGCCAAAGCCTTTGCATCACCAGAGGTGGATTTCCAGACTTCCCCGAGGCTGTCCTGAGTCCCAGCAAAGCTGAGGCCTGTAGCTGTTGTGGGTGATGTGGGACCGTGACCCCTAGACACCGAGTACTTTTGCAAGTGCATCCTTTTCCTGGTCTCCCACAAAGTTGTGCTTTAGGCTCCAAGTATCCCCCGCCTCCTGCACCGACTGCACCGAAGATCACTGGCCTCCACTCCACGAGTGTCCTGTGAGCCAGCTCCAAGTGCATCCACTTGAGGCTCCTTCGCGGTCGCTAGTCCGTTGGCTAGTGGGCCCTCCCAAAGGCAACTCTTCTTCTGCTTGGGCTTTCCTGGTTGCTCAAGATGTGCCCTGACTTACCCTCGCTGGGTGAGTCCCCCAGACCTTGCTGGTCTGCATCATCATCCTTTCTTTGTTTCTACAAGACTTGCCGTTGCCAAGGCTTGTTGGGTCCAATCCGGTCGCCGACACCACAGCAGTCGACAGACCTTGTGAGACAACTTGAATCCAGCTCCCGTTTGTTGTCGACGCCTCCTGGACCTCATGGCTGAAGAGTCAAGATGACTTTCAACCTACCTGAAGCACCCGACATCGGTGGGCATCTGCTCATCGCCTTCCTGGTCACTGGCTAGTGACCCAGACTTTGTCCCCTCTGCTTTCAGGTTCTTCAGATCTTCGATCCACCCTTGGATCCATCTGAACACTTTCGACTTGGTCGCCAGCAGCACTTTGCAGCAGATCACCATTGAAAACGACGACGAAACCCGACCCCGAAAGACACCTATGCACCCGGCTTCCCTGGGTGAGGTAACTCGAGTACTCCGGTGCTCCCGTGGGTATTGACTCTAGAACAGCCTAGTTCTAAAGGGGTTTGCTCCAAGTCCTCCTCTAAGTGTCCTTTTTCTTTAAAACTCCAACCGCGACATTCCCCATAGAAGTCAACGGCAGCTCGCGGCTGTGTTCTCACACTGCACGCGTCCCCCTTGGGTCCCCTTGTGTCACTACCTTGGGTGGTTCCTTGTGGTCCAAGCATTTCTACAGGCTCTAGGCCTAGTGTCTAGCTCAGTCATGGTTCTTAAACCACTTTATTGGTTTATGGTATGGTACGCCCCTAGGGCTCAAACGTGTATTTGTGCTATTAATGTTGATATTCGACTTGTAACTTATGTACTTCGAACTCTAGCCTCATAAAGAGACTAGAGGGGTGTGTTTAAGGCTAAATACATATATTTTAAATATATACCTGGTGTGGCCCTCTTTCATTTGGTCACTCAAGAGATTATAGACTGGTAAAACAAGCTGCTTTACATTCCTTCAAGACTTAGCCTGAAGGCTGCTCTCCATAGCTACCACTAGGATAGCTTTCAATAAAGGTTGTCTTTAACCTATCTCCAATAAGGGGTTGTTTGGACTGGTGCAAGGTGCCCATTATAATTAGTGGACAGCATATACCAGGCCAACTTCTCACACAGAGAGAGGCAAGAGAGCTGCAGATAGAGGGAAGAGGGGTGCAGAAAGAGGCACGAGGGGTGCAGAAAGAAGCAAGAGTGGTGCAGAAAGGATCAAGAGAAGTACAGAAAGAAGCAACAGAGATGCAGAAAGGGGGAAGAGGGGAAGAGGGGTGGAGAAAGACACAAGAGAGATGCAGAAAGAAGCAAGAGAACTGCAGAGAGAAGCAACAGAGGTGCAGAAAGAGGGAAGAGGGGTGGAGAAAGAGGCAAGAGAAGTGCAGAAAGAAGCAACAGAGGTGCAGAAATGGGAAAGAGGGGTGGATAAAGAGGTAAGAGGGTGCAGAAAGAAACGAGAGAGGTTCAGAAAGAAACAAAAGAAGTGCAGAAAAAAGGAACAGAGGTGCAGAAAGAGGGAAGAGGGGTGCAGAAAGATGGAAGAAGGGTGCAGAAAGAGGCAAGAGGTATGCAAAAGAAGCAAGAGAAGTGCAGAAAGAAGCAAAAGAGGTGCAGAAAGAGGCAACAAAGATGCAGAAAGGGGCAAGAGGGGTAGAGATAGAGGAAAAAGGGGTGAGGAAAGAAGCAAAAGAGGTGCAGAAAGAAACAAAAGAATTGCAGAAAGAAGGAACAGAGGTGCAAAAGAAGCAAGAGGGGTGCAGAAAGAGGGAAGATGTGTGCAGAAAGAGGCACAAGTGGTGCCGAAAGAAGCAAGAGAGGTGTAAAAAGAAATAAAAGAAGTGCAGAAAGAAGGAACAGAGGGGCAGAAAGATGCAGGGGGTGCAGAAAGAGGGATGATATGTGCAGAAAGAGGTAATAGAGGTGCACAAAGAGGGAAGAAGGGTGCAGAAAGAGGCAAGAGGGGTGCAGAAAAAAGCAAGAGAGGTGCAGAGAGAAGCAAAACAAGCAAGAGAAGTGCAGAAAGACGCAACAGAGTTGAAGATAGAGTCAAGTGGGTGCAGAAAGAGGCAAGTGAAGTGCAGAAAGAAGCAACAGAGGTGCAGAAAGAGGCAAGAAAAGTGCAGAAAGAGGAAAGAGAGGTGCAGAAACAGGCAGGAGAGGTACAGAAAGAGGGAAAAGGATGTAGAAAGAGGCAAGAGAGGTGCAGAAATAGGGAAGAAGGGTGCAGAAAGAGTCAAGAGGGTTGAGAAAGAAGAAAGTGATGTGCAGAAAGAGGTAAGAGAAGTGCAAGAGGGTGCAGGAATAAGCAAGGTAAGTGCAGAAAGAAACAAAAAAGTAAAGAAGAGGGAACAGAGGTGTAGAAAAAGGCAAGAGGGGTGCAGAAATAGGGAAGAGGGGTGCAGCAAGAGGCAAGAGGGATGCAGAAGGAAGCAATAGAGGGGCAGAAAGAAACAAAAACAGTGCAGAAAGATGGAACAGAGGTGCAGAAAGAGGCAAGAGGGGTGCATAAAGAGGCAAGAGGGTTGCAGAACGAGTGAAGAGGGGTGTGTAAGAGGTATGAGGGGTGCAGAAAGAAACAAGAGAGGTTCAGAAAGAAACAAAAGAAGTGCAGAAAAAAGGAACAGAGGTGCAGAAAGAGGGAAGAGGGGTGCAGAAAGATGGAAGAAGGGTGCAGAAAGAGGCAAGAGGTATGCAAAAGAAGCAAGAGAAGTGCGGAAAGAAGCAAAAGAGGTGCAGAAAGAGGCAACAAAGATGCAGAAAGGGGCAAGAGGGGTAGAGATAGAGGAAAAAGGGGTGAGGAAAGAAGCAAAAGAGGGGCAGAAAGAAACAAAAGAACTGCAGAAAGAAGGAACAGAGGTGCAAAAGAAGCAAGAGGGGTGCAGAAAGAGGGAAGATGTGTGCAGAAAGAGGCACAAGTGGTGCCGAAAGAAGCAAGAGAGGTGCAAAAAGAAATAAAAGAAGTGCAGAAAGAAGGAACAGAGGGGCAGAAAGATGCAGGGGGTGCAGAAAGAGGGATGATATGTGCAGAAAGAGGTAATAGAGGTGCACAAAGAGGGAAGAAGGGTACAGAAAGAGGCAAGAGGGGTGCAGAAAAAAGCAAGAGAGGTGCAGAGAGAAGCAAAACAAGCAAGAGAAGTGCAGAAAGACGCAACAGAGTTGAAGATAGAGTCAAGTGGGTGCAGAAAGAGGCAAGTGAAGTGCAGAAAGAAGCAACAGAGGTGCAGAAAGAGGCAAGAAAAGTGCAGAAAGAGGAAAGAGAGGTGCAGAAACAGGCAGGAGAGGTACAGAAAGAGGGAACAAGGATGTAGAAAGAGGCAAGAGAGGTGCATCAATAGGGAAGAAGGGTGCAGAAAGAGTCAAGAGGGGTGGAGAAAGAAGAAAGTGATGTGCAGAAAGAGGTAAGAGAAGTGCAGAAAAAAGCAACAGAGGTGCAGAAAGAGGCAAGAGGGGTGCAGAAAGAGGCAGGAGAAATGCAGAAAGAAGCAACAGAGATGCAGAAAGGGGGAATAGGTATTGTAAAAGAGGCAAGAGGGGTGCAGGAATAAGCAAGGTAAGTGCAGAAAGAAACAAAAAAGTAAAGAAAGAGGGAACAGAGGTGTAGAAAACGGTAAGAGGGGTGCAGAAATAGGGAAGAGGGGTGCAGCAAGAAGCAAGAGAGGGGCAGAAAGCAACAAAAGAAGTGTAGAAAGAATGAACAGAGATGCAGAAAGAGGTCAGATAACTTCAGAAAGAGGGGAGATGGGTGCAGAAAGAGGAAAGAGAAGGCCAGAAAAAAAGCAACAGAGATGCAGAAAGGGGGAAGTGGGATGGATAAAGAGGCAAGTGGGATACAGAAAGAAGCAAGAGAGGTGAAGAAATAAACAAAAGAAGTGCACAAAGAAGCAACAAAGATACAGAAAGAGGCAAGATGCATGCATAAAGAAGCAAAAGAAGTGCAGAAACAGGGAAGAGGGGTGCAGAAAGAGGCACAAGGGGTGTAGAAAGAAGCAAGAAGGGTGCAGAAATAAACAAAAGTAGTGCAGAAAGAAGGAACAGAGGTGCAGAAAGAGGTAAGAGAGGTGCCCAAAGAGGGAAAAAGGTACAGAAAGAGGTAAGAGGGGTGGAGAAAGAAGCAAGAGAGCTGCAGAAAGAAGCAACAGAGGTGCACAAAGAGGGAAGAGGGTGGAGAAAGAGACAAGAGAAGTGCAGAAAGAAGCAAGAGAACTGCAGAGAGAAGCAACAGAGGTGCAGAAAGAGGGAAGAGGGGTGGAGAAAGAGGCAAGAGAAGTGCAGAAAGAAGCAACAGAGATGCAGAAAGGGGAAAGAGGGGTGGAGAAAGACACAAGAGAGATGCAGAAAGAAGAGAGAGAACTGCAGAGAGAAGCAACAGAGGTGCAGAAAGAGGGAAGAGGGGTGGAGAAAGAGGCAAGAGAAGTGCAGAAAGAAGCAACAGAGGTGCAGAAATGGGAAAGAGGGGTGGATAAAGAGGTAAGAGGGGTGCAGAAAGAAACGAGAGAGGTTCAGAAAGAAACAAAAGAAGTGCAGAAAAAAGGAACAGAGGTGCAGAAAGAGGGAAGAGGGGTGCAGAAAGATGGAAGAAGGGTGCAGAAAGAGGCAAGAGGTATGCAAAAAAAGCAAGAGAAGTGCGGAAAGAAGCAAAAGAGGTGCAGAAAGAGGCAACAAAGATGCAGAAAGGGGCAAGAGGGGTAGAGATAGAGGAAAAAGGGGTGAGGAAAGAAGCAAAAGAGGGGCAGAAAGAAACAAAAGAACTGCAGAAAGAAGGAACAGAGGTGCAAAAGAAGCAAGAGGGGTGCAGAAAGAGGGAAGATGTGTGCAGAAAGAGGCACAAGTGGTGCCTAAAGAAGCAAGAGAGGTGCAAAAAGAAATAAAAGAAGTGCAGAAAGAAGGAACAGAGGGGCAGAAAGATGCAGGGGTGCAGAAAGAGGGATGATATGTGCAGAAAGAGGTAATAGAGGTGCACAAAGAGGGAAGAAGGGTGCAGAAAGAGGCAAGAGGGGTGCAGAAAAAAGCAAGAGAGGTGCAGAGAGAAGCAAAACAAGCAAGAGAAGTGCAGAAAGACACAACAGAGTTGAAGATAGAGTCAAGTGGGTGCAGAAAGAGGCAAGTGAAGTACAGAAAGAAGCAACAGAGGTGCAGAAAGAGGCAAGAAAAGTGTAGAAAGAAGAAAGAGAGGTGCAGAAACAGGCAGGAGAGGTACAGAAAGAGGGAAAAAGGATGTAGAAAGATGCAAGAGAGGTGCAGAAATAGGGAAGAAGGGTGCAGAAAGAGTCAAGAGGGGTTGAGAAAGAAGAAAGTGATGTGAAGAAAAAGGTAGGAGAAGTGCAGAAAAAAGCAACAGAGGTGCAGAAAGAGGCAAGAGGGGTGCAGAAAGAGGCAGGAGAAATACAGAAAGAAGCAACAGAGATGCAGAAATGGGGAATAGGCATTGTAAAAGAGGCAAGAGGGGTGCAGGAAGAAGCAAGAGAAGTGCAGAAAGTATCAACAAAGGAGAAGAAAGAGGCAAGAGGGGAACAGATAGAAGCAAGAGAGTTGCAGAAAAAAACAAAAAAGTGCAGAAAGAAGGAACAGAGGTGCACAAAGAGGCAAAATGGGTGCAGAAAGAGGGAAGAGGGTTGCAGAAAGAGGCATGAGGGGTGCAGAAAGAAGCGAGAGAGGTGCAGTAAGAAGCAAGAGAAGTGCAGAAAGACACAACAGAGATGCAGAAAGTCAGAAGAGGAGTGGAGAAAGAAGCTAGAAAAGTGCAGAAAGAAGCAACAGAGATGCAGAAAGAGGGAGGTGGGGTGGAGAAAGAGGCAAGTGGGATACAGAAAGAAGCAAGAGAGGTGAAGAAAGAAACAAAGGAAGTACACAAAGAAGCAACAGATGTACAGAAAGAAGCAAGATGCATGCAGAAAGAGGCAAGAGAAGTGCAAAGAGGGAAGAGGGGCGAGAAAGAGGCTCAAGCAGTGCAGAAAGAAGCAAGAAGGGTGCAGAAATAAACAAAAGTAGTGCATAAAGAAGGAACAGAGGTGCAGAAAGGGGCAGGGGGCGCAGAAAGAGGGAAGAGAGGTGCAGAAAGAGGTAAGAGAGGTGTACAAAGAGGGAAAAGGGTACAGAAAGAGGCAAGAGAGAGTGCAGAAAGAAGCAAGAGAGGTGCAGAAAGAGGGATGAGGGGTGGAGAGGGAGGCAAGAGAAGTGCAGAAAGAAGCAATATAGATGCACAAAGGGGTAACAGGGATGGTGAAAGCGCAAGAGGGTGCAGAAAGAAGCAAGATCGGTCCAGAAAGAAACAAAAGAAGTGCAGAAAAAAGGAACGGAGGTGCAGATAGAGGCAGGAGGGGTGAAGAAAGAGGGAAGGAGGTGCAGAAAGAGGCACGAGGGGTGCAGAAAGAAGCAATAGAGGGGCAGAAAGAAACAAAAACAGTGCAGAAAGATGGAACAGAGGTGCATAAAGAGGCAAGAGGGGTGCATAAAGAGGCAAGAGGGTTGCAGAACGAGTGAAGAGGGGTGTGTAAGAGGTAAGAGGGTTGCAGAAAGAAACAAGAGAGGTTCAGAAAGAAACAAAAGAAGTGCAGAAAAAAGGAACAGAGGTGCAGAAAGAGGGAAGAGGGGTGCAGAAAGATGGAAGAAGGGTGCAGAAAGAGGCAAGAGGTATGCAAATGAAGAAAGAGAAGTGCGGAAAGAAGCAAAAGAGGTGCAGAAAGAGGCAACAAAGATGCAGAAAGGGGCAAGAGGGGTAGAGATAGAGGAAAAAGGGGTGAGGAAAGAAGCAAAAGAGGGGCAGAAAGAAACAAAAGAACTGCAGAAAGAAGGAACAGAGGTGCAAAAGAAGCAAGAAGGGTGCAGAAAGAGGGAAGATGTGTGCAGAAAGAGGGAAGATGTGTGCAGAAAGAGGCACAAGTGGTGCCGAAAGAAGCAAGAGAGGTGCAAAAAGAAATAAAAGAAGTGCAGAAAGAAGGAACAGAGGGGCAGAAAGATGCAGGGGTGCAGAAAGAGGGATGATATGTGCAGAAAGAGGTAATAGAGGTGCACAAAGAGGGAAGAAGGGTGCAGAAAGAGGCAAGAGGGGTGCAGAAAAAGCAAGAGAGGTGCAGAGAGAAGCAAAACAAGCAAGAGAAGTGCAGAAAGACACAACAGAGTTGAAGATAGAGTCAGTGGGTGCAGAAAGAGGCAAGTGAAGTACAGAAAGAAGCAACAGAGGTGCAGAAAGAGGCAAGAAAAGTGTAGAAAGAGGAAAGAGAGGTGCAGAAACAGGCAGGAGAGGTACAGAAAGAGGAAAAAGGATGTAGAAAGATGCAAGAGAGGTGCAGAAATAGGGAAGAAGGGCAGAAAGAGTCAAGAGGGGTTGAGAAAGAAGAAAGTGATGTGCAGAAAGAGGTAAAGAGAAGTGCAGAAAAAAGCAACAGAGGTGCAGAAAGAGGCAAGAGGGGTGCAGAAAGAGGCAAGAGAAATACAGAAAGAAGCAACAGAGATGCAGAAAGGGGGAATAGGCATTGTAAAAGAGGCAAGAGGGGTGCAGGAAGAAGCAAGAGAAGTGCAGAAAGAATCAACAAAGGAGAAGAAAGAGGCAAGAGGGGAACAGATAGAAGCAAGAGAGTTGCAGAAAAAAACAAAAGAAGTGCAGAAAGAAGGAACAGAGGTGCACAAAGAGGCACAATGGGTGCAGAAAGAGGGAAGAGGGTTGCAGAAAGAGGCACGAGGGATGCAGAAAGAAGCAAGAGAGGTGCAGTAAGAAGCAAGAGAAGTGCAGAAACACACAACAGAGATGCAGAAAGTGGGAAGAGGAGTGGAGAAAGAAGCTAGAAAAGTGCAGAAGGAAGCAACAGAGATGCAGAAAGAGGGAGGTGGGGTGGAGAAAGAGGCAAGTGGGATACAGAAAGAAGCAAGAGAGGTGAAGAAAGAAACAAAAGAAGTACACAAAGAAGCAACAGATGTACAGAAAGAAGCAAGATGCATGCAGAAAGAGGCAAGAGAAGTGCAAAAAGAGGGAAGAGGGGCGCAGAAAGAGGCTCAAGCAGTGCAGAAAGAAGCAAGAAGGGTGCAGAAATAAACAAAAGTAGTGCATAAAGAAGGAACAGAGGTGCAGAAAGGGGCAGGGGGCGCAGAAAGAGGGAAGAGAGGTGCAGAAAGAGGTAAGAGAGGTGTACAAAGAGGGAAAAGGGTACAGAAAGAGGCAAGAGGAGTGCAGAAAGAAGCAAGAGAGGTGCAGAAAGAGGGATGAGGGGTGGAGAGGGAGGCAAGAGAAGTGCAGAAAGAAGCAATATAGATGCACAAAGGGGTAACAGGGATGGTAGAAAGCGGCAAGAGGGGTGCAGAAAGAAGCAAGATCGGGTCCAGAAAGAAACAAAAGAAGTGCAGAAAAAGGAACGGAGGTGCAGATAGAGGCAGGAGGGGTGCAGAAAGAGGGAAGGAGGTGCAGAAAGAGGCACGAGGGGTGCAGAAAGAAGCAAGAGAGCTGCAGAAAGAAGCAACAGAGGTGCACAAAGATGGAAGAGGGTGGATAATGAGACAAGAGAAGTGCAGAATGAAGCAACAGGAGTACAGGAAGATGCAACTGAATTGCAGAAAGAGGCAAGAGGGGTGCAAGAAGAGGGAAGAGGGGTGTTGAAAGAGGCAAGCAAGTGCAGAAAAACAGAAGAGAGCTGCAAAAAGAAACAAAAGAAGTGCAGAAAGAAGGAACAGAGGTTTCAGAAAGAGGCAAGAGAGGTACAGAAAGAGGGAACAGAGGTGCAGAAAGAGGCAACAGGGTTGCAGAAAGAAGGAAGAGGGGTGTGTAAGAGGCTAGAGAGGTGCAGAAAGAAGCAACAGAGCTGCAAAAAGAAGCAACAGAGGTGCACAAAGATGGAAGAGGGTGGATAATGAGACAAGAGAAGTGCAGAAAGAAGCAACAGAGATTCAGAAAGGGGTAGGAGGGTTTTAGAATGAAGCAAAAGGGTGCAGAAAGAAGCAAGAGAGGTGCAGAAAGAGGCACGAGGGGTGTCAAAAGAAGCTAGAGAGTTGCAGAAAGAAGCAAGAGAAGTGAAGAAAGAAGAAACAGAGATGCAGAAAGAGAGAAGTGGGGTGCAGAAAGAGGCAAGAGAAGTGTAGAAAGAAGCAACAGAGATGAATAAAGGGGGAATAGGAGTAGAGAAAGAGGCAAGAGGGGTGCAGACCGAAGCAAGAGAAGTGCAGAAAGAAACAAAAAAGTAAAGAAAGAAAGAACAGAGGTGTAGAAAAAAGCAAGAGGCGTGCAGAAATAGGGAAGAGGGGTGCAGAAATAGGGAAGAGGGGTACAGCAAGAGGGGTGCAGAAAGAAGCAAGAGAGGGGCAGAAAGCAACAAAAGAAGTGCAGAAATAATGAATAGAGATACAGAAAGAGGCAAGAGGAGTGCAGAAAGAGGGAAGATGGGTACAGAAAGAGGCAAAAGAAGGACAGAAAAAAAGCAACAGAGATGCAGAAAGGGATAAGAGGGGTGGAGAAAGAGGCAAGAGGGGTGCAGAAAAAAAGCAAGTGGGGTGCAGAAAGAAACAAGAAAAGTACAGAAGGAAGCAACATAGGAGTAGAAAGAGTGAAGAGGGGTGCAGAAAGAAGCTAGAGAAGTACAGAAAGAAACACAAGAAGTGAAGAAAGAAGGAACAGAGTTGCAGATAGAGGCAGGAAGGGTGCAGAAAGAGGGAAGTAGGTGCAGAGAGAGGCACGATGGGTGCAGAAAGAAGCATGAGAGGTGCAGAATGAAGCAAGAGAATTGCAGAAAGAGGCAAGAGGGGTGAAAAAAGAGGGCAGAGGGGTGTTGAAAGAGGCAAGCGAGTGCAGAAAAAAGCAAGAGAACTGCAGAAAGAAAAAAAAGAAGTGCAGAATGAAGGGACAGAGGTTTCAGAAAGAGGAATGAGGGGTGCAGAAAGAGGGGAGGGGGTGCAGAAAGAGGGGAGAGGGGTGCAGAAAGAAGCAAGAGAGGTCCAGAAAGAAACAAAAGAAGTACAGAAAGAAGGAACAGAGGTGCTGATAGAGGCAGGAGGAGTGTAGAAAGAGGGAAGGGGGTGCAGATAGAGGCAGGAGGGGTGCAGAAATAGGGAAGGGGTGCAGGTAAAGGCACAATGGGTGCAGAAAGAAGCTTGAGAGGTGCAGAATGAAGCAACAGGCGTGCAAAAAGATGCAAAAGAATTGCAGAAAGAGGCAAGAGGGGTGCAAAAAGAGGGAAGAGTGGTGTTGAAACAAAAGAGGCAAGGGAGTACAGAAAAAGCAAGAGAGCTGCAGAAAGAAACAAAAGAAACACAGAAAGAAGGGACGGAGGTTTCAGAAAGAGGGAAGAGGGGTGTAGAAAGAGGCAAAAGGGGTCTAGAAAGAAGCAAGAGAGGTCCAGAAAGAAACAAAAGAAGTGCAGAACATAGGAACTGAGGTGCAGAGAGAGGCAAGAGAGGTGCATAAAGAGGGAAGAGGGGGGCAAATTGATGCAGGAAAGATGCAGAAAGAAGCAAGAGACGTGCAGATAGAAGCAACAGAGGTGCAGAAAGAGGGAAGAGAGGTGCAGAAAGAGGCTAGAGAAGTGCAGAAAAAAGCAACAGAGATGAAGAAAGGGGGAAGAGGGATGGAGAAAGATGCACTAGGGGTGCAAAAAAGCAAGAGAGGTTCAGAAAGAAACAAAAGAAGTGCAGAAAGAAGGAACAGAGGTGCTGATAGCAGCAGAGGGGGCAAAAAGAGGGAAGAGGGGTGTTGAAAGAGGCAAGCAAGTGCAGAAAAAAGCAAGAGAGCTGCAGAAAGAAACAAAAGAAGTGCAGAAAGAAGGAACAGAGGTTTCAGAAAGAGGTAGGAGGGGTGCAGAAAGAGGGAAGAGGGGTGCAGAAAGAGGCATAAGTGGTGCATAAAGAAGAAAGAGATGTGCAGAAAGAAACAAAAACAGTGCAAAAGAAGGAACAGAGGTGCAGAAAGAGTTAAGAGAGTTGCAGAAAGAGAGAAGAGGGGTGTGGAAGAGGCAAGACGGGTGCAGAAAGAGACAAGAGAAGTGCAGAAAGAAGCAACAGAGATGCAGAAAGGGGTAACAGGGTGGAGAAAGAAGCAAGAGGGTACTGAAAGAAGCAAGAGAGGTATATAAAGGAACAAAAGAAGTTTAGAATGACGGAACAGAGTGCAGAGAGAGGAAAGAGGTGTATAGAAAGAGGGAAGAGGGGTGCAGAAAGAGGCATGAGGGGTGCCAAAAGAAGCTAGAGAGGTGCAGAAAGAAGCAAGAGAAGTGGAGAAAAAGACACAGAGATGCAGAAATAGAGAAGAGGGTGCAGAAAGAAGCAAGAGAAGTGTAGAAAGAAGCAACAGAGATGAAGAAAGGGGGAATAGGACTAGGGAAAGAGGCAAGAGGGGTGCAGAAAGAAGCAAGAGAAGTGCAGAAAGAGACAAAAAAGTAAAGAAAGAAGGAACAGAGGTGTAGAAAACGGCAAGAGGTGTGCAGAAATAGGGAAGAGGGGTGTAGAAATAGGGAAGAGGGGTGCAGTAAGAGGCAAGAGAGGTGTAGAAAGAAGCAAGAGAGGGGAAGAAAGAAGCAAGAGAGGGGCAGAAAGCAACAAAAGAAGTGCAGAAATAATGAACAGAGATGCAGAAAGAGGCAAGAGGAGTGCAGAAAGAGGGAAGATGGGTGCAGAAAGAGGCAAGAGAAGACCAGAAAAAAGCAACAGAGATGCAGAAAGGGTGAGGAGGGGTGGCTGAAAGAGGCAAGAGGAGTGCAGAAAAGCAAAGTGAGGTGCAGAAAGAAACAAGAAAAGTGCAGAAAGAAGCAACAGAGGAGCAGAAAGAGGGAAGAGGGTGCATAAAGAAGCTAGAGAAATGCAGAAATAAGCAAAAGAGATGCAGAAAGAGGTAAGTGGGGTGGAGAAAGAGGTAAGTGGGATACAGAAAGAAGCAAGAGAGGTGAAGAAAGAAACAAAGAAGTGCACAAAAAAGCAACAGAAGTACAGAAAGAGGCAAGATGCGTGCAGAAAGAGGCAAGAGAAATACAGAAAGAGGGAAGAGGGGTGCAAAAAGAGGCACAAGGGTGCAGAGAGAAGCAAGCAGGGTGCAGAAATAAACAAAAGTAGTGCAGAAAAAAGGAACAGAGGTGCAGAAAGAGGCAAAATGGGTGCAGAAAGATAGAAGAGGTTACAGAAAGAGGCACAAGGGGTACAGAAAGAAGTGGAGAGAGGTGCAGAAAGAAGCAAGAGAAGTGCAGCAAGAAGCAACAGAGGTGCAGAAAGAGGGATGAGGGGTGGAGAAGGAGGCAAGAAAAGTGCAGAAAGAAGCAATTTTGATGCAGAAAGGGGGAACAGGGGTGGAGAAAGCGTCAAGTGTGTGCAGAAAGAAGCAAGATCGGTCCAGAAAGAAACAAAAGAAATGCAGAAAGAAGGAACAGACGTGGCAGATAGAGGCAGGAGGGTGCAGAAAGAGGGAAGGGTGCAGAAAGAGGCATGATGGGTGCAGAAAGAAGCAGGAGAGGTGCAGAATGAAGCAACAGGAGTGCAGAAAGCTGCAACAGAATTGCAGAAAGAGGCAAGAGGGGTGCAAAAAGAGGGAAGAGGGTGTTGAAAGAGACAAGCGAGTGCAGAAGAGAGCAAGAGAGCTGCAGAAAGAAACAAAAGAAGTGCAGAAAGAAGGAAACAGAGGTTTCAGAAAGAGGCAAAAGGGTGCAGAAAGAAGCAAGAGAGGTGCAGAAAGAAACAAAACAGTGCAGAAAGAAGGAACAGAGGTGCAGAAAGAGGCAAGAGGGATGCAGAAAGAGGGAAGAGGGTGTGTAAGAGGCAAGAGGGTGCAGAAAGAAGCAAGAGAGGTGCAGAAAGAAGCAACAGAGGTGCCAAAAGAGGAAGAGGGTGGAGAAAGAGACAAGAGAAGTGCAGAAAGAAGCAACAGAGATGCAGAAAGGGGTAAGAGGGGTGGAGAAAGAAGCAAGAGGGTGCAGAAAGAAGCAAGAGAGGTGCAGAAAGGAACAAAAGAAGTGCAGAATAAAGTAAAAGAGGTGCAGAGAGAGTAAAGAGATGTACAGAAAGAGGGAAGACGGGTACAGAAAGAGGCACGAGGTGTGCCAAAAGAAGCTAGAGAGGTGCAGAAAGAAGCAAGAGAAGTGGAGAAAGAAGAAACAGAGGTGCAGATAGAGGCAGGAGGGGTGCAGAAAGAGGGAATGGGGTGCAGAAAGAGGCACGATGGGTGCACAAAGAAGCAGGAGAGGTGCAGAATGAAGCAACAGGAGTGCAGAAAGCTGCAACAGAATTGCAGAAAGAGGCAAGAGGGGTGCAAAAAGAGGAAAGTGGGGTGTTGAAAGAGGCAAGCGAGTGCAGAAAAAAGCAAGAGAGCTGCAGAAAGAAACAAAAGAAGTGCAGAAAGAAGGAACAGAGGTTTCAGAAAGAGGCAAAAAGGGTGCAGAAAGAAGCAAGAGAGGTGCAGAAAGAAACAAAAACAGTGCAGAAAGAAGTAACAGAGGTACAGAAAGAGGCAAGAGGGATGCAGAAAGAGGCAAGAGGGATGTGTAAGAGGCAAGAGGGGTCCAGAAAGAAGCAAGAGAGGTGTAGAAAGGAACAAAAGAAGTGCAGAACAAAGGAACAGAGGTGCAGAGAGAGCAAAGAGATGTACAGAAAGAGAGAAGACGGGTGCAGAAAGAGGCACAAGGTGTGCCGAAAGAAGCTAGAGAGGTGCAGAAAGAAGCAAGAGAAGTGGAGAAAGAAGAAACAGAGATGCAGAAAGAGGGAAGAAGGGTGCAGAAATAGGCAAGAGAAGTGTAGAAAGAAGCAACAGATATGAAGAAAGGGGGATGAGGCAGGAGTGGTACAGAAAGAAGCATGAGAGGTTCAGAAAGAAACAAAAGAAGTTCAAAAAGTAGGAACAGAGGTGCAGAATGAGGCAAGAGGAGTGCACAAAGAGGGAAGAGGGGTGCAGAAAGAGGCACAAGGGGTACATAAATAAGCAAGAGAGGTGCAGACAGAAGCAACAGAAGTACAGAGAGAAGCAACAGTGGTGCAGAAAGAGGGTTGAGGGGTGGAGAAAGAGGCAAGAAAAGTACAGAAAGAAGCTACAGAGATGAAAAAAGTAGGAACAGAGGTGGAGAAGGAGGCAAGAGGGGTGCAGAAAGAAGCAAGAGAGGTGCAGAAAGAAACAAAAGAAGTGTAGAAAAAAGGAAAAGACGGCAGAAATAGGCAAGAGGGGCCCAAGAAGGGGGAATAAGGATGTGAAAGAGGCACAAGGGATACAGAAAGAAGCAAGAGAGGTGCATAAACAAGCAACAGAGGTGCAGAAAGAGGGAACAGAGGTAGAGAAAGAGGTAAGAGGGGTGCAGAAAGGAACAAAAGAAGTGTAGAAAGAAAGAACAGAGGTGCAGAAAAAACAAGAGAAGTGTAGAAAGAAGGAACAGAGGGGCAGAAATAGGCAAGAGCGGCCCAGAAAGAGGAAATAGGGTTGTGAAAGAGGCACAAGGGGTACAGAAAGAAGCAAGAGAGGTGCAGAAAGAAGCAACAGAGGTGCAGAAAGAGGGAAGAGGGGTGAAGAAAGAGGAAAGAGGGGTGCAGAAAGAGGCACGAGGGTACAGAAAGAAGCAAGAGATTTACAGAAAGAAGCAACAGAAGTACAGAGAAAAGCAACAGAGCTGCAGAAGGATAGATGAGGGATGGAGAAAGAGGCAAGAGAAGTGCAAAGAAGTAGCAACAGAGAGGCAAATAAGGGGAACAGGGGTAGAGAAAGTGGCAAAAGAAGTGCAGAAAGAAGGAACAGAGGGTCAGAAAGAGGCTAGAGGGGTGCAGAAAGAGGGAAGAGGGTTACAGAAAGAGGCACAAGGGGTGCAGAAAGTAGCAAGAGATGTGCAGAAAGAAACAAAAGAAGAGCAGAAAGAAGGAACAGAGGTGCAGAAAGAGGCAACAAGGGTGCAGAAAGAGGGGTGGAGAAAGAGGCAAGGGGGTACAGAATGAAGCAAGAGAGGTGCATATAGAAACAATAGAAGTGCAGAAAGAAGCAACAGAGGTGCAGAAAGAGGAAAAGGGTGGAGAAAGAGACAAGAGAAGTGCAGAAAGAAGCAACAGAGATGCAGAAAGGGTTAAGAGGGGTGGAGAAAGAGGCAAGAGAGTACAGAAAGAAGCAAGAGAGGTGCAGAAAGAAACAAAAGAAGTGCAGGACGAAGGAACTGAGGTGCAGAGAGAGGCATGAAAGGTGCAGAAAGAGGGAATAGGGTTAGGAAAAAGGCATGAGGGATGCAGAAAGGAGCTAGAGAGGTGCAGAAAAAAGCAAGAGAAGTGCAGAAAGAAGAAACAGAGGTGCAGAAAGAAACAAGAGAAGTGTAGAAAGAAGGAACAGAGGGGCAGAAATAGGCAAGAGCGGCGCAAAAATAGGAAATAGGGGTGTGAAAGAGGCACAAGGGGTACAGAAAGAAGCAAGAGAGGTGCAGAAAGAAGCAACAGAGGTGCAGAAAGAGGGAAGAGGAGTGAAGAAAGAGGAAAGAAGGGTGCAGAAAGAGGCACGAGGGGTACAGGAAGAAGCAAGAGATTTACAGAAAGAAGCAACGGAAGTACAGAGAAAAGCAACAGAGCTGCAGAAGGATAGATGAGGGATGGAGAAAGAGGCAAGAGAAGTGCAAAAAGTAGCAACAGAGATGCAAATAAGGGGACGAGGGTTGGAGAAAGTGGCAAAAGAGGTACAGAAAGAAGAAAGAGAGATGCAGAAAGAAACAAAAGAAGTGCATAAAGAAGGAACAGAGGTTCAGAAAGAGGCACAAAGGGTGCAGAAAGTAGCAAGAGATGTACAGAAAGAAACAAAAGAAGAGCAGAAAGAAGGAACAGAGGTGCAGAAAGAGGCTACAGGGGTGCAGAAAGAGGGGTGGAGAAAGAGGCAAGGGGGTACAGAATGAAGCAAGAGAGGTGCATATAGAAACAATAGAAGTGCAGAATGAAGGAACAGAGGTGCAGAAAGAGGCAAGAGAGGTGAAGAAAGAGTGAAGAAGGGTGTGAAAGAGGCACGTGCGTTTCAGAAAGAAGTAAGAGAGATGCAGAAAGAAGCAACAGAGGTGCAGAAAGAGGGAAGAGGGTGGAGAAAGAGACAAGAGAAGTGCAGAAAGAAGCAACAGAGATGCAGAAAGGGTTAAGAGGGTGGAGAAAGAGGCAAGAGAGTACAGAAAGAAGCAAGAGAGGCAGAAAGAAACAAAAGAAGTGCAGGACGAAGGAACTGAGGTGCAGAAGAGGCATGAAAGGTGCAGAAAGAGGGAATAGGGTTAGGAAAAAGGCATGAGGGATGCGGAAAGGAGCTAGAGAGGTGCAGAAAGAAGCAAGAGAAGTGCAGAAATAAGAAACAGAGGTGCAGAAAGAGGGAAGAGGGGTGCAGCTTGAGGCAAGAGAAGTGCAGAAAGAAGCAACAGAGATGAAGAAAGGGGGAAGAGGGGTGGAGAAAGAGGCAAGAGGGGTGCAGAAAGAAAAGAATTGCAGAAAGAATTAACAGAGTTGCAGAAAGAGGCAAGAGGAGTGCAGAAAGAGGGAAGAGGGATACAGAAAGAGGCACGAGGGTGCAGAAAGAAGTAAGAGGCATGCAGAAAGAAGCAACACAAGTAAAGAAAGAAGGAACAGAGTTGCAGAAAGAGGGATGAGGGGTGGAGAAACAGGCAAGAGAAGTATAGAAAGAAGCAGCAGAGATGGTAAAATAGGGAACAGGGTGGAGAAAGAGGTAAGAGGGGCACAGAAAGAAGCAAGAGAGGTGCAGAAAGAAACAAAAGAAGTGTAGAAAGTAGGAACATAGGTGCAGAAAGAAATAAAAGAAGTACAGAAAGAAGGAACAGAGGTGCAGAAAGAGGCAAGAGGGGTGCAAAAAGAGGGAATAGGGGTGTGAAAGATGCAGGAGGGTGCAGAAAGAAACAAGAGAGGTGCAGAAAGAAGCAACAGAGGTTCAGAAAGAGGGTGGAGAAAGAGGCAAGAGAAGTGCAGAAAGAAGCAACAGAGATGCAAAAAGGGAAACAGGGGTGGAGAAAGTGGCCAAAAGAGTGCAGAAATAAGAAATAGAGGTGCAGAAAGAAAAAAGAAGTGCAGAAAGAAGGAACAGAGGTGCAGAAACAGGCAAGAGGGGTGCAGAAAGAGGCACAAGTGGTGCAAGAGAAGAAAGAGATGTGCAGAAGGAAGCAAAAGGAGTGCAGAAAGACACAACCGAGGTGCAGAAAGGGGCAAGAGGGGTGCAAAAAGAGGGAAGAGGGTGCAGAAAGAGGCACTAGTGGTGCAGAAAGAAGCAAGAGAAGTGCAGAAAGAAACAACAGGAGTGCAGAAAGAATTAACAGAGGTGCAGAAAGGGGCAAGAGGGGTGCAGAAAGAAGGAACAAAATTGCAGAAAGAGGCAACAGGGGTGCAGAAAGAGGGAAGAGGGGTGGAGAAAGAGGCAAGGAGGTACAGGAATAAGCAAGAGAGCTGCAGAAAGAAACAAAAAAAGTTCAGAAAGAATGAACAGAGGTGCAGAAAGAGGGAAGAGGAGTGGAGAAAGAGACACGAGAAGTGCAGAAAGAAGCAACAGAGATGCAGAAAGGGGTAAGAGGGGTAGAGAAAGCAGCCTGAGGGTGCAGAAAGAAGCAAGAGAGGCGCAGAAAGAAACAAAAGAAGTGCAGAACATAGGAACTGAGGTGCAGAGAGAGGCAAGAGAGGTGCATAAAGAGGGAAGAGGGGGCAAATTGATGCAGGAAAGATGCAGAAAGAAGCAAGAGACGTGCAGATAGAAGCAACAGAGGTGCAGAAAGAGGGAAGAGAGGTGCAGAAAGAGGCTAGAGAAGTGCAGAAAAAAGCAACAGAGATGAAGAAAGGGGGAAGAGGGATGGAGAAAGATGCACTAGGGGTGCAAAAAAAAGCAAGAGAGGTTCAGAAAGAAACAAAAGAAGTGCAGAAAGAAGGAACAGAGGTGCTGATAGCGGCAAGAGGGGGGCAAAAAGAGGGAAGAGGGGTGTTGAAAGAGGCAAGCGAGTGCAGAAAAAAGCAAGAGAGCTGCAGAAAGAAACAAAAGAAGTGCAGAAAGAAGGAACAGAGGTTTCAGAAAGAGGTAGGAGGGGTGCAAAAAGAGGGAAGAGGGGTGCAGAAAGAGGCATAAGTGGTGCATAAAGAAGCAAGAGAGGTGCAGAAAGAAACAAAAACAGTGCAAAAGAAGGAACAGAGGTGCAGAAAGAGTCAAGAGAGTTGCAGAAAGAGAGAAGAGGGGTGTGGAAGAGGCAAGAGGGGTGCAGAAAGAGACAAGAGAAGTGCAGAAAGAAGCAACAGAGATGCAGAAAGGGATAACAGGGTGGAGAAAGAAGCAAGAGGGTACTGAAAGAAGCAAGAGAGGTATATAAAGGAACAAAAGAAGTTTAGAATGACGGAACAGAGGTGCAGAGAGAGGAAAGAGGTGTATAGAAAGAGGGAAGAGGGGTGCAGAAAGAGGCATGAGGGGTGCCGAAAGAAGCTAGAGAGGTGCAGAAAGAAGCAAGAGAAGTGGAGAAAAAAGACACAGAGATGCAGAAATAGAGAAGAGGGGTGCAGAAAGAAGCAAGAGAAGTGTAGAAAGAAGCAACAGAGATGAAGAAAGGGGGAATAGGACTAGGGAAAGAGGCAAGAGGGGTGCAGAAAGAAGCAAGAGAAGTGCAGAAAGAGACAAAAAAGTAAAGAAAGAAGGAACAGAGGTGTAGAAAACGGCAAGAGGTGTGCAGAAATAGGGAAGAAGGGTGTAGAAATAGGGAAGAGGGGTGCAATAAGAGGCAAGAGAGGTGTAGAAAGAAGCAAGAGAGGGGAAGAAAGAAGCAAGAGAGGGGCAGAAAGCAACAAAAGAAGTGCAGAAATAATGAACAGAGATGCAGAAAGAGGCAAGAGGAGTGCAGAAAGAGGGAAGATGGGTGCAGAAAGAGGCAAGAGAAGACCAGAAAAAAGCAACAGAGATGCAGAAAGGGTGAGGAGGGGTGGCGAAAGAGGCAAGAGGAGTGCAGAAAAAAGCAAGTGAGGTGCAGAAAGAAACAAGAAAAGTGCAGAAAGAAGCAACAGAGGAGCAGAAAGAGGGAAGAGGGGTGCATAAAGAAGCTAGAGAAATGCAGAAATAAGCAAAAGAGATGCAGAAAGAGGTAAGTGGGGTGGAGAAAGAGGTAAGTGGGATACAGAAAGAAGCAAGAGAGGTGAAGAAAGAAACAAAAGAAGTGCACAAAAAAGCAACAGAAGTACAGAAAGAGGCAAGATGCGTGCAGAAAGAGGCAAGAGAAATACAGAAAGAGGGAAGAGGGGTGCAGAAAGAGGCACAAGGGGTGCAGAGAGAAGCAAGCAGGGTGCAGAAATAAACAAAAGTAGTGCAGGAAGAAGGAACAGAGGTGCAGAAAGAGGCAAAATGGGTGCAGAAAGACAGAAGAGGGTTGCAGAAAGAGGCACAAGGGGTACAGAAAGAAGTGAGAGAGGTGCAGAAAGAAGCAAGAGAAGTGCAGCAAGAAGCAACAGAGGTGCAGAAAGAGGGATGAGGGGTGGAGAAGGAGGCAAGAGAAGTGCAGAAAGAAACAATTTTGATGCAGAAAGGGGGAACAGGGGTGGAGAAAGCGTCAAGTGTGTGCAGAAAAAAGCAAGATCGGTCCAGAAAGAAACAAAAGAATTGCAGAAAGAAGGAACAGAGGTGCAGATAGAGGCAGGAGGGGTGCAGAAAGAGGGATGATGGGTGCAGAAAGAAGCAGGAGAGGTGCGGAATGAAGCAACAGGAGTGCAGAAAGCTGCAACAGAATTGCAGAAAGAGGCAAGAGGGGTGCAAAAAGAGGGAAGAGGTGTGTTGAAAGAGACAAGCGAGTGCAGAAGAGAGCAAGAGAGCTGCAGAAAGAAACAAAAGAAGTGCAGAAAGAAGGAACAGAGGTTTCAGAAAGAGGCAAAAAGGGTGCAGAAAGAAGCAAGAGAGGTGCAGAAAGAAACAAAAACAGTGCAGAAAGAAGGAACAGAGGTGCAGAAAGAGGCAAGAGGGATGCAGAAAGAGGGAAGAGGGGTGTGTAAGAGGCAAGAGGGGTGCAGAAAGAAGCAAGAGAGGTGCAGAAAGAAGCAACAGAGGTGCCAAAAGAGGGAAGAGGGTGGAGAAAGAGACAAGAGAAGTGCAGAAAGAAGCAACAGAGATGCAGAAAGGGGTAAGAGGGGTGGAGAAAGAAGCAAGAGGGTGCAGAAAGAAGCAAGAGAGGTGCAGAAAGGAACAAAAGAAGTGCAGAATGAAGTAACAGAGGTGCAGAGAGAGTAAAGAGATGTACAGAAAGAGGGAAGACGGGTACAGAAAGAGGCACGAGGTGTGCCAAAAGAAGCTAGAGAGGTGCAGAAAGAAGCAAGAGAAGTGGAGAAAGAAGAAACAGAGGTGCAGATAGAGGCAGGAGGGGTGCAGAAAGAGGGAATGGGGTGCAGAAAGAGGCACGATGGGTGCACAAAGAAGCAGGAGAGGTACAGAATGAAGCAACAGGAGTGCAGAAAGCTGCAACAGAATTGCAGAAAGAGGCAAGATGGGTGCAAAAAGAGGAAAGAGGGGTGTTGAAAGAGGCAAGCGGGTGCAGAAAAAAGCAAGAGAGCTGCAGAAAGAAACAAAAGAAGTGCAGAAAGAAGGAACAGAGGTTTCAGAAAGAGGCAAAAAGGGTGCAGAAAGAAGCAAGAGAGGTGCAGAAAGAAACAAAAACAGTGCAGAAAGAAGGAACAGAGGTACAGAAAGAGGCAAGAGGGATGCAGAAAGAGGCAAGAGGGGTGCAGAAAGAAGCAAGAGAGGTGTAGAAAGAAGCAACAGAGGTGCAAAAAAAGGGAAGAGGGTGGAGAAAGAGTCAAGAGGGTGCAGAAAGAAGCAAGAGAGGTGCAGAAAGGAACAAAAGAAGTGCAGAACAAAGGAACAGAGGTGCAGAGAGAGCAAAGAGATGTACAGAAAGAGAGAAGACGGTGCAGAAAGAGGCACAAGGTGTGCAGAAAGAAGCTAGAGAGGTGCAGAAAGAAGCAAGAGAAGTGGAGAAAGAAGAAACAGAGATGCAGAAAGAGGGAAGAAGGGTGCAGAAATAGGCAAGAGAAGTGTAGAAAGAAGCAACAGATATGAAGAAAGGGGGATGAGGCAGGAGGGGTACAGAAAGAAGCATGAGAGGTTCAGAAAGAAACAAAAGAAGTTCAAAAAGTAGGAACAGAGGTGCAGAATGAGGCAAGAGGAGTGCACAAAGAGGGAAGAGGGTGGAGAAAGAGGCACAAGGGGTACATAAATAAGCAAGAGAGGTGCAGACAGAAGCAACAGAAGTACAGAGAGAAGCAACAGTGATGCAGAAAGAGGGATGAGGGGTGGAGAAAGAGGCAAGTGAAGTACAGAAAGAAGCTACAGAGATGGAAAAGTAGGAACAGAGGTGGAGAAGGAGGCAAGAGGGTGCAGAAAGAAGCAAGAGAGGTGCAGAAAGAAACAAAAGAAGTGTAGAAAAAAGGAACAGACGGCAGAAATAGGCAAGAGGGGCCCAAGAAGGGGGAATAGGGATGTGAAAGAGGCACAAGGGATACAGAAAGAAGCAAGAGAGGTGCATAAACAAGCAACAGAGGTGCAGAAAGAGGGAACAGAGGTGGAGAAAGAGGCAAGAGGGGTGCAGAAAGGAACAAAAGAAGTATAGAAAGAAAGAACAGAGGTGCAGAAAGAAACAAGAGAAGTGTAGAAAGAAGGAACAGAGGGGCAGAAATAGGCAAGAGCGGCCCAAAAAGAGGAAATAGGGGTGTGAAAGAGGCACAAGGGGTACAGAAAGAAGCAAGAGAGGTGCAGAAAGAAGCAACAAAGGTGCAGAAAGAGGGAAGAGGGTGAAGAAAGAGGAAAGAGTGGTGCAGAAAGAGGCACAAGGGGTACAGAAAGAAGCAAGAGATTTACAGAAAGAAGCAACAGAAGTACAGAGAAAAGCAACAGAGCTGCAGAAGGATAGATGAGGGATGGAGAAAGAGGCAAGAGAAGTGCAAAAAGTAGCAACAGAGAGGCAAATAAGGGGAACAGGGGTAGAGAAAGTGGCAAAAGAAGTGCAGAAAGAAGGAATAGAGGTTCAGAAAGAGGCTAGAGGGGTGCAGAAAGAGGGAAGAGGGTTACAGAAAGAGGCACAAGGGGTGCAGAAAGTAGCAAGAGATGTGCAGAAAGAAACAAAAGAAGAGCAGAAAGAAGGAACAGAGGTGCAGAAAGAGGCAACAGGGGTACAGAAAGAGGGGTGGAGAAAGAGGCAAGGGGTACATAATGAAGCAAGAGAGGTGCATATAGAAACAATAGAAGTGCAGAAAGAAGCAACAGAGGTGCAGAAAGAGGGAAGAGGGATGGAGAAAGAGACAAGAGAAGTGCATAAAGAAGCAACAGAGATGCAGAAAAGGTTAAGAGGGGTGGAGAAAGAGGCAAGAGAGTACAGAAAGAAGCAAGAGAGGTGCAGAAAGAAACAAAAGAAGTGCAGGACGAAGGAACTGAGGTGCAGAGAGAGGCATGAAAGGTGCAGAAAGAGGGAATAGGGTTAGGAAAAGGCATGAGGGATGCGGAAAGGAGCTAGAGAGGTGCAGAAAAAGCAAGAGAAGTGCAGAAAGAAGAAACAGAGGTGCAGAAAGAAACAAGAGAAGTGTAGAAAGAAGGAACAGAGGGGCAGAAATAGGCAAGAGCGCCCAAAAATAGGAAATAGGGATGTGAAAGAGGCACAAGGGGTACAGAAAGAAGCAAGAGAGGTGCAGAAAGAAGCAACAGAGGTGCAGAAAGAGGGAAGAGAGGTGAAGAAAGAGGAAAGAGGGGTGCAGAAAGAGGCACGAGGGGTACAGGAAGAAGCAAGAGATTTACAGAAAGAAGCAACGGAAGTACAGAGAAAAGCAACAGAGCTGCAGAAGGATAGATGAGGGATGGAGAAAGAGGCAAGAGAAGTGCAAAAAGTAGCAACAGAGATGCAAATAAGGGGAACAGGGTGGAGAAAGTGGCAAAAGAGGTACAGAAAGAAGAAAGAGAGGTGCAGAAAGAGGCTAGAGGGGTGCAGAAAGAGGGAAGAGGGGTACAGAAAGAGGCACAAGTGGTGCAGAAAGTAGCAAGAAATGTGCAGAAAGAAACAAAAGAAGAGCAGAAAGAAGGAACAGAGGTGCAGAAAGAGGCAACAGGGGTGCAGAAAGAGGGGTGGAGAAAGAGGCAAGGGGGTACAGAATGAAGCAAGAGAGGTGCATATAGAAACAATAGAAGTGCAGAATGAAGGAACAGAGGTGCAGAAAGAGGCAAGAGAGGTGAAGAAAGAGTGAAGCAGGGTGTGAAAGAGGCATGTGCGTTTCAGAAAGAAGTAAGAGAGATGCAGAAAGAAGCAACAGAGGTGCAGAAAGAGGGAAGAGGGGTGGAGAAAGAGACAAGAGAAGTGCAGAAAGAAGGAACAGAGATGCAGAAAGGGTTAAGAGGGGTGGAGATAGAGGCAAGAGAGTACAGAAAGAAGCAAGAGAGGTGCAGAAAGAAACAAAAAAAGTGCAGGACGAAGGAACTGAGGTGCAGAGAGAGGCATGAAAGGTGCAGAAAGAGGGAATAGGGTTAGGAAAAAGGCATGAGGGATGCGGAAAGGTGCTAGAGAGGTGCAGAAAGAAGCAAGAGAAGTGCAGAAATAAGAAACAGAGGTGCAGAAAGAGGGAAGAGGGGTGCAGCTTGAGGCAAGAGAAGTGCAGAAAGAAGCAACAGAGGTGCAGAAAGAGGGCAGAGGGGTGAAGAAAGAGGAAAGAAGGGTGCAGAAAGAGGCACGAGGGGTACAGGAAGAAGCAAGAGATTTACAGAAAGAAGCAACGGAAGTACAGAGAAAAGCAACAGAGCTGCAGAAGGATAGATGAGGGATGGAGAAAGAGGCAAGAGAAGTGCAAAAAGTAGCAACAGAGATGCAAATAAGGGGAACAGGGGTGGAGAAAGTGGCAAAAGAGGTACAGAAAGAAGAAAGAGAGATGCAGAAAGAAACAAAAGAAGTGCAGAAAGAAGGAACAGAGGTTCAGAAAGAGGCACAAGGGTGCAGAAAGTAGCAGCAAGAGATGTGCAGAAAGAAACAAAAGAAGAGCAGAAAGAAGGAACAGAGATGCAGAAAGAGGCTACAGGGGTGCAGAAAGAGGGTGGAGAAAGAGGCAAGGGGGTACAGAATGAAGCAAGAGAGGTGCATATAGAAACAATAGAAGTGCAGAATGAAGGAACAGAGGTGCAGAAAGAGGCAAGAGAGGTGAAGAAAGAGTGAAGAAGGGTGTGAAAGAGGCACGTGCGTTTCAGAAAGAAGTAAGAGAGATGCAGAAAGAAGCAACAGAGGTGCAGAAAGAGGGAAGAGGGGTGGAGAAAGAGACAAGAGAAGTGCAGAAAGAAGCAACAGAGATGCAGAAAGGGTTAAGAGGGGTGGAGAAAGAGGGAAGAGAGTACAGAAAGAATCAAGAGAGGTGCAGAAAGAAACAAAAGAAGTGCAGGACGAAGGAACTGAGGTGCAGAGAGAGGCATGAAAGGTGCAGAAAGAGGGAATAGGGTTAGGAAAAAGGCATGAGGTATGCGGAAAGGAGCTAGAGAGGTGCAGAAAGAAGCAAGAGAAGTGCAGAAAGAAGAAACAGAGGTGCAGAAAGAGGGAAGAGGGGTGCAGCTTGAGGCAAGAGAAGTGCAGAAAGAAGCAACAGAGATGAAGAAAGGGGGAAGAGGGGTGGAGAAAGAGGCAAGAGTTGTGCAGACAGAACCAAGAGAGGCTCAGAAAGAAAAGAATTGCAGAAAGAATTAACAGAGTTGCAGAAAGAGGCAAGAGGAGTGCAGAAAGAGGGAAGAGGGATACAGAAAGAGGCACGAGGGGTGCAGAAAGAAGTAAGAGGCATGCATAAAGAAGCAACACAAGTAAAGAAAGAAGGAACAGAGTTGCAGAAAGAAGGATGAGGGGTGGAGAAACAGGCAAGAGAAGTATAGAAAGAAGCAGCAGAGATGGCAAAATAGGGATCAGGGTGGAGAAAGAGGTAAGAGGGGCACAGAAAGAAGCAAGAGAGGTGCAGAAAGAAACAAAAGAAGTGTAGAAAGTAGGAACATAGGTGCAGAAAGAAATAAAAGAAGTATAGAAAGAGGGAACAGAGGTGCAGAAAGAAGCAAGAGGGGTACAAAAAGAGGGAATAGGGGTGTGAAAGATGCAGGAGGGGTGCAGAAAGAAACAAGAGAGGTGCAGAAAGAAGCAACAGAGATGAAGAAAGGGGGAAGAGGGGTGGAGAAAGAGGCAAGAGGGGTGCAGAAAGAACCAAGAGGCTCAGAAAGAAAAGAATTGCAGAAAGAATTAACAGAGTTGCAGAAAGAGGCAAGAGGAGTGCAGAAAGAGGGAAGAGGGATACAGAAAGAGGCACGAGGGGTGCAGAAAGAAGTAAGAGGCATGCAGAAAGAAGTAACACAAGTAAAGAAAGAAGGAACAGAGTTGCAGAAAGAGGGATGAGGGGTGGAGAAACAGGCAAGAGAAGTATAGAAAGAAGCAGCAGAGATGGCAAAATAGGGAACAGGGTGGAGAAAGAGGTAAGAGGGGCACAGAAAGAAGCAAGAGAGGTGAAGAAAGAAACAAAAGAAGTGTAGAAAGTAGGAACATAGGTGCAGAAAGAAATAAAAGAAGTATAGAAAGAAGGAACAGAGGTGCAGAAAGAGGCAAGAGGGGTGCAAAAAGGGGGAATAGGGGTGTGAAAGGTGCAGGAGGGGTGCAGAAAGAAACAAGAGAGGTGCAGAAAGAAGCAACAGAGGTTCAGAAAGAGGGGTGGAGAAAGAGGCAAGAGAAGTGCAGAAAGAAGCAACAGAGATGCAAAAAGGGAAACAGGGGTGGAGAAAGTGGCCAAAAGAGGTGCAGAAATAAGAAATAGAGGTGCAGAAAGAAAAAAAAGAAGTGCAGAAAGAAGGAACAGAGGTGCAGAAACAGGCAAGAGGGGTGCAGAAAGAGGGAAGAGGGGTGCAGAAAGAGGCACAAGTGGTGCAAGAGAAGAAAGAGATGTGCAGAAGGAAGCAAAAGGAGTGCAGAAAGACACAACCGAGGTGCAGAAAGGGGCAAGAGGGGTGCAAAAGAGGGAAGAGGGTGCAGAAAGAGGCACTAGTGGTGCAGAAAGAAGCAAGAGAAGTGCAGAAAGAAACAACAGGAGTGCAGAAAGAATTAACAGAGGTGCAGAAAGGGGCAAGAGGGGTGCAGAAAGAAGGAACAAAATTGCAGAAAGAGGCAACAGGGGTGCAGAAAGAGGGAAGAGGGGTGGAGAAAGAGGCAAGGAGGTACAGGAATAAGCAAGAAAGCTGCAGAAAGAAACAAAAAAAGTTCAGAAAGAATGAACAGAGGTGCAGAAAGAGGGAAGAGGAGTGGAGAAAGAGACACGGGAAGTGCAGAAAGAAGCAACAGAGATGCAGAAAGGGGTAAGAGGGGTGGAGAAAGCAGCCTGAGGGTGCAGAAAGAAGCAAGGGAGGCACAGAAAGAAACAAAAGAAGTGCAGAACATAGGAACTGAGGTGCAGAGAGAGGCAAGAGAGGTGCATAAAGAGGGAAGAGGGGGGCAAATTGATGCAGGAAAGATGCAGAAAGAAGCAAGAGATGTGCAGATAGAAGCAACAGAGGTACAGAAAGAGGGAAGAGAGGTGCAGAAAGAGGCTAGAGAAGTGCAGAAAAAAGCAACAGAGATGAAGAAAGGGGGAAGAGGGATGGAGAAAGATGCACTAGGGGTGCATAAAAAAGCAAGAGAGGTTCAGAAAGAAACAAAAGAAGTGCAGAAAGAAGGAACAGAGGTGCTGATAGCGGCAAGAGGGGGGCAAAAAGAGGGAAGAGGGGTGTTGAAAGAGGCAAGCAAGTGCAGAAAAAAGCAAGAGAGCTGCAGAAAGAAACAAAAGAAGTGCAGAAAGAAGGAACAGAGGTTTCAGAAAGAGGTAGGAGGGGTGCAGAAAGAGGGAAGAGGGGTGCAGAAAGAGGCATAAGTGGTGCATAAAGAAGCAAGAGAGGTGCAGAGAGAAACAAAAACAGTGCAAAAGAAGGAACAGAGGTGCAGAAAGAGTCAAGAGAGTTGCAGAAAGAGAGAAGAGGGGTGTGGAAGAGGCAAGAGGGGTGCAGAAAGAGATAAGAGAAGTGCAGAAAGAAGCAACAGAGATGCAGAAAGGGGTAACAGGGTGGAGAAAGAAGCAAGAGGGTACTGAAAGAAGCAAGAGAGGTATATAAAGGAACAAAAGAAGTTTAGAATGACAGAACAGAGGTGCAGAGAGAGGAAAGAGGTGTATAGAAAGAGGGAAGAGGAATGCAGAAAGAGGCATAAGGGGTGCCGAAAGAAGCTAGAGAGGTGCAGAAAGAAGCAAGAGAAGTGGAGAAAAAAGACACAGAGATGCAGAAATAGAGAAGAGGGGTGCAGAAAGAAGCAAGAGAAGTGTAGAAAGAAGCAACAGAGATGAAGAAAGGGGGAATAGGACTAGGGAAAGAGGCAAGAGGGGTGCAGAAATAAGCAAGAGAAGTGCGGAAAGAGACAAAAAAGTAAAGAAAGAAGGAACAGAGGTGTAGAAAACGGCAAGAGGTGTGCAGAAATAGGGAAGAGGGGTGTAGAAATAGGGAAGAGGGGTGCAGTAAGAGGCAAGAGAGGTGTAGAAAGAAGCAAGAGAGGGGAAGAAAGAAGCAAGAGAGGGGCAGAAAGCAACAAAAGAAGTGCAGAAATAATGAACAGAGATGCAGAAAGAGGCAAGAGGAGTGCAGAAAGAGGGAAGATGGGTGCAGAAAGAGGCAAGAGAAGACCAGAAAAAAGCAACAGAGATGCAGAAAGGGTGAGGAGGGGTGGAGAAAGAGGCAAGAGGAGTGCAGAAAAAAGCAAGTGAGGTGCAGAAAGAAACAAGAAAAGTGCAGAAAGAAGCAACAGAGGAGCAGAAAGAGGGAAGAGGGTGCAGAAAGAAGCTAGAGAAATGCAGAAATAAGCAAAAGAGATGCAGAAAGAGCTAAGTGGGGTGGAGAAAGAGGTAAGTGGGATACCGAAAGAAGCAAGAGAGGTGAAGAAAGAAACAAAAGAAGTGCACAAAAAAGCAACAGAAGTACAGAAAGAGGCAAGATGCGTGCAGAATGAGGCAAGAGAAATACAGAAAGAGGGAAGAGGGGTGCAGAAAGAGGCACAAGAGGTGCAGAGAGAAGCAAGCAGGGTGCAGAAATAAACAAAAGTAGTGCAAAAAGAAGGAACAGAGGTGCAGAAAGAGGCAAAATGGGTGCAGAAAGACAGAAGAGGGTTGCAGAAAGAGGCACAAGGGGTACAAAAAGAAGTGAGAGACGTGCAGAAAGAAGCTAGAGAAGTGTAGCAAGAAGCAACAGAGGTGCAGAAAGAGGGATGAGGGGTGGAGAAGGAGGCAAGAGAAGTGCAGAAAGAAGCAATTTTGATGCAGAAAGGGGGAACAGGGGTGGAGAAAGCGTCAAGTGTGTGCAGAAAGAAGCAAGATCGGTCCAGAAAGAAACAAAAGAATTGCAGAAACAAGGAACAGAGGTGCAGATAGAGGCAGGAGGGGTGCAGAAAGAGGGAAGGGGTGCAGAAAGAGGCATGATGGGTGCAGAAAGAAGCAGGAGAGGTGCAGAATGAAGCAACAGGAGTGCAGAAAGCTGCAACAGAATTGCAGAAAGAGGCAAGAGGGGTGCAAAAAGAGGGAAGAGGGGTGTTGAAAGAGACAAGCGAGTGCAGAAGAGAGCAAGAGAGCTGCAGAAAGAAACAAAAGAAGTGCAGAAAGAAGGAACAGAGGTTTCAGAAAGAGGCAAAAAGGGTGCAGAAAGAAGCAAGAGAGGTGCAGAAAGAAACAAAAACAGTGCAGAAAGAAGGAACAGAGGTGCAGAAAGAGGCAAGAGGGATGCAGAAAGAGGGAAGAGGGGTGTGTAAGATGCAAGAGGGGTGCAGAAAGAAGCAAGAGAGGTGCAGAAAGAAGCAACAGAGGTGCCAAAAGAGGGAAGAGGGTGGAGAAAGAGACAAGAGAAGTGCAGAAAGAAGCAACAGAGATACAGAAAGGGGTAAGAGGCTTGGAGAAAGAAGCAAGAGGGTGCAGAAAGAAGCAAGAGAGGTGCAGAAAGGAACAAAAGAAGTGCAGAACGAAGTAACAGAGGTGCAGAGAGAGTAAAGAGATGTACAAAAAGAGGGAAGACGGGTACAGAAAGAGGCACAAGGTGTGCCAAAAGAAGCTAGAGAGGTGCAGAAAGAAGCAAGAGAAGTGGAGAAAGAAGAAACAGAGGTGCAGATAGAGGCAGGAGAGGAGCAGAAAGAGGGAATGGGGTGCAGAAAGAGGCACGATGGGTGCACAAAGAAGCAGGAGAGGTGCAGAATGAAGCAACAGGAGTGCAGAAAGCTGCAACAGAATTGCAGAAAGAGGCAAGAGGGGTGCAAATGAGGAAAGAGGGGTGTTGAAAGAGGCAAGCGGGTGCAGAAAAACGCAAGAGAGCTGCAGAAAGAAACAAAAGAAGTGCAGAAAGAAGGAACAGAGGTTTCAGAAAGAGGCAAAAAGGGTGCAGAAAGAAGCAAGAGAGGTGCAGAAAGAAACAAAAACAGTGCAGAAAGAAGGAACAGAGGTACAGAAAGAGGCAAGAGGGATGCAGAAAGAGGCAAGAGGGATGTGTAAGAGGCAATAGGGGTGCAGAAAGAAGCAAGAGAGGTGTATAAAGAAGCAACAGAGGTGCAAAAAAAGGGAAGAGGGTGGAGAAAGAGTCAAGAGGGTACAGAAAGAAGCAAGAGAGGTGCAGAAAGGAACAAAAGAAGTGCAGAACAAAGGAACAGAGGTGCAGAGAGAGCAAAGAGATGTACAGAAAGAGAGAAGACGGGTGCAGAAAGAGGCACAAGGTATGCCGAAAGAAGCTAGAGAGGTGCAGAAAGAAGCAAGAGAAGTGGAGAAAGAAGAAACAGAGATGCAGAAAGAGGGAAGAAGGGTGCAGAAATAGGCAAGAGAAGTGTAGAAAGAAGCAACAGATATGAAGAAAGGGGGATGAGGCAGGAGGGGTACAGAAAGAAGCATGAGAGGTTCAGAAAGAAACAAAAGAAGTTCAAAAAGTAGGAACAGAGGTGCAGAATGAGGCAAGAGGAGTGCACAAAGAGGGAAGAGGGGTGCAGAAAGAGGGACAAGGGGTACATAAATAAGCAAGAGAGGTGCAGACAGAAGCAACAGAAGTACAGAGAGAAGCAACAGTGGTGCAGAAAGAGGGATGAGGGGTGGAGAAAGAGGCAAGTGAAGTACAGAAAGAAGCTACAGAGATGGAAAAGTAGGAACAGAGGTGGAGAAGGAGGCAAGAGGGGTGCAGAAAGAAGCAAGAGAGGTGCAGAAAGAAACAAAAGAAGTGTAGAAAAAAGGAACAGACGGCAGAAATAGGCAAGAGGGGCCCAAGAAGGGGGAATAGGGATGTGAAAGAGGCACAAGGGATACAGAAAGAAGCAAGAGAGGTGCATAAACAAGCAACAGAGGTGCAGAAAGAGGGAACAGAGGTGGAGAAAGAGGCAAGAGGGGTGCAGAAAGGAACAAAAGAAGTGTAGAAAGAAAGAACAGAGGTGCAGAAAGAAACAAGAGAAGTGTAGAAAGAAGGAACAGAGGGGCAGAAATAGGCAAGAGCGGCCCAAAAAGAGGAAATAGGGATGTGAAAGAGGCACAAGGGGTACAGAAAGAAGCAAGAGAGGTGCAGAAAGAAGCAACAGAGGTGCAGAAAGAGGGAAGAGGGGTGAAGAAAGAGGAAAGAGGGGTGCAGAAAGAGGCACGAGAGGTACAGAAAGAAGCAAGAGATTTACAGAAAGAAGCAACAGAAGTACAGAGAAAAGCAACATCTCCTTCGAGACAGCAACCTTCCCGGAAAGCTGGAAGCACGCCGAGATCACCGCCTTACTCAAGAAACCCAAGGCAGACCCCAAGGACCTCAAGAACTTCCGACCCATCTCTCTGCTCCCGTTCCCCGCGAAGGTCACCGAGAAAATCGTCAACAAACAACTGACCCGCTACCTCGAGGAGAACAACATCCTGGACCCTTCCCAGTCCGGCTTCCGCAGCAACCACAGCACCGAAACCGCCCTCATCGCCGCCACCGATGACATCAGGACCCTGCTAGACAACGGAGAAACAGCAGCCCTCATCCTCCTGGACCTATCAGCCGCCTCGACACGGTCTGCCACCACACACTACGAACACGCCTTCACGACGCCGGGATCCAAGAGAAGGCCCTGGACTGGACCACATCCTTCCTTTCCGGCAGAACACAAAGCGTCCGCCTCGCCCCTTCCGATCCAAGGCCACCAAGATCATCTGCAGCGTACCTCAAGGCTCCTCCTCAGCCCAACGCTGTTCAACATCTACATGGCACCCTCGCCCACGTCGCCCGACAGCACAACCTCAACATCATCTCCTACGCCGACGACACCCAGCTGATCCTCTTCCTCACCAAAGACCCTCACACCGCCAAAGCACACCTCCACGAAGGAATGAAGGCCGTCGCCGAATGGATGAGGACCAGCCGCCTGAAGCTGAACTCGGACAAGACGGAGGTCCTCATCCTTGGTTCCAACCCTTCAGCCTGGGACGACTCCTGGTGGCCAACTTCACTGGGAACAGCCCCGCCACCCACCGACCACGTACGCAACCTAGGGGTCATCCTCGACCCCACCCTCTCCATGACTAAGCAGGTCAACGCTGTTTCCTCATCCTGCTTCAACATCCTCTGAATGCTCCACAGGATCTTCAAGTGGATCCCCACCGAAACAAGAAAAACAGTCACCCAGGCCCTCGTCACCAGCAGGCTGGACTCACGGAAACGCCCTCACGCAGGAACGACGGCTAAGCTCCCTGAGATGGCTGCAACGCATCCAGAACGCCTCTGCACGTCTTATCCTCGACATCCCCGACGCAGCCACATCACACCCCACCTGAGAGACCTGCACTGGCTCCCTGTCAACAAGAGGATAACCTTCAAGCTCCTCACCCACGCAAACAAAGCACTCCACAACTCCGGACCAGCCTACCTCAACAGACGACTCAGCTTCTACACCCCACCCGCCAGCTCTGCTCGACCAGCCTCGCCCTCGCCACAGTCCCCCGCATCCGGAAAACGACCACCGGCGGCAGATCCTTCTCCCACCTCGCCGCCAAGACCTGGAACACCCTCCCCACCAACCTGGAGAAGTGTGGCTCAATGGTTAGAGCGGCAGACCCTGATGCAGAGATCTGGCCCGGGACCAGGGTTCAATTCCCGCCTCGGCGGGTCTTGGGCTCAATTTCCTCGGACCTGATAATTCTCGCCTCGGTGCCTATTCTAATCATGGGTCCCACTCTGCAACTCTGGGCAATAGCTTGCTTAATCTCCACAACGGCCCCAACAGCGCTGGGATGCCTGGCTTCACCCTGGGGGTGCCCAGGAGTGGACATTTCACAGGGAAAAGCCAGGAAGGGTTCCACAGCGGTATGCGTACAGCGCCTGGACACCCCTTTGGGGGTATGGGTGAGCTTTACAAGTACAAATTTCATTTCAACCTCCGACAGACCCAAGACCTACTGGCCTTCAGAAGACTCCTCAAGACCTGGCTCTTCGATCAGTAGCAGCACCACCCCCCTCTTCCCCTAGCACCTTGAGACCCTCGCGGGTATATAGTGCGCTTTATAAGTGACATGATTGATTGATTGATTGAGAGCTGCAGAAGGATAGATGAGGGATGGAGAAAGAGGCAAGAGAAGTGCAAAAAGTAGCAACAGAGAGGCAAATAAGGGGAACAGGGGTAGAGAAAGTGGCAAAAGAAGTGCAGAAAGAAGGAACAGAGGTTCAGAAAGAGGCACAAGGGGTGCAGAAAGTAGCAAGAGATGTGCAGAAAGAAACAAAAGAAGAGCAGAAAGAAGGAACAGAGGTGCAGAAAGAGGCAACAGGGGTGCAGAAAGAGGGGTGGAGAAAGAGGCAAGGGGGTACAGAATGAAGCAAGAGAGGTGCATATAGAAACAATAGAAGTGCAGAAAGAAGCAACAGAGGTGCAGAAAGAGGGAAGAGGGGTGGAGAAAGAGACAAGAGAAGTGCAGAAAGAAGCAACAGAGATGCAGAAAGGGTTAAGAGGGGTGGAGAAAGAGGCAAGAGAGTACAGAAAGAAGGAAGAGAGGTGCAGAAAGAAACAAAAGAAGTGCAGGACGAAGGAACTGAGGTGCAGAGAGAGGCATGAAAGGTGCAGAAAGAGGGAATAGTGTTAGGAAAAAGGCATGAGGGATGCGGAAAGGAGCTAGAGAGGTGCAGAAAAAAGCAAGAGAAGTGCAGAAAGAAGAAACAGAGGTGCAGAAAGAAACAAGAGAAGTGTAGAAAGAAGGAACAGAGGGGCAGAAATAGGCAAGAGCGGCCCAAAAATAGGAAATAGGGATGTGAAAGAGGCACAAGGGGTACAGAAAGAAGCAAGAGAGGTGCAGAAAGAAGCAACAGAGGTGCAGAAAGAGGGAAGAGGGGTGAAGAAAGAGGAAAGAGGGGTGCAGAAAGAGGCACGAGGGGTACAGGAAGAAGCAAGAGATTTACAGAAAGAAGCAACGGAAGTACAGAGAAAAGCAACAGAGCTGCAGAAGGATAGATGAGGGATGGAGAAAGAGGCAAGAGAAGTGCAAAAGTAGCAACAGAGATGCAAATAAGGGGAACAGGGGTGGAGAAAGTGGCAAAGAGGTACAGAAAGAAGAAAGAGAGGTGCAGAAAGAAACAAAGAAGTGCAGAAAGAAGGAACAGAGGTTCAGAAAGAGGCTAGAGGGGTGCAGAAAGAGGGAAGAGGGGTACAGAAAGAGGCACAAGGGGTGCAGAAAGTAGCAAGAGATGTGCAGAAAGAAACAAAAGAAGAGCAGATAGAAGGAACAGAGGTGCAGAAAGAGGCAACAGGGGTGCAGAAAGAGGCAAGGGGGTACAGAATGAAGCAAGAGAGGTGCATATAGAAACAATAGAAGTGCAGAATGAAGGAACAGAGGTGCAGAAAGAGGCAAGAGAGGTGAAGAAAGAGTGAAGAAGGGTGTGAAAGAGGCACGTGCGTTTCAGAAAGAAGTAAGAGAGATGCAGAAAGAAGCAACAGAGGTGCAGAAAGAGGGAAGAGGGGTGGAGAAAGAGACAAGAGAAGTGCAAAAAGAAGCAACAGAGATGCAGAAAGGGTTAAGAGGGGTGGAGAAAGAGGCAAGAGAGTACAGAAAGAAGCAAGAGAGGTGCAGAAAGAAACAAAAGAAGTGCAGGACGAAGGAACTGAGGTGCAGAGAGAGGCATGAAAGGTGCAGAAAGAGGGAATAGGGTTAGGAAAAAGGCATGAGGGATGCGGAAAGGAGCTAGAGAGGTGCAGAAAGAAGCAAGAGAAGTGCAGAAATAAGAAACAGAGGTGCAGAAAGAGGGAAGAGGGGTGCAGCTTGAGGCAAGAGAAGTGCAGAAAGAAGCAACAGAGATGAAGAAAGGGGGAAGAGTGGTGGAGAAAGAGGCAAGAGGGGTGCAGAAAGAACCAAGAGAGGCTCAGAAAGAAAAGAATTGCAGAAAGAATTAACAGAGTTGCAGAAAGAGGCAAGAGGAGTGCAGAAAGAGGGAAGAGGGATACAGAAAGAGGCACGAGGGGTGCAGAAAGAAGTAAGAGGCATGCATAAAGAAGCAACACAAGTAAAGAAAGAAGGAACAGAGTTGCAGAAAGAGGGATGAGGGGTGGAGAAACAGGCAAGAGAAGTATAGAAAGAAGCAGCAGAGATGGCAAAATAGGGAACAGGGGTGGAGAAAGAGGTAAGAGGGGCACAGAAAGAAGCAAGAGAGGTGCAGAAAGAAACAAAAGAAGTGTAGAAAGTAGGAACATAGGTGCAGAAAGAAATAAAAGAAGTATAGAAAGAAGGAACAGCGGTGCAGAAAGAGGCAAGAGGGGTGCAAAAAGAGGGAATAGGGGTGTGAAAGATGCAGGAGGGTTGCAGAAAGAAACAAGAGAGGTGCAGAAAGAAGCAACAGAGATGAAGAAAGGGGGTAGAGGGGTGGAGAAAGAGGCAAGAGGGGTGCAGAAAGAACCAAGAGAGGTTCAGAAAGAAAAGAATTGCAGAAAGAATTAACAGAGTTGCAGAAAGAGGCAAGAGGAGTGCAGAAAGAGGGAAGAGGGATACAGGAAGAGGCACGAGGGGTGCAGAAAGAAGTAAGAGGCATGCAGAAAGAAGCAACACAAGTAAAGAAAGAAGGAACAGAGTTGCAGAAAGAGGGATGAGGGTGGAGAAACAGGCAAGAGAAGTATAGAAAGAAGCAGCAGAGATGGCAAAATAGGGAACAGGGGTGGAGAAAGAGGTAAGAGGGGCACAGAAAGAAGCAAGAGAGGTGCAGAAAGAAACAAAAGAAGTGTAGAAAGTAGGAACATAGGTGCAGAAAGAAATAAAATAAGTATAGAAAGAAGGAACAGAGGTGCAGAAAGAAGCAAAAAAGAGGGAATAGGGTGTGAAAGATGCAGGAGGGGTGCAGAAAGAAACAAGAGAGGTGCAGAAAGAAGCAACAGAGGTTCAGAAAGAGGGGTGGAGAAAGAGGCAAGAGAAGTGCAGAAAGAAGCAACAGAGATGCAAAAAGGGAAACAGGGGTGGAGAAAGTGGCCAAAAGAGGTGCAGAAATAAGAAATAGAGGTGCAGAAAGAAAAAAAAGAAGTACAGAAAGAAGGAACAGAGGTGCAGAAAAAGGCAAAAGGGGTGCAGAAAGAGGGAAGAGGGGTGCAGAAAGAGGCACAAGTGGTGCAAGAGAAGAAAGAGATGTGCAGAAGGAAGCAAAAGGAGTGCAGAAAGACACAACAGAGGTGCAGAAAGGGGCAAGAGGGGTGCAAAAAGAGGGAAGAGGGTGCAGAAAGAGGCACTAGTGGTGCAGAAAGAAGCAAGAGAAGTGCAGAAAGAAACAACAGAGTGCAGAAAGAATTAACAGAGGTGCAGAAAGGGGCAAGAGGGGTGCAGAAAGAAGGAACAAAATTGCAGAAAGAGGCAACAGGGGTGCAGAAAGAGGGAAGAGGGGTGGAGAAAGAGGCAAGGAGGTACAGGAATAAGCAAGAGAGCTGCAGAAAGAAACAAAAAAGTTCAGAAAGAATGAACAGAGGTGCAGAAAGAGGGAAGAGGAGTGGAGAAAGAGACACGAGAAGTGCAGAAAGAAGCAACAGAAATGCAGAAAGGGGTAAGAGGGGTGGAGAAAGAGGCAAGAGAGTACAGAAAGAAGCAAGAGAGTGCAGAAAGAAGCAAGAGAGGCGCAGAAAGAAACAAAAGAAGTGCAGAACATAGGAACTGAGGTGCAGAGAGAGGCAAGAGAGGTGCATAAAGAGGGAAGAGGGGGGCAAATTGATGCAGGAAAGATGCAGAAAGAAGCAAGAGACGTGCAGATAGAAGCAACAGAGGTGCAGAAAGAGGGAAGAGAGGTGCAGAAAGAGGCTAGAGAAGTGCAGCAAAAAGCAACAGAGATGAAGAAAGGGGGAAGAGGGATGGAGAAAGATGCACTAGGGGTGCAAAAAAAAGCAAGAGAGGTTCAGAAAGAAACAAAAGAAGTGCAGAAAGAAGGAACAGAGGTGCTGATAGAGGCAAGAGGGGGGCAAAAAGAGGGAAGAGGGGTGTTGAAAGAGGCAAGCAAGTGCAGAAAAAAGCAAGAGAGCTGCAGAAAGAAACAAAAGAAGTGCAGAAAGAAGGAACAGAGGTTTCAGAAAGAGGTAGGAGGGGTGCAGAAAGAGGGAAGAGGGGTGCAGAAAGAGGCATAAGTGGTGCATAAAGAAGCAAGAGAGGTGCAGAAAGAAACAAAAACAGTGCAAAAGAAGGAACAGAGGTGCAGAAAGAGTCAAGAGAGTTGCAGAAAGAGAGAAGAGGAGTGTGGAAGAGGCAAGAGGGGTGCAGAAAGAGACAAGAGAAGTGCAGAAAGAAGCAACAGAGATGCAGAAAGGGGTAACAGGGTGGAGAAAGAAGCAAGAGGGTACTGAAAGAAGCAAGAGAGGTATATAAAGGAACAAAAGAAGTTTAGAATGACAGAACAGAGGTGCAGAGAGAGGAAAGAGGTGTATAGAAAGAGGGAAGAGGGGTGCAGAAAGAGGCATGAGGGGTGCCGAAAGAAGCTAGAGAGGTGCAGAAAGAAGCAAGAGAAGTGGAGAAAAAAGACACAGAGATGCAGAAATAGAGAAGAGGGGTGCAGAAAGAAGCAAGAGAAGTGTAGAAAGAAGCAACAGAGATGAAGAAAGGGGGAATAGGACTAGGGAAAGAGGCAAGAGGGGTGCAGAAAGAAGCAAGAGAAGTGCAGAAAGAGACAAAAAGTAAAGAAAGAAGGAACAGAGGTGTAGAAAACGGCAAGAGGTGTGCAGAAATAGGGAAGAGGGGTGTAGAAATAGGGAAGAGGGTGCAGTAAGAGGCAAGAGAGGTGTAGAAGAAGCAAGAGAGGGAAGAAAGAAGCAAGAGAGGGGCAGAAAGCAACAAAAGAAGTGCAGAAATAATGAACAGAGATGCAGAAAGAGGCAAGAGGAGTGCAGAAAGAGGAAGATGGGTGCAGAAAGAGGCAAGAGAAGACCAGAAAAAAGCAACAGAGATGCAGAAAGGGTGAGGAGGGGTGGCGAAAGAGGCAAGAGGAGTGCAGAAAAAAGCAAGTGAGGTGCAGAAAGAAACAAGAAAAGTGCAGAAAGAAGCAACAGAGGAGCAGAAAGAGGGAAGAGGGGTGCAGAAAGAAGCTAGAGAAATGCAGAAATAAGCAAAAGAGATGCAGAAAGAGGTAAGTGGGTGGAGAAAGAGGTAAGTGGGATACCGAAAGAAGCAATAGAGGTGAAGAAAGAAACAAAAGAAGTGCACAAAAAGCAACAGAAGTACAGAAAGAGGCAAGATGCGTGCAGAAAGAGGCAAGAGAAATACAGAAAGAGGGGTGCAGAAAGAGGCACAAGGGGTGCAGAGAGAAGCAAGCAGGGTGCAGAAATAAACAAAAGTAGTGCAGAAAGAAGGAACAGAGGTGCAGAAAGAGGCAAAATGGGTGCAGAAAGACAGAAGAGGGTTGCAGAAAGAGGCACAAGGGGTACAGAAAGAAGTGAGAGAGGTGCAGAAAGAAGCAAGAGAAGTGCAGCAAGAAGCAACAGAGGTGTAGAAAGAGGGATGAGGGGTGGGGAAGGAGGCAAGAGAAGTGCAGAAAGAAGCAATTTTGATGCAGAAAGGGGGAACAGGGGTGGAGAAAGCATCAAGTGTGTGCAGAAAGAAGCAAGATCGGTCCAGAAAGAAACAAAAGAATTGCAGAAAAAAGGAACAGAGGTGCAGATAGAGGCAGGAGGGGTGCAGAAAGAGGGAAGGGGGTGCAGAAAGAGGCCTGATGGGTGCAGAAAGAAGCAGGAGAGGTGCAGAATGAAGCAACAGGAGTGCAGAAAGCTGCAACAGAATTGCAGAAAGAGGCAAGAGGGGTGCAAAAAGAGGGAAGAGGGGTGTTGAAAGAGACAAGCGAGTGTAGAAGAGAGCAAGAGAGCTGCAGAAAGAAACAAAAGAAGTGCAGAAAGAAGGAACAGAGGTTTCAGAAAGAGGCAAAAAGTGTGCAGAAAGAAGCAAGAGAGGTGCAGAAAGAAACAAAAACAGTGCAGAAAGAAGGAACAGAGGTGCAGAAAGAGGCAAGAGGGATGCAGAAAGAGGAAGAGGGGTGTGTAAGATGCAAGAGGGGTGCAGAAAGAAGCAAGAGAGGTGCAGAAAGGGGTAAGAGGCGTGGAGAAAGAACCAAGAGGGTGCAGAAAGAAGCAAGAGAGGTGCAGAAAGGAACAAAAGAAGTGCAGAACGAAGTAACAGAGGTGCAGAGAGAGTAAAGAGATGTACAGAAAGAGGGAAGACGGGTACAGAAAGAGGCACGAGGTGTGCCAAAAGAAGCTAGAGAGGTGCAGAAAGAAGCAAGAGAAGTGGAGAAAGAAGAAACAGAGGTGCAGATAGAGGCAGGAGAGGTGCAGAAAGAGGGAATGGGGTGCAGAAAGAGGCACGATGGGTGCACAAAGAAGCAGGAGAGGTGCAGAATGAAGCAACAGGTGTGCAGAAAGCTGCAACAGAATTGCAGAAAGAGGCAAGAGGGGTGCAAAAAGAGGAAAGAGGGGTGTTGAAAGAGGCAAGCGGGTGCAGAAAAAAGCAAGAGAGCTGCAGAAAGAAACAAAAGAAGTGCAGAAAGAAGGAACAGAGGTTTCAGAAAGAGGCAAAAAGGGTGCAGAAAGAAGCAAGAGAGGTGCAGAAAGAAACAAAAACAGTGCAGAAAGAAGGAACAGAGGTACAGAAAGAGGCAAGAGGGATGCAGAAAGAGGCAAGAGGGATGTGTAAGAGGCAAGAGGGGTGCAGAAAGAAGCAAGAGAGGTGTAGAAAGAAGCAACAGAGGTGCAAAAAAAGGGAAGAGGGTGGAGAAAGAGTCAAGAGGGTGCAGAAAGAAGCAAGAGAGGTGCAGAAAGGAACAAAAGAAGTGCAGAACAAAGGAACAGAGGTGCAGAGAGAGCAAAGAGATGTACAGAAAGAGAGAAGACGGGTGCAGAAAGAGGCACAAGGTATGCCGAAAGAAGCTAGAGAGGTGCAGAAAGAAGCAAGAGAAGTGGAGAAAGAAGAAACAGAGTTGCAGAAAGAGGGAAGAAGGGTGCAGAAATAGGCAAGAGAAGTGTAGAAAGAAGCAACAGATATGAAGAAAGGGGGATGAGGCAGGAGGGGTACAGAAAGAAGCATGAGAGGTTCAGAAAGAAACAAAAGAAGTTCAAAAAGTAGGAACAGAGGTGCAGAATGAGGCAAGAGGAGTGCACAAAGAGGGAATAGGGGTGCAGAAAGAGGCACAAGGGGTACATAAATAAGCAAGAGAGGTGCAGACAGAAGGAACAGAAGTACAGAGAGAAGCAACAGTGGTGCAGAAAGAGGGATGAGGGGTGGAGAAAGAGGCAAGAGAAGTACAGAAAGAAGCTACAGAGATGGAAAAGTAGGAACAGAGGTGGAGAAGGAGGCAAGAGGGGTGCAGAAAGAAGCAAGTGAGGTGCAGAAAGAAACAAAAGAAGTGTAGAAAAAAGGAACAGATGGCAGAAATAGGCAAGAGGGGCCCAAGAAGGGGGAATAGGGATGTGAAAGAGGCACAAGGGATACAGAAAGAAGCAAGAGAGGTGCAGAAACAAGCAACAGAGGTGCAGAAAGAGGGAACAGAGGTGGAGAAAGAGGCAAGAGGGGTGCAGAAAGGAACAAAAGAAGTGTAGAAAGAAAGAACAGAGGTGCAGAAAGAAACAAGAGAAGTGTAGAAAGAAGGAACAGAGGGGCAGAAATAGGCAAGAGCGGCCCAAAAAGAGGAAATAGGGGTGTGAAAGAGGCACAAGGGGTACAGAAAGAAGCAAGAGAGGTGCAGAAAGAAGCAACAGAGGTGCAGAAAGAGGGAAGAGGGGTGAAGAAAGAGGAAAGAGGGGTGCAGAAAGAGGCACGAGGGGTACAGAAAGAAGCAAGAGATTTACAGAAAGAAGCAACAGAAGTACAGAGAAAAGCAACAGAGCTGCAGAAGGATAGATGAGGGATGGAGAAAGAGGCAAGAGAAGTGCAAAAAGTAGCAACAGAGAGGCAAATAAGGGGAACAGGGGTAGAGAAAGTGGCAAAAGAAGTGCAGAAAGAAGGAACAGAGGTTCAGAAAGAGGCTAGAGGGGTGCAGAAAGAGGGAAGAGGGTTACAGAAAGAGGCACAAGGGGTGCAGAAAGTAGCAAGAGATGTGCAGAAAGAAACAAAAGAAGAGCAGAAAGAAGGAACAGAGAAGCAGAAAGAGGCAACAGGGGTGCAGAAAGATGGGTGGAGAAAGAGGCAAGGGGGTACAGAATGAAGCAAGAGAGGTGCATATAGAAACAATAGAAGTGCAGAAAGAAGCAACAGAGGTGCAGAAAGAGGGAAGAGGGGTGGAGAAAGAGACAAGAGAAGTGCAGAAAGAAGCAACAGAGATGCAGAAAGGGTTAAGAGGGGTGGAGAAAGAGGCAAGAGAGTACAGAAAGAAGCAAGAGATGTGCAGAAAGAAACAAAAGAAGTGCAGGACGAAGGAACTGAGGTGCAGAGAGAGGCATGAAAGGTGCAGAAAGAGGGAATAGGGTTAGGAAAAAGGCATGAGGGATGCGGAAAGGAGCTAGAGAGGTGCAGAAAAAAGCAAGAGAAGTGCAGAAAGAAGAAACAGAGGTGTAGAAAGAAACAAGAGAAGTGTAGAAAGAAGGAACAGAGGGGCAGAAATAGGCAAGAGCGGCCCAAAAATAGGAAATAGGGATGTGAAAGAGGCACAAGGGGTACAGAAAGAAGCAAGAGAGGTGCAGAAAGAAGCAACAGAGGTGCAGAAAGAGGGAAGAGGGGTGAAGAAAGAGGAAAGAGGGGTGCAGAAAGAAGCACGAGGGGTACAGGAAGAAGCAAGAGATTTACAGAAAGAAGCAACGGAAGTACAGAGAAAAGCAACAGAGCTGCAGAAGGATAGATGAGGGATGGAGAAAGAGGCAAGAGAAGTGCAAAAAGTAGCAACAGAGATGCAAATAAGGGGAACAGGGGTGGAGAAAGTGGCAAAAGAGGTACAGAAAGAAGAAAGAGAGGTGCAGAAAGAAACAAAAGAAGTGCAGAAAGAAGGAACAGAGGTTCAGAAAGAGGCTAGAGGGGTGCAGAAAGAGGGAAGAGGGGTACAGAAAGAGGCACAAGGGGTGCAGAAAGTAGCAAGAGATGTGCAGAAAGAAACAAAAGAAGAGCAGAAAGAAGGAACAGAGGTGCAGAAAGAAGCAACAGGTGTGCAGAAAGAGGGGTGGAGAAAGAGGCAAGGGGGTACAGAATGAAGCAAGAGAGGTGCATATAGAAACAATAGAAGTGCAGAATGAAGGAACAGAGGTGCAGAAAGAGGCAAGAGAGGTGAAGAAAGAGTGAAGAAGGGTGTGAAAGAGGCATGTGCGGTTCAGAAAGAAGTAAGAGAGATGCAGAAAGAAGCAACAGAGGTGCAGAAAGAGGGAAGAGGGGTGGAGAAAGAGACAAGAGAAGTGCAGAAAGAAGCAACAGAGATGCAGAAAGGGTTAAGAGGGGTGGAGAAAGAAGCAAGAGAGTACAGAAAGAAGCAAGAGAGGTGCAGAAAGAAACAAAAGAAGTGCAGGACGAAGGAACTGAGGTGCAGAGAGAGGCATAAAAGGTGCAGAAAGAGGGAATAGGGTTAGGAAAAAGGCATGAGGGATGCAGAAAGGAGCTAGAGAGGTGCAGAAAGAAGCAAGAGAAGTGCAGAAATAAGAAACAGAGGTGCAGAAAGAGGGAAGAGGGGTGCAGCTTGAGGCAAGAGAAGTGCAGAAAGAAGCAACAGAGATGAAGAAAGGGGGAAGAGGGGTGGAGAAAGAGGCAAGAGGGGTGCAGAAAGAACCAAGAGATGCTCAGAAAGAAAAGAATTGCAGAAAGAATTGACAGAGTTGCAGAAAGAGGCAAGAGGAGTGCATAAAGAGGGAAGAGGGATACAGAAAGAGGCACGAGGGGTGCAGAAAGAAGTAGGAGGCAAGCAGAAAGAAGCAACACAAGTAAAGAAAGAAGGAACAGAGTTGCAGAAAGAGGGATGAGGGGTGGAGAAACAGGCAAGAGAAGTATAGAAAGAAGCAGCAGAGATGGCAAAATAGGGAACAGGGGTGGAGAAAGAGGTAAGAGGGGCACAGAAAGAAGCAAGAGAGGTGCAGAAAGAAACAAAAGAAGTGTAGAAAGTAGGAACATAGGTGCAGAAAGAAATAAAAGAAGTATAGAACGAAGGAACAGAGGTGCAGAAAGAGGCAAGAGGGGTGCAAAAAGAGGGAATAGGGGTGTGAAAGATGCAGGAGGGGTGCAGAAAGAAGCAAGAGAGGTGCAGAAAGAAGCAACAGAGGTTCAGAAAGAGGGGTGGAGAAAGAGGCAAGAGAAGTGCAGAAAGAAGCAACAGAGATGCAAAAAGGGAAACAGGGGTGGAGAAAGTGGCCAAAAGAGGTGCAGAAATAAGAAATAGAGGTGCAGAAAGAAAAAAAAAAGAAGTGCAGAAAGAAGGAACAGAGGTGCAGAAACAGGCAAGAGGGGTGCAGAAAGAGGGAAGAGGGGTGCAGAAAGAGGCACAAGTGGTGCAAGAGAAGAAAGAGATGTGCAGAAGGAAGCAAAAGGAGTGCAGAAAGACACAACCGAGGTGCAGAAAGGGGCAAGAGGGGTGCAAAAAGAGGGAAGAGGGTGCAGAAAGAGGCACTAGTGGTGCAGAAAGAAGCAAGAGAAGTGCAGAAAGAAACAACAGGAGTGCAGAAAGAATTAACAGAGGTGCAGAAAGGGGCAAGAGAGGTGCAGAAAGAAGGAACAAAATTGCAGAAAGAGGCAACAGGGGTGCAGAAAGAGGGAAGAGGGGTGGAGAAAGAGGCAAGGAGGTACAGGAATAAGCAAGAGAGCTGCAGAAAGAAACAAAAAAAGTTCAGAAAGAATGAACAGAGGTGCAGAAAGAGGGAAGAGGAGTGGAGAAAGAGACACAAGAAGTGCAGAAGAGGGGTGGAGAAAGCAGCCTGAGGGTGCAGAAAGAAGCAAGAGAGGCGCGGAAAGAAACAAAAGAAGTGCAGAACATAGGAACTGAGGTGCAGAGAGAGGCAAGAGAGGTGCATAAAGAGGGAAGAGGGGTGCAAATTGATGCAGGAGAGATGCAGAAAGAAGCAAGAGACGTGCAGATAGAAGCAACAGAGGTGCAGAAAGAGGGAAGAGAGGTGCAGAAAGAGGCTAGAGAAGTGCAGAAAAAAGCAACAGAGATGAAGAAAGTGGGAAGAGGGATGGAGAAAGATGCACTAGGGGTGCAAAAAAAAGCAAGAGAGGTTCAGAAAGAAACAAAAGAAGTGCATAAAGAAGGAACAGAGGTGCAGAAAGAGGCAAGAGGGGAGCAGAAACAGGGAAGAGGGGTGCAGAAAGAGAGATGCAGAAGGAAGCAACAGGAGTGCAGAAAGACGCAACAGAGGTGCAGAAAGGGGCAAGAGGGGTGCAAAAAGAGGGAAGAGGGGTGAAGAAAGAGGCACTAGGGGTGCAGAAAGAAGCAAGAGTTATGCAGAAAGAAACAACAGGCATGCAGAAAGAAGCAACAGAGGTGCAGAAAGGGGCAAGAGGGGTGCAGAAAGAAGGAACAGAGGTGCAGAAAGAGGCAACGGGGTGCAGAAAGAGGGAAGAGTAGTGGAGAAAGAGGCAAGGAGGTACAGAAAGAAGCAAGAGAGCTGCAGAAAGAAACAAAAGAAGTTCAGAAAGAATCAGGCGTTTTTTAAGCACGACTACTCACCCGTAAGGGTCTCAAGGCATTGGGGTAGGGGGGGTGCAGGTTCCAGTCCATCAAGGAGGGGGTCTGTCGAAGAGCCAGGTTTTGAGGTCTCTTGCGAAGATGGGAAGCGATGTTGTCTGTTGGAGGTGGAGGGGAAGGGCGTTCCAGGCTCTGGCCGCGTGGAAGGAGAAGGAGCGGCCTCCCGATCTGGTCGTTTCTGGTGCGGGGGACCACGGCGTTGGAGAGCTGGGCTGATCGTAGGGTCCTTTGGGGTGCGTGGAAATTGAGTCGGCTGTTCAGGTATGCTGGTCCGGTGTTGTGGAGGGCCTTGTGTGTAAGCCTGGGCGTAGTCCGCGAAGTAGCGCTACGCGAAGCTACGCAAAGTGCAGTTCGCACTACGCGAGCTACGCGTAGCACTACGCGAACTGCGTAGTGCACTGTTCGCAATGATTGCACAGTGCCGGATGCTTGTCCGCACTGTGCAATCATTGAAAACGGCATCTTGCACAGTGCGAGCTGTCTTTTACTGCCGCTCGAGTAGATTTTTACTCGAGCCGCAGCTTCTCAACGCGGACTGGTAGTTTCTCATCGCGAGCGGTCGCGAGCATACGCGACCACTCGCAATGAGAAACCTGACCTCCCGCGTTGAGAATCTCGCCGGGAGGTTTATTTTCCACGCTCGCGATCGGCAACTTGATGTTGCTGATCGCGAACGAGGAAAAGTCTCGCCGGGATGTATATTTGCTTGCTCGCGGTCGCCAACTTGACGTAGAGGACCGCGAGCAAGCAAAAAATGACCGCTGCACTCCGCTACGCGTGTTTGCACTGTGCTACGTGCAATTCGCGTTATGCGAAGTAGCGCAAACTTCGCAAACTACGCGAGCGTAGCGTAGTGCTTTGCCCAGGGTTACTCGTGTGTGTGGATGAGCATCTTGAAGGTGACTCTGGCCTCGATCGGGAGCCAGTGGAGTGTGCGCAGGTGCTGGGAGATGTGGCAGTGTCTTGGCAGGTTGAGGACCAGTCTTGCAGCGGCGTTCTGGATGTTCTGTAGCTTGCGGGTGAGGTTTTTGTTTATTCTGGCATAGAGTGCGTTGCCGTAGTTGAGTCTGCTGGTGACCAGGGTGTGAGTGACGGTCTTTCTGTGTTCGAGGGGTATCCATTTGAAGGTCTTACGTAGGAGGTGGAGGGTGTGGAAGCAGGAGGATGAGACGGAGTTGGTATGGCGGTCCATTTGGAGCTCGGAGTCCAGGCTGATTCCCAGGTTGCGTGCGTGGTCTGTGGGGGTGGGTGGGTTTCCGAGGGCGGGGGGCCACCATGTGTCTTTCCAGGCGTCAGGGTTTGGGCCCATGATGAGTACTTTTGTCTTGTTGGTGTTTAGTTGTAGGCAGCTGTTTTTCATCCATTTGGCGTTGGCTTTCATGCCTTCTCGAAAGTTGTGTCTGGCGGTGTTGGGTTCGTTGGATAGGGAGAGGATGAGTTGGGTGTCGTCTGTGTATGACACGATGTTGAGTCCGTAGGTTCTGACGATGGGGGCGAGTGGAGCCATGTAGACGTTGAAGAGCGTAGGGCTGAGGGAGGACCCCTGAGGGACTCCGCAGGTGGTTGGTGTAGGGTCCGTGAGGAAAGGGGGAGTCTGACCTGCTGCATTCTGCCGGAGAGGAAGGAGCGGGTCCATTCGAGGGCCTTGTCCTGGATCCCTGCGTCGAGGAGTCTGCGTATTAGGGTGCGGTGGGAGACTGTGTCGAACGCCGCTGAGAGGTAGAGGAGGATGAGGGCTACTGTTTCTCATTTGCCCAGTAGGGTGCGGATGTCATCTGTTGCGGCGAGGAGGGCGGTTTCTGTACTGTGTTTTTTTCTGAAGCCGGATTGGGAGGAGTCGAGGATGTTGTGCTCTTCAATGAATGTGGCGAGTTGGCTGTTGATGGCTTTCTCGATGACTTTCGCTGGGAACGGGAGCAGGGAGATGGGTCTGTAGTTTTTGAGGTCGGTGGGGTCCGCCGAGGGTTTCTTCAGGAGGGGGTTGACCTTGGCATGTTTCCAGTCATTGGGGAATGAGGCGGTCACCAGGGAGCAGTTGATGGTGTGGCGGAGTATGGGTGCGATGGTGTCGGCGGCTCTGTTGAAGATGTGGTGGGGCAGGGGTCCGTGGGGGCCCCGGATTGGATTGACTTCATTGTTTTCAGTGTGTCTTCGGTGGTGAGGGCTGTCCAGTTGTCAATCGCTTGCTTCAGGGTGTCAGGGTGGTTGGTGGGGGTTCAGTGTGTTTGTTGTCTTTGTCAAAGTTGTCGTAGATGCTTTTGATTTTGTGGTGAAAGAAAGTGCTGAGTTTGCCGCAGAGGACTTGTGAGGGAGGAATGTCCGTCGATTCGCTGGTGGGTTGGGCGAACTCCTTGATGATGTTGAAGAGTTCTTTGCTGTTGTATGCGTGTGTGGAGATTCTCTCTTCAATCGCTTTTTTTCTTGTTTTTCTGATGAGTTGGTGGTGGGCGTTGGTAGCGGCTCTGAAGTTGTTGTGTGCTTCTGTGGATTTGGTGTTCCTCCAGGCCTTTTCGAGGTGGTGGCAAGTGCGTCTGGACTCTCAAAGTTCGGTGGTAAACCATCTGGCTTTCTTGGCGTGGGTGTTGTTGTTTTCCTTGAGGGGGGCTATGGTGTTGGCGCTGTCGGAGATCCATCTGTGCAGGGTTTGGGCTGCGTTGTTGGGGTCGTCGTTTCCCGCGATGGTTCGGGTAGAGTTGCTGAGTGAGGAGGTGAGCTGGTCGTCGGTGATTCTGGTCCAGTTTCTTCGTGGGAGCAGGTGCTGGTGTCTGTGGATGGTGGGTGTTCTGAAGGTGAAGTGGACACATCGGTGGTCAGTCCACGGGAGTTCGGTGGTGTGGCTGAAGGTGATGGAGTTTCCTGTTGTGAATAGGGGGTCGAGGGTGTGTCCTTCTGAGTGCGTTGTTTCGGTCACGATTTGGCGGAGTCCAATGTTGTGGAGGTTGTCCAGGAGGGATGTGGTGTTGGGGTGCAGTTGGTTGTTGAGGTGGAAGTTGAGGTCTCCCAGCAGGGTGTAGTTGGTGGATGCGATGGCATGCGGGGAGATGATGTCCGTGATGGAGTTAGTGAACGGTCCGCATGGTCCAGGGGGTCGGTAGATGAGGGTTCCTCGGAGGGTGGTGGTAGGGCTGGTCAGTATCTTGAAGTGAAGGTGTTCCATCAGGTCTGTGGTTTCGTCGCGGAGTGTGCTCAGGTGGAGGGTGGATTTGTGGATGATGGCGATTCCTCCTCCTGGGTAGGTGGGGCGGTCCTTCCTGGAGATCTTGTATCCTTGGGGAATGGCGATGTCTGGCCCCGAGGTGGTGTTGGTCCAGGTTTCGGTGAAGAACGCTACATCCGGGGTGGTGCTGTCGAGGAGGTCCCAGATTTTGGTGGCATGTTTGTGGAGGGATCAGACGTTGAGGAGGATGCATTGCAAGGTCTTCAGTACGTGTGTGTTCTTCCAGTCGGGTTGTGCTGGGTCCGTGTTCCTAGCTGTGCTGTAGGTTTGTTGGCAGCAGTGACAGCTGAAGGGTCCGTGGGTATCGGCTGGTGATGCTAGCTTGCAGTTGTTGTTGCGGCCTGGGTTGAGTGCGTGGGGTGCTGCTGGGTCATAGCATTGGCGGGGTGGAGGTCCAGGGTTCCTGGCGCTGGTCGAGGTCGGGTCGTGGACGGGCGCAGACGGGCTTGCCTTTGACGCACCTTCGGTGCACCAGTGGCACGCCCGCTGCCCATGGCCGCACAGTGGCCACACAGCGGCCGCCATTAAGTAGGGGTCGGGGAGGGCTGGACAGCTGGGAGGCGGGAGCGGGGAGGGGAGCTGGATTGGGCCGGTCGCGCTGGGAGGGAGGGGCCGTGGGGGCAGCAGCGGCGGGGAAAGGTAAAGGGAGGAAATAAGGGATAAAGAAAAAAGGGAAAATAAGCAGAAATAAGGCACAAAAGAGCAGAGATGCAGAAAAGTGCAGAAAGGTGAAAGATATAAAAGGGTAGAAAAACGAGTGAAAATGAGTGAAAGAGCAGAGTGAGAGGAAGGAAACAGAGGTCCACTGGACCACCAGGGATGAGGCGCAGGGAAGCCTGTGGGTGGAGGAGGGCCTCGATCACCAACACTCGAGAGTGCAGGGGCAGGTCTCACTTAAGGGTGGGAGGGCAATTTCACTGACAATGAGTCAGTGGTCTTGCTCGCCTGTCCCTACAGCGGCCGCCATTAAGTAGGGGTCGGGGAGGGCTGGACAGCTGGGAGGCGGGAGCGGGGAGGGGAGCTGGATTGGGCCGGTCGCGCTGGGGGGGAGGGGCCACGGGGGCAGCAGGGAAAGGTAAAGGGAGGAAATAATGGATAAAGAAAAAAGGGAAAAAAAGCAGAAATAAGGCACAAAAGAGCAGAGATGCAGAAAAGTGCAGAAAGGTGAAAGCTAAAAGAGGGTAGAAAAACGAGTAAAACGAGTGAAAGAGCAGAGCGAGAGGAAGGGAAAATGAGCAGAAATAAGGCACAAAAGAGCAGAGATGCAGAAAAGTGCAGAAAGGTGAAAGATAAAAAAGGGTAGAAAAGCGAGTGAAAACGAGTGAAAGAGCAGAGTGAGAGGAAGGAAACAGAGGTCCACTGGACCACCAGGGATGAGGCGCAGGGAAACCTGCGGGTGGAGGAGGGCCTCGATCACCAACACTCGAGAGTGCAGGGGCAGGCCTCACTTAATGGTGGAGCTGCGAGGGTGAGAGAGCAATTTCACTGACAATGAGTCAGTGGTCTTGCTCGCCTGTGCCTGCAGCGGCCGCCATTAAGTAGGGGTCGTGGAGGGCTGGACAGCTGGGAGGCGGGAGCGGGGAGGGGAGCTGGTTTGAGCCGGTCGCGCTGGTCGTGCTGGGGGGAGGGGCCGCGGGGGCAGCAGCGGCAGGGAAAGCAGGCAGGAAAGGAGGGAAAAGGAGGAGTAAAGGAAAAAGGAAATAGAGCAGAAAGGAGCAGAAATGCAGAAAAGTGCAGAAAGAAGAAGAAGAAAAAGAGGGTAGAAAAACGAGTGAAAAAACGAGTGAAAAACGAGTGAAAAAACGAGTGAAAAACGAGTGAAAAACGGAGCTAGAGAAAGGAGATAGAGGTCCACTGGACCACCAGGGATGAGGCACAGGGAAACCTGCGTTGGAGGAGGGCCTCGAGCACCAAACACTCGCGAGTGCAGGGGCAGGCCTCACTTAATGGTGGAGCTGCGAGGGAGGGGGAGCAATTTCACTGACAATGGGTCAGTGGTCTTGCTCGCTTGTCCCCGCAGTGGCCGCCATTAAGTAGGGGTCAGGGAGGGCTGGACAGCTGGGAGGCAGGAGCGAGAAGGGGAGCTGGATTGGGCCGGTTGTGCTGGTCATGCTGGGGGGAGGGGCTGTGGGGGCGGCAGGGAAAGCAGGCAGGAAAGGAGGGAAAAGGAGGAGTAAAGGAAAAAGGAAATAGAGCAGAAAGGAGCAGAAATGCAGAAAAGTGCAGAAAGGAGAAGAAAAAGAGGGTAGAAAAACGAGTGAAAAACCGAGCTAGAGAAAGGAGATAGAGGTCCACTGGACCACCAGGGATGAGGCGCAGGGAAACCTGCGGGTGGAGGAGGGCCTCAAGCACCAAACACTCAAGAGTGCAGGGGCAGGCCTCATTTAATGGAAGAGCTGCGAGGGAGGGGGAGCAATTTCACTGACAATGGGTCAGGGACAGAGGTGCATAAAGAGGCAAGAGGGGTGCAGAAAGAGTGAAGATGGGCATGAAAGACCCACGAGTGTTGCAGAAAGAAGCAAGAGAGGTGCAGAAAGAAGCAACAGAGGTGCAGAAAGAGGGAAGAGGAGTGGAGAAAGAGACAAGGGAAGTGCAGAAAGAAGCAACAGAGATGCAGAAAGGGGTAAGAGGGGTGGAGAAAGAGGCCAGAGGGTGCAGAAAGAAGCAAGAGAGGTGCAGAAAGAAACAAAAGAAGTGCAGAACGAAGGAACTGAGGTGCAGAGAGAGGCAAGAGGGGTGCATAAAGAGGGAAGAGGGGTGCAGAATGAGGCAGGAGAGATGCAGAAAGAAGCAAGAGACGTGCAGAAAGAAGCAACAGAGGTGCAGAAAGAGGGAAGAGAGGTGCAGAAAGAGGCTAGAGAAGTGCAGAAAGAAGCAACAGAGATGAAGAAAGGGGGAAGAGGGATGGAGAAAGAGGCAAGAGGCGTGCAGAAAGAAGCATGAGAGGTGCAGAAAGAAGCAAGAGCGGTACAGGGAGAAGCAAGAGAAGTGTAGAAAGATGCAACAGAGGTGCAAAAAAGGGATAAATTCCAGTGGCCCAGCTCATACCTCTGACTAGGTCCAGAAGTGCTCCTCAGTGTTCCTACTTGTTTTGTCTCATTGAGTTTATAGTTTAGCTTCCATGGAAATGAGGAAGTCTAAACCTGAGGTTACCACTCCACAACAGAGACTACCATACCACATAATTACTCTCCATATCACATAATGCCACTCTACATAATTCTGATACACTAAATACCACATACTTTCTAACCACATAATTTCACTGCACAACATACCACATAATTCCACTACACCCAATGTACATCCACTTCACATCAAAAAACATTAGTAAAAAAACTTTTACATTTACAACGCCAATAGCCCTAACTTTCGCAAATGCGAGACCTATTATATTGCAAATGCTTCTTTAATAGTAGTCGCGTTTGCAGAGTGGTCGAGAAAGGGGCCGGGCCTCCGGCCAGCACTTAGGAATTCCACTGCATAGGACTTCCAGGAGGTACCAGGAATGCTTCTTGGCCCCCAAAGTCTCTCAGGAGTAGAGTGGACTTCATCCCCCAACCAAGAGTGTGCCAGGAGGCGCATTTTTAGAGTGGTGGAGAAAGAGGGCATGGCCTCCAAAGACTTCTTAGCAATCCCACTGTAAGGGACTTACTGGAGGTAACAGGAGGGGTAGTTGGCTCCCAAGGACGTCCTTGGGGGCCAACTACCCATCCTATTACCTTCATTAAGTCCCACACAGCAGGATAGCTAAGTTCCCATAGCAGGCCATGCCCCTTTGCCCATTACTATGCAAACACACACCCTGGCACGCTCTTGGATGGTGATTGAAATCCCCTTCGCTGCTGGGGGTCCTTAGGGGCCAACTAGCCTACCTGTTACCTCCACTAAGCCCCACACAGTGGGATTGCTGAGAGGTGGACTCAGGTCACGACCCCTTTCTCCACCACTCTGCAAACGTGCCTCCTAGCGTGCTCTTGGTTGGGGATGAAGTCTCCTTGCCTCCTGAGGGTCCCTGGGGGCCAACTAGCCCTCCTGTTACCTCCAGTAAGCCCCACACAGCTGGATTGGTCAGAGTGGGACAGAGGCCACACCCCCTTTTTATACCACTCCTCAAACGCGCTTCCTGGTACATGCCTGCTTGGGGGATGAAGTCCACTTTAGTCCTCAGGACACAAGGGGAAATCATCACCCCACCAGCAGTGTACCAAGAGGTACGTTTGCAGAGTGGTGCAAAAAGGGGCATGCCCTCGGATCACCTCTCAGCAATCCCACCATGTGGGGCTTACTGGAGGAACCTGGTGGGCTAGGTGGCCCCTAAGGACACTTAGTATTCAAGGGGACTTGATCCCTCAACCCAGAACACGGCAAGAGGCATGTTTGCAGAGTTGTATAGGAAGGGGGTAGGGCCTCCGGTGAGTTGCCGGTTTCTTTTTACTTTGGGAAGGGGGGCTATGTGGCCTCCCTTCCCTTAACCCTTTTGGGCTTATCCCCAGTGCCTGAGCCATTGTTTTTTAAAAATTGAAAAGGCAGAGGGGCGCAAGGCCCCCCTCCCAAGGCCGATTCCGCCCCGGGGACCCCATTCCCCGGGTCTAGGCCTTTGCTTGTCTTTATGTTTTTTAAAGGCAGGGGGGCCGTGCGGCCCTCTCCCCCGGCTGATTTTGTCCCCGGTGATGCCCAGCCAATTTTTTATTTTTTATTGTTTTGTTTCAAGGGAGGGTGGCCGAGCGTCCCTAATCCCAGGCCAATTTTTGCCCCGGGGACCCCAACCTCCGGGCCATGGCCATCTTTAAAGGGACCGTGGGGGGAGCCTGAAGGCCCCTGTGGTCCTAGGCTGGCTCCCACCTCCTGCGGGGGCCAGCATTGCTTTTTACCCCCAGGGAGCTGCTAACATGCAGCTCCCTGTGGGTAAAAAGCAAAGTGTACTCGCTGGGAACAAGCAAGAGCAAAGTTCTCTCGCTTGTTGAAAGTGAGTGCACTGTTTGCTATGGGAGGGCGGGAGAAGTGCTCCTGCCCTCCTATTTCAAACTGCAATGTACAGGGGGTGGGTACCCCATGACATTGCTGGAGCTGGCCCTGGGGGGTGGCAGTCCCCAGGGCCATAAAGGCTCCATGAGGGGGGCTGTGTGGCCCCCCTACAATAGGTTTAAAGCCCCGGGAGTTGGTGGCCACTGGGGGTCTGCTACAGACCCCTTTATGTTAATTATTAAATATTAAATGTGCCTGGGAGGTGGTGGTCCCCAGGGCAGTGTGGGGGGGGCAGGAGCCCCCCTCACACTTTGTAAATAAAAAAAGCCCCAGTAAGGTGGTGGTCCCCCGGGCTTCGGGGGCATGAGCCCCCCCACATTCAAATATTAAAGCCCCAGGGAGGTTCCGGTCCCAGTGGCAGCATGGGGGGGCAGGAGCCCCCCATGCATTTTTTGATTTAAAACAAAGCCCCGGGAAGGTGGCGATCCCCGGGGCTGTGGGAGGGCTGTGTGCCCCTGCATATTAATTATAAACTAAGCCCCAGGGAGATGGAGGCCGCAGGGGCTGCGGGGCCCCTGCAGGTCCCGCACCATATAATAACATTGCCCCAGGACTTGGCCCACCCGGGTGCTTAATTAAACAAAGCTAGGGAGACCGCACTTTGTTTTTTTATTTATTTGGCAGGATTTGCGCACTGTACGCAAATCCCACTGAAAATATAAAAACAAAATGCTTTTTTTGGCCCTGTGAGACCCCCTGACCAGGCCTAGGGGTCAGGGTGTTTCTACCCTGCCCTCTTTTCTTGTTTTTTTAATGTTTTTTTTGCCTTTTTGCTTGTGACTTGGTTGAACGGCCAACACTTCCTGGTTTGAAGTGTTGGCAGCCAATCAGATCTCAGGCTCGAGATCAGAGGGTTCAGCCAATCCAATCTCACAATCCTGAAATATTGATACTTGTAAATGTTTAAATTTCTCAAAAACTGCTGAACGGATTTGCACCATTTAAAGAAAAGGTCGCTTTCTGAACCAAGAGCTACCTTTTTGCCAAATTTGGTGTAATTCCGTACAGCAGTTCGGGCTGTAGCATTGTCTAAGGTTTCCTATAGAAATTAACATGGAGAAAATGCGTTTTGGGAACCCCTTTTTTCTCAGCCCCTGCTTGACAAATCACCGTGAAACTTTCAAGACAGGAGCTGACCGGAGTGTCCCATTAGTTTTGAACATTTTGCGAAGATTCATCAAACGGCACCAAAGATATTGGCAAAAGAAAAAATGTTTTTTGAATATAAACAAGGTCCTAACTATAACTACCTACTGGTGACTGCCAGTAGGTAATATATATATATATATATATATATATATATATATATATATATATATTCCACCAATCCCGCTTCCATGAAAAACGGGCTGACACATGCACCAGTGCTTTCAAGGTAAGCTTTATTTTCACCAACAGGTCACATTCTGCTTAGGTATAAAATCGCCATCGCTGTAACACCTGGCAGACGCGTTTCGGCTTCATTGCCTTCCTCAATGCCAGCTATATGTGACAGGGAACACTTTCGGGGGTTTAAAAATGTCTCTTATTCACTCCCATTGGAGGATGCTTGCGGCCATAGAAAGAGGACTGCAGGTTCAAGTTAGTACTTTCACTGCAAGTTGTTTATATTGCCCCTTCCAACTCGCAACGTTCCAAACCCCCAAATGTCAGCAAGATGCGATCCAAGTCATGTCGCATATGGGGAAAATAACACAATCCAAGTCTGTGGTCATAGTTCAGAAACTATGCTCCAAGCATACAATAATGCCCTGACATCGTCAGCTGACAGGTCGCGTTCTTCCCGCTGCGGCAATTCTGATGGTGATTTGGCTCACTAGGAAAAGTACTTTTCGGCAGACGATCTGCCGCTCTCTCCCCAGCTCAGCAATATTAGATGCCACTGCCGGGGGTGCACCGTGATGCGTACCCTCTACGCTCACACCAAAATTTGCCGGCAAGTCGCGGAGCACCAAATCGAGAGGCGTGCCAGTATTCAAGCACCGACCGCTTGACCACATACTCCACCAATCCCGCTTCCGTTAAAAACGGGCTGACACATGCACCAGTGCTTTCCAGGTAAGCTTTATTTTCACCATCTGGTCACATTCTGCTTAGGTATAAAATTGCCATCGCTGTAACACCTGGCAGACGCGTTTCGGCTTCATTGCCTTCCTCAATGCCAGCTATATGTGTCAGGGAACACTTTCGGGGGTTTAAAAATGTCTCCTATTCACTCCCATTGGAGGATGCTTGCGGCCATAGAAAGAGGACTGCAGGTTCAAGTTAGTACTTTCACTGCGAGTTGTTTATATTGTGCCTTCCAACTCACAACATTCCAAACCCCCAAATGTCAGCAAGATGCGATCCAAGTCATGCCGCATATGGGGAAAATAACACAATCCAAGTCCGTGGTCATAGTTCAGTAACTATGCTCCAAGCATACAGTAATGCCCTGACATCGTCAGCTCACAGGTCACGTTCTTTCCGCTGCGGCAATTCTGATGGTGATTTGGCTCACTAGGAAAAGTACTTTTCGGCAGATGATCTGCCGCTCTCTCCCCAGCCCAGCAATATTAGATGCCACTGCCGGGGGGCGCCGCGATGCGTACCCTCTACGCTCACTAACCCTGGGCGAAGTACTACGCTACGCTCGCGTAGTTTGCGAAGTTTGCGCTACTTCGCACTACGCGAATGGCACGTAGCACAGTGCAAACATGCGTAGCGTAACGTAGCGGTCATTTTTTGCTTGCTCGCGGTCCTCAACGTCAAGTTGGCGACCGCGAGCAAGCAAAATGACATCCCGGCGAGACTTTTTCCTTGTTCGCGATCAGCAACATCAAGTTGCCGGTCGCGAGCGTGGAAACTAAACCTCCCGGCGAGATTCTCAACGCGGGGAGGTCAGGTTTCTCATTGCGAGTGGTCGTGTATGCTCGCGACCGCTCGCGATGAGAAACTACCAGTCCACGTTGAGAAAGCTGCCACTCGAGTAGAAATCTACTCGAGCGGCAGAAAACGACCGCTTGCACTGTGCAAGATGCAGTTTGCACTGATTGCACAGTGCGGACAAGCATCCGGCACTGTGCAATCAGTGCGAACAGCATTTTGCACAGTGCACTACGCAGTTCGCGTAGCTACCCGCAGCTCGCGTAGTGCGAAGTGCTATTCGCGTAGCTACGCGTAGCGCTACTACGCGAACTACGCCCAGGGTTAACGCTCACACCAAAATTTGCCGGCAAGTCACGGAGCACCAAATCGAGAGGCGTGCCAGTATTCAAGCGCCGACCGCTTGACCACATACTCCACCAATCCCGCTTCCGTGAAAAACGGGCTGACACATGCACCAGTGCTTTCCAGGTGAGCTTTATTTTCACCATCTGGTCACATTCTGCTTAGGTATAAAATCGCCATCGCTGTAACACCTGGCAGACGCGTGTCAAGCTTCATTGCCTTCCTCAATGCCAGCTATATGTGACAGGGAACGCTTTCGGGGGTTTAAAAAATGTCTCTTATTCATTCCCATTGGAGGATGCTTGCGGCCATAGAATATATATATTCCCTGAAAAAACCACAGGTTTCAGGGACGTTATTGTTAGTTGGACATTTCACTCGTACAAAACCAGAGAAATTCGGCCGTTAAAGTTAGTGGAGCTAACTATATCTCGCGCCCCCGCAATGCACTGCTGATGACAATCATGATATGGTCAGTGACATCCTGGATGACATCACTGACATCTCAAATGACATCACTGATGACAACACTGATGACATCATCCAGTGACTGTGTGTTTCTGTAAAGTTTACATTTGTTTTTTATATATCTATATATGCCAAGGTGTATTGAAGAATGAGTGGGTGTATGAGTGTCTGAATGGATGATTTAGTAGTTGCGTGACTGACTGTATAAGTGAGTATCAATCAATCAATCACATGACTTTATTCGGCATAAAAGAATACCATAAAAGTACAATAAAATACATCAAGGTTAAAAACTAGTTCAGCAATCTAAAAGTTTCCATAAAACATAATCAATACATCAATGATTAGGATACGCGTCCCCTTGCACAATTCCTCGTAATACCTTGAAAGTGAATTACATCACTGGCGGGTGTATACTCCCCAAGCCCCTAGTTGCCCTTAGCCTGAATGCTGCCCTTAAAAATGTACAGTACAAAAAAGAGTCAAAGCATCTGGGGACAACTTTAAAAATAACAAAGCTACCCTTGCCTGTTTAAATCTGGCTTTCTTTAAAATTCTCTTTAAAAAATAGGATCCTAGGTTGTGAATAAAAGGGACATAGTAAAACAAGATGAAGGGTATCCTGAGGAGACCGTAGGTCGCAGCCACATGGTCCCTTCATCTCTATAGACGGTGTATATCCCGCCGGGTCAGCTAATACATGATGCAGGAGATTCAGCCTAAATCGTGTCATTAAGAATCTATCATGGGCATTATAAAAATAGGACAAATAAGGTTCAATGCCCATGGCTGTTTTAGTTAAAAAGATATTCTCTTACAGACTGCTTAATCAGCTCCCTGTCGTCCCTGAGTGTTGTGGAATGCTTAAAAAACCGATCCTTAACCATAGCCTTGTCCTTCATGGATATTTTGGAAGGGTTGATAAAAAGATCTGCACATCCTATTCCCTCCAGGGTCTCCTTCACATATTTTAACCATGGGATTTTAAGCCCCGATCACGAGCGAGGCAGTCTGCTATAATCTGCCTGCAGAAAGTCGCCTCCTCGCTTGCCCAAATTTTGACCCAGCAGACTAGAGGTCTAACTCCCAGCCTGTCCGTAATATAGCCGACACCAAGTTCCTCATGGACAATGTGGGATGATGTGCTCTGGGGCACTTTAAGCAAACGCCGAAAGTACTTATTTTCCTCAACTTGTATGTACTTTACATTAATAAATCCCCATACCTCACTTCCATACATAACCTTGGCACAACACATGGAGCTATATAATCTCAAAATTTTCTCAGGTGACCATCGCCCTAACCTATGTGCAAAATTCATGATCGACCCGGAGCAACTAGTTAGATTACGACATTTCTCTTCCATTAAATTTTTAAAATTTAGACGGTTATCAAATAAAATCCCCAGGTACGAGAAAGAATGCACCTTTCCCAGGCGATGTAATCCAATGGTATAATTGAACGTTTTACTTGGTTTTTTGCCCACTTCCATGACATATGATTTTGACAGGTTGGGGGACAAATCTAGATTCTCCATAAAAGAAACAAAGCCGACTATCAGAATCTGCAGCCCTTTGGGTGTACGGGCAAGCAGGACCGCATCGTCCGCGTAAAGCAGGACGGGAATTCCTCGAGAGCCAATCCTAGGTGAATCCGCTTCTAAAGTGCTAAGTGCCTGATCGAGTTTATTTATATACAATGTAAACAAAAATGGGGCCAGAATGCAGCCCTGTCTGACCCCACTAGAGCATGTGAAAGGTTCTGTAATACTTCCCTCCTGACTATACCTAACCGTAGCAGTGGTATTTAAGTGCAAGGTTTTTAAAATATTAATAAGTCCCGGATCCACGCCAAGGTCACCCATGATTGCCCATAATTTTCCTCGGTTAACTCGGTCAAAAGCCGCCGTCAAGTCCATAAATGCCAGGTACACAGTCCCTTGGCTGGCAATAGTGTACTTGTTTGTAAGTAAATATAAATTAAGACATTGATCGGTGGTAGACTTCCCTGGCCTAAAGCCAAATTGGGTGTCAGTTATAATATGCTGATCCTCAGCCCAGTCCATTAGCCGGCTGAGGATGGCTCGCCCCTAAAACCTTTGCTGACACGTTGATTAGGAAATTGGACGATAACAAAGTGGGTTATCCCTGTTACCTTTTTAAAAATGGGAACAATCGTAGCTGTAGACCATGATGGCGGCATTCCTGTGTCTACTGCTGTGTTAATAACCCTCGTCAGGATGGGTGCCCAAAGATCCACCTTGCTCAAAAAGAGATCGGGTGGAATCCCGTCTGGCCCCGGAGCCTTATTACGGGTCGAACCGTCAATCCCTACCCTGATCTCGTCCAAAGAGAAATTTATCGGGGCAATGTTTTGCTCCCCCCTGTTATCCTCGTCCTGGTCCTTATCTGTACAATGGTTGTAGAGCCCATAAAAGTGCTCACGCCATTGCCCCGGCAAGATATTATTTGCTAGCCCAGGTTTATTTATCTCTTGGAAACTAGGGTTGTTTATAACTTTCCAAAAGGCAGTTGTATCCTTTAACTCCATTGCCTCCCTCAGGTCCTCCCAGGCTTGGGTTTGTAATTTTGTTTTACGGCCTTTAACAGCTAACTTATAATTTTTCCTGCAGAGGGTCACCATACCCTTATCTCTCGGGGAAGATTTTAGAGCAACTTTCAGCTCTCTCAAGGCACGAGAGCAACGTTGGTCAAACCACCTTGGGTCGTCCGGTCTAGCTCTATTTGATGTAGTCCTGAGCAGACCATCAATTAATTGGGTGACACCCTCAAATGCCCTGATTAATTCGGCCCCTTTTACAGCCGGGTCTAAACAACTCAAGATGACCTGTTTGCCGTCATTAAGTAGTGCACTATAAAAAGCTTCACTGTTGGCCTGTGACCATCTGAACCTCCTGCCGTGATCTATAGCGCATGCCAGCCCCCCCCACCCTAGATGGTTCCTGACGAAGATTCAACTCAGAAAGGGACAATACTAAAGGGTTGTGATCACTAAAAATACTCAGACAGATTCTAAAACCCGTCACCCAGTTTTTTAATGCAGCGGAAACAAAAATAAAATCAATAAATGAAGCCCATCCCCTGCCTTTAAATGTGGGGTGGATTGATTTGTCCTTTTCGACATCAATCAAATCCATAGTGTGTATGAGGGCATGCGTGTTTAATAGCTTGCATAATTCCTGTCCCTCCCTGGTATGTTCCATGTGCGGGCCCTCTTCCAGCGTGCATGTTGACTGTATAAGTGAGTAATTAAACGTGTCTTACTGAATGCATGGGTTAGTGAATAAACTGTGTGAATGTCTGTATCAGTCTGTCAGTTGGTGTGTAAGCGACAGCATGGGTTGGTGAGTAGCTACATGAGTGTCTACATATGTTATTGATTGGTTGTCTGAGTATCTGTATGGGTGCCTGAGTGTCTGTGCAGGTGGGTGGGGGGTGTGTGACTGTGCATAAATGTGTGAGTGGGTAATTCACTGGGTGTATGGGTTCAAGAGTGCATCTGTAAAGGGATGTATGGGTGGGTGAGTGTGTGTATGGGTGTGTTAGTGAGTGAATGGATGTCTCAGTGGTATATGTGTGAGTAAATACATATGTGAAAGGCAGTATATGTGAGTGTTGGACTATATAAATGACTATATGTGAGAGTGAGTGATTGTGAGAGTGGCTTGATGGATGAGTGTGTGCTTGTGTCAGTGATTGTATAAGAGAGTAAGTATGTGTTAGTATCTGTATGAATAAGTGAGGTGGTGTGTGTATAACTGTATAGGTTAGTAAATGGGAGTGTGATTGATTCTTTGCATGACTGACTAGGTGTGTGAGTAACTATGGTTAGTGGTGTTGTGTGAGTATCTATATAGGTGTATGAGTGCATATTTTCAGTGGCTATATTGATGAGTGACTGCATGTATGAGTGACTTTATGGGTGAGTGGATGTGTGTGTAGACCTATGAATCAGTGAGTGGGTATATACTAACTGGTATTGGTGTGTCTATCGTTTTGAGAATGGTAGTCTGTATTTTAGAGGGGTGTATCAAAGGTTATATTAGGGTGTGAGGAGGTGCATCAGATGATCACGTGGATGATGTCATCAGTGATGTCATCAGTGATGTAATTTGAGATGTCATCAGTGATGTCATCAGTGATGTCACTGACCATGTCATGAGTGATGTAATATGTGACATCATCAGCAGTGCATTGCGGGGGCACGAGTTATAGTTATCTCAACTAACTATAACGGCCAAATTTCTCTGGTTTTGTACGAGTGAAATGTCCAACTAACTATAACGTCCCTGAAACCTGTGGTTTTTTCAGTGAATTTCTGAGGTTTTTTAAATGCTAATTTCTAACTATAACGTCCCTGAAAACCTCTGTTTTTTTCAGTGAATTTCAAAGGTTTTTTAACTGCTAATTCCTGACTATAACGTCCATGAAACCTCTGGTTTTTTCAGTGAATTTGTAAGGTTTTTAAATGCTAATTTCTAAATATGCCTACATAGGTTGGACATGCACAGAAAGATGAAGAAAGGCGCAGAAAGAAACAAGAGAAGTGCAGAAAGAGGCAACAGAAGTCCAGAAAGAGGAAGAAAGGTGCAGAAAGAACCAAGAGATGTGCAGAAAGAACCAACAGAGGTGCAGAAAGAGGCCTACTTTGACTGTACCTTACAATAGACTCATACAAAGTACCCTAATCACTAATCCTTCTCCGAAGATGTCTTAAACCTCACTTTTCTCCTGAAGGTTACTATTAATCGACTGCTCAGAATGTATGGCCTACCAAATATAAAACAGCAATCCTAAGCATATCACTGTTGTAAGTCTGACCAAGTTTGTGAAGGTATGCATGCGTGTCTATGCTTTTACCTAGTGACATGTTAAATTAAAATAAACATGCAAACACTTAAATACCTGTGTTTCAAACAGCATACTCTGTAAATTTGTGTAAAAGAAGGTGTATGCATTTCTTTCTGCTCACAATACAGTGCACATGGGTATTCAATAGTATATTTGAGGGGCTCTATAACACATGTATACATAAGACATGTCTGCTTGTGCAACCGAATGACAGAGCAGAACTGAGAAGATTGGACCACCTATTGGAAAAGTTACCCACTTTTTAAGCTACCATCTTCAGATGCATAACACATGTAAGAATACATATACAAGTAGACATATACCTCAGTCACGAGAGCACGCAGACCTTTAAACTTGACAGCTTGCACTTCCCATTTGAGTGCAGAAGGAGGCAAGAGAAGTACAGAAACAGACAAAAGAGGTGCAGAAAGAAGCAAGAGCAGTGCAGAAAGAACCAACAGAGGTGCAGAAGGAGGCAAGAGGGGTGCAGAAAGAGGCAAGAGGGGTGCCAAAATTTGCAAGAGAGGTGCAGAAAGAAGCAACAGAGGTGCGGAAGGAGACAAGAGAACTGCAGAAACAGGGAAGAGAGTTGCAGAAACAGGCAAAAGGGGTACAGAAACAGGGAACAGGTGGGCAGACTGAGGCAAGAGAGGTGCATAAAGAGGGAAGAGAGGGTGCAGAAAGCGGCAAGAGGGATCCAGAAATTTGGAACAGAGGTGCAGAAATAAGGAAGGGCAGTGCAGAAAGAAACAACAGAGGTGCAAAAAGAGGCAAGAGGGGGTGCAGAAAGGGGTAGGAGAGGTGCACAAAGAGGCAAGAGGGATACAGAAAGAGGCAGGAGGGGTGCAGAATGAAGGAAGAGAAGTGCAGAAAGAAGAAATAAAGGTGCTGAAAGAGGCAGGAAGGGTGCAGAAAGAGGCAAGAGAAGTGCAGAAAGAAGCAACTGAGGTACAGAAAGAGGCAAGAGTGGTGCAGAAAGAGGGAAGAGAGGTGTAGAAAGAGGCAAGAGAGTTGCACAAAGAGGGAAGAGGGGTGCTGAAAAAGGCAAGAGGGGTGCAGAAAGAAGCACGTGAGGTGCAGAAAGAGGTAGGAGAGTTACAGAAAGAAGCAAGAGAGGTGCAAAAACAGGCAAGAGAAGTGCAGAAAGAGGCAAGAGAATTGCTGAAAGAAGCAACAGAGGTGTAGAAAGAAGCAAGAGAAGTGCAGATAGAGGCAAGTGAGGTGCAGAAAGAAGCAAAAGAGGTACAGAAAGAGGGAAGACAAGTGCAGAAAGAGACAACAGGGTGCAGAAAGCAGCAAGACAGGTGCAGAAAGAAGCATGAGAAGTGCAGAATGAACCAATGGGGGTGCAGAAAGAGGCAAGAGAAGTGCAGAAAGAAGCAACAGAGGTGCAGAAGGAGGCAAGAGAACTGCAGAAAGAGGCAAGAGACTTGCAGAAACAGGCAAAAGAGGTACAGAAATTGGGAACAGGGGTGCAGATAGAGGCAAGAGATGTGCAGAAAGAGGTAAGAGGGGTGCAGAAAGAGGCAAGACGGGTGCAGAAATTTGCAAGAGAGGTGCAGAAAGAAGCAAGAGCAGTGCAAAAGAACCAAGAGAGGTGCACAAAGAGGCAAGTGAGGTGCAGAAGGGGGCAAGAGAACTGCAGGAAGAGGCAAGAGAGTTGCAGAAATAGGCAAAAGGGGTGCAGAAAGAGGGAACAGGTGGGCAGACTGAGGCAAAAGAGGTGCAGAAAGAGGGAAGAGGGATGCAGAAATTTGGGACAGAGGTGCAGAAAGAAGCAAGAACAGTGCAGAAAGAACCAACAGAGGTGCAGAAAGAGGCAAGAGGGGGATAAAAAGAGGCAAATGAAGTGCAGAACGAAGTAAAAGAGGTGCAGAAAGAGGCAAGAGAACTGCATGAAAAGGCAAGAGAGGTGCAGAATGAGGCAGGAGAGGTGCACAAAGCGGCAAGAGGGGTACATAAAGAGGCAAGAGGGGTGCAGAAAGAAGCAACAGAGGTGCTGAAAGAGGCAAGAGGTGTGCAGAAAGAGGCAAGAGAAGTGCAGGAAGAAGCAACAGAGGTGCAGAAAGAGTCAAGACAAGTGCAGAAGCAGGCAAGAAAGGTGCAGAAAGAGGGAACAGGGGTGCAGGGGTGCAGAAAGAGGCAAGAGGGATACAGAAATTTGCAAGAGATCTGCAGAAAGAAGCAAGAGCAGTGCAGAAAGAAGCAAGAGAAGTGCAGAAAGAAGCAAGAGAGGTGGACAAAAAGGGAAGAGGGTGCAGAAATAGGCAAGAGAGATGCAGAAATTTTCAAAAGAGGTGAAGTGCAGAAAGAACCAACAGAGGTGCAAAAAGAGGCTTATGACATATTGATCCACGCAGTACCATTTTCTTCTCTAGAATCTTAGGGTCCAACACTGGCGTGCTTGCTGCAGGGAGTGGAGAGGTACGCTGTGTGGGCATATATGCGCTGTGAAATGCCGGTCTGTCTTCAGGTCCCTCTGACCCATGACGTGAGCCTTGTAAACCATTGCAGAAGCCTGTCCTGCGGTACTGTCACTTGCTAAGCATCTACATGTATTGTACCAAAGAGCTCGGGGACAAGATGGCATGACTTCACAAATGTTTAGAGTTAGGTACAAAACAAGCGGGAGAATTAGAAAAAAAAAATATATATAATGAGAATAATACAGGAACATATAGAAAAGGCAAGGGGGCATGAGGAGGCTGACAGTTGGAGTGTTCGAAAAAAGGCAAGTAACGTAGAAAACAGAGAAGATGCACACATAGAAAATGGGAAAAGATGGGCAAAGGGGCAGGAGGGGAAAACAGACAGAGTGGTCAACTGTCACAAAAGGCAGGCAGAAAAGATTAAGATAGATAGAAAATGAGACAAGACAGACAGAAACAAGGGTAACAAGGGAAACACGCAGATAACATTTTTTTAAATCACAACAAAGAGACAGTTACAGTGAGCTATGGCTAAAGCAGAGGCAGGCAGATAGAAAAAAAGGCAAAAGGATGAACAAATATTCAGACGGACAGGTGCCACGCAGCAAAGAGACACAGGAAGGCAGATAAAAGGCGGAGAAAAGCTAGCTATGGAAAAAGTAAAAGCAAACAGAGAATGACAACAAGGCAGGCAGACAGTTAAAGAAGGGATACACACAAGTAAACCAAGAGGGGAAAATGAAGAAAGGCAGGATAAGGGACAGATACAATAATATAAAAACAGGCAGTTAAAAAAGCCAAAAATAGGTTTAACCAGGCAGACAGACGAATAAAAAATGACGAAAGACAGACTGAAAAGTAGAACAACCATTAAGCAGTAGGACAGAGAATGAGCAAACGGCACACAGACACAAAAGGGTAAAAAAGAAATTCGGCAAAAGACAAATGGAATGACAAGCGGATGGGAACTCAGACAGAAAATGGCAACCACACATTCAGGCAGTCATGCACAGCTTGAACATAGGAGAGTCGGGCAGACAGAGAGAAAACAAGAAAAGCAGATAGAAAATGTCGAAAAGACAAGCGCTACTGATGTGCAGCGGATGATAAAAGGGGGAAAGATAGGTCGGCTGAAAGACTTAAAAAGCAGAACACAGGCTTCTAGATAGAGGGGAGGGCAAATAGAAAACTACATAGATTGAAAAACGTTTGCAGCTAGTGGATGGCAGAAGGACAGATACTAGCATAAAAGGGAAATGGAGTGAAACCAGACTGAGATGATAACAGAAATACCGGTGGGAAGCGAATGACAAAAACACTCTTAGAAATAAAGAAAAAGACAGGCAGAAAGACAAACAACCGAAAGCTAGAAGAAACACAAGTACATTTTGCAAAGAATGAACGAGTTGTGTGTAAAACACCAAATGCACACCCTACTCCCAATTCACAATGGAGGCAGAAATTTAGAATACAAAACTTTATCGTAAATAATTAAAAGCCCCTGTTGAAAATAATGTTCTACGGCAAAAAGTGTGGGTGTTTTTTTCGCCTTCTGCTTCTTTGATGCAGGCATGGTGTGCCTTCTGTTCCCCTACACATGCTGACCACGGGATATTTTTTGCTTCAGCCACGAAAAGAATGCAGCAGTTCTTAATGTGTGTAATATCTATATAGTTACACATATATTTTTCTTACCAAACGCCCAAGCTGTTACACATATATGTAGGCCATGGTTTCTTCGAAATGATTAACAATCTTAGCATACTAAGGGGTTCTATGGAACTGTATGGTATACTAGTAGATGTAATCTCCCTCCGAGCAGCTGCTAGTGTGTGGCATGAGGCGATGTGCCGATAATGTAGGTGTATTGCCATGTGACACGTATCACACGGTGCGTGCCAATGAAGGGGGCAGCTCACGGAAAATCAGTGAGTTTAGGTGCGGTCGAAACTACTGTGAGTTTGGGGGGGGAAAAAACCCAACATCCACAGAATAGTGAAAGCAGTATCCACAGAGTAGTACAAGGGGTCAGAAATACAGGGGGAAATAAAAATTGGATAGCTACTCTGTAAGTTAAAGAGGGAGTTTGTGCTTAACATGTCAATAAATTATTGCACAAAACATGGGGTAGAGTCGACTTCATCATCGCATATAACATTTAGCTCAACCATGGGCTGTCTTCATTTAATATTTACATTTTTAATGTATTGAGCCATAAAAGCGGCATCCTATATATAATAAATGCCCTTTAAGGCTTAGTGTGCGACATAAATTATTTTATTTTTTTAAAAGAAGAAAAGAGGAGGCAACCCGGGCTAGTTCCCAAGTTTCAGATGAAGAGCAGTATGTATATATATATATATTATCTACTGGCGGTCACCAGTAGATAGTTATAGTTACAACCTATTATCCATAGGAAATCCGCGACATTCTATTTGAAATAACTCTCTTGCCGGTTGACGTATCTTCGCAACATTTTCAAACTTTGTGGCCCGCTCCGGTCCGCTCCTACCCTGAAAGTCTCGGGGGATTCGTCAAGCGGGGGCCGAGAAAAAGGGGGGTCCCAAAACGCGTTTTCCCCATGCAATTTCCCATAGGAAACTTTAGACACGGCTACAGCCTGAACTGCTGAACGGAATTACACCAAATTTGGCAAAGAGGTAGTTCTTGGTTCAGAAAGAACCCTTTTGTTAAATGGTGTAAATCCGTTCAGTAGTTGCTGAGAAAATCAAAAGTAAAAAGATAGTGATATCTATGGGCACAGAGGATTCGCGCACCCTGAGCGCACCCTGCGCACACCGTCCCGATCACGAGCTGCATGTTAATTGGCTGTCAGCTGGCTGTCAACATTCCGATTCAGGAAATGTTGGCAGCCATTTTGTCCCTCGGTAGAACCGAGGGACAGAAACAAGTGCGCAAAGCGCACAAAGGGGGCAAGGTAGAAACACCCTGACCCCTGGGTTTGCTCAGGGGTCCCACAAGGACCCCCTGGGCAAAAAAATAATTAAAAAAAAAAATCGGCAGGATGCGCTCAGGGTGCGCGAATCCTGCCGAAAATAAAAATCGAAGCGCGGTCTCCCGCGCTCGATGTTAATTGGCCGCCGGGTGGGCCAAGTCCCGGGGGCATGCTGGGGGGGTTAATTTTATGTGTGAGGGGCCTCTAAGGGCCTCCAAGCCCCGGGGACCACCACCCCCGGGGCTTTATGTATAATGGTGTGGGAGGGCTCTGAGCCCTCCCGCAGCCCCGGGGACCGCCACCTCCCGGGGCTTCTTTTTATTTAACAAAAACCTGTGTGGGGGGCTCCAGCCCCACATGCCCCGAGGACCACCACCTCCCCGGGGCACTAAGAAAAATTACAATGGGGGTCCGTTTTGGACCCCCAAGCCCCGGGGACCACCACCTCCCGGGGCTTTCAAAATGTAGGGAGGGGGGCCGCGCGCCCTCCTCCTGGAGCCTGTGGTGGCCCTGGGGACCGCCACCCCCAGGGCCGGCTCCTGCAGTGTCCCGGGGTGCCTACCCCCGGGACACTGCTGTTTGCAATGACAGGACGGGAGCCTCGCGGCTCCCGTCCTGTCATTGCAAACTTGCTTTGGATATTGGATGAGAGAGCAGGAAACCTGCCTCTCTTCCAATATCCAAAGCCGATTGCTTTCCACATGGGGAGCTGCATCTTAGCAGCTCCCCATGTGTAGCAGCAATGCCGGCTCCCGTAGGACACGGGGAGCCGGCGGGACTGTGGGGGCTTGGGGACCCCCACAGTCCCCAACGAGAGGCCAGGCCCCGGGGATGGGGTCCCCGGGGCCATAGTGGCCACGGAGGGAGCCACGCAGCCCCCTCCCCAAAGTAAAAAAATTGAAAAAAAATAAAAAAAAGTGCAAGGCCGGCCCGGAGGATGGGGTCCCCGGGGCCTTAAATGGCCTGAGGAGGGGGCCACGCAGCCCCCTCCAAATAAAAAAAAAGAGGCCATGCTCCGGGGGATGGGGTCCCCGGGGCCAATACAGGCCCAGGGAAGGGGGCCACGCGGCCCCCTTCCCGTTTTTTTATTTTATTTTAATTTTAAAAGTAGGGTAAGGCCCTGGGGGATGGGGTCCCCAGGGCCTAAAAATAGGAAAAGGAAGGGGGCCACACAGCCCCCTTCAGGGGAAAAAAACAAACAAAAAAACGATCGGGCCCGTAGGCCCCGCCCCTTCCTTCACCACTCTGCAAACGCGCCCCCTGGTGCGTTTGCAGAGGGGAACAATTCCCCTTGAATACTGGGGTCCCTGGGGGCCAACTAGCCCACCAGGAACCTCCAGTATGTGCCAGGGGCTGCCTTGCAGAGAGGTGTACAGAGGCCACGCCCCTTTACACCTCTCTGCAACGCAGCTCTATGGCGCTTTTGGAGGTATATGGTGGGCTAGTTGCACCCCAGGGACCCTCAGGATTCAAGGGGAGTTAATCCCCCGACTTAAAACGCGCCACGGGGCGCGTTTGCACAGTGGTGAAGGAGGGGGCGGGCTTCAGGTGACATGTGTGCAAACAGGCCCCGTGGCGCGTTTTAAGATGGGGAATTAAATCCTCTTCAATCCTGAGGGTCCCTGGGGCCAACTAGCCCAACAGGTACGTCCAGAAAGCGCCACAGAGCTGCGTTGCAGAGAGGTGTAAAAGGGGTGTGGCCTCTGTACTTGTCTCTGCAACGCAGCCCCCTGGCGCATACTGGAGGTTCCTGGTGGGCTAGTTGGCCCGTAGGGACCCTCATGATTCAAGGGGACTTAATCCCCCAACTTAAAACGCGCCACGGGGCGCGTTTGCACAGATGTCACCTCAGGCCCCGCCCCTCCCTTCACCATTGTGCAAATATTCCTCTAAAATCAGCCGAAATACGAATTCTGATTTACTCACCTGTTATCAGGAGAGACCTCAGTGCTGCATCTTTCAGCCCAGTACTAATCCTGAAAAGTAATTTTAACCGTACTTACCAGTAACTTGAATTTCCTTCCATAGGCTAACATTGACTGGTTTCACTTGGAAATTCTTCTAAGTGTGGAGTTTTGGAACTTTAAAATATTCCTCTAAAATCAGCCGAAATACGAATTCCAATTTACTCACCTGTTATCAGGAGAGACCTCAGTGCTGTATCTTTCAGCCCAGTACTGGTCCTGAAAAGTAATTTTAACCGTACTTACCAGTAACTTGAATTTCCTTCCATAGGCTAACATTGACTGGTTTCACTTGGAAATTCTTCTAAGTGTGGAGTTTTGGAACTTTAAAATATTCCTCTAAAATCAGCCGAAATACGAATTCCGATTTACTCACCTGTTATCAGGAGAGACCTCAGTGCTGCATCTTTCAGCCCAGTACTGATCCTCAAAAGTAATTTTAACCGTACTTACCAGTAACTTGAATTTCCTTCCATAGGATATCATTGCCTGCTTTTTGCTGAAAAAGTTTCTAAGTGTTGATTTTTGAAACATACAAATATTCCTCTAAAATCAGCCGAAATTCGAATTCTGATTTACTCACCTGTTATCAGGAGAGACCTCAGTGCTGCATCTTTCAGCCCAGTACTGGTCCTGAAAAGTACTTTTAACCGTACTTACCGGTAACTTGAATTTCCTTCATAAGCTAACATTGACTGGTTTCACTTGGAAATTCTTCTAAGTGTGGAGTTTTGGAACTTTAAAATATTCCTCTAAAATCAGCCGAAATACGAATTCCGATTTACTCACCTGTTATCAGGAGAGACCTCAGTGCTGCATCTTTCAGCCCAGTACTGATCCTCAAAAGTAATTTTAACCGTACTTACCAGTAACTTGAATTTCCTTCCATAGGATATCATTGCCTGCTTTTTGCTGAAAAAGTTTCTAAGTGTTGATTTTTGAAACATACAAATATTCCTCTAAAATCAGCCGAAATCCGAATTCTTATTTACTCACCTGTTATCAGGAGAGACCTCAGTGCTGCATCTTTCAGCCCAGTACTGGTCCTGAAAAGTAATTTTAACCGTACTTACCAGTAACTTGAATTTCCTTCCATAGGCTAACATTGACTGGTTTCACTTGGAAATTCTTCTAAGTGTGGAGTTTTGGAACTTTAAAATATTCCTCTAAAATCAGCCGAAATACGAATTCCGATTTACTCACCTGTTATCAGGAGAGACCTCAGTGCTGCATCTTTCAGCCCAGTACTGATCCTCAAAAGTAATTTTAACCGTACTTACCAGTAACTTGAATTTCCTTCATAGGCTAACATTGACTGGTTTCACTTGGAAATTCTTCTAAGTGTGGAGTTTTGGAACTTTAAAATATTCCTCTAAAATCAGCCGAAATACGAATTCCGATTTACTCACCTGTTATCAGGAGAGACCTCAGTGCTGCATCTTTCAGCCCAGTACTGATCCTCAAAAGTAATTTTAACCGTACTTACCAGTAACTTGAATTTCCTTCCATAGGATATCATTGCCTGCTTTTGCTGAAAAAGTTTCTAAGTGTTGATTTTTGAAACATACAAATATTCCTCTAAAATCAGCCGAAATCCGAATTCTGATTTACTCACCTGTTATCAGGAGAGACCTCAGTGCTGCATCTTTCAGCCCAGTACTGGTCCTGAAAAGTAATTTTAACCGTACTTACCAGTAACTTGAATTTCCTTCCATAGGCTAACATTGACTGGTTTCACTTGGAAATTCTTCAAAGTGTGGAGTTTTGGAACTTTAAAATATTCCTCTAAAATCAGCAGAAATACGAATTCCGATTTACTCACCTGTTATAAGGAGAGACCTCAGTGCTGTATCTTTCAGCCCAGTACTGGTCCTGAAAAGTAATTTTAACCGTACTTACCAGTAACTTATATTTTCTTCCATAGGAATCCATTGTATGGTTTTCAGCAGAAAAGTTTCAAAGTGTCGATTTTCACAAACTACAAATATTCCTTAAAAATCGCCTGTATGACTTAAACGCATTCTTTCAACTGTTTACAGGAGATGCACCAGTGCTGGATCCAGGATCCAACACTGAGTAAGAAAAAGTAACGATAACAGTTTTTACCTGCTAAGTGAATTTCCTTCCATAGGATAACATTGGTGATTCTATGAGAAAAAGTTTCTAAGTGTCAACTTTTAAAATACAATAATATTCCTTAAAAATCACGACTGTAACCAAAACGCTTTTACTCAACTGTTTACAGGAGATGTACCAGGACTGAATCTAGGATCCAGTCCTGTGGTTAGAAAAGTAATCCATAAAGTAACTAATTGCATTTAACTAGAAATTCACATTGAGCTGAATGTTGCATTGTGTTTGAAAATGTGTTGCCCATTGCAACAACTGTAACTACTGTACTTAAAAGTCTATTGCCTATGTGCAAAGTATTTAAACTAAAGTAATTCATTCTGAGAAAGTATTTTTGTAATGTAATGTATAATTTAATTACAATGTAATTTAAAAAATAAAATATGTAAAAGAAATTGTTTTTAAAAATGTAGTAAATCAGTATGAAAAAATTAATATAAAAATTAATACATTTAAAAATTGTCATTTAAAAAACCTTTGAAATTCACTGAAAAAACCGTAGGTTTCAGGCACGTTATAGTTACAAATTAGCATTTTAAAAACCTTTGAAATTCACTGAAAAAACCATAGGTTTCAGACACGTTATAGTTAGAAATTAGCATTTAAAAACCTTTGAAATTCACTGAAAAAACCATAGGTTTTAGGGACAGTTATACTTAGTTGGACATTGCACTCGTACAAAACCCGTGAAATTCCCCCGTTATAGTTAGTTCAGCTAACTATAACTCGCGCCCCGCAATGCACTGCTGATGACGTCACATATTACATCACTCATGACATGGTCAGTGACATCACTGATGACATCACTGATGACATCTCAAATGACATCACTGATGACATCATCCACGTGATAATCTGATGCAGCTCCTCACACCCTAATATAACCTTTGATACACCCAATCTAAATTACAGAGTGCCATTCGCAAAACCATAGACACTCCAACACCAATAACTACATACCCACTCACTGATTCTTAGGTCAACACACACACATCCACTCACTCACCCGTACAGTCACTCATACTTATGGTCACTCAGTACAGGACTATCATATGCACTCTTACTCCTATATAGACACTCAAACACCGCCACTCATCCATAGAGGTACTCACACACCTAGTCAGTCATGCAAATAATTAAACACACTGCCATTTACTCACCTATACAGTTATACACACACCAGCTCACTTAATCATACAAATACTAGCACATTGTTACGCTCTTATACAATCACTGATACAAGCACACACTCATCCATACAGCCACTATCACAATCACTCACTCTCGCTTATAGCTATTTATATACTCCAATACACATATATACTGCCTTTCACATATGTAGTTGCTCACACATGTACCACTGGGACATACATTCACTCACTAACACACTCTTACACACACTTACCCACCCATACAGTCTATCACAGATGCACTCTTGAAACCATCCACCCAGTGAATCACCCACTCACACATCTATGCACAGTCGCACACACCCCATCCACGCAAACACTCAGGCACCCATACAGATACTCATAGAACCAATCAATAACCCATATAGACACTCATGTAGCTATTCGCAAATCCATGCATCCACTTACACACCAACAGACGGATACAGACATTCACATAGTTTAGTCACTAACCCATGCATTCAGTAAGATACGTTTAATCACTCACTTGTAGAGTCAGTCACGCACGTACTAAATCATCCATTCAGACACTTATACACCCACTCATTCTTCAATACGCCTTTCCCTATATATATTAAACATATTTAAACTTTACAGAAACACACAGTCACTGGATGATGTCATCAGTGATGTCATTTGAGATGTCATCAGTGATGTCATCAGTGATGTCACTGACCATGTCATGAGTGATGTAATATGTGACGTCATCAGCAGTGCATTGCGGGGGCGCGAGTTATAGTTAGCTGAACTAACTATAACGGGGGAATTTCACGGGTTTTGTACGAGTGCAATGTCCAACTAAGTATAACTGTCCCTAAAACCTATGTTTTTTTCAGTGAATATATATATATATATATATATATATATATATATATATATATATATATATATATATATATATATATATATATATTCGTGGAATACTCATATGAGCACATGCCTTATGGAAACAGCAAACAAAAGCACCGCCCACTGGAGGGAATTAAAGTAACACTGCCAGTTGGACCACATGTCCCAGAATGCAAGCATAAAAGTTATCCATTGGAGGATCAAGATTTAAATTAGGACATTAGGCTGTGGACACCAGCGATGTGTATGGTGCAGGTTTACCTTTGATTAAGGTCTTTGGAAACCGAAACGCGTCAGGACTGCCATGCTGCTTCACCAATCAAGAAATAAAGATCTATAAACAGCAAGTTACGAGTGCGGCTCACCTTCTTTCCATCAAGGGAGAATATATATATATATATATATATATATATATATATATATATATATATATATATATATATATATATATATATATTATCTACTGGCGGTCGCCAGTAGATAGTTATAGTTAGGACCTCTTTTCCATAGGAAATCTACAACATTCTATTTGAAATAACTCTTGCGTCGGTTGACGAATCTTCGCGAAATTTTCAAACTTTATGGCCCGCTCCGGTCGGCTCCTATCCTGAAAGTCTCGGTTTGATTCGTCAAGCGGGGGCTGAGATAAAAAAGGGGGGTCCCAAAACGTGTTTTCCCCATTCATTTTCCCATAGGAAACTTTAGCCACGGCTACAGCCCGAACTGCTGAACGGAATTACACCAAATTTGGCAAAGAGGTAGTTCTTGGTTCAGAAAGAACCCTTTCTGTTAAATGGTGTAAATCCGTTCAGTAGTTCCTGAGAAAATCAAAAGGAAAATCACATATATATCTATGGCCGCGTAGGGTCCGCGCACCCTCCCGATCACGAGCTGCATGCTAATTGGCTGTCAACACTCCAAACCGGGAAGTGTTGGCAGCCATCTTGTTCCTCAGTAGAACCGAGGAACAAGAAAAGAGAAAAACAAGTGCGCAAAGCGCAAAAAGGGGGCAGGGTAGAAACACCCTGACCCCCTAGGCCTGCTCAGGCAAAAACGCACTGGGTGCGCAGATCCTGGCGATAAAAAAAAAAAACGAAGCGCGGCCTCCTGCGCTTTGTTGTTAATTGGCCCCCGGGTGGGCCAAGTCCCGGGGGCATGCGGGGTTTATTTATAATATGTGGGGGGGCCTCTAAGGCCCCCCAAGCCCCGGGGACCACCACCACCCGGGGCTTTAAAAACAAATGGTGCGGGAGGGCTCTCGGCCCTCCCGCAGCCCCGGGGACCGCCACCCCCCCGGGGTTCTTTTTTTTTATTAAAATTGCCTGTGTGGGGGCTCCAGCCCCCACACACCCCGGGACCACCACCTCCCGGGGCACTAAAGATTTAAATATGGGGGTCCGTTACGGACTCTAGAGCCCCGGGGACCACCACCTCCCCGGGGCTTTGAATAAGTTGGGAGGGGGCCGCGCGGCCCCTCTCCTGGAGCCCTTGATAGCCCTGGGGACCACCACCCCCCTGGGCCGGCTCCTGCAGTGTCCCGGGTGCCTACCCCCGGGACACTGTAGTTTGCTATGACAGGACTGGAGCCTCACGGCTCCCGTCCTGTCATAGCAAACTGCTTGGATATTGGAAGAGAGAGCAGGAAACCTGCTCTCTCTTCCAATATCCAAGCACATTGCTTTTCCACACAGGGAGCTGCATGTTAGCAGCTCCCCATGTGGAAAAGCAATACCGGCTCACGCAGGACGCGGGGAGCCGGCAGGGTCCGTGGGGGAGTTGGGGTCCCCCACGGACCCCAAAGGATAGGGCCAGCCCCGGGGGATGGGGTCCCTGGGGCAAGTAGTGGCCACGTGGCCCCCCTCCGCAAAAATAATTAAAAAAAAATAAAGGCCGGCCCCGGGGATGGGGTCCCCGGGGCCAATAGAGGCCTTAGGAGGGGGCCACGCAGCCCCCTCCTCCAAAATTATTTTTTAAAAGTGGCCATGCCCCGGGGGATGGGGTCCCGGGGCCGGAATAGGCCACGGGAGGAGGGCCACGAGGCCCCCTTCCCCTACAGTATTTTTTTTTTTATAAAGGAAAAAGGCATCAGGCCCTGGGGATGGGGTCCCCAGGGCCCCAAAAGTAAAAGAAGGGGGCCACACAGCCCCCTTCAAAAAAACAAAAAGAAAGAAAAAGACGCAATCGAGCATCAGGCCCCGCCCCTCCTTAACCACTCTGCAACGTGCGCTGTGGCGCGTTTTAAATTGGGGAAATAATTCCCATTCAATACTGGGGTCCCTGGGGCCAACTAGCCCACCAGGTACCTCCAGTAAGCGCCACAGGGCTGGGTTGCAGAGAGGTGGTCCAGGCCACGCCCCTTTTACACCTCTCTGCAACGCAGCTCTGTGGCGCTTACTGGAGGTACTTGGTGGGCTAGTTGGTCCCCAGGGACCCTCAGGATTCAAGGGGACTTAATCCCCCAACTTAAAACGCGCCACGGGGCGCGTTTGCACAGTGGTGAAGGGAGGGGCGGGGCTTCAGGTGACATGTGTGCAAACAGGCCCCGTGGCGCGTTTTAAGAAGGGGATTTAAATCCCCTTCAATCCTGAGGGTCTCTGGGGCCAACTAGCCCACCAGGTACCTCCAGTAAGCGCCACGGAGCTGCATTGCAGAGTGTTGTAAAAAGGGGCGTGGCCTCTGAACACCTCTCTGCAACGCAGCTCTCTGGCGCATACTGGAGGTACCTGGTGGACTAGTTGGCCCCTAGGGACCCTCGGGATTGAGGAGGAATTAATTTTCCAACTTAAAACGCGCCACAGGGCGTGTTTGCAGACATGTCACCTCAGGCCCCACCCCCTTCCTTCATCATTGTGCAAATATTCCTCTAAAATCAGCCGAACTACGAATTCTGATTTACTCACCTGTTATCAGGAGAGACCTCAGTGCTGCATCTTTGAGCCCAGTACTGATCCTGAAAAGTAATTCTAACCGTACTTACCAGTAACTTGAATTTCCTTCCATAGGCTAACATTGACTGGTTTCACTTGGAAATTCTTCAAAGTGTGGAGTTTTGGAACTTTAAAATATTCATCTAAAATCAGCTGAACTACGAATTCCGATTTACTCACCTGTTATCAGGAGGAGACCTCAGTGCTGCATCTTTGAGCCCAGTACTGATCCTGAAAAGTAATTTTAACCGTACTTACCAGTAACTTGAATTTCCTTCCATAGGCTAACATTGACAGGTTTCACTTGGAAATTCTTCTAAGTGTGGAGTTTTGGAACTTTATAATATTCCTCTAAAATCAGACGAACTACGAATTCCGATTTAGTCACCTGTTATCAGGAGAGACCTCAGTGCTGCATCTTTGAGCCCAGTACTGATCCTGAAAAGTAATTTTAACCGTACTTACCAGTAACTTGAATTTCCTTCCATAGGATATCATTGCCTGCTTTTTGCTGAAAAAGTTTCTAAGTGTCGATTTTTGAAACTTACAAATATTCCTCTAAAATCAGCAGAACTACGAATTCCGATTTACTCACCTGTTATCAGGAGAGACCTCAGTGCTGCATATCTGAGCCCAGTACTGATCCTGAAAAGTAATTCTAACCGTACTTACCAGTAACTTGAATTTCCTTCCATAGGCTAACATTGACTGGTTTCACTTGGAAATTCTTCTAAGTGTGGAGTTTTGGAACTTTATAATATTCCTCTAAAATCAGCCGAACTACGAATTCCGATTTACTCACCTGTTATCAGGAGAGAACCCAGTGCTGCATCTTTGAGCCCAGTACTGATCCTGAAAAGTAATTTTAACCGTACTTACCAGTAACTTGAATTTCCTTCCATAGGATATCATTGCCTGCTTTTTGCTGAAAAAGTTTCTAAGTGTCGATTTTTGAAACATACAAATATTCCTCTAAAATCAGCTGAACTACGAATTCCAATTTACTCACCTGTTATCAGGAGAGACCTCAGTGCTGCATCTTTGAGCCCAGTACAGATCCTGAAAAGTAATTCTAACCGTACTTACCAGTAACTTGAATTTCCTTCCATAGGCTAACATTGACTGGTTTCACCTGGAAATTCTTCTAAGTGTGGAGTTTTGGAACTTTATAATATTCCTCTAAAATCAGCCGAACTACGAATTCCGATTTACTCACCTGTTATCAGGAGAGAACCCAGTGCTGCATCTTTTAGCCCAGCACTGACCCTGAAAAGTAATTCTAACTGTACTTACCAGTAACTTGTATTTCCTTCCATAGGAATCCATTGTCTGGTTTTCAGCAGAAAAGTTTCAAAGTGTCGATTTTCACAAACTACAAATATTCCTTAAAAATCGCCTGTATGACTTAAACGCATTCTTTCAACTGTTTACAGGAGATGCACCAGTGCTGGATTCAGGATCCACCACTGAGTAAGAAAAAGTAATGATAACACTACTTACCTGCTAAGTGAATTTCCTCCCATAGGATAGCATTGGTGATTCTATGTGAAAAAGTTTCTTAGTGTCAACTTTTAAAATACAATAATATTCCTTAAAAATCACTACTGTAACCAAAACACTTTTACTCAACTGTTTACAGGAGATGTCCCAGGATTGAATCTAGGATCCAGTCCTGTGGTTAGTAAAGTAATCCATAAAGTAACTAATTGCATTTAACTAGAAATTCACATTGATCTCAATGTTTCATTGTGTTTGAAATTGTGTTGCCCATTGCAACAACTGTAACTACTGTACTTAAAAGTCTATTGCCTATTTGCAAAGTATTTAAACTAAAGTAATTCATTCTGAGAAAGTATATTTTGTAATGTAATGTATAATGTAATTATAATGTAATTTAAAAAATAAAATATCTAAAAATAAATAGTTTAAAAAATGTAGTAAATCAGTATCAAAAAATAAATATAACAATTAATACATTTAAAAATTGTCATTTACAAAACCTTTGAAATTCACTGAAAAAAACGATAGGTTTCAGACATGTTATAGTTAGGAATTAGCATTTAAAAAACCTTTGAAATTCACTGAAAAAAACCATAGGTTTTAGGGACAGTTATTGTTAGTTGGACATTGCACTCGTACAAAACCCGGGAAATTCCCCGTTATAGTTAGTTCAGCTAACTATAACTCGCGCCCCCGCAATGCACTGCTGATGACGTCACATATTACATCACTCATGACATGGTCAGTGACATCACTCATGACATCACTGATGACATCTCAAATGACATCACTGATGACATCACTGAAGACATCATCCACGTGATAATCTGATGCACCTCCTCACACCCTGATATAACCTTTGATACACCCACTCTAAATTACAGACTGCCATTCGTAAAACCATAGACACTCCAACACCAATAACTACATACCCACTCACTGATTCTTAGGTCTACACACACATCCACTCACTCACCCGTACAGTCACTCATACTTACGGTCACTCAGTACAGGACTATCATATGCACTCATACTCCTATATAGACACTCAAACACCGCCACTCATCCATAGAGGTACTCACACACCTAGTCAGTCATGCAAATAATTAAACACACTGCCATTTACTCACCTATACAGTTATACACACACCAACTCACTTACTCATACAAATACTAGCACATTCTTACGCTCTTATACGATCACTGATACAAGCACACACTCATCCATACAGTCACTCTCACAATCACACACTCTCGCTTATAGCTATTTATATACTCCAACACACATATATACTGCCTTTCACATATGTAGTTACTCACACATGTACCACTGGGACATACATTCACTCACTAACACACTCTTACACACACTTACCCACCCATACAGTCTATCACAGATGCACTCTTGAAACCATCCACCCAGTGAATCACCCACTCACACATCTATGCACAGAGTCGCACACACCCCACCCACACAAACACTCAGGCACCCATACAGATACTCAGACAACCAATCAATAACTCATATAGACACTCATGTAGCTATTCACAAACCCATGCAGCCACTTACACAGCATCAGACAGACGGATACAGACATTCACCCAGTTTAGTCACTAACCCATGCATTCAGTAAGATACGTTTAATCACTCACTTATAGAGTCAGTCACGCACCTACTAAATCATCCATTCAGACACTTATACACCCACTCATTCTTCAAAACGCCTTTCCCTATATATATTAAACATATTTAAACTTTACAGAAACACACAGTCACTGGATGATGTCATCAGTGATGTCATTTGAGATGTCATCAGTGATGTCACTGACCATGTCATGAGTGATGTAATATGTGATGTCATCAGCAGTGCATTGCGGGCGTGAGTTATAGTTAGCTGAACTAACTATAACGGGGGAATTTCACGGGTTTTGTATGAGTGCAATGTCCAACTAAAAATAACTGTCCCTAAAACCTATGGTTTTTTCAGTGAATATATATATATATATATATATATATATATATATATTATCTACTGGCGGTCGCCAGTAGATAGTTATAGTTAGGACCTATTTTCCATAGGAAATTCACAACATTCTATTTGAAATAACTTTGGCGCCGGTTGACGAATCTTCTCGAAATTTTCAAAACTCGTGGCCCGCTCCAGTCCGCTCCTATCCTGAAAGTCTCGGGGTGATTCGTCAAGTGGGAGCGGAGAAAAAAGGGGGGTCCCAAAACGTGTTTTCCCCATGCAATTTTCCATAGGAACCTTTCATTGCAGCTACAGCCCGAACTGCTGAACGGAATTACACCAGATTTGGCAAAAAGGTAGCCCTTGGTTCAGAGTCGTGCCTTGTGCTTAAATGGTGTAAATCCGTTCAGTAGTTCCTGAGAAATATGAAAAAGAAAACACATATATATCTGGGCGGAGCCTAACCACACATGTCATCGTGAGATCTGATTGGCTGTCAGCACTTCATCCTGGAATTGCTGGCAGCCATCTTGGGACCAATATAAATGATAGTACCCCATTGAAATGCATTGTAGTGAATCGAAGATTTTGAGGGTTACCAAAAGGAGAACTATAAAGGGTGATAACAGACTTTAGTTACATTAGAATTCATTTGTTGATGGTACCATACTAATTTTAGGAATTGTGGTGTGTTCTAAGGTGATTTTACCCTGTAAAAACCTTCTGCTGAGATATCATGAATCATGTTTGAGAGAAAACTATTTTCACATGCTTGTCCCATTGAGGTTTGGAAGGTGATCTAGAAGCTAAAATGAGAGCATATTTTCTGTAAATTCACATTATCTTTCTCAGTCATGTGAGAATGAAGTCTGACATTCTCAGTAAAACATGTACATCCAACAAGGGCAGAGACTGTCAGTTGATTCCTTTGTGTTCTACTGCAGCTTCCCAGAGTGTTCTAAAGTACAACTAGAGTGCTAACAGCCTTACTTATGACAAAAGTATGGCACACCTGAAGCCATCTTGATTGGAATAAACTGGTAACACTTAAAACATTTAATTTAAAAAGGTACAAACTGATGGGGTTCATTTTGTCATAGAAATTATGGTTAGTGCTGTAGAAAGAAAAATTAGGACATGTTTCAAGTGTGATCTCAAATATCTTCCTGTTATATTTCAACAGGAGCAGACTGTCAGTTGATGCCTTTGTGTTCTACTGCAGCTTCCCAGAGTGTTCTAAAGAACAACTAGAGCGCTAACAGTCTTACTTATGACAAAAGTATGGCACACCTGAAGCCATCTTGATTGGAATAAACTGGTAACACTTAAAACATTTAATTTAAAAAGGAACAAAATGATGGGGTTCATTTTGTCATAGAAATTATGGTTAGTGCTGTAGAAAGAAAAATTAGGACATGTTTCAAGTGTGATCTCAAATATCTTCCTGTTATATTTCAACAGGAGCAGCCTTTCAGTTGATGCCTTTGTGTTCTACTGCAGCTTCCCAGAGTGTTCTAAAGAACAACTAGAGCGCTAACAGTCTTACTTATGACACAATTATGGCACACCTGAAGCCATCTTGATTGGAATAAACTGGTAACTCTTAAAACATTTAATTTAAAAAGGAACAAAATGAGGGGGTTCATTTTGTCATAGAAATTATGGTTAGTGCTGTAGAAAGAAAAATTACGACATGTTTTAAGTGAGATCTCAAATATCTTCCTGTTATATTTCAACAGGAGCAGCCTGTCAGTTGATGCCTTTGTGTTCTACTGCAGCTTCCCAGAGTGTTCTAAAGAACAACTAGAGCGCTAACAGTCTTACTTATGACAAAAGTATGGCACACCTGAAGCCATCTTGATTGGAATAAACTGGTAACACTTAAAACATTTAATTTAAAAAGGAACAAAATGAGGGGGTTCATTTTGCCATAGAAATTATGGTTAGTGCTGCAGAAAGAAAATTTAGGGCATGTTTTAAGTGAGATCTCAAATCCTCTTCTATTTCATTAGAAAATTCTGACATGCAGACTGAAACAATCACTTTCAATACCAGCAGTAGACTTCCAGTTAACTCCCTAGTGAGCAGTAGCTTTACTACAGTGATCTAATGAACAACTAGAGTGCTAACATTCTGAATTTATGGCAAATGTGTGACACATCTGAATGCCTTCTTGATGGAATCAAAGTAAAAACTGAAAGCATTTCCTACTGAGGAGACTGCAGTAAATGATGAAATTAGGAAACTTCATAATAAATAAGTCTCCCAAGATGGCCACCAGAGAAAAAAGAGCCCAAATGTAGCACAAATATCACCCAGATGTAGCCCACATATAGCCCAATGACAGAAGTGTGCAAAACACTTTTTATTTTTAGTTTTTCTGCAGTTTTATATAGTGCAAACTAGTCAGGTATTGGAGCGTTACATCTTACTTGGACCCCTTATTGCGTATTTTGCACGAAGTACATGAGATTGATCTTGCGAAACATTGAACTTTATGATTCTGTTAACCTGAAGTTGCTCTGAACCTGGCTTTGTAACACCCGTTTTTACCTACTGGTTTTAATTAATTCTCACTGTATTGTATTAGGAAAGAGGATTTACTGTTTTTATGTACACTTTTATGATCTATGTTTCTAAATCAGATCAAATAAAGTTTAATGAATTCTATGGCAGGACAGAGGCGAGGATTATGCATATCTTTCCTCACTTTATTTGCATAGCAGTTCAAAGAAAACGTAACACAACAATCATTAAACAAAAGACTACACAACCCATGAACCATTAGGGGGTAGTCTCCAAGGCAACTATAGTCCAATCATACCACAGTCCATCGTATATAATATCGTGACGTCCCTTCCGCTTCCTCTTTCTTCACTGCTCGTCAGTTAAGTGCATTCCTTACATTCTTGGCTTAATCTGACGTTGTTGCTGTTTGTATAGCGGTTTCTTGTGCACGTTATTAGCATTATTGCCTTGGTATTGTTTCATATTCCCTGCACAGCAGGCTCTTGCCCGAGCGCGTTCTCCCCCTCGCAGTTTCACCCGCTGTGTGCTCTGCGCGCGGTGAGATCCTGTCAGGCGCGTCTGGTCCGAGCGAGGCAGCTCCGTCGAGCGCTCCCTCTGGTCTTTACGCACGTTTGGGAATCTGGTCACTCCTTTAGTGTCCGCTTGATTCCCGACCAACCCTCGCCTAATTTTGACACCGCTACGCAGTGATTTCCCCACACGGCCACGTTAGTGACCAGCGCCACCTGGTGGTGGTAATTGGTATTGCGCCTCAGTCTATTCTTATAACATCTTCGGGGAAAGCCCAGCTGTTGGAGCACCAGTGAGGGGGCTGTCTTAAGGATTTTAAGGGCATTTGTTCTGTGCTCACACCCTCTGCTATCATGTCTTTTCCAGAAGACCATTTTTACTCCTCCTACCAGGAAGTGGAGGAGGAATGGCCCCCAACTTCTCCCTCCAGCAGTGGACCAAGCCCTCTCTCTGGCTAATTCTAGGGCGCTGGCTCCTCTTAGGGATCAGGTTGATAAGCTGGCGAAAAGCATCCCTGGGGTGTTCAGTGACCCAGATCTGGTGGTGGCGGGTCCAAGTAGCTCCCAGATGGGGAATAAAAGGGCCGTTAAGCATAACGCGGGGCACTTGGAAGGATTTGATAAACTTACGGAGACCTTCCTCAAGAGTGCGCGAACGCTAAAACATGCACACTGCCGGGAGGAGGAGGGGCCCAGAGAAAATTGCGACACTGTCACCACTATTGTAGACCCCGACGGCGGGTTTCCCTTAGAGGGAGAGGGTGTATCGGAGGACGATTTCTCCTCCGATGAGGATAAGGACTCGGGGCGTCCCTGGTGTCCAGAGTCCCACTCCTCTCAGTCCCCGGTTGGGGACGGGGTCTACTCGGACATGTTCGAGCCTAACCAAAATTACCATCCTAGGTCGGCAGAGTGGACACCTGACGCCAAAGTGGCAGAGTATGTGGTGGGGAAAATCCATCAACCCCTTGAAAGGGAGGTCAGGAATAGGATGAGGGGAGAATGCCCCAGGCCCTCACTGAAGGGGAAGGTGGCACACACGCCTGAAATTGATGAGAAACTATGTACCTTTTTCTCCAAGTATATGAGGGATCCCAAGAAAGGAATTGATAGGTCTTGGACGTGGTAGGGCCATTGACCCAAATTATTCAATTGACGGAGCGTTCCAAAGAGTCAGGATCCCCTTTGTCCACGGATATTGTGGCTGGTTGGGCGCACTACCCTAAACCCTAAAACACTACCCCTCCACTACCCAAACACCACTGCACTACCCTAAACCCTAAAACACTACCCCCAGCACGACACCCTACACTACCCAAACATAACTGCACTACCCTAAACCCTAAAACACTACCACCAGCACGACTCCCTACACTATCCAAACACCACTGCACTACCCTAAACCCTAAAACACTACCCCCAGCACGACTCCCTACACTACCCAAACACCACTGCACTACACTAAACCCTTAATATACCCCCAGCATGACCTCCCACACTACACAAACACCACTGCACTACCCTAAACCCTAAAACACTACCCCCAGCACGACCCCCTACACTACCCAAACACCACTGCACTACCCTAAACCCTAAAACACTAACCCCAGCATGACCCCCTACACTACCCAAACACCACTGCACTACCCTATACCCTAAAACACGACCCCTACACTACACAAACACGACTGCACTACCCTAAAACACTACCCACAGCATGACCCCTTCACTACACAAACACCACTGCACTGCCCTAAACCCTGAAACACTACCCCAGCACTACTCCCTACACTACCCAAACACCACTGCACTAACATAAACCCTAAAACACTACCCCCAGCACAACCCCCTACACTACACAAACACCACTGCACTACCCTAAACCCTAAAACACTACCCCAGCACGACTCCCTACACTACCCAAACACCACTGCACTACCCTAAACCCTAAATCTACCCCCAGCACGACCCCCTACACTACCCAAACACCACTGCACTACCCTAAACCATAAAACACTACCCCCAGCATGACCCTCTACACTACACAAACACCACTGCACTACCCTAAACCCTAAAACACTACCACCAGCATGACCCCTACACTACTCAAACACCACTGCACTACCCTAAACCCTAAAACACTACCCCAGCACGACCCCCTACACTACACATACACCACTGCGCTACCCTAAAACACTACCCCCAGCACGACCCCCTACACTACTGCACTACCCTAAACCCTAAAACACTACCCCAGCACGAACCCCTACACTACCCAAACACTACTGCACTACCCTAAACCCTAAAACACTACCCCCAGCACGACCCCCTACACCACCCAAACACCACTGCACTACCCTAAACCCTAGAAAAGAAACCCCCACCCCATGCCCAATCCCCTTACCTCTCACTCCTCATGGTTCCTCTCTCCTCGTGGTTCCTGCTTCACGTCATCTCTGAGGGGCGGTGCACGTCGTTGTGAGGAAACGGAACAGCCTCTGTTTCCTTACAACGACATGGATCGTCTACATGTTTTTTAGAACGCATGGTCATTTACCATACAGACCTTTACAACAAAATTCGTTGTAAAGGCATGCGTGGAAATGACCATACGTTCTAAAAAATGCGTAGTAATGACTTTCGTGATGTACAACGATTGCGTGGTAATGCATGCGTTGTAATGGTATCGCAAAGTAAAAAGTCGTTGTAACGGTTGTTTACCGATCGAAGCTGGCCCCTGTTCTTCAGTGAGACGTTTATTTGATTAATTAGGAGGAAGGAATGTGGTGTTTTTTACCGAAAAAGTGCATTCCCAGCTGTTGTATTGTGAAAGTGTCCGCATGGCCTGGTTTTACTTCCGGTGAGAGAGTGGAAGAGTCTGTTTGGATCTAAAGGAGTTCTGTTGTTGGACGGGGCCGGCGCGACATGTCATCAGAAAACATAGCTAATGGAAAGCGTCCTCCCTGAAGTGTGGAGCAGTGCCATGAGGTCAACGAGTGTGTGTCCCACCACAGTATGACCGTACCGCGTGACCCATGTGCCGCCGCCAGGGTACGGGAGGCAGAAGCGGCATCGCAGGTCCTCTTGAAGACCGTTGTAGCACTAATTCTACATTTTGGTACTAGGGCATTTTTACTTCGTTGTTCCTGCCAGATACAAAGAGAAGATCCTGTGTTATTCAGTGCCCTCGTTACCTTTTTTGTGGGTTGTGGTGCTTGTCACTTCGCTGCCCCGCCGGTGCACACGACTGGGCACCCCACCTCGTGTGCCATCTGCAGGGCCTCTGCCCTCGGATCACTGGTTTCGGTTTCTGGAGTGGCAACATAAACAGTTGCTCCCAAAGGACTATCCTGAGCACTTAGGTGAATATCCCCTGCACCAGCATTCCACGGAAATTCTTTCCTAGCTCTCCCACGTCAACGAGCACGGCTCCGCTCGCGACACCGTATGACGTCATCGGAGCCATAAGAGGACCTCGTCGGCGTGCTGACGTCAGTTACACCCATTTTTTCCGTGCCACCGAGGCAAACAGGGGACCGAGACATTTTCACATGTATAACATAGTATAATAAATATATATATATTCACTGAAAAAACCATAGGTTTCAGGCATGTTATAGTTAGAAATTAGCATTTAAAAACCTTAGAAATTCACTGAAAAAACCATAGGTTTCAGGCACGTTATAGTTAGAAATTAGCGTTTAAAAACCTTAGAAATTCACTGAAAAACCATAGGTTTCAGGGGCGTTATAGTTAGTTGGACATTTCACTCGTACAAAACCATAGAAATTCCCCCTTTATAGTTAGTTCAGCTAACTATAACTCGCGCGCCCGCAATGCACTTCTGATGACGTCACATATTACATCACTCATGACATGGTCAGTGACAGCACTCATGACATCACTGATGACATTTCAAATGACATCACTGATGACATCACTGATGACATCACGGATGGCATCACTGATGACATCATCCAGTGAATGTGTGTTTTTCTGAAAATTAAATATATTTTATATATGTATATCTCAAGGTCGATGGAAGAATAAATGGGTATATAAGTGTCTAAATGGATGATTTTTTTTTGTAAAATTGATTGTATAACTGACTAAGTGTATCTTAGTGAATACATGGGTTAGTGAGTAATGTTTAAATATGAAAATATCTGTATCAGTCTCTCACTTTGTGTATAAGTGGCTGTATGGGTTGGTGAGTAGCTACATGAGTGTCTATATGGGTTATTAGTTGGTTTTTTGAGTAACAGTATGAGTGTCTGAGTGTCTGTATGGTTCGGTGGGGGTATTACTTAGTGCATAGATGCATGAATGAGTGACTCACTGTTTGTATGTATTGAAGACAGCATGTGTGCAGGAGTGTATAGGTGGATGAGTATGTGTATGGGTGTGTTAGTGAGTGAATGACTGTCTCAATAGTGTCTTTATGAGTAACTACATATGTTTTAAACTAGTATATGTGAGTATTGGTGTATATAAGTGAGTATATGTGACAGTGAGAGATTGGAAGAGTTCCTGTACAAATAAGTAGGTGTTTCTGTAAGTGATTGTTTAAGAGAGTAAGTATGTGTAAGTTTCTGTAGAAGTAAGTGTGGTAGTGTGTGTATAACTGTGTATGCAAGTAAATGGATGTTTGATACTTTGTTTGCATGTGTGGCTATGTGTGTGAGTAACTCTATGGATGAGTGGCGGTGTGTAACAGGATGTATAGGTGTATGAGTACATATGATGAGTGAGTACATGTATGAGTGACTGTATAGGGACTGTTGGTGAATGAGTGGATGTGTGTGTAGATCTTGGAATTACTGAATAGGTGTGTTGTAACTGGTATTGGTATGTCCATTGTTTTGAAAATGTTAGTTTGTATTTTTGAGTGTGTGTATCAAAGGATATATTAGGGTGAGAGGAGGTCTGCCACTCTATCACAAGGATGATGTCATCAGTGATGTCATCAGTGATGTCATTTGAGATGTCATCAGTGATGTCATGAGTGATGTCACTGACCATGTCATGAGTGATGTAATATGTGATGTCATCAGCAGTGCATTACGGAGCGCACGAGTTATAGTTAGCTGAACTAACTATAACGGGGAATTTCTATGGTTTTGTACGAGTAAAATGTCCAACTAACTATAACGCCCCTGAAACCTATGGTTTTTTCAGTGAATTTCTAAGGTTTTTTAAATGCTAATTTCTAACTATAACGTGCCTGAAACCTATGGTTTTTTCAGTGAATATATATATATATATATCCATTCATCAAAGTCTGCCAAAAATGACGTTCACCTGCCTTTAGGCGTTGGTGCCAGCCGTGGTGGCTGTCAGCCACAATACATCCAAAGTTCGATCCACGGTTTGAGGAAAGAGGTGGCACACCAATCCCCAATCGAATACTGTATTCACCAACAACAACACGTTTCAGCCAAAAACGGCCTTTGTCAAGTTGTATTCGATTGTGGATTGGTGTGCCGCTCTTTCTTCAAACCGTGGATTGAACTCTTGGATATATATATATATATATATATATATATATATATATATATATATATATATATATATATGTATATATATATATATATATATATAATTGAAGATGGAGGATCACAAGAAAACAACAGCCAGCCAGGGCAAAAATCTGGATCCCAAAGGATACAATGAGTCACAAAGAAATAAAATATCCAAGAAAGAAGTGACTCAAACAGATAGATTCACCAAAGAACAAAAATATATTTCCACTACAACGTTTCAGCTTCCGCCTTCCTCAGGTAGTAAAAGATGGTTTGCTCAGTGGCTGCACAGATGACACAGCTGAATTTTCAAAAAGCATCATGAGTGAAGATTCCATTTGGAATGTGGAATCAATGCAGTCCTGAGAGCTCTTGAGATATGCAGTAATCAGGTTGTATTATCAGAGGGATCCCAAGAAAGGAATTGATAGGTCTTGGACGTGGTAGGGCCCTTGACCCAAATTATTCAATTGACGGAGCGTTCCAAAGAGTCAGGATCCCCTTTGTCCACGGATATTGTGGCTGGTTGGGAGCACTACCCTAAACCCTAAAACACTACCCCCTCCACTACCCAAACACCACTGCACTACCCTAAACCCTAAAACACTACCGCCAGCACGACACCCTACACTACCCAAACATAACTGCACTACCCTAAACCCTAAAACACTACCCCCAGCACGACTTCCTACACTACCCAAACATAACTGTACTACCCTAAACCCTAAAACACTACCACCAGCACGACTCGCTACACTACCCAAACACCACTGCACTACCCTAAACCCTAAAACACTACCCCCAGCACGACTCCCTACACTACCCAAACACCACTGCACTACAATAAACCCTAAATATACCCCCAGCATGACCTCCCACACTACACAAACACCACTGCACTACCCTAAACCCTAAAACACTACCCCCAGCACGACCCCCTACACCACCCAAACACCACTGCACTACCCTAAACCCTAAAACGCTAACCCCAGCATGACCCCTACACTACCCAAACACCACTGCACTACCCTATACCCTAAAACACGACCCCCTACACTACACAAACACGACTGCACTGCCCTAAACCCAAAAACACTACCCCAGCACTACCCCCTACACTACCCAAACACCACTGCACTAACATAAACCCTAAAACACTACCCCCAGCACAACCCCCTACACTACCCAAACATAACTGCACTACCCTAAACCCTAAAACACTACCCCCAGCACGACACCCTACACTACCCAAACATAACTGTACTACCCTAAACCCTAAAACACTACCACCAGCACGACTCCCTACACTACCCAAACACCACTGCACTACCCTAAACCCTAAAACACTACCCCCAGCACGACTCCCTACACTACCCAAACACCACTGCACTACAATAAACCCTAAATATCCCCCCAGCATGACCTCCCACACTACACAAACACCACTGCACTACCCTAAACCCTAAAACACTACCCCCAGCACGACCCCCTACACCACCCAAACACCACTGCACTACCCTAAACCCTAAAACACTAACCCCAGCATGACCCCTACACTACCCAAACACCACTGCACTACATTATACCCTAAAACACGACCCCCTACACTACACAAACACGACTGCACTGCCCTAAACCCAAAAACACTACCCCAGCACTACCCCCTACACTACCCAAACACCACTGCACTAACATAAACCCTAAAACACTACCCCCAGCACAACCCCTACACTACACAAACACCACTGCACTACCCTAAACCCTAAAACACTACCCCCAGCACGACTCCCTACACTACCCAAACACCACTGCACTACCCTAAACCATAACACACTACCCCCAGAATGACCCCCTACACTACACAAACACCACTGCACTACCCTAAACCCTAAAACACTACCCACAGCATGACCCCCTTCACTACACAAACCCCACTGCACTGCCCTAAACCCTAAAACACTACCCCAGCACTACCCCCTACACTACCCAAACACCACTGCACTAACATAAACCCTAAAACACTACCCCCAGCACAACCCCCTACACTACACAAACACCACTGCACTACCCTAAACCCTAAAACACTACCCCCAGCACGACTCCCTACACTACCCAAACACCACTGCACTACCCTAAACCCTAGATCTATCCCCAGCACGACCCCCTACACTACCCAAACACCACTGCACTACCCTAAACCATAAAACACTACCCCCAGAATGACCCCCTACACTACACAAACACCACTGCACTACCCTAAACCCTAAAACACTACCACCAGCATGACCCTCTACACTACTCAAACACCACTGCACTACCCTAAACCCTAAAACACTACCCCAGCACGACCCCCTACACTACCCATACACCACTGCACTACCCTAAACCCTAAAAAACTACCCCCAGCACGACCCCCTATACTACTGCACTACCCTAAACCCTAAAACACTACCCCCAGCACGACCCCCTACACTACCCAAACACTACTGCACAACCCTAAACCCTAAAACACTACCCCCAGCACGACCCCCTACACCACCCAAACACCACTGCACTACCCTAAACCCTAGAAAAGAAACCCCCACCCCATGCCCAATCCCCCTTACCTCTCACTCCTCATGGTTCCTCTCTCCTCGTGGTTCCTGCTTCACGTCATCTCTGAGGGGCGGTGCACGTCGTTGTGAGGAAACGGAAAAGCCTCTGTTTTCTTACAACGACATGGATCGTCTACATGTTTTTTAGAACGCATGGTCATTTACCATACATACCTTTACAACAAAATTCGTTGTAAAGGCATGCGTGGTAAATGACCATGTGTTCTAAAATAATGCGTAGTAATGACTTCGTGATGTACAACGCATGTGTGGTAATGCATGCGTTGTAATGGTATCGCAAAGTAAAAAAGTCGTTGTAACAGCTGTTTACCGATCAAAGCTGGCCCCTGTGAGACGTTTATTTGATTAATTAGGAGGAAGGAATGTGGTTTTTTTACCGAAAAGTGCATTCTCGGCTGTTGTATTGTGAAAGTGTCCGTGTGGCCTGGTTTCACTTCCGGTGAGAGAGTGGAAGAGTCTGTTTGGATCTAAAGGAGTTCTGTTGTTGGACGGGGCCGGCGCGACATGTCATCAGAAAACATAGCTAATGGAAAGCGTCCTCCCTGAAGTGTGGAGCAGTGCCATGAGAGGTCAACGAGTGTGCGTCCCACCGCAGTATGACCGTACCGCATGACCCATGTGCCACCTCCAGTGTACGGGAGGCAGAAGCGGCATCGCAGGTCCTCTTGAAGACCATTGTAGCACTAATTCTACATTTTGGTACTAGGGCATTTTAACTTCGTTGTTCCTGCCAGATACAAAGAGAAGATCTTGTGTTATTCAGTGCCCTCATTACCTTTTTTGTGGGTTGTGGTGCTTGTCACTTCGCTGCCCCGCCGGTGCACACGAGTGGGCACCCTACCTCGTGTGCCATCTGCAGGGCCTCTGCCCTCGGATCACTGGTTTCGGTTTCTGGAGTGGCAACATAAACAGTTGCTCCCAAAGGACTAGCCTGAACACTTAGGTGAATATCCCCTGCACCAGCATTCCACACAAATTCTTTCCTAGCTCTCCCACGTCAACGAGCACGGCTCCGCTCGCGACACCGTATGACGTCATCGGAGCCATAAGAGGACCTCGTCGGCGTGCTGACGTCAGTTTCACCCATTTTTTCCGTGCCACCGAGGCAAACAGGGGACCGAGACATTTTCACATGTATTCATAGTATAATAAATATATATATATTCACTGAAAAAACCATAGGTTTCAGGCACGTTATAGTTAGAAATTAGCATTTAAAAACCTTAGAAATTCACTGAAAAAACCATAGGTTTCAGGGGCGTTATAGTTAGTTGGACATTTCACTCGTACAAAACCATAGAAATTCCCCTGTTATAGTTAGTTCAGCTAACTATAACTCGCGCGCCCGCAATGCACTGCTGATGACGTCACATATTACATCATTCATGACATGGTCAGTGACATCACTCATGACATCACTGATGACATCTCAAATGGCATCACTGATGACATCACTGATGACATCATCCAGTGAATGTGTGTTTTTCTGAAAATTAAATATGTTTCATATATATATATCTCAAGGTCGATGGAAGAATAAATGGGTATATAAGTGTCTAAATGGATGATTTTTTTGTAAAATTGTTTGTATAACTGACTAAGTGTATCTTAGTGAATACATGGGTTAGTGAGTAATGTTTAAATATGAAAATATCTATATCAGTCTCTCACTTTGTGTATAAGTGGCTGCATGGGTTGATGAGTAGCTACATGAGTGTCTATATGAGTTATTAGTTGGTTTTTGAGTATCAGTATGAGTGTCTGAGTGTCTGTATGGTTCGGTGGGGGTATTACTTAGTGCATAGATGCATGAATGAGTGACTCACTGTTTGTATGTGTTGAAGAAAGCATGTGTGCAGGACTGTATAGGTGGATGAGTATGTGTATGGGTATGTTAGTGAGTGAATGACTGTCTCAATAGTGTCTTTATGAGTAACTACATATGTTTTAAACTAGTATATGTGAGTATTGGTGTATATAAGTGAGTATATGTGAGAGTGAGAGATTGGAAGAGTTCCTGTTCAAATAAGTAGGTGTTTCTATAAGTGATTGTTTAAGAGAGTAAGTATGTGTAAGTTTCTGTAGAAGTAAGTGTGGTAGTGTGTGTATAACTGTGTATGCAAGTAAATGGATGTTTGATTCTTTGTTTGCATGTGTGACTATGTGTGTGAGTAACTCTATGGATGAGTGGCGGTGTGTAACAGGATGTATAGGTGTATGAGTACATGTATGAGTGACTGTATAGGGACTGTTGGTAAATGAGTGGATGTGTGTGTAGATCTTGGAATTACTGAATAGGTGTGTTGTAACTGGTATTGGTATGTCCATTGTTTTGAAAATGTTAGTTTGTATTTTTGAGTGTGTGTATCAAAGGTTATATTAGGGTGAGAGGAGGTCTGCCACTCTATCACAAGGATGATGTCATCAGTGATGTCATTTGAGATGTCATCAGTGATGTCATGAGTGATGTCACTGACCATGTCATGAGTGATGTAATATGTGACATCATCAGCAGTGCATTGCGGGCGCGCGAGTTATAGTTAGCTGAACAAACTATAAAGGGGGAATTTCTATGGTTTTGTACGAGTGAAATGTCCAACTAGCTATAACGCCCCTGAAACCTATGGTTTTTTCAGTGAATATATATATATATATATATATATATATATATATATATATATATATATATATATATATATATATATTATATATATCGTAAGTTTTCTCCTTCTTTGTCTCTGGTATTACGCCCAAAAGATGGAAACGGACTCCTCTTTTTCTTTGTACTTGATATTTATTTTTGCTGTGCTGCCATGACGCGTTTCGGCCTCGCAGGGCCTTGATCACATGTTTCTTTCGTCATTTCCACCCCATATTTAAAGTGCCAAGTGCTCAAATAGACATTAAAGACAGACTACTCGTCTGACTTTCTGATGTTACAGTACAATTGTGGGTAGACAGACGTTCACAACGGTTGTTTTACGGTTGTACATTATCTACCACCATGTGCAAATTACGCAATTTTATCTGTATAAATACATTTTAAATAGCAGCATTGATGGATAAAATCTCATACATAACAATTAGGTAATATTTACAAAAACACTTAAATACGAGTACACCAATTGCGGCCTTAAAATTGAATGTTAAAAACCACTGATCATTACTCGTAAAAAATTGCTCTCTAAAATTTTCCCAACAAATTGTATAAATATGTAAAAACCATTTAAAAACAACCTCCTGTGCAACTGCTGCTCATATCCCGGACACTATTGCCCCCATGGGCATTTGTCCTCTAGAATGTACTGTTTGACCATAAAGTGCTATGTGCCCCTGTGTGCAAAATTGTACTATCCACTGATTTTGATTCATATAAAAAAAGTGTCTAGTGCTAAAAAGTGAAGATAAAATTGAAAAAGGGTAAAAAAGAGAACTTGTGTTATGCGGTATTCGTGATGTAGCGGCCTAAAAATTATATAAAACCCCAATGGTTTGAATCTAGATTTGAAAGTGTGTGAGCATTGTGTAGACCTCATAACCAAGTATGTAAGTCCTCAGTCGTATTTAATCCTTGAGGGCTCTTACTGTCTAATTCTAGGATATACTTGGTTTCTAGTCTTCTCAAACTGGCCTCCCTATTGCCCCCACGTCTTTGTGCTGGGATGCAATCAATCACATAGTACTTCAAGTGGTCCAGATTCTTATCATGGACCTCACTGAAGTGACGGGCCACTGGGTAAGTAGTATCTAGATTTGTTATGGCACGTAAGTGCTGGAGAATTCTCTTGTGGGCCGGCAGTTTTGTGCTGCCCACATATCGCAGCCCACAAGAGCACTCCAGCACGTAGATTGCAAATTCGGTTTTGCAAGTGAGATGTTTATCAATCAGCACCGGTCTGTCCTTAAAGGGTGTTTTAAATGATGTTTTGCTGGTGCCGAACTTGCATGCTCTGCATGTTGTGCATCTCACAAATCCCTTGCCACCAGTTAGCCAACCGGTACTAGTTTTAACTTCGGGACTACTGCTTACTAGAAAGTCACTCGTGCTAGGGGCTTTTCTATAGGTGATCACTGGAGATTGGGATACTGTATCTCCTAGTATGGGATCGCTGCGGACCAACTGCCAATTCTTTTTGATGATCCTGGCGAGGCTGTCCTTTTGTTTGTTATAAGTCATGATCAATCTGGGATTACCTGTATCATGCCCTGCATTTTGTATCTGTTTTATTTTACTGTTGGAAGGTTTAAAAAGCAGGTCCTCCCTATTTATTGTTCTAGTACGAGACATAGCTTTATTAACTGTGGTACAGGTATATCCTCTAGCTAAAAACCTCAACTTACATTCTTCTTGGGCCTCTATTAGATCATGCTCATTGTTGCAGATTCTACGTATCCGCAGCATTTCCCCATATGGAATGCTGCTGATCGTGTGTTTTGGGTGGAAACTACTTGAGTGTAGTATTGTATTGCCCGCTGTTGGTTTTCGGTGTAATTTCGTATTTAACCTGCCCTCATTTATGTATACCTCCACATCTAGAAAACAAACTGCATTTTTGCTGATGTTGTGAGTCAGATGTAAATTTATGTTATTGTTATTCAATTTCTGAATAAACTCTTCTGCACTTTGTCTATCACCCCGCCATATAATGAATAAGTCATCAATGTAGCGTATCCATTTGATAACATGGTTGGCTAATACATCTCTATGGGTGGTAGCTACAACTCGTTCCTCCCACCATCCCATGTGCAAACAGGCGTAGCTAGGGGAAAAGCTTGCCCCCATAGCCACGCCTCTGGTTTGGTGGTACACCTGTTGTAGGAATAAAAAATAGTTGTTTTCTAGGCAAAATTTGGTTAAATCAACAATCATTTTGTTATGCATATACAATTCTATTGGCCTAGTACTCAAAAAATGTTCAAGTGCCCTTAGACCATCACTGTGATTAATCGACGTATATAGGTCTGATACATCCAATGTTAGTAAAAGATAGTCCTCACACCATTGGACCTCATGGATTTGTCTTAGGAAGTCTGTTGTGTCCTGTACGTAGGATGGTAACGTTTTTACTAGATTTTGCAAGAAATAATCAATATACACCGAAATGTTCTCCAGAAGGCTCTGTTTAGCCGATATTATTGGTCTACCTGGGGGTTTGTGTTTATCTTTGTGTATTTTTGGTATGAAATATATAACCGGTGTAATGGGATGGTCTTTTTTTAGAAATTTATATTCCTCCTGATTAATCATACCCATACTTTTCCATGCCAAAAGCTTTGAGAACAATTCATTCTGTGCTGTTATCATTGTTTGTTTATTTGCCAGTTTATAACAGCTCCTGTTCCCCAGTTGTCTCATGGCTTCCTCTAGATATTGATGTTTGGGCCACAACACAATATTGCCCCCTTTATCTGAATTTCGAATAACTACTTTGTCATCTTTCTGTAGTTTCTCAACCAATTGTTTATATTTATGTTGCTGTATATTGAACTTTTTCTTGTTTGTTTGGATTTTGCCATATAACGTCTTAATTTCTTTTGTGATTAGTTCATTGAAAATATCGATGTTGTCCCTGGGCATAATGGGTGTGAAAGTTGATTTTAATTTGAATCCTGAATCCATTGTGGCCATAATGTTTATTTGTTGTCTGTCCATGGTGGCCTGTGTCGACTCCACCTGATCTTGATTATCCACATTTTGCTCCAGTGCTTGTAGATTCTGCAATAAGGTTACGTCTGAGGCTGTAAGTTTGGTGACATTATCAGGCGCTAAATTCAATGAGACATTTTCCACTTGTTTGTTTTGTTTAAGAAGATGGAATTTCCGCAATTTCAATTTGCGTATATATTTATAAATGTCAACTCTGGTTTGGGGATAATCGAAATTATGCTCCGGGCAATATGAAAGTCCTAGCGCCAACAGTTGTTTTTCCGCTTGGTCCAGGACTATCGGTGACAAGTTTATGATGGTATTGGCGTTTGTTGTAAAGTTTGTTACTTGCACCGCCAATTTTTGTTTATCGGTCTCCTGTCCCCTCGCATTCTGGCGCCTTCTTCGCCTTCTTTCATGGCGTTTTGCATTTCTCCTTTGTTTTGTGCTGATTGCGTTTTTCTCGGGCGCAGAGTCTGGCGCCTTTGTTCTTGTAAAAAACCAAGCTCTTCCTCCAGAGACACTTTATTCTTTTTTGCCAATGTGTCTCTTAGTTGTGCCATTTGCAATTCTGCCTCAGACTCAGTGTCGACAGACGAACTCAAATCCGATAATGTTGATTGCTCTTCTCGACTAGGGCCAGCTATTGCTCCAGTGTTTGTAGCTTTCCGACCCTTGTGTGTGGCTCTCACTGTCTCATACTTCCGAGCGAAAGTGAAGATCTGTCCTTGATCGTAATCATCTTTGTCTCGTTTGAACTTAAATGTTTTTCGCCTCTTTATAATGTCTTCCTCTTTTTTTATACGAAGCCTCATTTCCTCCCTGTTTTTGGACGTTGTCTCACTCCCTTCCATTTCCTCTATTTGTTGGTTTAGCACGTCAATCTTTTTTGTAATTCGATCCTGTCTATATCAGCGTATTTTACCAGAATCTCCACCAGCCGGTGAGATGACTCCAGATTGCTTATGGCCCATTCACGCAGCATCTCCGGGTTTGGGCTTTCATAGCTTGGGGCCAGCATGATTCGAAGTCCTCTGGGGATACGGCCCACTTCAAGGTATTTCGAGAGGGACTTATGTTCCCACCATTTTGCTTGTTCGGACTTCATCAGCTTTTCCAGTTTTTTATACAGCTCACGAGTATTTGACGGGGTTTCCTTGTTACTTCCCCTGTTTTCTTGTGCATGTAATTGCGCACTGTCACTTTCAATAAACATTTCCTCTGCCGCCTCCTCCCTACCGCGTAGTATCTCAGCAGCCATTGCACTTTTGTTACTATTATGTGGAGAGTTCCGCTACACTTTGCAGTTTCCCGTATGCACACCTCTCACCAGACAGTTTATTGACTTCGTACCTTTGTGCTTGGCTTGTGAAGATCGCGTCCTCCGACACCGATTTTCCAATGCTTTATCACGATGGGTCAGAAGTTTCCTTCGTCTGGGGGCTCTTGCGGCTCTCTCTTCCTGGAGATTTCTTTTGGTTCCGGTTCAAGACCGGATCAGCTTCCTGCCGCTCTGCCCAAACCGAGAGGGGGTCCGATAGCTCCGAGGAAGCCGTCTCGGAATAAATCGTAAGTTTTCTCCTTCTTTGTCTCTGGTATTACGCCCAAAAGATGGAAACGGACTCCTCTTTTTCTTTGTGCTTGATATTTATTTTTGCTGTGCTGCCATGACGCGTTTCGGCCTCGCAGGGCCTTGATCACATGTTTCTTTCGTCATTTCCACCCCATATTTAAAGTGCCAAGTGCTCAAATAGACATTAAAGACAGACTACTCGTCTGACTTTCTGATGTTACAGTACAATTGTGGGTAGACAGACGTTCACAACGGTTGTTTTACGGTTGTACATTATCTACCACCATGTGCAAATTACGCAATTTTATCTGTATAAATACATTTTAAATAGCAGCATTGATGGATAAAATCTAATACATAACAATTAGGTAATATTTACAAAAACACTTAAATACGAGTACACCAATTGCGGCCTTAAAATTGAATGTTAAAAACCACTGATCATTACTCGTAAAAATTGCTCTCTAAAATGTTCCCAACAAATTGTATAAATATGTAGAAACCATTTAAAAACAACCTCCTGTGCAACTGCTGCTCATATCCTGGACACTATTGCCCCCATGGGCATTTGTCCTCTAGAATGTACTGTTTGACCATAAAGTGCTATGTGCCCCTGTGTGCAAAATTGTACTATCCACTGATTTTGATTCATATCAAAAAAAGTGTCTAGTGCTAAAAAGTGAAGATAAAATTGAAAAAGGGTAAAATAAGAGAACTTGTGTTATGCGGTATTCGTGATGTAGCGGCCTAAAAATTATATAAAACCCCAATGGTTTGAATCTAGATTTGAAAGTGTGTGAGCATTGTGTAGACCTCATAACCAAGTATGTAAGTCCTCAGTCGTATTTAATCCTTGAGGGCTCTTACTGTCTAATTCTAGGATATACTTGGTTTCTAGTCTTCTCAAACTGGCCTCCCTATTGCCCCCACGTCTTTGTGCTGGGATGCAATCAATATATATATATTATCTACTGGTGGTCGCCAGTAGATAATTATAGTTAGGACCTATTTTCCATAGGAAATCCGCAACATTCTATTTGAAATAACTCTTGCACCGGTTGATGAATCTTCGTGAAATTTTCAAACTTTATGGCCCGCTCCGGTCCGCTCCTACCCTGAAAGTCTCGGGGTGATTCGTCAAGTGAGGGCCGAGAAAAAAGGGGGGTCCCAAAACGTGTTTTCCCCATTCATTTTCCCATAGGAAACTTTAGCCACGGCTACAGCCCGAACTGCTGAATGGAATTACACCAAATTTGGCAAAGAGGTAGTTCTTGGTTCAGAAAGAACCCTTTTTGTTAAATGGTGTAAATCCGTTCAGTAGTTCCTGATAAAATCAAAAGGAAAATCACATATATATCTATGGCCGCGTCGGATTCGCGCACCCTGAGTGCACCCAGCGCGCACCCTCCCGATCACGAGCTGCATGCTAATTGGCTTTCAAGTGGCTGTCAACACTCCAAATCAGGAAGTGTTGGCAGCCATTTTGTCCCTCGGTAGAAGCGAGGCACAAGAAACAAGTGCGCAAAACGCACAAAGGGGGCAGGGTAGAAACACCCTGACCCCTAGGTCTGCTCAGGGGTCCCACAAGGACCCCTGGGCAGAAAAAGCATTTTTTTTTTTAAACGGCGGGATGCGCTTAGGGTGCGCGGATCCCGCCGATAAAAAAGCGCGGTCTCCGTGCTTCGTTCTTAATTGGCCCCGGGTGGGCCAAGTCCCGGGGGCATGCGGGGTTAATAAAAATGCATGGGGGCCTGTAAGGCCCCCCAAGCCCCAGGGACCGCCACCCCCGGGGCTTTTATTTCAAAATGGTGCGGGAGGGCTCTCGGCCCTCCTGCAGCCCCGGGGACCGCCACCCCCCGGGGCTTATTTTTTAAAAAAATTAAAAGACCTGTGTGGGGGGGCTCGAACCCCCCACACACCCCGGGGACCGCCACCTCCCCGGGGCACTAAGAAAATACATGTGGGGGTCCGTTTCGGACCCCCGAAGCCCCGGGGACCACCACCTCCCCGCGGCTACGTAGATGTGGGGAGGGGGGCCACACGGCCCCCCTCCTGGAGCCTGTGGTGGCCCTGGGGACCGCCACCCCCCAGGGCCGGCTCCTGCAGTGTCCTGGGGTGCCTACCCCCGGGACACTGTAGTTTGCTATGACAGGACGGGAGCCTCGCGGCTCCCGTCCTGTCATTGCAAACTTGCTTTGGATTTTGGAAGAGAGAGCAGGAAACCTGCTCTCTCTTCCAAAATTCAAAGCAAATTGCTTTTCCACACGGGGAGCTGCATGTCAGCAGCTCCCCATGTGGAAAGCAATGCCGGCTCCCGAAGGACGCGGGAGCCGGCGGGACCGTGGGGGCATTGGGGCTCCCTCACGGTCTCCATCATTATGTATAGGCCCCGGGGTATGGGGTCCCCGGGAAGAATATAAATTAGTGGTAGGAGCTAAAAAAAAAATTACGGTAAAATTAGGAGTCGCGCACCCAGCGCGGCCCCTAGTGTGAACGCGTTGGGTGCGCGACTCCCAGCGCGGCCCCCTGGTGTAAACGCGTTGGGTGCGCGACTCCAGTGTAAACTCGTTGGGTGCGCGAATCCCCCAATTTAAAAAAAAAATAAAGTAAATATACATCAAGCATATATGTTTATATCTTGGGTGGCTCTAAAAAGAGCCCTTGTGTTTATTGACAGATTTTGGTACCTACAAGTAAGTACCTATGCAGAGTCTAAAGTTGTTGAGAAAGACTCTGTTACCCTCATCTGTAAAATGTACACCATCTCTCCTATAGATGCCATAAATATTAAAACGCAGATTGTTGTTGAAAATGGACCCCATCCTATAATCTCTGAGATAAGCAGAAACAGCTTTATTGACATGTTTCCTAACTTTCTCAATCTGTGGACAAAAATGATTGGACCACTTCCATTTCTGTCTTTGGCATATGTTAGAATAGACAAAGGCAGTTTGGGGGAAAAGTGACATGAATTCTCCAAAGGTGTCCTTCATAAACATTTCCAGACCTACCCCAGTGAAAGTGCCTAGGTCATTGCCACCACAGTGCACACTTATGAGGTCAGGGTGTTGGAGATGCAAAAAGGATTTAACCAATGGCATCAATTGGTGCCACTTTAATCCTCTCTGTCCAATCCATTTAATGTCTACATTTGGCAAAGCTAAATCTTTGTCAATACCTCTGCTTTCAGCATACCTTTTGCACCAGAAAACATAGCTGTGTCCCACAATCCACACTGAAAGCATCTTGAAGGGATCACTGTAGGTAATAAGAAGATGTCTGAAGCTGAGGTAGGCAGGAGGGACAATGAAATCTATCTAAAATGGTGGACAACATGCTGTATTTAAGAAAGTAGAGATTTGATTGGCTGTTTAAGAACACTCTACATTCTAATATAGGGTGCATTTTACTTTGTTTAGAAAGCATGTTACTTATTGGTTATAAAGAAAAGTTTGAAAGGTACAGCAGAAAGGATAAGGGCATGCTTTGCAAAGCCAACCATACCTGCTGTTGTCATTTGCAACATTGTGTGGTGAACTTGTGACCTGGCAGCTAAATTGAATGTTGCATGACCTGTTGCTATGGAAACTGAGATTAAGGAGAAGGGGTGAAGATGTCAGTTGAAAAGTATTATTCTCTATGACCAATGGAAATTCGTTTTTCAATTTGAAAAACACTGGGAAGCAATGTTATTTGTGGGTTATGTGTATATGTATGAAAAATTAGAGGGAAAATGTGTCATTACTGGTTTTACATTGGAGTGTGCTTATCTACATTCTCTGTGTGAAAAAGAAAATCCTGACTGAGTGTGAGATTTTTATTTCAACAAATTTATTTAATAGGTGAGTTATATATTTTGGACGTTTATTTAAAAAATATTTGATATTTTTATGAAACTGTGTTGTTTGAAATATATTATTAAATGTACTGATGTATATTTTGATTATTTTTATTGTATTTGATGTTTGTTTAAAAAACAGTATGTATAGTAATATATATATTTTAAACTGTGTTGAAAGGTATAGTTGAATGATGGTTCTTATTCTATCCTGTTGTCAAGTTTCAGTAGTATTAGAACTCAGTCACTGCTTATGGATTCGCAGAATGATTCAGGCATTCACACTAGCAATGCTGTAGTGAAATGTGTAGAATGTATGCAGTCACCTAACCTCTTCCAGACTAGTGCGTCTCTTTTGCTAAAGCCCAGGGAATAGTTTTGGTTCTCTAGAATCACATTGTGACTCTGTGTGCACTTGTGCAACTATTGTGACAAAAGCATGTGGTTTCTTTATGTCTTTGCTGACACATAACTGCTTAAAAACCTAACCTGTTGTCAAGTTTCAGTAGTAGTAGAACTTAGTTACTGCTTATGGATTCGCAGAATGAGTCAGGCATTCACACTAGCAGTGCTGTAGTGAAATCTGTAGAATGTATGCAGTCACCTAACTGCTTCCAGCCTAGTGAGTCTCTTCTGATAAAGTCCAGGGAATAGTTTTGCTTGTCTAGAATAACACTGTGAGTATGTGTGCACTTGTGCAACCATTGTGACAGAAGCATGTGGTTACTTTATGTCTCTGCTAACACATAACTGCTTAAAAACCTATCCTATTGTCAAGTTTCACTAGTATTAGAACCCAGTCACTGCTTATGGATTCGCAGAATGATTCAGGCATTCACACTAGCAATGCTGTAGTGAAATGTGTAGAATGTATGCAGTCAACTAACCTCTTCCAGACTAGTGAGTATCTTTTGCTAAAGCCCAGGGAATAGTTTTAGTTCTCTAGAATCACACTGTGAGTATGTGTGCACTTGTGCAACCATTGTGACAGAAGCATGTGGTTACTTTATGTCTCTGCTAACACATAACTGCTTAAAAACCTATCCTATTGTCAAGTTTCACTAGTATTAGAACCCAGTCACTGCTTATGGATTCGCAGAATGATTCAGGCATTCACACTAGCAATGCTGTAGTGAAATGTGTAGAATGTATGCAGTAACATAACCCGTTCCAGACTAGTGAGTCTTTGTAATTGCACTTCTCCAATCAGCCATCCAGCACCATGTACTAATCCATTCGCTGCGCCAAAACCCAACCACTTATACATTCACCCAGGCACTCTCCTTGCAGTACTCTAATCGTTCAGTCAGTACCCAAGTACTCATTCAGTGACCCAGGCCTTAGCACATAGACTGCTTCAAACCCCCATCCACTATGCATGCAGTTCTCTAACCACCTACACACTTGTCTTTCACACCTTCAATTCCCCAGTCACTATCCATACACTCCAGCAAACATCCTGTCACTCCCCTTGCAGTCCTCTGTTGACTCATTCAGCAACAGGTACAAATCCATTCGCTGCGCCAAAATACAAACACTTATACATTCACCCAGGCACTCTCCTTGCAGTACTCTAATCGTTCAGTCAGTACCCAAGTACTCATTCAGTGACCCAGGCCTTAGCACATAGACTGCTTCAAACCCCTATCCACTATGCATGCAGTTCTCTAACCACCTACACACTTGTCTTTCACACCTTCAATTCCCCAGTCACTATCCATACACTCCAGCAAACATCCTGTCACTCCCCTTGCAGTCCTCTGTTGACTCATTCAGCAACACGTACAAATCCATTCGCTGCGCCAAAACCCAACCACTTATACATTCACCCAGGCACTCTCCTTGCAGTACTCTAATCGTTCAGTCAGTACCCAAGTACTCATTCAGTGACCCAGGCCTTAGCACATAGACTGCTTCAAACCCCTATCCACTATGCATGCAGTTCTCTAACCACCTACACACTTGTCTTTCACACCTTCAATTCCCCAGTCACAATCCATACACTCCAGCAAACATCCTGTCACTCCCACAGTCCTCTGTTGACTCATTCAGCAACACGTACAAATCCATTCGCTGCGCCAAAACACAACCACTTATACATTCACCCAGGCACTGTCCTTGCAGTACTCTAATCGTTCAGTCAGTACCCAAGTACTCATTCAGTGACCCAGGCCTTAGCACATAGACTGCTTCAAACCCCTATCCACTATGCATGCAGTTCTCTAACCACCTACACACTTGTCTTTCACACCTTCAATTCCCCAGTCACTATCCATACACTCCAGCAAACATCCTGTCACTCCCCTTGCAGTCCTCTGTTGACTCATTCAGCAACACGTACAAATCCATTTGCTGCGCCAAAACCCAACCACTTATACATTCACCCAGGCACTCTCCTTGCAGTACTCTAATCGTTCAGTCAGTACCCAAGTACTCATTCAGTGACCCAGGCCTTAGCACATAGACTGCTTCAAACCCCTATCCACTATGCATGCAGTTCTCTAACCACCTACACACTTGTCTTTCACACCTTCAATTCCCCAGTCACTATCCATACACTCCAGCAAACATCCTGTCACTCCCCTTGCAGTCCTCTGTTGACTCATTCAGCAACAGGTACAAATCCATTCGCTGCGCCAAAATACAAACACTTATACATTCACCCAGGCACTCTCCTTGCAGTACTCTAATCGTTCAGTCAGTACCCAAGTACTCATTCAGTGACCCAGGCCTTAGCACATAGACTGCTTCAAACCCCTATCCACTATGCATGCAGTTCTCTAACCACCTACACACTTGTCTTTCACACCTTCAATTCCCCAGTCACTATCCATACACTCCAGCAAACATCCTGTCACTCCCCTTGCAGTCCTCTGTTGACTCATTCAGCAACACGTACAAATCCATTCGCTGCGCCAAAACCCAACCACTTATACATTCACCCAGGCACTCTCCTTGCAGTACTCTAATCGTTCAGTCAGTACCCAAGTACTCATTCAGTGACCCAGGCCTTAGCACATAGACTGCTTCAAACCCCTATCCACTATGCATGCAGTTCTCTAACCACCTACACACTTGTCTTTCACACCTTCAATTCCCCAGTCACAATCCATACACTCCAGCAAACATCCTGTCACTCCCACAGTCCTCTGTTGACTCATTCAGCAACACGTACAAATCCATTCGCTGCGCCAAAACACAACCACTTATACATTCACCCAGGCACTGTCCTTGCAGTACTCTAATCGTTCAGTCAGTACCCAAGTACTCATTCAGTGACCCAGGCCTTAGCACATAGACTGCTTCAAACCCCTATCCACTATGCATGCAGTTCTCTAACCACCTACACACTTGTCTTTCACACCTTCAATTCCCCAGTCACAATCCATACACTCCAGCAAACATCCTGTCACTCCCACAGTCCTCTGTTGACTCATTCAGCAACACGTACAAATCCATTCGCTGCGCCAAAACACAACCACTTATACATTCACCCAGGCACTGTCCTTGCAGTACTCTAATCGTTCAGTCAGTACCCAAGTACTCATTCAGTGACCCAGGCCTTAGCACATAGACTGCTTCAAACCCCTATCCACTATGCATGCAGTTCTCTAACCACCTACACACTTGTCTTTCACACCTTCAATTCCCCAGTCACTATCCATACACTCCAGCAAACATCCTGTCACTCCCCTTGCAGTCCTCTGTTGACTCATTCAGCAACACGTACAAATCCATTCGCTGCGCCAAAACCCAACCACTTATACATTCACCCAGGCACTCTCCTTGCAGTACTCTAATCGTTCAGTCAGTACCCAAGTACTCATTCAGTGACCCAGGCCTTAGCACATAGACTGCTTCAAACCCCTATCCACTATGCATGCAGTTCTCTAACCAACTACACACTTGTCTTTCACACCTTCAATTCCCCAGTCACTATCCATACACTCCAGCAAACATCCTGTCACTCCCCTTGCAGTCCTCTGTTGACTCATTCAGCAACACGTACAAATCCATTCGCTGCGCCAAAACACAACCACTTATACATTCACCCAGGCACTCTCCTTGCAGTACTCTAATCGTTCAGTCAGTACCCAAGTACTCATTCAGTGACCCAGGCCTTAGCACATAGACTGCTTCAAACCGCTATCCACTATGCATGCAGTTCTCTAACCACCTACACACTTGTCTTTCACACCTTCAATTCCCCAGTCACTATCCATACACTCCAGCAAACATCCTGTCACTCCTATTGCAGTCCTCTGTTGACTCATTCAGCAACACGTACAAATCCATTCGCTGCGCCAAAACACAACCACTTATACATTCACCCGAGGCACTCTCCTTGCAGTACTCTAATCGTTCAGTCAGTACCCAAGTACTCATTCAGTGACCCAGGCCTTAGCACATAGACTGCTTCAAACCCCTATCCACTATGCATGCAGTTCTCTAACCACCTACACACTTGTCTTTCACACCTTCAATTCCCCAGTCACTATCCATACACTCCAGCAAACATCCTGTCACTCCCCTTGCAGTCCTCTGTTGACTCATTCAGCAACACGTACAAATCCATTCGCTGCGCCAAAACACAACCACTTATACATTCACCCAGGCACTCTCCTTGCAGTACTCTAATCGTTCAGTCAGTACCCAAGTACTCATTCAGTGACCCAGGCCTTAGCACATAGACTGCTTCAAACCGCTATCCACTATGCATGCAGTTCTCTAACCACCTACACACTTGTCTTTCACACCTTCAATTCCCCAGTCACTATCCATACACTCCAGCAAACATCCTGTCACTTCCCTTGCAGTCCTCTGTTGACTCATTCAGCAACAAGTACAAATCCATTCGCTGCGCCAAAACACAACCACTTATACATTCACCCAGGCACTCTCCTTGCAGTACTCTAATCGTTCAGTCAGTACCCAAGTACTCATTCAGTGACCCAGGCCTTAGCACATAGACTGCTTCAAACCACTATCCACTATGCATGCAGTTCTCAAACCACCTACACACTTGTCTTTCACACCTTCAATTCCCCAGTCACTATCCATACACTTCAGCAAACATCCTGTCACTCCCCTTGCAGTCCTCTGTTGACTCATTCAGCAACACGTACAAATCCATTCGCTGCGCCAAAACCCAACCACTTATACATTAACCCAGGCACTCTCCTTGCAGTACTCTAATCGTTCAGTCAGTACCCAAGTACTCATTCAGTGACCCAGGCCTTAGCACATAGACTGCTTCAAACCGCTATCCACTATGCATGCAGTTCTCTAACCACCTACACACTTGTCTTTCACACCTTCAATTCCCCAGTCACTATCCATACACTCCAGCAAACATCCTGTCACTCCTCTTGCAGTCCTCTGTTGACTCATTCAGCAACACGTACAAATCCATTCCCTGCGCCAAAACCCAACCACTTATACATTCACCCAGGCACTCTCCTTGCAGTACTCTAATTGTTCAGTCAGTACCCAAGTACTCATTTAGTGACCCAGGCCTTAGCACATAGACTGCTTCAAACCGCTATCCACTATGCATGCAGTTCTCTAACCACCTACACACTTGTCTTTCACACCTTCAATTCCCCAGTCACTATCCATACACTCCAGCAAACATTCTGTCACTCCCCTTGCAGTCCTCTGTTGACTCATTCAGCAACACGTACAAATCCATTCGCTGCGCCAAAACCCAACCACTTATACATTCACCCAGGCACTCTCCTTGCAGTACTCTAATCGTTCAGTCAGTACCCAAGGACTCATTCAGTGACCCAGGCCTTAGCACATAGACTGCTTCAAACCCCTATCCACTATGCATGCAGTTCTCTAACCACCTACACACTTGTCTTTCACACCTTCAATTCCCCAGTCACTATCCATACACTCCAGCAAACATCCTGTCACTCCCCTTGCAGTCCTCTGTTGACTCATTCAGCAACACTTACAAATCCATTCGCTGCGCCAAAACACAACCACTTATACATTCACCCAGGCACTCTCCTTGCAGTACTCTAATCGTTCAGTCAGTACCCAAGTACTCATTCAGTGTCCCAGGCCTTAGCACATAGACTGCTTCAAACCGCTATCCACTATGCATGCAGTTCTCTAACCACCTACACACTTGTCTTTCACACCTTCAATTCCCCAGTCACTATCCATACACTCCAGCAAACATCCTGTCACTCCCCTTGCAGTCCTCTGTTGACTCATTCAGCAACACGTACAAATCCATTCGCTGCACCAAAACACAACCACTTATACATTCACCCAGGCACTCTCCTTGCAGTACTCTAATCGTTCAGTCAGTACCCAAGTACTCATTCAGTGACCCAGGCCTTAGCACATAGACTGCTTCAAACCGCTATCCACTATGCATGCAGTTCTCTAACCACCTACACACTTGTCTTTCACACCTTCAATTCCCCAGTCACTATCCATACACTCCAGCAAACATCCTGTCACTCCTCTTGCAGTCCTCTGTTGACTCATTCAGCAACACGTACAAATCCATTCGCTGCGCCAAAACCCAACCACTTATACATTCACCCAGGCACTCTCCTTGCAGTACTCTAATTGTTCAGTCAGTACCCAAGTACTCATTCAGTGACCCAGGCCTTAGCACATAGACTGCTTCAAACCGCTATCCACTATGCATGCAGTTCTCTAACCACCTACACACTTGTCTTTCAAACCTTCAATTCCCCAGTCACTATCCATACACTCCAGCAAACATCCTGTCACTCCCCTTGCAGTCCTCTGTTGACTCATTCAGCAACACGTACAAATCCATTCGCTGCGCCAAAACCCAACCACTTATACATTCACCCAGGCACTCTCCTTGCAGTACTCTAATCGTTCAGTCAGTACCCAAGTACTCATTCAGTGACCCAGGCCTTAGCACATAGACTGCTTCAAACCCCTATCCACTATGCATGCAGTTCTCTAACCACCTACACACTTGTCTTTCACACCTTCAATTACTCAGGTAGTACCTATATACTCCAGCAATCACCCTGTCACTCCGCATGCACTCCTCCAATCAGCCATCCAGCACCATGTACTAATCCAAACAATGTGCCAAAACCCAAACACTTATAAATTCACCCAGACACTCTCCTTGCAGTACTGTAATCGTTCACTCAGTATCCAAGTACTCATGCAGTGACTCAGGTCTTAACACATGCACTATTACAAACTCCTCTCCAATACGCATGCAGTCCTCTAACCACCTACACACTTGTGTTTCACACCTTTAATTAGTCATTAGAAAAGAAAGTGCTTAAATGTTTTTTATATACAATGTGTTTGTTTAGTAATAGAAAAGTATAATTTATATATTTATTAAAATACATTTATATAATTTTATTTTTTACCGATATTGATTAGGATCAATAAAATAAACTTATCATGCCTAAAAAAACAGAAAAGAGAAAAGGACACAAAAAGGACTATTATTTGAAGAAAAATCAACAACAGGTATTGGATGACCAACAACATGTGGGGAAAAACAATAAGTCTTCCGGTAAGAGAACAAAACAATTTATTAAGAAACTTTCAAAGCCTAGAAACAGTGTGCAGAATGTGGAAAATATGAAAAATGGTTCGACCAGAAAAAAGAATATGAATAAAAACAATACAAAAAATGGGAATTTACATTCAAAAGACACAATGTATGGTAAAAGAAGGCAGAGTCAGGATAAAGAAATCAGAAAAAATATTTTTTATAATAGAGTTGTTCTTAATTTGTTGAAAGATGTGAGGAAATATAAAAAAAGAGCACTATTTTATCAAAAGAAGAAGCATATTGAAATTCTAGATGAAAAGGCTTTTGAATTAAAAAGGAAATTATTCATTTTAGTTTTAAACAGAATTTGATCTCTAGATAAACCAATCCATTTAATGAAGGCTAAAAGTAAGAAGAAAAGAGTAATTAACAGAACTAATTTTTGTGATTTTTTGGGGGTGAATGGAAACACAGTTCAAGTTCAGAGCCTTTCTTTAATGAAGAGAGTTATTTTCAGACCAATAATTTATTGCATGCAGTTGATACCAGTGGTCGAGCTTATGAGGTTAGAAATGGTTGTCCAATTGAGAAAGAGAAGATGATTCCCAGAAATGTAGAAGAAGTGATAGCTGATGAAGTTGTAGGGAGACGACCTAAAGCCCCAGTGTATACTTGGGATTGCAGTAGTATTTGTAGTATACGACAAGAATCTATTGATATTTTACGCAATTTCTTACGAGTCTATAGTAAAAAAGTGTTAAACAAAAGATTAAGATGTTGCAAGGACTAGATCTTTGCAGAGTGAGAAAAAATACTGGTTTGCAAGGACATTCTCTCGCTTGTCTTTCTAGAAAAGTATGTCAAAGTGTTTTTCATCATTTTAGGATGTTAGCAGTACATCATTCTCAAATGCGAAAGTTAGTCACAAGATTGTATTATGCAAAAAGTCCAGCACTAATGTTAAATGAGTTGAACAGTGCTCTTTTGCGTGGGTCAGTATCAGATGTGAAAAAGGGTTGTGATGAAATTGAGTTTTGTTACTTTGGTCCTGGAGAAGAGAGTGCAGAAACTTTCACATTAATACAGGAAAATGTTGAGGAGAATGTGCAACATACTACTACAAAAAATGTGAAGAACAAATTACAAAGTTTAAGGTGATTTAATGTGAAAGGCCAAATTATACTTGTATTTGTTGCCGGCGAACTCACTATAAAAATCAGACTAGGACTGTTGATCTGTATTTAAAAAGTGAAAGAGAAAATAATGATAAGTGGAAGGAATTTGCAACTTATTTGTTCGTAGAGGATTGCTTTGATTTGAGTTATGATCAGCGTATTTGTAAATACTGTTATAACAAATTAGACGAGAATAAAATGCCCGCTAGAGCTGTCCATAATAATTTAGAGTTGGTAACTATTCCTCCAGAACTGATAAATTTAAATACGTATGAGTCTATTCTGATTCAATGTGTGCACCCATTTCAAGCTATTGTTCGTATGGAGCCTAAAACAGGTAAATTGCCTCCTACAGATTTACAGAGAGGATTAAAAGGAAGAGTTGTATATTTACCTCTAGATTTAAAGAAAAATATTGAAACTATTGGTGGAGAGAATGTAGAAAGTGAGCCACTACTTATTCTAGTTAATGGTGTTCCTACTAAGAGTAAGAAAATCTGGCAAGAATTAGTGGATGTTAGGAAAGTGCAAAAGGCAACATTATATCTGATTCAAAACAATGATTACTACAAAAATGTATATGTGGAAGAAGAAGAAATACTTTTAGGAGATGATACTGAAACGTTAAATGGACAAATTGAAAAAGTGGACATGTCCAAAAGTGAAGAAATCTATGAACATTATAGTGTACATCCACTTCATTCGAAAGAAGTGATGGGGAATACTATTGAATTATTCCAAATGAAAAAAGCAAAGGGTACTCCCATGAGTGTATGGGAGAAAAGTTTGGAAGCTCGTTGTTTTCCGCAGCTGTTTTCAACTGGAAAAGGTGGACGATATGATGAACGACCAGTGCAGATTCCTGCATCTGAATATCGAACAACAAGATTATTTGCAGAAGATTCAAGATTTCGACAATGTATCCCTTATATATTTCATATTTTGTTTGAGAGTGACTTGTCTGGACTTTCATATGCAGTCAACCACATATTGAAAACAGGAGTAAATCGTCAAAATGTTTCAGCAAAGGAATTTATGGATAAAGTACATCAGAGAGATGATCATTTAGAATCTCAGCTGATTAATTTGATGGCATGTCAGCGTGGTACTAATGAATATTGGTATCGTCGTCATGGAGAACTTAAATGTTTGCTAAGGAACTTAGGAACTCCTACGTGGTTTCTTACCCTAAGCTGTGCTGAATACGCTTGGGATGATTTACTTGAATTTCTTCGAGAGGCAAATTCAAATCTAAAAAATATTGAATACAAGACACCTGGAGAATTGTGCTCTTTGGATCCTGTTAATGTATGCAGGTATTTCAATCATAGGTTTGAAGCTATGATGTCTTTTATCTGCAATAAAAAGAATCCTCCTCTTGGAGAAGTTGTAGATTTTTTGGGGAGAAAGGAGTATCAAGCTAGAGGTGCTCCTCATATACATATGCTGTTATGGATTAAGGATGCACCTAAATTCGGAACTGATTCAGATGACACCGTTTTGTCTTTTATTGAAGAATATGCGACATGTGCTATACCAAAAAGAACGGATGAGAACAGCTTAAGACAACAAGTGTTACGATTCCAAAGTCATCGATGTGGAAAATACTGTCGACGGAAGTACAAGTCTAAGGAAAAGTTTTACACCAAATGTCGTTTTGGATTTCCACGTCCTGTAATATCTAAAGGAAGAGTAAACAGTTTTATGTCAGCTATGAGACATACCATCACTAGAAAATCTCCCAAAAATACATACAATTTGAGAAGAAGTGAAGAATCAAAATATATCAATGATTATAATCCAGTTATTCTCTCAATGTGGAATGCTAATATGGATATTCAGTATGTTGCGGATAATTCCATTGCTGTTGCCCGGTATGTGACATCTTATATAACAAAATCTGAAAAGACAGAGTTAAAAGAAATGTGGGAAGAAATTTCTCATGAGAAGAGTCTTAGTAAGAAATTATACAGTTTCAGTTTGAAGATGTTATCCCATCGAGAAATTGGAGCATATGAATGCTCAGATCGGTTATCATCTGCAAGTTTATACTCAAAATCTAGAACAATCATTTGGGTGAGTCTAGGTCTTGCTGCAACATGAAATCGAGTACTTAAATCTGTACAAGAAATTGAATATTTAGCAGAAAAAGATCCAGAAAGTACAGATATTGTCAAAACAAACATGTTGGATACATATTATCCAAATAGAAGTCATCATCTTGAGAACATATGTCTCTATGAAGTGCTGCAATACTACAGTTTTAAACGGAATACTACAGAAAACATAAATGATTCAAAATATGCAGTGATTGGTTCTGAAGGATGTTTGGTGAAACAAAGGAAAGGAAATTTGATTAATCACAGAAAACTGAGTTGTGATACTGAACAGAAAAGGGAATTTTACTATTTAGCACTTTTGCAACTCTTCAAACCGTGGCGTACAGAATTGGAATTACTTGGGGATTTTCAGAGCTATGACGATTCCTTCAATGCTTGTAAAGATACCATAGAATGTACAGTTTTTGCTAACTATCTGAAAATGTTGAACGATTAAATGGATCAAGAAGCTACTATTGCAGCTGAGATTGCTAGAGACAGTTCTCAAGACAGTCAAAGTTCTGCTCCACTGAGTGAAGATCCACTAGGACAACCAATTGTTCAAAATGAAGCAGCAATCGCAATGAATGAGGTGGAAACAGCAATGCATCAAGCTCAAGAAGATATTATGGACTTAGGAAACTTGGAAAAACAACTAAATCTTGAACAGAAAGAAATATATCAGCAAGTGAGACAACAGATTGACCATGGATTTCTTCATGAAAACAAAGAATGCACATGCACATCATTTCAACCTATCCGAATGTATGTCAGTGGTCAAGCTGGAACAGGAAAAAGTTTCTTAATTAAAGTTTTGACCAGTTATCTACAGAAAACAACTGACTCACATTTGTCTTGTGTTGTAACTGCTCCAACTGGGTTGGCAGCACACAATATTAAAGGAATTACATTGCATCGTTTACTTATGCTACCTGTAGAGCATGAAAACACATTGGAATATCATAAGCTATCTGGAGAAGCTTGTTATGAAGTTTCAAGAGTGCTAAAGAAAATGAAACTTCTAATTATTGATGAGGTAAGCATGGTCTCAAACTTAATGCTTGCTTTTGTGCATTTAAGAATGCAGCAAATTCTTAAAACAGAATATGATGTCTTATTTGGAGGAAAACATGTCATAGTTTTTGGAGATCTTCTGCAACTTACTCCTGTAAAAGGACAACCAGTATTTAAAACACTTGTGCATGAAGACACCAGAAAGTCTTTGGGAAGTGTTGGCAACGTTAATATTTGGTCATATTTTGAATACAAAGAACTCATTACAAATATGCGACAGGCAAATGATGTTGATTATGGATCTATACTTCAAGATATAAGAATTGGAGTTCTCAGAGAACAAGGCAAACAAGCTTTGCTAAGTCGACTACTTAAGAATTTGTTTCCAAATGAAAATATAGTTCCAGAAAAAATGTATATGAAAATTGCTGAAAGTAAATCTATAATCTGTTTAATGCCAACACTGCGCGAGTGTTCTATATTCAATGAACAACTTTTGAAGCTAGAAAATGAAGAAATAATAAAAATGGAAGCCATTGATAAAATAGAGCATGAAGGAATCACTATTATTTTGACGGAAAAATTGAAAACAAAATTGGATTCTTTAGAAAAATCGATATCTAAAACTGCTGGTTTAGAAAAGAATTTATATCTATGTGTAAACTGTCGAGTAATTTTACGGCGTAATTTGGATGTGGAAAAAGGTTTAGTTAATGGAGCAATGGGGAAAGTTGTGAATTTTGTTAATTATCAAAAAGAGATGGAATTGAATTTTTAAAAATTAAATTTGATCATATTGAAGAAGTAAAACAAATTGGTCGTTGTTCTGTTCGTTTTTTGCTTGTTAAAGATTTGTATGTCCGTAGGAAACAATTTCCACTTTCTCTGGCATATGCAGTCACTATTCATAAATCTCAAGGATTGAGTGTAGACAGTGCTTTGGTGAACATTGGAAGTAGCGTGTTTAAAGAGGGTATGGCATATGTTGCTTTGTCCCGAGTCAGAACTTTATCTGGATTGTTTTTGATTGATTTTGATGAGTCAAAGATTACTGCAGATGCAAACTGTGTAAAAGAGTATAATAGGTTAAGAAGTGCGTATACTCCCAATTTAGGTGAATATCCTGTATTTGAAAAGCGTGTAGTAGGTCGAAAAAGAAGATATGAGAATATCTGTAGTGAAGTTATAGAGAAGGAAAAAAATCAAGATAATGTTCAGATTGCAAGCAAAAAGAAAAAGGATACTATTGAAGAGATTGTTGGGTATCAGTTAGAAAACAGTTCAGGTATCAACTGCTATGCTAATGTAGTGGTCAATGTTGTTTTTTTCTAGAAAGTTTGCAACAGCAAATCATGGAAAATCGTGAAAAAAGATTTTGTTCCTTGTTGCATTGTATTTATGAAAAATTGAACACTGATAAAAGGAAAATACAAAGTGTTTCTGATATTCGTAATCTTTTGGATATATGTTCTGGTTCTACACAATTTACGCAGGATATTCAACAAGACGCTTAGGAATTTCTAATGTATATGCTTGCAGTATTGGAAAATGAAGGAATAGAAATTGAAAATCTTTTTGGCCTTCGTTATAAATGGGAACATGAATGTGAAAATTGTATGTTTACATGTAGCACTAACATAGATACTGAAACATTTATATATTTGACATTACCAGACTGTAAAACAGTGTCTTTCAAGAAACTAGTTAAAGCAGCAAATCAAAACATGGAGTGTCGCCAATGCAAATCACAAATGTTATCAACATTATTTATACAAAGATTTGGACAATATATAATTTTAATGATACAACGTTGTAGAGCTGATGGAAGAAAATTGGAAACTTTAATTAAACATTTTGTAGCAAGTCAACTATCTATATCCGGAAGAACTTTTGTAGCAGTATCAATTATTTTCCATGATGGTCCTTCTACAACATCTGGACATTACACTGTCTATTTAAAATGCAATAGAGGATGGACATATTGTAATGATGCTCAATTGGTTTTTAAACAACGTTTGCCTAGCGAATTACCAAATTCCTACCTAATATTTTTAAAACCAAAGTTTTAGGAACATAATTCAGCCTCTGAGGAATTTATTAATATGTATTAATACGATTACTATTGGACAATTTCAATATAAAGGATTTCAAAAATACTATTTGGCCTAGAGGAAAAGTATATATTTGAATTATGGACTTTTTCTTGCACATTCTCTCAGCATATATTTTGAAAGAACAACATTTACAGTGTATAGAATTTCAAGTAAGAAAATTTTCTTAGAAGAGAGCATTTTATATATGTGTCATTTGTATTATATGGTATGTTATTGAGGAGGTAGTTTTTATGTAATGTTCAGAAATAGTTGAGTATATTAAAAATATTTTACAAGTACTTTTGTTTTTTTTTAAACAATCTTATTGATTGTTTTTTTTTTGCCCGCTGTTACGTGATGAGTAACATTGAAATCACTATTTGTAGTGAAATTCAATGTATTCTGAAAACAGCAAAAAAGGCAAAGAAAATAATTTATAAAATGTCAAAAACATGTTCCGTTATAAAAAATATAATATTATATATTATAACTGTATTTTTTCTTCTCTTTCACAGATCCTAATTCTACAATATTAAATTTTTCAGAAATTTTAGTTATAAAAAACAAGTGGAAAAAATGTTTAGTGTTTTTTATAACTATTACTGTGAAGGTAAGATTAACTAAGTATTAAAATGAACAATGGGCTGTGTTTGCACACTGGTGAAGAAAGGGGGATGGACGGTGTAGATATCTCTGGAAAGATGCTCTGTGGGTGTTTTAATTTACAGGATAAAGTTACCTTGAATCCTGAGTGTCCCTGGGGGCCAACTAACCCACCAGATATGTGCAGAAAGTGCCAGAGAGTTGTATTGCAGAGAGGTGTAAAATGTCACATGGCTTCGGACCACCTCTGTGCAATGCAGCTGTATGGTGTGCAAAAGAGAGACATGTTAAGCTAGTAGGACCCAGGGACTTTCAAGATTAAAAGAGACTAAATTCATCAACTTAAAACATGTCACAGAGAGTGTTTGCACATGTCACATAAGGCCCCATCCCTTCCCTTCCCCACTCTATAAACATGTGCTATCACTTTGCCAAAACCGAACTACTTATAAATTTATCTTGCAATCTCTTTGCAGTACTGAAATTACTCTAGTTGTTAGTCATATACTTAAGGATTGGCCTAGTCACTAACCCTAGTACAAATCAATTTCTTTATATATTAAGGGGCCGATTCCGATCTCGGTCGGAGGCGCACCCAATACCATTCGGTCGGGAAAAAAGCCATGCGAATGCCTGTTTCCCGACCGATCCGTACAGCACACCGAACGAGTAAGTACGATGCGCACAACAGCAAAGAATCCGGCCGAGCCGTACTCACCCAATCCAGGTCCTGTACTCCGAACGAGGCGAATCCGGAAACACAGAATCGAGTCGCAGGGAAGGGAAAATGCAGCTCCGTCCGGCCGAACAAGTACGATGCGCTTCCTGTACGCGCCGAACCCGTCGCTACGCACGGCACGTCAAAGCATCCGGGAGAGGCGCACATAAGCTCCGATTCGTGCCACAACACAATCCACGGCTACGAGACGAACACGCCAGCGACGAGGACGAGGCGAAGCAACAAGGACGACGCGAAGCAACGAGAAGGACGAACGACACGAACCAACCATGAATCCCTTCGTCCCGATCATACCAATATTCTACATTTACTACCGGAACAGGCATGGACGCGTACGGCGCAGAAGGTAAGTCAGACACCAACCACAAAACATATACAACACGTACACGACACATCACACACACACAGAGGGATGCAGAATATACTTACACCAGCAACAGCAGCACCATAGGGGCGGGATGCCCATCACCAATGCCACATATGCACACAGGGGCCTGAATGCGCACCACCACCCCTACCCAGGGGGGCTGGATGCCTACCACTACTACCACCCTCACCCAGGGGGGCTGGATGCCTACCACTACTACCACCCTCACCCAGGGGGGCTGGATGCCTACCACTACTACCACCCTTAGCCAGGGGGGCTGGATGCCTACCACTACTACCACCCTTAGCCAGGGGGCTGGATGCCTACCACTACTACCACCCTTAGACAGGGGGCTGGATGCCTACCACTACTACCACCCTTAGCCAGGGGGCTGGATGCCTACCACTACTACCACCCTCACCCAGGGGGCTGGATGCCTACCACTACTACCACCCTAAGCCAGGGGGGCTGGATGCCTACCACTACTACCACCCTCACCCAGGGGGCTGGATGCCTACCACTACTACCACCCTTAGCCAGGGGGCTGGATGCCTACCACTACTACCACCCTCACCCAGGGGGGCTGGATGCCTACCACTACTACCACCCTTAGCCAGGGGGGCTGGATGCCTACCACTACTACCACCCTTACCCAGGGGGCTGGATGCCTACCACTACTACCACCCTTAGCCAGGGGGGCTGGATGCCTACCACCACCCTTAGCCAGGGGGCTGGATGCCTACCACTACTACCACCCTCACCCAGGGGGCTGGATGCCTACCACTACTACCACCCTCACCCAGGGGGCTGGATGCCTACCACTACTACCACCCTCAGCCAGGGGGCTGGATGCCTACCAATACTACCACGCTCAGCCAGGGGGGCTGGATGCCTACCACTACTACCACCCTTAGCCAGGGGGGCTGGATGCCTACCACTACTACCACCCTTACCCAGGGGGGCTGGATGCCTACCACTACTACCACCCTTAGCCAGGGGGTCTGTATGCCTACCACCACCCTTAGCCAGGGGGCTGGATGCCTACCACTACTACCACCCTCACCCAGGGGGGCTGGATGCCTACCACCACCCTTAGCCAGGGGGCTGGATGCCTACCACTACTACCACCCTCACCCAGGGGGCTGGATGCCTACCACTACTACCACCCTCACCCAGGGGGGCTGGATGCCTACCACTACTACCACCCTTAGCCAGGGGGGCTGGATGCCTACCACTACTACCACCCTTAGCCAGGGGGGCTGGATGCCTACCACTACTACCACCCTCACCCAGGGGGCTGGATGCCTACCACTACTACCACCCTCAGCCAGGGGGGCTGGATGCCTACCACTACTACCACCCTTAGCCAGGGGGGCTGGATGCCTACCACTACTACCACCCTTAGCCAGGGGGCTGGATGCCTACTACCACCCTCACCCAGGGGGGCTGGATGCCTACCACTACTACCACCCTTAGCCAGGGGGCTGGATGCCTACCACTACTACCACCCTCACCCAGGGGGGCTGGATGCCTACCACTACTACCACCCTCACCCAGGGGGCTGGATGCCTACCACCACTACCACCCCCACTCATAGGATGGACAATGCATGACACAACCAGCACACCACAACCTAGGGAATGCAAGAAAAAGACATCCCCCAACACCATGACAAGCGAGTGTAGACTGTGTCAAATGCCTACAACACCGAACATGACTTTGAACATACAATGTGACCCCCTAGCACATGTGCCACACATATATGTGTGTGGCCCCCACAATGCAAGCAGGCCATGACCATTGTGGCAATGGGGTCCAAACCCCCATCATCACAGTGACCAAAATTAAGTGTGGGGTCCATAGCTGAAGCACCTTTTGAACATTGTGGCAATGGAGTCTAAACCCCCATCATCACTGTGACCAAAAGGTAAGTGTGGGGTCCATAGCTGAAGCACCTTTTGAACATTGTGGCAATGGGGTCTAAACCCCCATCATCACAGTGACCAAAATGTAAGTGTGGGGTCCATAGCTGAAGCACCTTTTGAACATTGTGGCAATGGGGTCTAAACCCCCATCATCACAGTGACCAAAAGGTAAGTGTGGGGTCCATAGCTGAAGCACCTTTTGAACATTGTGGCAATGGGGTCTAAACCCCCATCATCACTGTGACCAACAGGTAAGTGTGGGGTCCATAGCTGAAGCACATTTTGAACAGTGTGGCAATGGGGTCCAAACCCCCATCATCACAGTGACCAAAATGTAAGTGTGGGGTCCATAGCTGAAGCACATTTTGTACAGTGTGGCAATGGGGTCCAAACCCCCATCATCACAGTGACAAAAAGGTAAGTGTTGACAAAGAAAGAGCTGCAACTGCCAAACTGCATGGATGATTCCTGGTCACAGAACAAAAAACACATCAGTGGCAAAGTAGTGTATGTGTCCCATTGCAACATAAATTGGGTGAGCCAAATACTGCAGTGCAAATAAGACATACCTTTGGCCATGTGCAGACAAACAACACCCATGGGGGCTGACACTGTCAACATTCATCAATGACACAATGACAGAAGTGACCATCAGAATGCAGACCCACATATTCGCACCAATGGCCACACAAATGCAGATACCCTGTGGAGACTGCAGATGTGAGGTGAACAGATACCATACCATGGCAGCAATGGGACACACAAACCATGATCATTGTGCTGACCGATGACCTAGGAGTCCCAGGGACAGCAGGGGAAACCCACCAAACTACATACAGCCAATGGCACACCCAAGATATGCCAATGCAGTGGTGCAGATGCACAAACACAAACAGGCAGACCCACACTGCACATCATACACAACAGGTGAGGGGGGTGCCAGTGTCCCCAGGCAACCACACAACACATGAGGAGACCTGAATACCAATCATACAGATGTGCATACAGTGCCACACAAAGGTAACTCATGGATCCAAATCCCCTATGTGGGCAAGCAGGCATTGTCAGATGAGAGGGAGCACAAATCACACATGTCACACAGGCACGTAGGAACAGCAACTGACACAGCAAGACACAGACACACCACAGCACCACCCCCAGGGCCCCCACAATGTGGTGACCCTGGACTGCATTACAATCCCACTGTGATGACAAAGCTAAATGTCGTTCACACTGTGAACCACAGTCATGTGTCCTGAGCAACAAACTACCATTACACCTACACAAGCACAAATCAATCAGCATGGCCAGTAAGCCAAGGCCAACATGGAGGCAGGGGCCTAGCCGGGCAACAACTCTCATCTGCACACACTCAACACCACACCCCTCGACCTCCAACAATGTGCAGCAGTGAAGCACACATGCACTGGTGACATTGCACATGCACCCATGACTATTCCAGGGTGGTGGGTGGGAACCAAGGTGCAGAAACACATCACACATGGCCACTCAACAAGACTCCTGAATGTCTGACACACTGCACACTACGCTGTACATGGACATGACGGCAATACCACACCAACCAATGGGATCCCAGCCACAGTCACACACCAATGAAGAAGCCAAGGTCACCCACAAAGAACACACATAGACAACAACCAACATTGCAGCCCGGACCCTGAGGAGTGCCAGCAGTCACACACACAACGTGTCACAATCACTGAAAGATAACACAAACTGGAAATCACATGACAGGGGCAAACAACAAGTGCCAAGGGGAAACCTGACTATGACCCATCTGCGTCTGCACACAAACTCAGCCCTGACAGCAAACACACCTATGGGTGACACCCTGATGACCAGTAATGTGCCATGCACCCACATCACAGAGATCCCAGGGAGAAGACTTTGGGGAACATAGGTCAACTCAGCAAGCATCACAAACAGGTACAACACTAGGGAACACAGCATGCACAGCTAAACGGAAGTGAACACACAGACATGCACATACATCACACACCTTGGGCGCAGGCAATGTCACAGGAGTACACACTGCCATGAGGGGACTCCACTCCTGTGTGAGGAAAGCTGTGCCATATGTTGCCTCAGTAGGGCCCCATCATGTCAGCTGAGCACTTGGTCACACAATCAACAATTAGCACCAAATGAGGGCTCCCGTCACATCAGCCTGGTCATGGAAGTGCCAACGGAATCATCAGCACAGATCCAACACACTTGTATAGCAATGTTGCACTGACTACACGGATGAGTCCTTCCCCATTGATGCCCAAACCTGCATGTCCAGTGGAGATGGCCACACGGTCAGGGAAGTAGACGAATTGAACAATGGCAGGCACAACAGATGTGCAGGGGTGGAAGCCACAGATGTGAAATAGCTAATCTAAGTAGGAAATCCCATTGCCAAATACTGAACACATGACACCCTCAGATGCTGCTATGGATGACATGGATACACCACAGGATAGGACACATTCCCCTGGACCACATGGGTTCCTGCACAGTAACACTTCATTATCATGAGACCAAATATCACCATCACTGCAGCAAGGGCATGGTTAGCATCATCAACAACATGTACATCAGAAGCATAAGCACTAGAGAACAGAAAGTTGCTTTATTCAGCATATGTGTGGAATGAAAACAAAGTCCAGGAAAAACACAAAGGCCAATGGCCAGTCCATTGTCAAAGTCCAAACTTGGTGACAGTGGCAGATGTCACCCTACGCATGCCTGCACAAAACCAGGGACAATCCACTAGGAGGGGCAACCGGGGGCAGGCCAGGCACCGCAGGGACAGGATCAGGGCTCACCAGGAGGAAGCAGGGAAGGGGTGGTGGGTGCTGGAGAGCCACTGACAACTGCAGTGGAGGTGTCTGACATGGTGTGTGCCGGCACAACTGGGGGGCATGACTCAGATGTTGTGGGTGCCGGCACGACTGCAGTGGACCCTGCAGATGGAGTGGACAGGTCCGCCACTGCAGTGCCCAAGTCAGACAGGGTGGTAGTGGACTCCACTGCAGTGCCTACCACCAGGGGAGGAGAATGGGGAACAGGCAAGGTGGGCTGGACAGAGGGGAGGACACCCTCACCACATCAGTGGCACAGACAAGCGCAGCGGGGGTGTGGTGCCAGGAGAGCAAGTGGCAGGGGAGAAGGCCGGATCCTCTTGGGGATGGTATATCTGTGGGTGGGGGAACCTGGGGCAGGGTGTGGTGGGGGCACCTGTGGTGTGGGGGCCTGAGGGATGGAGGAAGGAGACCTGGTGCCTGAGCTGCAGGGCGGCGGCGGGGTCTTGCTCTTACGACTCCGGGGGACTTGCGGGTGGGGGCCTCAGTCTGTCTGCGCCTGGGGGAGGGTGTCCGGGGGCGAGGGGCACTCTGCTCCATGTGGGTGGGCTTCCTCTTCCCCTGGATGCTGGAGCAGCTGGATCGGAGGGGAAGAGGCCGAGGTCACTGAGGAAGAGGCGCTGGGTCTTTGGGGTTGCAGGTGAGGCAAGGGAGGGTGTTTTGGAGGGAGAGGCAACTGAGGACTGCGCAGTGCTCGTGGATGCGTGTGTGTGTTCCAGGGCCCCACCCCCTGTGAGTCTGGTTTCAGTCCCCTGACTGTGCGTGCGTGTGCGTTTTGTTTGTGGCGGGTGTGTCTGTGTGCTGGATGTGTGTGTGCTGGTGTGTGCCTGTGCCGGTGTGTGTGTGCTTGGGACGGGTAAGGTGCTGGGGAGTGTGGATGGAGCAGAGGCAGGAGGGGTGAGGGACTGTCTGAGGAGGGAGACTGCTGCCGTCAGGGAGGAGTCCATTGACCTATTGCCCCTCTGTAGGTCAGACATGCCCGATGAGATGCCCTCCATGAACGACACCAGCTGAGTCAACAGAGCGGTGTGCGCATGGAGGACACTCAGCATGGCTGTCTGCCCTACATGGAGCTGGCGAAGGAGGTACACAGACTCCTCACTCAGGGCAGCAGGGGACACAGGGGCAGGGGGTGCGGTGCCTGGCCCAAAGGAGACACGCTCCCGAACATGGGAGCCTCCACGGACCTGGGGAATGGGAGCCGATGGGAGGGCGGTGGTGGTGCTGGTGGTGGCGGGGACAGCAACATTAGCTGGGGTGTGGTGGCTGCTGACACCCGCCTCCATAAGGGAGTCATCCTCTGAGTTGCTCTGGTCCTCAGCTGAGGTGGATGGTGCTGAGGACTCCTCGGTGTGGCTCCCCTCGCCCTCCGTGCCACTGGGTCCCTCCGACCACTCCTCGGCTGCTGACCCAGTCTGGCTCTCCGGCTCCTCCTGGTCCGTGGAGCTGTCCCCTTCCGTGGCCGTGGATGTATCTGCAAACAATGGGGAAACAGACAGACATCAGTCACCTGCACCAAACGCACACACCACTGTGAGCACAGCACATTACAGAGCAAGCCCTGGCATCATTAGTTGTACATTGCTAAAAGTGCCCTAACTGAACAGGAGAAGCCAATTGTCAGTCTGATGCCAACCATGGCACTCACATCCCACATGGCCTTGCACCCATCTGTCTGGTGTCTGTTGGATTGCAACACCCCAGTGTGGACACATGCACCAACTACACAGTAGTTGGACAGTGCAGAGGACACGGTGTAGCATGTGGACATGCACACATCACAACTCTTGCCACTGAGTCAGTACAGGTTTCCGGATGAAAGGGATGCCCAGAGTCAAATAGGAAATGCATGTGATGCATACCAGCGACAGACACCATGATGCACCCATGTCCTGATAGCCATCGCCACAATGGTGTGCATGTAGCACATGTCACTCCCCTGCAGGATCACCAATAAGTAGACACATGCCATGGCGGAGGCATGACTGCTAAGTCATACATCACTGTCTCAGTGATGTATGACTTGGCAGCCAGACAACAACACTCTGCACTGTGTCACAATAGTAGGTCATGGGGAATGCAAGTCCTGGAGCTGCACAAGTGCACATGTACATCCCCCACACAACACATCATCTTAACCCTCATCTGTCCAGGTCATACCGATTGGACATATGGGAGACCTGTGACACTACCCTCTGAACCTGAGCCCCTCACAATCTGCTGTGAATGGGGAACAGCTGCCTGAACTTCACATTCGCATACCCCAGTCTGCACGGGCAGCTGATCAAACACCTATGTGACACACAAGTATCATCTCCTATGGTCACATCTCCAGTGGCATGCTGAGCCCCTACCAAGAAACACCCCAGCAGTCCTGGCAACTAATCCACAGCACACTGACACAGAGGCAGACACCTGAGGGGTCAAATCACTGCGCACAATGTGTCAGCTGATACACGGGAGTGAGAGTACAGAGTGCATTGCATGGCCTGGAGTAGGCATGACTGTCCTGCCCCACATGAATGAGGGATGAGCCTTGGACAGTGGATAGCTGGCTATGTATGTGTGACACACGTAATCTGCACACTCCTGGGGCCCAAACATTGTTCCCACCCGCTGCATGGGCGTGTGCCACATACCCCAGGCACATGTGGTGGCTCAGCTCAGCAAGTGGACCGCATATCAAAGCAACACGCAGATTACATGTCCGAACACAGGCGTTGTGTGAACAATGGACCCACCCATGATGCCCACAACAGAGTTAGGGAAACAGATGCTGTCCCCCACCTTTAGTGAAGCAAACTGCAAGGACACAGTCCCAAGTGACACAATTCCCTGAATGTAAGGGCCAGGCCAGAGGAGGGCACAAAGCATGTAATACAGAGTTCACAGTGCAGTCTTTGACTCACCCCCTCCTTGCTGCTGTCTGGCCTTCAGCTGCCCATCCAGGTCTGGAAACACCACCGCCAGGATCTGGAGCATGTGGGGGGTCAGGGTCCGTGTTCCGCCCCTCCTGCGAGGAGGCGACAGCTTCAGCTGGACCCGTGCAATCCTCCGGGTCCAGCCCCGAAGGTCCTGCCACCTCTTCCGGCAGTTGCGGATCCGGCGCTTGTAGACCCCCACGGACCGGACAGCCCGGACGATGTCCTTCCAGATCTCCTGCTTCCGATGGGCATTAACCTGTCAGGATGACAAAGTGAAAAGGCCATTACTACACATGCAACATATCCGTGCATGAAACAGTTGTATATACATGTCTCAATCACAGGGGCACATGATGTACACAGGCAGTGCAAAGCTGCCCATGGACAGTTTGCCAGACGTCACTACATGGTATCATTGCATGGGAAGTAAAACCTTGTTCAAATGCACTGTCACTGCACCATACCTGTCCAGTGCATGTCACTACACACTATGGGGGGTGACAACTACTCAGTGAGCCTGCTAGCCAGTGGCGTGCAGACTTTCAGCCTTGCTAGTCAGACAAAATGCACATTCAGAAAGGCAGTGCACAGAACACTCACCTGCTCCCCTGGTGTCCCATACAGCTTGCTGTACTGTGGAAGTAGGCTGTCCAGCAGGGCCTGGTTCTCCTCAAGGCTGAAGGCTGGGGCTCTCTCCACAGTACGTGCCATTGCAGGATCCAGAGGGGCAGAGACAGCAGCAGTGCAGTGGCAGATGTCGTCCTGGAGCATGTAGTGCAGGCAAGTGAGCTCTCAGGGGAACAGCCAGCAATATATATGTGCTGGAGAGGCAGATACTGTCCCTTGTGTCCAAAGTGATAGGTCCAAGTCGTTTGCATCTTCTGAATCTGGCCAATCCATGGAATAGCAGCACCAATACACGCCCACAGCATCCTTCAAATCTTCAACTTCATGACATACATGATTTTGCAACATTGTTGTGGGTGACCAACTGAATTTCCAGCAACCGACTCGTTCGAAATTCGAAAACGCGTCCGTTGGCAGGCAAGGCCATTGTCAATGGGTGCGCACCGATCGGTCCATTGCAGTACAACGCGTACAGGGGTACAACGCGTACCCGCACACATTGAATGCAATGGGCCGGCCGGGGGCACCGATCGGTCCATTGCTGTTCAACGCGTACAGGGGTACAACGCGTACCCGCACACATTGAATGCAATGGGCCGGCCGGGGGCACCGATAGGTCCATTGCTGATCAACGCGTACAGGGGTACAACGCGTGCCCGCACACATTGAATGCAATGGGCCGGCCGGGGGCACCGATCGGTCCATTGCAGTACAACTGCGTACAGGGGTACAACGCGTACCCGCACACATTGAATGCAATGGGCCGGCCGGGGGCACCGATCGGTCCATTGCTGATCAACGCGTACAGGGGTACAACGCGTATCCGCACACATTGAATGCAATGGGCCGGCCGGGGGCACCGATCGGTCCATTGCAGTACAACGCGTACAGGGGTACAACGCGTACCCGCACACATTGAATGCAATGGGCCGGCCGGGGGCACCGATCAGTCCATTGCTGTTCAATGCATCCCTGTACAAGTGACTGGCATATGTCACCATGCCTGTCTCAGATGGACATATGCCAGCCACAGATAGCTCCCAGTGAGTGAGGGGCACACCTACAACACGACAGCCTGTCCAAACTGTATCATAAGGCATGTAAGGCTGCATTTCCTATTGTGTGTATGTTGGTGTACATGTTGTCCTGTGGGTGTCACCTGGGGGCAGCCACCCCCAGGCTGTGCACGTGTTCATGGGGACAGGATCCTGGGTGTTACGTGTACATGACCACTGTGATGTGCAACTGTTCATATCTGTGCATGTGCCATGGTCACATTTCACGGTGGTGTATGTGTATGTCATGTCACATACCCCGTGAGTCCCATGTGGGACGGTATGTTTGAGCCAGGGTGTCCCAGTGGCACAATAGTGATGGTCCTCCACAGTCTGTGTGCATGTAGTGTTTACAATGTCTCTGATTTCATGTGCACAATGGGAGACAGTCTCCACATCCACGTTGTGTGTGCATGGACTTTGATGTTGTGCGTGTGTGTGTCACAGACGTCCATGTCTGTCCTGCTGTGGCAAGTGGGACCACTACCTGTGGGGGTCATGGTTGTTTTGCTGTGGTGTATACATGATACTCCATGTAATGCCAGTGTCCATGTGGCAATACAGGGTCCCTGGGAATGTACCTGTCGTTGAGCTGTGATGCCTGGGGCACACCTGTCCTCACATGTCACTGTGGGGGTGATTGTGACACAGCAGCAGGAGATGGGAACTGTGACACGGCCTTATGATATCCAATGGGCCAACCTGGGACTAATTGATGCCACTTGTTGGACCGTGATGACAGATGTTGGCCATGTATGTACCATACATGTCCTTACAGAACTGCACACTTCATGTAGTTGTGCCTCATAATGATGTATATTGGGATATTGAGTGTGTTCAATGCCGCATATGTGGGCTGACTGACAATCTTGCTTACTTCTCCTCTGCACTGCAGGGCTCCTGCTGTCCATCGACCATTCCCAGACCTGGCAACGATGGTGGAACGGGACAGCATCCGACGGTACCGCTTCACCAGGCAGCTGATTGAGGATTTGGCAGTGCAGTTGGCCCCACATTTGCAGCCTGGCCGGCCGTATCCTACAGCGCTGACCCCCAAGGTGAAGGTGATGGCAGCCCTACACTTCTTTGCCACCGGTACCTTCCAACATACTGTGGCGACTGCTGGTGGGATGTCACAGACCATGTTGAGCCGTGTGCTCCGCGATGTTTTGGCGGCAATGTTGCTATTCCTGAACCGGTACATCTATTTCCCTAGACTGCGACGACTCACTGACGTGAAGAGTGACTTTTATGCCCTGGGGAGGATGCCGCATGTCATTGGCTCCATTGATGGGACACATGTGGCTTTGGTACCACCACAGGCCCAGGAGCAGGCCTACAGGAACCGCAAGCACTACCACTCGGTCAATGCACTGGTGGTGTGTCTTGCAGATATGACCATCACACACGTGTGTGCCCGTTTCCCTGGTTCAGCACACGATGCCTTTGTGATGAGGAGTAGTCGCATCCCCAGGATGATGGCACAGATGCAGAACCAGCGTGCCTGGCTTGTCGGTGTGTACTGACTTTGTGCCATTGTGTGTGATCTGATCTGTAGTATTCCGCCCACTTTTCCAAGTCAGCTAATGTGCACTTGTCTGTCCGTAGGTGACTCGGGATACCCCAACATGCCGTGGTTGCTGACACCCCTCAGGAACCCTGTGACACCAGCCCAGATGCGCTACAATGAGGCACAAGGTCGGACCAGGAGAGTGATTGAGCGGACATTTGATCTCCTGAAGAGCCGCTTCCGCTGCCTGGACAAGACCGGCGGGTCCCTCCCATATGCCCCTGCGAAAGTGTGCAAGATTATCATTGTCTGCTGCATGCTCCACAACCTGGCAGTGCGGAAGGAGTTGCCTCTCATCCAGGATGACAATGACCAACATCCGCCACCTGTGGAGGATCCTGGCCTGGACCACGATGCCAGTGACGATGATGATGATGATGATGAGGGTGATGTCCGCACACAGCTCATCACCAACTTCTTTAGCTGAATGTGAGTATCCTGAGGTGTCATGTCAATGATGTGAGTTGGCATGATATGTGTAGGTGGTGCTCTGGTGCTGTTGGAGTGTGTCCATGGGCTACTTGACTGGATGTGTGTTGCGATGTGTGCTTACAGGTGGGCTGTACTCCCCAACAGTGTTGACATGCTAACTTGGTTCTGGGTGGGTATCTTGTAACATGTATTGTGCATGAGTGTTGCTGTTCTGTCCTGTTCTCCATTGCTTTTGACTGTGTGTCATTTCTGTCCTTCACAGGGTACTTTCAGATTCGTTTGGTCAACTGTGTCCACCGACGACGTGATTGCACTTCCAGGGTGGTAGCTGTTGTGTCCCTACAGGTGATGTGCGCCACACCCATGTACTTCCTTCTGTCTACAGTTGTTGACTGTGTGCCCGCTGCCAGGTGGGATTACCTTGCATCTGTAGTGGTTACGACATGTTGCAACTGTGTAATAAACCTGTGCTTCACTTTGTGATGTGCGTTGTCTGTGGTCACACATTTGACTGCCATTTGCTTACTGCACCTGTGGGCTACTTGACTACAACTGGGAATGGGTGTGGTGTCTGTGCATTGCACCGTCTTCCCTGGCAACATCAGTGTAGGCAATGAGTCAGATGGCCTAGGTGTGTATGTGTTGTGTAGCCCTGGTGGTGTGTCTCACTCATATGTGTCACGTTGCCTTTACTCACATGCCTGTGTTGTACTTGCTGTTGCAGTTTGCATACACAGTGTAATTTTGCAGTTCATCATCCCCATAACAGCACCCACGTTGGAATCACAACAGAGGCAAGTATGGTGTATTAGTGTGTTTATTGTGATACATTTGTGTGAATAGTGCATAGGATGGGTAGTGCTGTACATAAATCTTGCAATCAGAAGTTCCTAGGTGAATTGAAAGTCCTGGTAGACAAAATCCCCAGTATTGGGGCCACAGTTGTCTGAGACATTGGTCCAACTTGTACTCCCCATGCAATGTGTGGGAGTAGTGTTGCCGTCAACAGGGTGAACAGTCTGTGCACAAAGGTGAACATCCAGAACAGGTTCAGGCTTCCTGGGAGTTGCGCTTGGCCATCGGCCTCTCACTTGCCCCTCTTCGGACGACCCCTCTTCTTGGGGGGGGCCCTCAAGTACAGGCTGCTGCGGTGCAGGGGACTCTCCGCCAGAGTCATCCTCCCTCCCTGTGGCAGTTGCAGTTTGGGCAGCACCAGATGTTGTTGGCACACAGGGAGGTGTGGACTGGTTGCTGTTCATCTGGCGGAGGCATTGTAAAATGTCCCTGTGCACCGCCGTCATCTCATGCAGTGCAACCCACTTGGACTCCACGCGGGACATGTGTGAGTCCACGCGGGACATGTGTGACTCCACGTGGGACATGTGAGAGTCCAAGCGGGCATGATGGGCAGCCTGCTGCTGTTTCATGTCTCTGAGGAGCCCCACTACCTGGCTGAGGTCTCCGGTGCTGGACTGGTACGCATCAGCTATGCGTACCAGTTGTGGGTCATCATGCACACCAGCAACCTCTGCAAGCAGCGACCTCTGTCTCCCACCCCTCCCACCACCCCTGCTGACATGTGCAGTGCGTGCAGTGGCACGCACAGATGACCCTGGTCCACCTTGGGGGTTGGTGGTGGTGTCCATGGCCCCAGGTTGGTCCAGGGTCCCTGTGCTGGTGTTGCTCCTTGTTCTGTCCATGTCGGCAGGGATGGTATTTGTGGTGACAGTCGTTGGAGGGGTGTGTGCAGGGGGTGCAGCTGGTGGTCCTGCTGGTGCTGCAGCTGGTGGTCCTGCTGGTGCTGCATGTAGACTTGCACCGGATGTGCCAGGTTGGTCTTCTTCGTCCGAGGAGGGCAGAGGCTGTACGACACCAGTGAGCTCCGCATCCTCTTGAGCCTGGGACTGGGACTCCTCAGCGTCTGCTGCTGTGTCCCCATCATCACCTGTTTTTGGGAGACACACACAATGTATGTTATGTTTCTGCAGGCATCAATGGTTGACACACCTGACAGTTGTGACTGTGCCTCTGGGTGCGGGCCTGTACATTGCATTGTCCTAAGTCGTCACAGTCAGGGGTTGATTTTGGTGTGGCACATTGTCCTGCATTATTTGGGCATTTCTATGTATTTGTTGGGGTGTGCACATGGTCTGCATTGGTTGTATTTGGTTGACAGCCGGCCCTCCTTCCCACCCACCCAGCCAGTCAGTTATCCCACCATGGACTGTGCTTGCATTGCAGGGAGTGGAAGTTGTCTCTCAGGATGTCAGTCAGTGGTGTCCTGCTGTTTGTTGGTGCACAGTTCCCAGCAGGGCCTTGTGCTCCCCACAGCAGTAGCCAGTGTCAGCCATCTTGTGAGTCCTTCTCCACTCCCTGTGATGTGAGCATGGTTCAGGGTGGTGTTGATGGGCCAGTTGTGAGGGTGACCAATATCTGTGACTGCCACTCCCATCATGCTATTGCCTCCACCCCACTTGCCAGCATTCCCATACTTACTTGCTTTTGTGGGGAGTTCAGTGTGTGTGGGTGTGAGGGCAATGGCAAGATGGCTGACAGTGGTGTCCTGCTGTTGGTTGGTGTGCAGTTCCCAGCATGCCCTTGTGCTCCCCACAGCAGTAGCCAGTGTCAGCCATCTTGTGAGTCCTTCTCCACTCCCTGTGATGTGAGCATGGTTCAGGGTGGTGTTGATGGGCCAGTTGTGAGGGTGACCAATATCTGTGGCTGCCACTCCCATCATGCTATTGCCTCCACCCCAATTGCCAGCCTTCCCATACTTACTTGCTTTTGTGGGGAGTTCAGTGTGTGTGGGTGTGAGAGCAATGGCAAGATGGCTGACAGTGGTGTCCTGCTGTTGGTTGGTGTGCAGTTCCCAGCATGCCCTTGTGCTCCCCACGACACAGCCTACGACTACGAAGAAGACTCCATCTCTGAAATCCTTTCCACCTTAAACCCGAACAACCATTTTAATGACCCGCTCCCTTCCAACTGCCTAGCGGCCGTCGCCCAATCCATTATTCCTAGTTGGACTACAATAATCAACGCCTCCCTCCAGCAGGGAACGATGCCTGACTCCCTAAAAGCCGGCCAAGTCCTCCCCATTCTGAAAAAGCCGTCGCTGGATCCAGCCTCTCCCGACAACTTCAGACCCATCTCCAACATCCCCATGTTAGCCAAAGTGCTGGAGAAATGTGTGCAACAGCAGCTAAGCCAACACATTAACAACTTCCACCTGCTCGATGACTTCCAATCCGGATTTAGACCAGGGCACAGCACCGAAACCACCATGCTCCACATCGTGGATGATGCCCTCCAAGCCCTTGACCAAGGCAAAACTTGTCTCCTAATTCTCCTGGACCTATCCTCAGCCTTCGACACGGTTAACCATGAAAAACTACTCGAACGCCTCAAACTCAGAATGGGATTGGATGGCACTGTTCTAGAATGGTTTAGGTCCTTCCTCCAAAACCGGTCACAGAGATTCCTAATCAACGGCAACCTTTCGTCACCATCCCCGGTCACGGTTGGAGTCCCTCAAGGATCAACCCTGTCCCCCACCCTCTTCAACCTTTACCTAGAACCGCTTACTGAAGTATTACGCACTGCAAATATCTCCTATCATATGTACGCTGATGACACTCAGATCTACATCAAAACCTCATCTCTCGAAGAGATTCTCTCCCTGAACGAAGCCCTGAAACTCACCGTCCAATGGCTCGCATCCAATCAACTCAAACTCAATGCAAAGAAAACAGAATTTCTCCTGGTCTCCCCTCCCAGTACCAACCTTGATATTCATTCATGGATTAAGGCTATCACAGCCTTAAATTGCCCACCGACCATTGTGGACTCGGCTAAATCCCTGGGAATTACCCTCGACAGCAACCTGAACATGCGGGACCACATCAACTCGATGGCCAAAACAGCCAGATTCCACCTGAGCTACCTTAGGAAATTGAAACCTTTCCTCGATGCTCCCGACCTAAAAATGGCAGTCCAAGCACTCGTCATCTCTAGACTGGAATATGGCTGCTCTACCCTCTCGGGTTTACCCAAGATCTCCCTGGCACCTCTTAAAGCCTGCCTCAATGCGGCCGCCAGACTACTTACTGGCACACGAAAATATGATCATATTTCCCCACACCTGAAAGCTCTCAACTGGCTTCCCCTAGAGGCTAGAATACAGTTGAAGCTAGCATGCATCACGCACAAAGCTTTATACTCTAACTCCCCTGCATATCTGGCACAGAAACTTGTGATCTCCGGAGGAATCAGAAACTCCCGATCTGCCAGAAACCTCTTGCTTCAACCTGCACGCTTTCGAAAAAAAAAAACTACAATCGGGCCTTCTCCGGGGCTGCTCCAAGAATATGGAACTCTCTCCCACCCGACATCAGAAGAATCCCCTCTCTAACTCGATTAAAAAAAGATGCCAAAATCTTCCTTATGGGCAAATTCCTCGCTTAAGTTTGGCCTCATGCTTCACTATGGCCCTGACCTATGGCCGTCCACTGCCTCCCTTCGGACTACCTAGTCGCCCATCGGAAACTTGGTACCTTGTCTTGAATAATTGTAAACATAATCTGTATATATGTTACCTCGTCTTCAGTATTTGGTTTTGTAAACTGTAAATACGTGTCCTTCTCTCCCTTATATCTCCGGCACCCGGCCCCCTACTACTCGATCTGCAATTGGTCGTTTCTAAGCCTGTCTGTATATTGTTTGCTCTCATGTAAAGCGCTCTGATACCCTAACGGGTCAAGTTCGCGCTCTATAAAACACATAAAATAAAAATAAATAAATAACAGCAACAGTGTCAGACATCTTTGATGGGCCTTTCCACTCTCTGTGGGATGTGCATGCGTGAGTGTGAGCTTGCTGGGCCATGTGGTGGGGGATGTAGAGCTGTGACTATGACTCCCATCATGCTATTGCCTCCACCCCCCTTCCCAGCATGCCCATGCTTCCTTCCTTTTGACTCTGCTTCCCTGTGGGGTGGGCTGGCTGTGTTGACAGGATGGCTGGGAGTGTTGTCCTGGCAGTTGTTTGGCTAAAAGTCCCAAGAGTGTCCCTGTGCTTCACACAACATAACCCAGGGTGGTGGTTCTTTGTGGGATCTTGAGTTAGGATGGGAGGCATTGCATTCTACCAGGTGGGTTCTGTGGAGTTTGTGTTGAGGGGGTGTGTGAGGGGAGGTGCTTGTGACTATGGTCAGTGCTGCAAGTCCTCCTTCCCACCCAGCCAGCCAGAAATCCCACCATGGAACGTGCTTGCATTGCAGGGAGTGGAAGTTGTCTCTCCGGATGTCAGTCAGTGGTGTCCTGCTGTTTGTTGGTGCACAGTTCCCAGCAGGGCCTTGTGCTCCCCACAGCAGTTGCCAGTGTCAGCCATCTTGTGAGTCCTTCTCCACTCCCTGTGATGTGCGCATGGTTCATGGTGGTGTTGATGGGACAGTTGTGGGGGGGCAATATGTGTGACTGCGACTCCCATGATGCTATTGGCTACACTGACTTGGCCAGCATACACAGAATTCCTTCCTTTCAGTGGTCTTCACTGTGTGTTGGTGTTGTTGTGGTGGCTACATGTCTGGATGTGTTTGTTAGTTCTATTTGTGCCACTGCCTAGCTGTAGTTGTAGTTGTGTTTGTACATGTGATGGCACGGTTGGATGTAACTTTTTTGATGGCATGTGTTGTGTTTATCTGACTGACATACACATTTTGGGATGATTCTGTTCTGGTTGCTGTGTAATTGCTATGAGTGCATGGTTTGACTCTCCCTTGACAGTGATGTGTGTGTGTTTTGTGGCAGAATATTGTGTACATTTGTTGTGTACTCACCAGGCTCTGGGATGTTCTCTAGTCCATATACGCTCACTGGCGGAAGGATGGCCCGCACCTTCTCCTCCCAAGGCCTGAGGTATACTGGCTTGGCAGGAGGGCCACTGCCGGTGTATTGGCTCAGGAGGTAGTCTTTCTTGAGCAGCTCCCAGACCCTCCTGCGCACGTCATGCCACCTGTTCTGGATGTCGGTCTTTGTGCGCAGACATGGTGATTGTGCGTTCACCCTGTTGATGATCCTCTCCCACATCTTGGTTTTCTGGGAGATGGGGGTCTGTTGGACCAGTGCGCCAAACAGCTGTGGCTCTACCCTGAGGATCTCGTCTACCAGGACTTCCAATTCACAATCTAGGAACTTGTGATTCTTCTTGGGGGGCATGGTGATGGGTGGTGATGGTGAGTGATGTGTGTGTTGGTGTGCAGGTGAGGGTGTGTGAGTGTGTGTTTTGCTGGGTGTATGTGAGGTAGGTATTTGTTGGTGTGCTGATGGTGTGTGGCTTGTGTGAGGGATGAGCTGTGGGTGTGTGGTTGCTGTCTCTTGGGGGCTGGCAGTGGAATGGCATTTGCAAAGGATCATGGTTGTGATTTGTGTCCTTTATATGGGTGGAGTTGTGGGTGTGTCTTTGTTCTCTGTCCCCACCCCCAGTATTTATTGGCTTTCTAATTGCTTGTTTGGCCTTTTTTTGTGTGATTTTTCCTTTGTACTGTCTGTGCATGTTGGAAACGTTGTTGTGACCGAGTCGGACCCTGCATTTGTCTCGTACGGTGTTCTCCGTTTCGTTCACGCTGTGTTTGTGCAGTTTTCTATGCTGCGTACGCGTCGGTCGCGGTGTTTTGTGTTGCTTCGGCTCGGTTTTGTATGCATGTCGGTCGTGTGGCTTGTCCTCCGTCCGACTCGGTCGTGGTTTTCGCGCCTTGCATCGTACTTTGCGGTTTGGAGTTCGCGTGTACGTTTCGGTCGGATTTGTTCCGGGTGCGTGTCGGTCGGTTCGATTTGCGTGTTTTTCCGGCCGGATTGCTGTTTTCCGTGCGGCTCGGTCGTTCGGCTTGGGTTCTGTACGTGTCGGTCGGATTTTGCATGCTTTGCATCGTACTTGGCGTGTCGGGCGCCACAGGTACGTGTCGGTCGGTATAATTTCCGGCTCCGAGTCGGTCGGTGCTTTTTCCGGCCCGAATCAGAATCGACCCCTATGTATGCAGACCTGCAAGAAGCTACAAAGTATTAATACACTCTTCAAAATACCCAGTTTATATCTATATAGTTTTGGAATCTCTCTGTCATAGGATCCCATATGACCTGAAAAAAAAAATATTTGATTGGTTCATAATATTTTCCCACTGTAACTATTAAAGAACCGCAACTATTTCAATCATTCTTTTTTGAGCATCTTCGGAGAGATATCTCTGTGCTTACCTTCTGTCACTCTCATACAATTTTTCTATCAATGAACCAGCAATATGTTTTTATTGTAATAGTCTGACAATACATAAGCACTTATTGGGCAGATTTACAAGCATCCTGTAGCAACAATATGTCACTTTTTGTAACATAGTGATGGCGCCAGACACTCCTTCATATTTACAAAAAGAGGAAAAGGCACCCAGTGGAGCTTTTCTTCTCCTTGTAAATACGACCTCTTCATACACACCACTTTGCATTAAAAGGGCATTCGATAGGTGTTGCTGTGGGTGTTTCCACAAAACACTCATAGAAGAATACACATCTCCAGATTTATCAGAAATAATAAATCTGGAGATGTGTGTGAATGCTGCAGCATCCTCCAGTTGGTGTAGCAAGGCACAACAAGGAGAATTGTTTTAATTTCTCATCATTTTTTCGCTTTCAATGTATGCAGCATTTCACAGCATACATTGAAAGAGGAAAATGCCTTTACTTATTGTTTTTGTGTAGGAAGGTGTCCCTTCCTGAGGTAAAACAATATCTTCACGACACAGACATACTTGCACCATGGTGTAAGTATGCCTGTGTCACTGTATGTCTGCAATTTGTGCAGCGGTGCAGAGGGAATCATACAGTTGCAACATATTTATGTAGTTACGTTGCATCCCTGTGCTTCGGAAGTACCACAGCACACTGCAGCTAAAGAGCTTACATTGTCACACTGCAGCACTTCCTTATAGTTTTGCACTTATACATTCACCATACACTACTAATGCATTCTTTCAGTCAATTAAGCTATACATATACATTCAACCAAACTTTCACACATTAACATACAAATATAGTTCTTTTTTTAACCAGAGAAGTTAGTTCTGAAAATAACTTTTTTTTCTTCTTTTTTCTTTTATATTTTTTTGTATTTTTGAACTATTTTGTTATTTTTTGGTGTTTTTTCAAAAATAATAATGAAACAAGAAGGAAAAAAACAGGAAACCTCAGGAATTAAGTGGCATTCCCGGAAAACACAAAAAAAAACAGAAGTCTAGCAACGATGATTCCGTTGTGCAGCACAAACTGCTTCCACTGACTGCTCTCCAAAAGAGATTAGTTGGTTGCACTTGACACAGTGCTGCTTCAAAAAGCAAATTCAGGACGTATGTCCGGTGGTGATGTAGTTGTCGAAGTTCCAGATGTGGAAGGAACTGCAGGTGGAGGGTTTCTTTCAGCTCTCCGACACTCCTCCCGAGCCAGGTTTATTGGATGGAGAGTCTTCAGGTGCTTGTACATAGAGGCAGTACCGCAAGAATATTTTTTTGCAGCACTACCTCTGGAGAGCACTCTCTCGCAGATCCGGCAGGTGACTTTGGTGGCATTCACCTATTACTGCCCCTCTGGAAAAGTAAAAAACTTCCACACCACCGACACAGGCCTTTGAGGACGTGGATTCTCCGGGACAAATTCTTCCTCTGAATAATGTTCAGAAACATCCTCTGGCTGTTGTCCTGAAGCCATCTTCTTTTATTATTTATAAAACACCAACAAAAAATAATTAGAGGAAAAACAGTTCTTCTAAGCAGAGATGTCTCTCCAAAGAAGCTCAAACAAGAATGATTGAAATGGGTGGGGTCCTTCAATAGTTAGAATGGGAAATGTTATGAACCAATCAAATATTTTTTTTTCAAGTCACATGGGATCCGCGTACCGTGCGCACATGCACACGCACCCGACGCGACTTCGCGAAATTGCATTTAAAAGTAATATAAGTTTATTACAAGTAAAAATATATTATTTTTATGCATACCTTAGATAATGTCTGGCCCTAATATGTGTATTAAAGACATATATATGTCATTTTAGAACATAAAAAAATTCGCGGGAGTCGCGTACACAGCGCGTCCAGCACAAATATGACGTCACGCGGGGCCCGTCTACGCACAAGCGTCGCGTACTATAATGCGCATGTGTCACGAATACGTATGCGTAAGAAGCGCGAACCGGTCGCATACTAATCGCGAACAACACGTAATATACGTATATCACGTAACTGTAAAACACGCACCCGTCGCACACCCTACGCGGTTCCTTCACGACTTTCCTAAAATGGCGGCTACAATCCGCACACTGATCTTGTAAGGTACGCTGCGGGTGCGCGACTCCAAAAAACCATTAAAAATGTTTTTATAAATTTTATTAACAAAATATAAAACAAAACAAAATATATTTCAGTTGCAATATTTTTAAAAACATTTTTTTCAATTTATATTAAAAATATATAATTAATTTAAAAAAAAATAAATATGTAAAAATAAACAGATAAACATCTGTAGAAAATTAGTATAAAAAAATACATGTAACTAATATTACATTTAAAAATTATCATTTAAAAAACCTTTGAAATTCACTGAAAAAACCATAGGTTTCAGGCACGTTATAGTTAGAAATTAGCATTTAAAAAACGTTTTAAAATTCACTGAAAAAACCATAGGTTTCAGGCACGTTATAGTTAAAAATTAGCATTTAAAAAACCTTAGAAATTCACTGAAAAAACCATAGGTTTTAGGGACAGTTATAGTTAGTTGGACATTTCACTCGTACAAAACCAGAGAAATTCCCCGTTATAGTTAGTTCAGCTAACTATAACTCGCGCCCCGCAATGCACTGCTGATGACGTCACATATTACATCACTCATGACATGGTCAGTGACATCACTGATGACATCACTGATGACATCTCAAATGACATCACTGATGACATCATCCAGTGACTGTGTGTTTCTGTAAAGTTTAAATATGTTTAATATATATAGGGAAAGGCGTATTGAAGAATGAGTGGGTGTATAAGTGTCTGAATGGATGATTTAGAAGGTGCGTGAACTCTATAAGTGAGTGATTAAACTTATCTTACTGAATGCATGGGTTAGTGACTAAACTGGGTGAATGTCTGTATCCGTCTGTCTGTTGCTGTGTAAGTGGCTGCATGGGTTTGTGAATAGCTACATGAGTGTCTAGCAACCAATCGATAACCCATATAGACACTCATTTAGCTACTGACCAACCCATGCAGCAGCTTATACAACAACAGACAGACTGATACAGACAGTCACATAGTTTAGTCACTAACCCATGCATTCAGTAAGACACATTTAATCACTCACATAAACAGTCAGTCACGCACCTACTAAATCCTCCATCCAGATACTTATACACCTACTCATTCTTCAATACACCTTGGCATATATATAAAACATATTTAAACTTTAAAGAAACACACAGTCACTGGATGATGTCATCAGTGATGTCATCAGTGATGTAATATGTGACATCATCAGCAGTGCATTGCAGGGGCGCGAGTTATAGTTAGCTGAACTAACTATAACGGGGGAATTTCTATGGTTTTGTACAAGTAAAATGTCCAACTACCTATAACGTCCCTGAAACCTATGGTTTTTTCAGTGAATTTCTAAGGTTTTTAAATGCTAATTTCTAACTATAACGTGCCTGAAACCTATGGTTTTTTCAGTGAATATATATATATATATATATATATACATATATATATATATATTTATATATATATATATTACCTACTGGCGGTCGCCAGTAGGTAGTTATAGTTAGGATCTTGTTTCTATTCAAAAAGCGTTTTTTTCTTTTGGCAATATCTTTGTTGCCGTTTGACGAATCTTTGCAAACTTTTCAAAACTAATGGGGCACTCCGGTCAGCTCCTGTCTTGAATGTTTCGGGGTGATTTGTCAAGCGGAGGCTGAGAAAAAAGGGGGGTCCCAAAATGCGTTTTCCACATGTTAATTTTCATAGGAAACTTTAGACAAGGCTACAGGTCGAACTTCTGAACGGAATTACACCAAATTTGGCAAAAAGGTAGCTCTTGGTTCAGAAAGCGCCCTTTTTTTTAAATGGTGTAAATCCGTTCTGTAGTTTTTTAAATATTAAAGGAAAAAGAAATGTATAAGTCTTGGTGGAGCCTAACCACACATCTCATCATGAGATCTGATTGGCTGTCAGCACTTCATCCAAGAAGTGTTGGCAGCCATCTTGGGACCAATATACATTACAGCACCGCATTAAAATGGATTGTAGTGAATGGAAGGTTTTGAGGGTCACCAAAAGGAGAACGTATAAAGGGTGATAAGACTTTACTTACATTATAAATCATGTGTTGATGGTACCATACTAATTTTAGGAATTGTGGTGTGTTCTAAGGTGATTTTCCCTGTGAAAAAGCCTTCTGCTGGGATATCATGAATCATGTTTGAGAGAAAACTATTTTCTCATACTTTTCCCATAGAGGTTTGGAAGGTGATCTAGAAGCTAAAATGAGAGCATATTTTCTGTAAATTCACATTATATTTCTCAGTCATGTGAGAATGAAGTCTGACATTCTCAGTAAAACATGTACATCCAACAAGGGCAGAGACTGTCAGTTGATTCCTTTGTGTTCTACTGCAGCTACCCAGAGTGTTCTAAAGAACAACTAGAGCGCTAACAGTCTTACTTATGACAAAAGTATCGCACACCTGAAGCCATCTTGATTGGAATAAAGTGGTAACACTTAAAACATTTAATTTAAAAAGGAACAAAATGAAGGGGTTCATTTTGCCATAGAAATTATGATTAGTGCAGCGGAAAGAAAAATTAGGGCACATTTTGAGTGACTTCTCAAATCCTCTTCTATTTCATTAAAAAATTCTGACATGCAGACTGAAATATGTACTTTCAATACCAGCAGCAGACTTCCCTGGTGAGCAGTAGCTTTACTACAGTGATCTAATGAGCAACTAGAGTGCTAACATTCTGAATTTATGGCAAATGTGTGACACATCTGAATGCCTTCTTGATGGAATCAAAGTAAAAAACTGAAAGTATTTCCTACTGAGAAGACTGTATTAAATGAGGAAATTAGGAAACTTCATAACAAATAAGTCTCCCAAGATGGCCACCAGAGACAAAAGAGCCCAAATGTAGCACAAATATCACCCAGATGTAGCCCACATGTATAGCCCAATGACAGAATGTCCCAGAGTGTTCTAAAGAACAACTAGAGCGCTAACAGTCTTACTTATGACAAAAGTATGGCACACCTGAAGCCATCTTGATTGGAATAAACTGGTAACACTTAAAACATTTAATTTCAAAAGGAACAAACTGAGGGGGTTCATTTTGCCATAGAAATTATGATTAGTGCTGAAGAAAGAAAAATTAGGGCACATTTTGAGTGACTTCTCAAATCCTCTTCTATTTCAATAAAAAATTCTGACATGCAGACTGAAACATGCACTTTCAATACCAGCAGCAGACTTCTCTAGTGAGCAGTAGCTTTACTACAGTGATCTAATGAGCAACTAGAGTGCTAACATTCTGAATTTATGGCGAATGTGTGACACATCTGAATGCCTTCTTGATGGAATCAAAGTAAAAAACTGAAAGCATTTCCTACTGAGGAGACTGCAGTAAATGAGGAAATTAGGAAACTTCATAACAAATAAATCTCCCAAGATGGCCACCAGAGACAAAAGAGCCCAAATGTAGCACAAATATCACCCAGATGTAGCCCACGTATAGCCCAATGACAGAAGTATGCAAAACACTTTTTATTTTTTGTTTTTTTGCAGTTTTATAGAGTGCAGACTGGTCAGGTATTGGAGTGCTTTACATGAGCATTGGTTACAGCACACAAGGCCAAATTCATGTTGGTTGTAGACATGGGGAGATTAAGTGATTTGACCAGAATCACAGAATGTCGAGCTGAAGCAGAAACTCCAACCTGGTTCCCCAGTTGCAAAGTCTGCAGCTCTGGAAGTAATACCACATCCTCTCCCCTAAGTGCAACATTTAATCAAGTGGTCAACTGGATAAAAAAAATAAAGATACAAATAATTTAAAAGTGTTTTGTCGCTATTTGAAAACTCAGAAAATATGTCCTCATTTTAGTTTTTAGAGCACTAACCATAATTTTGATGCAAATAAGACCCTCTCATTTCTGTAATTAATAAAGGAAATGCTCTAGGTATTACAGTTTTGATTACATCAAGATGACGTCAGGCGTGCCACACTTTTGTAATAAATATAGAATGTAAGCAATCTAGCTGTTCATTAGGATACTGTTGAGAGGCAGAGGCCAGGGGCACGGACTCAGAAAATTGAAGGCAGGTAGGAGGGTGCAGAGACAACAATTTGACCACACTGGGGAGGCAGGAAGGGCAGTGGCAGCACCACAGACTATGGAGGGCAGTGGAAAGGGGGGCAGGGGCAACCAACCAACAATGCAGGACAGGCAAGAGAGGCTGTGGCAATATAATAGACCATTGTGGGCATAATGAAGAGGCAGTGGTAGTACAACCATGCATGCCAACAGACCCAATTCAGCCAGGAAACGGCCAATGTTTTTAAGCCCAAATGGGCTTTATTTGATCTGTCTCCTGTCTACAATCTCCTCTTTTTCAATGTAAGTCAATGGAGAAAATCAATACCCCAGTTTTTTTTCAAAATCTCCCTCTTACCAAGTTCAAAATGTTAGCAAGTATGGTACATTGGATCATGGAAGGCAGGAGGAATTGGGGTAGGGACATGGACTCGGATAACAGAGGACAGGAGGGACATGGACAGGTGCACCAAACTGACCTTACAGGGCAGGCATCAGGGTTTGCAGAAGCACAATACACCATACAGGGCATGCGGGACGGGAGTGCAGCACAACAATCCATGGAAAGCAATAGGGAGGGGACAGGACCATGCACATGGACAACAGAGAACAGAGGGGAAAGAGGCAATGGCAGCTAGCTGACCATAATGGACAGACAGGAAAGAAAGCTGCAGCATAACGGACCATAAAGGGCAGGAGGTAGGGATCAGGGGCATTACAATGGAACAGACAAGCCAGGAGGGGAGGGAATAGGGGTCTGCACATGGAAAACAGAGGGCAGGGGGCAAGGGGACAGGGCAGGAGCAGCAAGCTGACAATGGAGGTCAGGCAGGATGGGCACTAGAAGCAAGACACACCATGGAGAGCAACAGTGAGACTATAATGGCACACACACAGACCATGGAGGGAAGGTGGGAGGGGGGTCAGGGGTAGATAGCTGACCACACAGGGAAGGTGGGAGAGGCCGTGGCAGCACAGAAGACCATGCATGGCAAGCAGGAGGGTTAGTGGAAGCACAATGGCCATGATGGGCGAGAAGGAGGGGGTAGGTGCATGCAGAAAGGACCATGGAGGATAGAAGGGAGGGGTAGGAGCTGGGCACAGACAAGAGAGTTCAGGGTAAGGGGCCTCACAACAGACCACGCGGGCAGGCAGGAGGAGCAGTTGCAACACAACAGACCAGGGAGGGAAGAAGGGTGTGGCAGTAAAATGGACCATGGATTACAGGAGGAAAGGGATAGGGGCATGGAATGTGGACAGGCAGGGTGGAGGTGGCAGGGACAGGTTACAGTCATCTGACAATGCTAGGCAGGTGGGAGGGGAGTGGCAGCTCAACAGAACACTCAGAGTAGATAGGAGGGGCAGGTCCATGGAACATGGTGGGCAAAAAGGATGGAGAGGGGCATGCACACAGACATCGGAGGGCAGGGGGAAGGAGAGTAGGGGCAGCAAGCTAAGCACAGAGGCTAAGCAGCAGGTCAATGATGGGGCATAGAATTGGGCAATGAAGGGCAGGATGAGTGGACTAGGACATCATGCTAAATGGAGGGCAGTGGCAGCACATCAGACCATGCATGGCAGGAGGGAGAAGGCTAGTGCATGGATTCAGACAACAGAGGATAGGGAGGAGGTGGATGGGTCAGCAAGCTAACTGTTCAGAGAAGGCGGAAAGGCCAGTGGTAGAACAACGGCCACACAGGGCTGTAATGAGGGAGCAGGGGCATGGACTTGGACAATGGATGGCAAGGAGGAGGGGAGGCAGGAGCAGCAAGCTTGGGTGGGGGCAGCACAATGCCAGGCCAGGCCCTGCTTCCAACCCCCCACCATCCATTGTGATAGGCATCTTACTTAACGTTAAAAAAACCTAGAAATTTGCTGAAAAAAACAAAATTACAGGGACGTTATAGTTAGACTCAGATTTCACTTGTACAAAACCAGTGAAATTCAGCAGTTATAGTTGCCTGAGCTAACTATAACTTACACCCCACAATGTACTGCTTATGACCTCAGACATTACATCATTCATGACATGGGCAGTGACATCACTCATGACATCACTCATGAAATCTCAAATGAGCTGTGAATGGAATGGAACTATAATCGCTAGAACTTTATTTATGGATAGTGTGTGTATATTAACACCCCCTTTTTTTTTCTTTTCTTTTGTGTAAGAACCATTATAATACGCAACGTGCCCAGATCAATATGGCCGATAGCCTTTCACTCTAAAGTAATGTGTAGTCCATTGTTTATCTTGATGTTTGCAATCCTAAGTATGTTTATTATGAACAAGTCACGTTGATGAACATAGAGGTACGGCGGTCACGGGGCAAGAAATGCTGAAATGACATTGTGTGCATATTAGCACTTGTTTTCTTTTCTTTATTGTATCAATTCCTGAATTTTCACATTGTGACCAGGCCAATATGGCCACCAGCCTTTTGGATTAAAGTAATATGTAGTCCTTTGTTAATGTTGGCAACTGGAGGCATTTGTACATTTAAATAAGGAAGCTACAATGACGTCTTGTATCGTTATCAAGGTTCGGACGAGCCGAAATGCGTGGATCGCATTTCGCATTTGAGATTTCATCAGTGATGTCATCAATGGTGTCACTGATCATGTCATGAGTGATGTAATATGTGACATCATCAGCAGTGCATTGCGGGGGCATGAGTTATATATATATATATATTCACTGAAAAAACCATAGGTTTCAGGCACGTTATAGTTAGGCAGCACTCTTGTACTTATGTAATCATTCAGCCAGTACTCACGTACGTATAAAATCACCTAGGCACTATCTTTGCACTCCTGTAATCACTCAGGTAGTACCTTAGTACTTTTGTACTCACTCAGGCAGTACTCATGGACTTATAAAATCACCTATTCACTTTGTATGTGTTCCAATAATCCCCCAGATATTACCCCTGCAGTCATGCAATACCCAGGCACTAGTTATGTACTATCCCTACAGTCATGCAATCATGCAGGCTGTACCTATGTTGATAAGAATTCACCCAGGCAGTATGTTTGCACTCCTTTAATCACTCAGGTACTCACTTAGTAGTCCTGCAATCACCCAAGAAGTGCCCATGCACTTATAAAATCACCCAGGAACTACCTTTGCACTCTTGTAATCACTCAGGTAGTACCTTAGTACTTCTATAATCACCCAGGCAGTACTCATGCAATTATAAAATATTGTATACATATTTCTTTTAGATATGATGTTGGTTTGAAAGCGTAGAGATATATGTATGCATTCTTCTAATAATATGGAGAGAGTTGTAGTTGAGTCATGTAATAGTCTGCTGCTTCATATTTTGCTAGGCCGAACACTTATGCAGTTATAAAAACACCCAAGTACTACCCATGCAGTCTTCTAATGATCCAGGTACTACATATGCACTGCTGTAATCACTCAGGCATCATTGCGGCACTCATGCAATCACCAAGGTAGTACCTATGCACTCATGCAATCACTAAGGTATTACCCATGCACTCTTTCAATCATGTAGGCACTACTCATGCCCTTATATAATCACCCAGCCACTACCCTTGCACTACTTCAGTCATGGAGGCAGTACCCTTGTATTTATGTAATCACTCAGCCAGTAGTCACGCTGTTACGAAATCTCCCAGGCACTATCTTTGCACTTCTTTATTCACTCAGGCACCAGCTCAGTAGTCCTGCAATCACCCAAGCAGTACCTATGCACTTATAACACCACCCAGTCACTTCAAATGCAGTCATGTAAATCCCCAGATATTACCAGTGTAGTCATGCAATCACCCAGGCGTTACCTATGTACTCCTTTAATCCCCCAGACGTTACCCCTGTACTCATGCAATCACCAATCCATTAGGTATACAGTGCTTCATTCAGCCAGCCACTATCTTTCTACTCTTTCAATCACGCAGGCACTAATCTTGTACTTATGTAATCATTCAGCCAGTACTCACGTACTTATAAAATCACCTAGGCACTACCTGTGCACTCCTGTAATCACTCAGGTAGTACCTTAGTACTTTTGTACTATTTTTGCAGTCATGCAATCATGCAGGCTGTACCTATGTTGATAAGAATTCACCCAGGCAGTATGTTTGCACTCCTTTATTCACTCAGGTACTAACTCATTAGTCCTGCAATCACCCAAGAGGTACCCATGTACTTATAAAATCACCCAGGCACTACCTTTGCACTCCTGTAATCATTCAGGTACTATCTTAGTACTTCTGTAATCACCCAGGTAGTACTCTTGGACTTATAAAATATTGTATACATATTTCTTTTAGATATGATATTGGTTTGAAAACGTAAAGACATATGTATGCATGCTTCTAACAATATGGAGAGACTTATAGTTGAGTCATGTAATAGTCTGCTGCTTTATATTTTGCAAGGCCCAACACTTATGCAGTTATAAAAACACCCAAGTACTACCCATGGAGTCTTCTAATGATCCAGGTAATACATATGCACTGCTGTAATTACTCAGTCATCACTTCGGCACTCATGCAATTATCAAGGCACTACCTATGCACTCATGTAATCACCAAGGTATTACCCATGCTGTTTCCTCTTTCTGCATTCCTCTTGCCTCTTTCTGCACCTTTGTTCCTTTTTTCTGCACTTATTTTGTTTCTTTCTGCACCTCTCTTGTTTGTTTCAGTATCCCTTTTGCGTCTTCCTGTACCCCACTTTCCCCTTTTTGTATGTCTGTTGTTTCTTTATGCACTTTTCTTACTTGTTTCTGCACTTCTCTTGCTTCTTTTTGCACCCATCTTCCCTCTATGTACACCCCTCTTTCCCCTTTCTGTATTTCTGTTACTTCTTTCTGCACTTATCTTGCTTCTTTCTGCACCTCACTTGCCTCTATCTGCAGTTCTCTTTCTGTAGTTCTCTTGCCTCCTTCTGCAGTTCACTTGCCTCTTTCTGTAACTCTCTTCCTTCTTTCTGCACCTCCCTTGCCTCTTTGAGTACCTCTGTTGCTTCTTTCTGCATTTCTTTTTCTTCTTTCTGCACCACTCGTGCCTCTTTCTGCACCCTTTTTCCGTTTTCGTGCACGTTTATTGGTTCTTTCTGCACTGCTTTAACAAATTAATAAAAATAGCTAATCAAGATATGAAATGTTCTCATTGTAAATCAGAAATGTTATCAACATTATTTATAGAAAGATTTGAACAATATGTGATTTTAGTGCTACAACGTTGTAGAGCAGATGGAAGAAAATTGGACACTAAAATTAAAACTTTTGGGGCAAATCAAGTATCAATTTCAGGAAGAACTTTTAAAGCAGTGGCTATTATTTTCCATGATGGACCTACTACAACATCTGGACACTATACAGTGTATTTAAAGTGCAATAAAGGATGGACACATTGTAATGATGTCCATTTGGAATTCAAATGTCAGTTGCCTTACGAATTACCAAGTTCATATCTGATATTTTTAATGCCAAAGTTTTGAAAACATCATTCGGCCCATTGGGAAGATGTGAACACAAAATAACGAGTTTGTTTTCAATATTTTCAATGCAAATTGAATTTGGAAACATCTGTTGGCCTATTGGAAAGATGTGAACAGTTAGTGTTTGGGTTATTGTTTGTGATAATTGATATTCCATTTGGAAAATTGTGTTTAAAAGAAGTAGTTTATATATTTAATCTTTATATTATATGCAATGTAAATGAGAGTGTATATTTTAGAAAATGTAAACAGATAGTTGAACTTGTTGTAAATATTTTCAACACAGATTTGTTTGTTTTTTACAATCTTACTGATTGCATTTTTTTGCCCGCTGTTATATGATGATCAACATTGAATTCACTGTGTATGGTAAAATTCAATAGAATCTGAAAACAGCAAAAAGAGAAACTGAATATGTTATGTAATTCTAAAATTATGTTGTAGTCTTAAAACTATATTATATGCAATAACATTATTTTTCTTCTTTTTTACAGAAAGTAATACTAAAATTTGAAAGTATTTTAAATTTAGTTTACAATGAAACAACTGTAAAATAGTTTCAATGAGTTTGATATCTACTTCAATAAAGAAGGTAAGATGAAATAATATATAAAGTAATGTCTACAGTCACTTTTATTGCAGTCATTCATTTTTTCAAACTCTACCAACTCACTCCTCCAATCATCTCAGTACTACCCATGCACTCCTTCAATCACTGAAGCATAACCTATGTAGTTACAAAATCACCCAGACATTACCAATCCACACCTTTAATCACTCTGGCAGTACCCATACACTCCTGCAATAACCAAGACATTACTCTTACAATCTTGCAATCACCCAAGTATTACCTATGCATTCCTTCAATCATCCAGGTCCTCCACTTATGGAATCACCCAGGCATTAACCATGCACTCATGCAATCATTCATGCATTACCCATGCACTTACAAAATGACCCAAGCAATACCTATGCACTTACAAAAGCATCCAGGCATTGCCAATGCACTCCTCCAATCACCCAGGCACTACTCATCCACTCATTCAATAACCCAGGCAGTACCCATGCATTTATCCTATCATCCATGCACTACCCATGCACTCCTCCTATCACCCATACACTACCCATGCACTCCTGTATTCACCCAGACACTACTCATGCAGTCCTTCAATTACCCAGCCAGCAACCATGCACTCCTCTAATCACCCAGCCACTACCCATGCACTTATAAAATCACCATGCACTATCCTTGCACTCCTCCAATCTCCCAGGCACTACTCAAATACTCATGCAATTATCCAGGCATTACCCATAAACTCATACAATCACTTAGGCATTAACTATGCACTATTCCAATCACCCATACATGACCTCTGCACTCATGCAATTAACCAGGCATTACCTATGCACTTACAAAATCAGCCATTCAATACCTATGCACTTACAAAATCACCCAGACATTTCCAATGCACTCCTCCAATCACCCAGGCACTACTCATCCACTCATGAAATAACACAGGCACTATCCATACACTCATCCAATCACCCATACACTACCCATGCACTCCTCTAATCACAAGACACTACTCATTCACTCCTTCAATTACCCAGCCAGTAGCCATGCACTCATCCAATCACCCAGCCACTACTCATGCACTTATAAAATCACCATGCACTACCTATGCACTCCTCTGATCAACAAGGCACTACTCATTCATTCCTTCAATTACCCAGGCACTACCCATGCACTCATCCAATCATCCATGCACTACCCATGCACTCCTCTTATCACCCATACACTACCCATGCACTCCTGTAATCACCCAGACACTACTCATTCAGTCCTTCAATTACCCAGCCAGCAGCCATGCACTCCTCCAATCACCCAGCCACTACCCATGCACTTATAAAATCATGCACTATCCTTGCACTCCTCCAATCTCCCAGGCACTACTCATATACTTATGCAATTATCCAGGCATTACCCATAAACTCATACAATCACTCAGGCATTACCTATGCACTATTCCAATCACCCATGCATTACCTCTGCACTCATGCAATTAACCAGGCATCACCTATGCACTTACAAAATCAGCCATTCAATACCTATGCACTTACAAAATCACCCAGACATTTCCAATACACTCCTCCAATCACCCAGGCACTACTCATCCACTCATGAAATAACCCAGGCACTACTCATCCACTCATGAAATAACCCAGGCACTGCCCTTACACTCATCCAATCACCCATACACTACCCATGCACTCCTCTAATCACCAAGACACTACTCATTCACTCCTTCAATTGCCCAGCCAGTAGCCATGCACTCCTCCAATCAGCCAGCCACTACCTGTGCACTTATACAATCACCATGCACTATCCTTGCACTCCTCCAATCAAACAGACACTACCCATGCACTCATGCAATTATCCAGGCATTACCTATAGACTCATGCAATGACTCAGGCATTACGCATGCACTCTTCCAATCACCCATACATTACCTCTGCACTCATGCAATTACCCAGGCATTACCTATGCACTGACAGAATCAGCCATTCAATAACTATACATTTGCAAAATCACCCAGGCATTACCAATGCACTCCTCCAATCACCCAGCACTACTCATCCACTCATGCAATAACCCAGGCAGTACTCATACACTCATCCAATATCCCATGCACTACCTATGTACTCCTCTAATCACCCAGGCACTACTCATTCAGTCTTTCAATTACCCAGCCAGCAGCCATGTACTCCTCCAATCACCCAGCCACTACCCATGCACTTATAAACTCACCATGCACTATCCTTTCACTCCTCCAATCTCCCAGGCACTACTCATATACTCATGCAATTATCCAGGCATTACCCATAAACTCATACAATCACTCAGGCATTACCTATGCACTATTTCAATCACCCATACATTACCTTTGCACTCATGCAATTACCCAGGCATTACCTATGCACTAACAAAATCAGCCATTCAATACCTATGCATTTACAAAATCACCCAGGCATTACCAATACACTCCTCCAATCACCCAGGCACTACTCATCCACTCATGCAATAACCCAGGCAGCACTCATACACTCATCCAATCACCCATGCACTACCTATGCACTCCTCTTATCACCCATACACTACCCATGCACTCCTGTAATACCCCAGACACTACTCATTCAGTCCTTCAATTACCCAGCCAGCAGCCATGCACTCCTCCAATCACCCAGCCACTACCCATGCACTTATAAAATCACCATGCACTATCCTTGCACTCCTCCAATCTCCCAGGTGTAGGAAGGTGGAATCTGACTACATGGTTGCCCCCACTTTTTTTTGGGTGTTTTGATGGTTTTTGACTTAGTTTGGCTGGGAACCTACTATTCAGGTCCCCAGCCTAGCTGCTTCCTCTCTAAATTGATTCCATGTACTTCAGGTACATCCCAGATTGGATATTGGGGGGCCCTTATAAGTCCCTAGTATATGGTATACTATGTACCAAGGGCATAGACACCCCAGAGGCCTACCAGGGGCTGAAGCATGTATTGTGCCACCCCTGGAAGGCCCTCCAAAATGACACCACAGGACTGCTACTGCAGCCTGGGTAAGGTGGTGCATGCACCCCTTGCAGAGATATAGGTTCCCTATACCTCACCTAACACTGCACATGGAAACCTATCAGTCACCCCTATGGCAGGCCTTATCAATCCTGAAGGCAGGGTGCTTGGTTATATGTGAGAGGGTGCCCATGCATGAGCAGAGCCCCTCTGCAGCCCTCGGAATCTAAAATCCAGGGTTGTCTGTGGTGCAGCCTGACCATATACTCTTAAGTGCATTATATCTAAACAGTAAATGCTAACTTTGGGATGGCTGCACGGAAACATGTTGTGTTTGGTGTCAAACACCTTGGAATCATACCCCCACACCAGTTCCTGGTGTGGGAGTATTATCCCACCCTTCTAGAGGGAGAGACATGACAGCACCGGTATACCCGGTACCAACTAAACAGAGCCTGGCATCACAAAATGGATGCTGCAGCCACAGACACGAGTCTGGCCTCCTGCTGCTGACCAAAACTCCGGCAGGGGAGGCCTGGACAATAGGTTTCCTGTCTCAGGGAGGTGTTACCACCTCCCAGACAGGCCTTAGTGGATTGGGGCTGGGTGGTGCACTCTCTGAGTGCTTTGAAGTCCTGCACTGGGGGCACATTTGGTGTCCTCGTGCATACCCCAGTTCAAACCGGTTGCAGGGGCTGCCAGCCCCTGCTCTGGCCTGAAACTGGACAAAGGAAATGGGTGTAGCCACCCCTCTTTCCAAACCCTCCCATAGGTGGGTCCCCAGAGTTAGTCCAACCCCCTTTCTTAGTATAAGTGAGGGAACCCTGGCAACAGGACTTTAGATATCCCTAGACGAAACTCTGAAGCTGAATCCTGGACCTTCGACGCTCTACATCAAGATTAGAGGACTGAACAATCTCCCTTGGGGTCAAGGAGTGACTCCCCTGCTTGGCAGGCACCAACAAAGCATCTGTCCGGTCTGCATTGCTGAAGCTCCTGCCAGATGCTGAAGTCTTTGCATCACCAGAGGTAGATTTCCAGACTTTCCCGAGGCTGCCCTGAGTCCCCAGCAAAGCTGAGGCCCGTAGCTGTCGTGGGTAACGTGGAACCGTGACCTCTGGTTGCCAAGCACATTTGCAAGTGCATCAACTTACTGACAACTCTCGAAGCTGTGCTTTGGGTTCTGAGTAGCCCTAGCCCCAAGCACCAACTGCAGAAAAGGTCACTGGCCTACACTCCACGAGTGTCCTGTGGACCAGCTCCAAGCGCGACCACTCGAGGCTCCTTTGCGATCTCTAGTCTGTTGGCTAGTGGGTCCCCACGAAGGCAACTCTTCAACTACTTGGGCTTTTCTGGTTGCTCCAGACTTGCCCTGACTTACCCTTGCTGGGTGAGTCCCTCAGACCTTGCTGGTCTGCACTGCAGCCTTTTTTTTACTTCCCCATGACTTGCCGTTGCCAAGGCTTGTTGGGTCCAATCCAGTTGCCAATACCGCAGCACTCGACAGACTTTGTGGGGCAGCTCGAATCCAGCTCCTGGTCATCGTCGATGCCTCCTGGACCTCATGGCTGAAGAGTCAAGGCGCCCGTTAACTCACCTGAAGCACCCGACATCTGAGGGCATTCGAGTATCGTGCCCCTGGTCACTGGCTAGTGACCCAGACTCTGTCCCCTCTGCTTTTAGGTCTTCCTTTTCCTCAATCCAGGCTTGGATCGCTCCGGACACTCTTCTTCTCCACGGCAGCAGCACTTTTCCAGCGGTCGCCATTGAAAACTATGACGATACCCGACACCTTTTAACACGCATGCACCCGGCTTCCCTGGGTGAGGTAACTCGAGTATTTCGGTACTCACGTGGGTGTGGGCCCTAGAAACTCTTAAGTTTTAAGGGGTTAACTGGAAGTCCTCTCCGAAGTGTCCCTTTTCTTTAAAAATCCAACCGCGACTTTCCCCATAGAAGTCAACGGTGGCTTGCGGCTGTGTTCTCACACTGCACGCGTCCCCCGTGGGTCCCCTGTGTCACTACCTTGGGTGGTTCCTTGGGGTCCAAGCATTTCTACAGGCTCTAGGCCTTGTGTCTAGCTCAGTCGTGGTTCTTATACCACTTTATTGGTATATGGTTTGGTACGCCCCTAGGGCTCAAACGTGTATTTGTGCTATTACTGTTGATATTCGACTTGTAACTTATGTACTTCGAACTCTAGCCTCATAAAGAGACTAGAGGGGTGTGTTTAAGACTAAATACATATATTTTAAATATATACCTGGTGTGGTCCTCTTTCATTTGGTCACTCAAGAGATTATAGACTGGTAAAACAAGCTGCTTTACATTCCTTCAAGACTTAGCCTGAAGGCTGCTCTCCATAGCTACCACTAGGATAGCTTTCAATAAAGGTTGTCTTTAACCTATCTCCAATAAGGGGTTGTTTGGACTGGTGCAAGGTGCCCACTATAATTAGTGGACAGCATATACCAGGCCAACTTCTCACAACAAGTGTACAAAGGAGCAAGTGAGGTGCAGAAAGAGCCAACAAAGGTGCAAAAAGAGCCAAGAGAGGTGCTGAAACAGGCAAGAGATGTGGACAAAGAGGCAAGAGAATTGCTGAAAAAAGCAACAGAGGTGTAGAAAGAAGCAAGAAAAGTGCAGAAAGAGGCAAGTGAGATGCAAAAACAGGCAGGAAAGGTACAGAAAGAGGGAAGACGAGTGCAGAAAGAGACAACAGGGGTGCAGAAAGAAGCAAATGAGGTGCAGAAAGAGGGAAGATAGGGGCAGAAAAAGGCAAGAAAAGTGCAGGGTTGACGGTAGGAAAACAATGGTAATTGAATCAACAACCAGCTCTTTAGAAAGCGGGAAAAGATGATCGAGAAGAGTATGATCACAAGCTTTTTCTTGCTGTATCTTCCATGCTAAAATCCATATCAAACTTCCACTGCGACCATACGGCGTTTCACAGAATAGCGTCCAGGCCCTACCCTTACTACTGAGATCAACCCAAAGTCAAAAAGTTCTTTATTCGGCAACTATTACAGTTAACCATAAAAGCACAGTGCATATATCAGAAATATTAAACCATCATTCCAGCTTAAAATTACATAAAATTAATTAAATCACATCACAATTGATTTTCGGGACCTAGAAACACTTTTTAAAAAGGCAATAACAGATACAATAATAAAATAGTCCTCTAGCTGTTGAAGAATCATAAATGCAGGATAACATTGTCTAAAACCTAGTTTTTTAAGCACAGGGATTATCCATCTCCTTCTTGGTATCGAATAAAATTTACAAAAAAATAATATATGTATCATCGATTGTGCCGAAACCTCATCACATGGGCAATTGCATAAAACTCTCGACCAGTCATTCTGTACAGGAAAACTAAACAATCGGTATAAGATATTCAACCTAAAACGTGTCAGGAGAAACCTTTCATAATCATCGGTGATCAGAGAAATATATGGCTGCATCGTGAGGGTAACTAAAACCGAAGAATATGCTTGCACTGTTGGTTTCTTTAATTCAATTGAAGTCCTCACTTCGCCCAAGTAATGCATACAACTTACTTTTAAATCTTTCCTGGATACATTTTGCATAGTGTGTGGGTCTTTAAAATATTCAGGATGGCCCAGTTTAATCAACCCACCAATCACTATCCACCACAAAAAGCATACAACAAGCTGCAGTTGCTTTCCTCCATCTTTCTGCCTACTTGCTAGAAACAGCCCTCATTCCTGGGCAGTAATTAGTGCTGGTTATATGCACCCCCTCAGAGAGTGACTTATTCAATGTTGGAACAGGCCCAGGAAACAAAATAAAAGTGTTTCCCGTTAGCGGATCAGATAGCTAAAGAAATGGCCCACGTTTGCTAATCAGGCAGTTTTGAACTTGTAAGGTGGAGGGCCACGTCCCCCGCAGGGGGACACTAGAGGGGACAGCCCCTTAGTGTTTCCTCACTGCCCATGGAGGTAGTATTTTTTCTGTGCCCACCTGGCCTAGAAGTTGGCCACGGCAAGTGCGAGATCTCGCCTCCTCAGGTATGATGTCACTTCCAGGAGGTCAGCGGGGTATTTAGGTGGGCAGTACACCTAGATATTCCTCTTTCGGTGGCCAGCAGCAGAGGAATTTGCCACCCACCCACCCAGCAGGAACAGGAGAGCTAAGAAGAACAGCAAATCGCTGTACATGATCGCAAGAAGAGTTACAGGGTGATCTTAATGCAAAAAGCGATTGATATCTCATCAGAGGGAGATGGGGCCGCTAAATATGAGATCCTCAGGCCATAGGGGGCCATGAGAAGAATGTGACGGCGACTCCTTCATTACATAAGGGACAGTTGGTATCCTGACAGCTGGGGGTTGGCCTTACCTCGCTCTGTGGTGGCACAGGTGAAGCAACCACACAAAATCATTTGGCCGCAGCCCCAATACGAAATATACAGCACCGGATTAATAATGAGATGGCAACATAATGCCCTGTGGCTGGAAATTGTTTCAGGATGGGTGTCAGCGGTTAGACCCAAACAGCGCTGCACTCGTATGATCACCCGTAAGTCAACCCTACCTGTGCACTGCATTACAGATTATGACTAAACTTGCTACAGTTTTCCCACAAAAAAAAGGTGTGTGGTCTGTTTTGTTGATGATGCAACTGTATTTTGTCACAAAAGTATGTGCATAGACATGTTAGATAACAAAGGGGCTAGGGGTGGAAACGCTAAGACGTATATACGTTTTGTGCTAGGTATGAGGGGGTCCTTCATGGATTTATGCCCGCTTGGTAATATCAGGGAAATCAACAGTAAAAACCGGCCCAAGAGAGATAAATCAGGCCCACAAACAGCCAAACACAGCCCACACACTGACCTGTCAGAACAACCCTACTGGCACTGTCAGATTCTCCTACAGGCCAGTCCGACGAACCTGCATATGGTATATTAAAGGGTCGAAGTAACAGGACTACTTTACTTTTAAGAAGAACTCCAGGCTGAGTGGTGCCTTGTGTTAGCTCTTCGCAGTCAGCTGAACCTCCAGTGCTTTCGGTGTCTCACATAAATACGCCACAATTGTGTCTAAACCCCATCCCCAGAAGCCCCGCCTCAACTGGAATGAAACTGCGGAGGCCACAGCTGGAGAACATTACCCCTTGCCTCGTCTCTGTGGTTTCTCTCGCACTTTTTCTCCCTCTCGGGTGGCAGAAAAATCCTCTCTTCAGAAAATAACCCTTGACTGAACATCAGGAGAATTCCGAAGAACAAAAACAAATTGCAGAGGCAGGGACAGAGCACAGGGCAGGTTTCTTTCAAGGCAGAGCTCTCAACAGAGGGATGATTCCACTCTGCACCTCAAACGTGAACCCTGCCTCGTCAGGCTCGGAGGGCCCATGCCCACGTTTTTTAGGTCTCGCCTACGCAGCGCGCATGCGCTGCATAGGAGGACCTTTAGACGTCGCTCTGGCCATTTTCAAGCACACACTTGTGCTTGTGGCGGCATCCACCTTGCGGGAGCGAGCAGGGGCGCGCCACAAGCACTAGTGCAGTGATTGAAAATGAGCAGACTGCGCGCGCACGCAGCAATTCCCGGGCTCTCTCGCTCTCTCGCTCTCTCGCTCGCTCTCTCTCTCTCCTCTCACTTTCTCTCTCTTTCTCTCTGTCTCTCCCGCTCTCTCTTTCTCTCTCTCGCTCTCTCTCTCCCCCTCTCACTCTTTCCCTTTCTCTCTCTCTCTCCCTCCCGCCCCCTGCTGGCAACTGTACGTTCATGCTGCCGCTGCTGGTTAAAAGAACTATAAAACTTTCAATGCTGCAGCGAGAGAAACATAACTAAAAGTGTCAAATTTGGTAGTAGAATGTCACTTTTACCTAAACACTGAAACCATGGAAATGCAGTGCACACATATGAAATGTGAAAGCTTGGCAACTATGTACTTTCTGCTCTGTCTTGTGAATTGCTCTAGTGCCTTTGGGGCAGTCTACGCTATATAAAGTCACAAAAATAAAATAACTAAAAGATAGAACAGTATGTTTTGCGGACTCTTCTGCAATAGGTACCAGCTTAAAAAAGAACTCTTTTTGTTTATAAATTTTACTTTCCAAATAGATCAACCTTCTTTCTAGAGCTGATTTTCCGGGAGCTTGTCGTTCGCTATTTTCTATTCGAAATTTGTAAGTTAGCATTCTAGGTCTGCCTCTGTAACCAGTTCATAAAGACTTTTGTAGCCATCTTTACCTGGAATTTCGATTCATACCAGGGAGTTCGTGTAGTATCAAATCACAGCATCACAGGCACAACAATTGTTAATGCCTTCAATGTGAAGTTTAAATAATGTGCAGGACGCTTTTAAATTACAATGAGTTGCTATTTTAAACAACTTAATCAATGTGAAATATATCTCGATTTTAGGTTCATGTGAAAAAGATTACTCCTGTTATAAAATGGCAACCACAATCACTGCACAGGAAAAACAAGCATTGGCATAGCCAATAGGTCTCGCCTTTGGGACCTTATAAGTGTTTAGCCATGCAACAGTTAATGTTGTTGCAGTAAGGATATTGTGCTGCATAACTAAATACTTATAAGGTCCCAAAGGCGAGACCTAATGGCTATGCCAATGCTTGTTGTGATTACTGACGTTCAGCAGGCTCCCTCACAGTAAACTCAGCCCATATTGAAACGATATTTCAAACAATAGATGAGAATGCGCTCTCTCCAGAAGTCAACCACACCCATCCTATCAACTTTTATGTCTTGAAAACATCCCTGAGGGACCAATGGGGCGGCTGGAAAAACATGCTGCTAAGTCTGGGGGTACAGTGACCTAAAGGGCCCTCTCTAAGAATGTATGTTTGATCTCATGGTTGCAGGTTTGAATCCCAATGGGCTACTACAAACTTTCATCCTTCTGAGGTCGATAACAGGAGCACCATAGGGTTGAGTGACAATAAAAACCTTTTATCGCCCTGGAGTGTGAATGCGCCTTTCATCCTATATCTAATGTGATCTTGTTATTGCCCCCTTACATGGAAAGCATATATTGTCATGGACACATACAATGCTGCAACCAGCTTGGGGTGTTTGCTTACATTCTGGGTTCAGTGGCAAGATCATGGAACAATCAGAGACAGAGTTTTGTATTGTTTTGTGAGTGTTGGGAGTGACTGGGGGCGAGTACTAATTAGCATATATTAACAGTGGTTAATGCCCCATGGCAAGGGCGTTAACTGCACGCCCAGAGAAGAGGGAAAAACGCTTAAACAGGTTGTAGAGACACAGACAAACCTGCTGAGGACATGGAGCAATGAAGATGTAGCTCATTCTCTGAGGGATTTGGCATGCAGGCAGCAGCATGGTATTACTGAATCTCTCAACATTGCAAGGATAATATGTTTCCCGTCCTGGGCAGTTTAATTAGGTATGTTCGTCAACAATGCCATAGCAAGGGTGCTATGTGCTCTAACACGAGGAAGGTACATGAACTTCCCGCACTGGAAGCCTGAGGTCCTGACAGCAGAGTCAAGCGGGAAGCCTTCAGAACCAATCAGAGAGGTGAGGGAGTGAGATTGGCACAGTCCAGGCCTCGCCTAGGTACGCAGTCCATCAAATTACTGAAAGGACCAAGTCTAACCTTCTCAGGTAGCTGCAGGGCTTTAAGTGGGTGGAAAAAACTGGGGGTCTCTCAAAGGGGCGTGGCTGATGTAATTAGGGCGTGGCTTAAAAAGTAAGCTAAAAATCTGTGCATTTGCTGCTTCTGTCATTACATACAGATATGTAATACAAAAAGTAACACCTAGAACAAGCCAGAGCTATTGGCTTTGCCAAGGGTTGTTAATTGCATAGATAAATAAGCAACAACTATGGCTTCTTCGTTGTATAGAATGTTGAAAATGCTTCAGTTCTGAAATGACGAGACTGTGAAAGAACTATCACCAGTCTCTTTGAAGTTACATCAAAGTCAGTGAAGGGTGATGGTACTGTTGCAGTTAAGTTTTTTTCCATCCAGAGATGAGTGCAAAAATGGAGAGCAGATAGGGACTCGTCTCAGCACCTGCTTTTTAGAACTGCCGCTGCTGAGCACCGGCAGGACCTGGCCCACTTAAAGCCCTGGTTAGTGGGATTCATTGACCTGCTTGATGGGTGGGCCCAGGGGTCTTTTGTCCACAGCAGGGATGTACCTATCAATCGTGCAGCAGGTGCAGTGGCAACGGGGCAAAGGGCAGTAAGGGGCCATTTGTACACTTGTTTAATATTGTGTAACTCTTCCAAATTGAGGGGCTGAGGAACCCATTTTGAACGCTTGCATTAGGGCCCAAATCACCCTTACTAGGCCACTGGTACACGGGTCCCGCACTGGCTCTCAAGGCACTGTAGCAACAGGGAACTTTTACCTCATACATTCCGGCAGAAATGCTGATCTGTGATAGATGGGCATCTGCTCTGCCAAGTTATTTGTTGTTCGGAAAGGGAGTGCAGCCACTTCCTAAAATGGCTCCACGCACGTCTAACAAGGCAACACTGGCACATCTGGGTTGAAACAGATACTGTGCCAGCCAGTAACGGGTGCTTTTCTGGTTCCCATTTAAAGCACTGTATGAGAAGCGCTTCAGTTTAACGCCACAGGAAGGGGCAGCTACGGGTGGCGGTACACAGTCCGTATTCCAAGTAAAATACATTCCCAGTAAATCAAATTAACCGCTGATGGGCACAATCCAATCTGAAATGAAACATGCATTGGGGTGAATAATGGCACACAAATTAGAAAGTAGAACCCATCCCGGTTAACTTGAGCCGGTGGGGTCCACTGGCACTCTTTTTTTGGTGACTAGGATTTATTTTTCATTATCAAACTTTGACCCAGAGCATGGGAGAAAAAGAACAAAGAGAAAGAAGGGAAAACAGTGACAAACGGAGAAAGCAACAATGAAAAAGAAACTGCACAAGTGAGTTAAAGGGGCAGGGAGTGTCTGGTGTGATGGAATCAAGACTATGCAGCCTTGGCATTGGTCAACCCTCTCATTCAGCAGCAAAGCTCCCGAGAATAACTTTGGCCCCTGGGGCGTGAAAAAGGGGGGGCGATGTGTTGAAAGACCCCCGCCCCTCACCCCACTGTAGCTCATCAAAATTTAGGTTAGAAGACTTAAACTGGCCCACGCCAACCTGTAATAGTCTGCTTTCTTTTACCTCTTTCCAAGGCTTAATCATCTGTTATCATTTGTTAATCATGTCAGCTGATTTAGGATTACCAATATATATGTCATGTCTAGCTTCTCATGTAATAACGACTGACCCTGTCCCTGAAGCGCTCGGAGGCTGCCATTGGGGTTACAGTGCCTTACAAAAACAGTAAACAAATCAACAAAATTGAGGAATAAGCTTCAAAACAAGTTGCATTTAAACAAACGTAAAATATGTCAATTAGCCGTCAACGATACCAATTGCAAGACAATGCCCCCTCACCGCCCAACCATGCCCAGAAAATGCAGGTGACACCGTGGCGAGGCAGGTGAGACGAGTTCAAGTGCGTGACAGTGAGTGGGGCGCCTCTGACAGCGTCAAAGCCCCGCTCTGACCCATGGGCTGCCCCTACCTACAAGCCTACAAGCCAACGCTGCACAAAAACACACTGAAAGGAAACCAGCGGGACTCGATGCAGACATCTGTAAAAGTTACCGTATTCAATCGCAAAAGCGGCCGAGGGCAGAGCAGGGCTCCACGGCGCGCACCAACATACCGTTATGTCAGTGAAATATGTTCAAATATGTTAACACAACTTATCCGACGGGTAATGCAATACTGTGATTTTTTTTAACAGCAGCGATGGTACCACGCCGACAGATGCCATGCCGAACTACAGAACAATACGTAAGATATTCACATCATAAAAACAGCTGTGATGTTGATGTGCACAACTAATTCAGCTCTTCTTTAATGAACACACTATGTAGTACTCTTGCACCCTCACAAACACATACGGCTACATACTCGCAAAGGACGGAGTAACTAATGCAGCCCACTTCTGCCCCCTCAAGCAGGCAGCGGCACCCTCACTTTCCCTCACTCGCGTACTGCTTGCCATTGTTCGCTCCCATTCTGAAGATTTCATACCCTCACCGACATCCCAAAGCAGAACAATCCCTCAAGAGATGCAAAAACAGCTCCCCACAACTTCCCACCGGCAGATTCATATTCGTGTAGCCAGGTCTGGAACACGTAAAGGAAACATAGGGTACATGTTGCTCCCAGTCCGGCTGCCCCGCTAGCCTTCAATGCAACATCCGAGAGGCTTTCCTGAAACATCCAAAGAGATTTCCTCCAGCACCCGAGCTCCCTCTAGCTCCTCTGCCCTTGAAAGCACACTTTCTGTTTCCCTTTGGCATTGCCGTAATACTCGAACTGGGCCGCCTCTCGCAATTCTGCTCCGTACCGAAGGAACGCAGCTTAGCAGGCATTCATATTTTTTATGCTATCCCCTTCATAATATATGATGTGATTGTAAGAGTGAAGGACATAGTTGTAGCTTGAAAACAAAAACCCAAAACAAATCCCAAATCTCTTTTGAGACCAGCTTCGTTTTTTTATAATTTTCGGATGGATTCACGCACCCGGCGTGACCCCGACCGAACTTTTTTTTTTAAATGCTGTTTTTTGGGCCTGGGGGCCCTGTGGGACCCCCTGAGCAGGCCTGGGGGGTCAGGGTGTTTTTACCCTGCCCCCTTGTCTTGTTTTTTTAATCTTTTTTCTACCTTTTTATTTCTCCCTCCGTCTGAGGCACAAGATGGCTGCCAACACTTCCTGGTTTGAAGTGTTGGCATATAAAGACAATAAAAAATCCTTGGGTCTGTAAAATTGGAAAGAACAATGATTAAGCCAGAGACTATGCCACACAGAAAAAACAGTGGGAGATTCCCTTTAAAGGACGAAATCCCTCACTCACCATAAGGTGACATGCTTCATCATATGGGATTCTCCTCTCAAAGGAAAAACCTAGTTCCTTCGAGGGCTACAACCCCCTCTATGAGAGAGAGGAGCTCAGGGATGTTTTTGAATGTCTAATATTCTGGATATTCTAAATCCACATAGATGAGTAAAATAGTGTGAGCGAGGACGCAGCGCAAAAGAAAACTGGTGTAGAAAAAGGTGAAGATAAAACTAACTAGGGGCGTCCTATTGGGGATGACTACACGCAAAGTCAAAACCCGTATCTTAGAACATAAGAGCACTATTCGTTGCAGAAAGTCTTCCACTAAATTGACAACTCATTTCCTTGAAGCTAACCATTCACCTCAAGATCTCAAATGGACGGTTCTAGAGAAGCCGCACATACCTAATCACATAACAGATATTGCCACCTTTCTGTTTAGGCGTGAACAGCGCTGGGTTCATAGATTTGAAAGTGACAAGCGGGGTTTAAAAGATGATATTCCCTGGGTCTCTCTTTAAGGTTTGATTATAACATCTAGTTGAGTTCCTTTCCTATATTGGCATATATATATATATATATATATATACATAGACATATACGTTCTTGCCATACAGCGTACCTTTGTTGAAATTGACTCTGGGACTATTTTTATGGTCATTTCATGTCTACTTACTGTTTAGTTGTGCCCTGCGATTATTGAGGTACGCTATGTCTGTTATACAAGAGTAGAGAGGTATGCTCTCTTTTGATGTATATGAGTGGAGAGGTATCCTCTTTTGATCCTATTGAGCTCCTGATGTCTTGTTATATATTCTGCAAGTAACGTTACCACTATTTAACACTTGATGTGTTTCATTTTTCACATTCATTTTACACCTGTATGCATTTTATCTATGTGTCATTTTGGACACTTTTGAAGTAGTGACGCTACGATAAAAAGCAGTTTGCTGACTCGACGTGTTCTACATGGAGTCATCTGAGCATGCGCTAGTGATCAGCACCTTGCTATTAATGGGCGCGTTGCTCCTTTGTTAGCAGCGTATTACTGAAGTGCCGCTTTTATAGCTGCCTTTGTTTGTTATGCGGCTTATACGCGATTATTTTGAAAGTTGGCCTCTTTTGCTTGAGATACGCCATATTTGGCAACTACATGTAGTACTGTAGGTTTGCCCTTTGTGATTTTTGAGACATAACGCATGCGCTGGATACGAGTGTTCTCTTACCAGCGCATGCGCAGACCCGTTAAAATTAGGGTCTTTACAACTGTTTTAGTTTAGCCTTGGGGAGTATAAATACAAGTGGTTTTACCACTGACACTCACCTCCGGTTGCAGGCTCTATATGGGCCCGAGGTACCGACGGATAGGTGAGTGTTAGGGATTAGCTCTATGCGATATTATACTTCGAAGGGGTTTCTTTGTAGGAGTCCCTCCGCGCTTTTGTGTATTTCCCTTTTGGAGTTTGTCTTCATGGGCTTTTATAGTACCTTGCAATATTGATATGCAACTTGACTAATTCCATTGGTTTATTTATCTCGTGTGTTTGGGCTATTTGTTATACATATGAGTCCATTGAACCACGTGTATGCTAGATGTATGGTGGACCTTGTGTGTTCCATTTCTGTTTTTCCTCTTAACTTACTTTATAATACTTTCTGACTAGGCTGTATGACTTAATGTTGTTTGTCAACAATGCCACCATTGGTACAGGATATTTAAACAGTTGTTATTATATCAATATATACCTTCTCCTTTTTAGAGTGGTGCCTTCATCCTGAGCTGTTGCCAGGCTGAGGTAGAGTTCTTTACCTAGCTTTTGCGGGTAAGGAACTGTTTCCAAATACTTTTCTATTTTTCTCCTTATCTGTAGATTTAAGCCCAGAGAAACTTCTTTTTCACACAGTGTATACAAAATTTCATTACTGTTTATGTTTTCAATAGGTTTTTTGATCGTCCGGAGCATTTGGGGCTCTGAACACGTTCATTTACTGTATCCTTTATTTGTATTTTCACTTGAGTACTGGCAGCAGCATTGTTTAGGTCCTGAAGAAAGCCTTGCCCGATGTTTGGGCATACAGGCTGAAACATGTCGACCACTAATGACCACTAATCCATCAAACATCATTGCGACTAAAACATTTATGTCGCTGTTGCACCATTGTTTTTAATCCTAGCAGAGGGTGCCCCTTAATAAAATTTATATAGGACGCCCCTAGTTAGTTTTATCTTCACCTTTTTCTATACCAGTTTTCTTTTGCGCTGCGTCCTCGCTCACACTATTTTACTCATCTATGTGGATTTAGAATATCCAGAATATTAGACATTCAAAAACATCCCTGAGCTCCTCTCTCTCATAGAGGGGGTTGTAGCCCTCGAAGGAACTAGGTTTTTCCTTTGAGAGGAGAATCCCATATGATGAAGCATGTCACCTTATGGTGAGTGAGGGATTTCGTCCTTTAAAGGGAATCTCCCACAGTTTTTTCTGTGTGGCATAGTCTCTGGCTTAATCATTGTTCTTTCCAATTTTACAGACCCAAGGATTTTTTATTGTCTTTATATGTTAATGGTTGGGGATCGAATCCTTTGCAGGTCTTTAAACTCTCCCTAGGACCCTCCTGTTTGAAACTGTTTTGGTATTTAGATGTTGAGAGCAGCTGAGGCTGCGGGTCCCTTATTTTTCTTCTTTTACGTATATCACAGTAAGATATCCGTTTTTGTTTAAGTTTTTTTCGGTGATCAACTGATTTGGTTGCATAGTGGTTCCCAGACATCTAGCTTTTGTTTTTGTTTTTTAACACCTATTCTGACTATTTAGATCTAAGATGGCAGAATGGCAGGGTTTAGCATTTGATGACACTGCAGCACAATCTATACTCAGTACACCGAGTATACTAGACACTTTTCAGGGTGGACCATTGGCACAAGTAGATGATTGGGTCAAATTGCTAACTCTTAGAAAATCGCATTCACGAATTTACATACATGGTGCCATTATGACAGAATATTTGAGGGGCAACTGTGCACCCACTGGCCTTATAGTTACCAATGCACCTCGCTTGTTCTTGGACAACAAGTTATTTCTTACAGATTGGTCACTCGTGGCATGGCGTTGTACCCGCGATTGGCTGATCCTAATAATCAACACGGCTAAACGTATTGCAGATACGATTTTAGTTGAGATACAGACTCTGGAATCTCAGATTCGAGTAACTTTATCAGGTGCACTGTTTAAGAAACAGAATGAAGAGAACAATAAAAGCAACAAAGAGTTTAAAGACTCGGTTCTTACATTAAAAATCAATAAATTCAAGAAAGATCTTGCACGCTTCTCTATGGAGAAAGTGTATCCGTATACTAGTGCTGATTATATTCCATCTCAATTTAATCGGCAAGGAAGGAGATACGGATCCAATTATTCTACATCAGAGAGCGATGAGTGGTCCAGTGACTCAGACAATTCCCATCAAAACAATGCAGGCTTTAGAGGCCCTGCTCGTAGAAACAGAAGGAATTGGAGAGGCTATCGAGGAGGTTTTCCATCCCAAACTCCACCACCACCTCATTGGTGGGCACCAGCCCCTTTTGGCTTTCCTAATGCATTTTCACAAGGAAATATGTTTCCATATCAACCACAACCACAACCATATTCCCACCAGCCTTTTTTAGGGTTTGGCCAAGGCAGGTCGAGAGGGAAACGGCAGAATCATCAGGCCCAGGTACAATGGGCAGATACTCCGCCAGCTCGGCCGACTCGGAGCATGATGGAAGCAACTGCCAGCTCGAGCAGCGAAATGATTTAGTGATAAATTTGAGCAAACGTAGTCTGAACACAGATGAACAAGCCGTCCTGAGGAAGGGATTAGGTTTTGTTCCCTCACACCGGGGGGACCCCTTTGTGATCAGACAAGAACTTGCTCAGTTTTTCCGGAAAATTCGTCTCAATTTCTTTTTCAGAGACAGGGTACATAATATAGGGGATGAGATTATCACCAACACAGGTCTCAAGAGGAAATCTACATTCACCCCCCTTGCACATCAAGTACCTTCTCAGGTCCTTACCTTTGAGAAAGCTGTGACAACTCAGGTTACCAATATCTGTGCCAGTGACAATAGGCAATTTCAAAATCTGACGAATAATGAACATAGAGCAATGCGGGCATTGGCCAACGATGACACAATAACTATCAAACCTGCCGATAAAGGGGGAGCCATTGTTATAATGGACACCGCCACTTATCGGACAGAGTGTCTCAGACAATTGGAAGACACTCGCTTCTATGCATTATTAAGAGAAGATCCGACTAAGAGATTAGAGAATGAAATCAAAATCCTGGTTGAAGAGGCTAGCACAAACGGATGGATCACAACTCAAGAAGCGGCTTTTTTGATCCAGTCCCATCCAATTATTCCATACTTTTATGCACTACCCAAGGTGCATAAGGATGTGAGACCACCCTTAGGGCGTCCTATTATCTCTGGTTTAGGTTCATTACTTGAACCTCTATCCACATTTGTGGATCATTTTTTGAGGCCTTTGGTCAGTGAAATGCCTACATACTTATAAGACACTAAAGATGTCTTACGGCTGGTGGAAGAGATACGATTTGACTGTGAACTCGATTTTCTTGTCTCTTTTGATGTAGAGTCTTTATACACGTGTATTCCCCAAGATGAGACTCTATCCACTATTGAGACCTTGCTTATGAATAAAAATGTGGATACTATTACACCTGTATCTTTCATTATGGCTTGTGCCCGTTTAGCAATGAAGGAGAACTTTTTTATGTATGAAGATCAACTCTTTCTCCAGGTGTCGGGCACATCCATGGGGAGTGTTTTTGCCCCAAGTTTGGCGAACCTGTACGTCCACGTCTTTGAACAGGAACATGTTCTCAGTGGTACGAATCCATACATGAAACATATACGTGTGTGGAAACGTTATATTGATGATGTGTTGGTGATTTGGAGAGGAGGTCTATCATCTATCATGGACTTCAAAGCCTGGCTCAATGATAGAAATCAGTATCTGAACTTTACCTGTGAACACAGTAACGTCAGTCTCCCCTTTTTGGATGTTAAGATTTTTTCCATTGACGGAGGTTTGGGGACTGAACTTTACAGAAAACCGATGTCTAAGAACTCTTTGTTGTCGTTTCATAGTTTTCATCCTAAAGCTCTACGTGAGAATTTGCCTTTCGGCCAGTTCTTACGTATTAGAAGGAATTGTTCCTCTACCTCTAAATATCAAGAGCATGCGCACAATTTGGCCACGCAACTACATGCTAGGGACTATCCAAAGAAACTAGTGAGGAGATCCTTAAAACGGGCAGCCAATAATCATAGAGCTGCTCTTATAGAACCTAGTGGACCGAAGACAGCTAATGATAGGTTAACTTGCGTGCATACATTTTGTAGCTTTTCTAACAGGATCAAAAAGAGTATTCTCTCCAATTGGAGAATTTTGAACATCGGGGCAACACCATTGCCACGTCCTCTTTTGCATTCAAGCGGAGTTCTAACATAAAAGACCGCTTGATACACACAAGACCTAGAGGTAGTAAGACAGGTCCACAAGAAACTCTGTGGGGTTTGCCGCCGGTGAAAGGACATTTCCCTTGTGGCTCATGTGCAGCGTGTCCTCAGACGTCACACACTACAGAAATAGACATTGGGACGGAGAGACCGTGGGTTCTATTTAACCACACGAACTGTAATAGTGATCAGTTGATTTATTTGATCACTTGTCCCTGCGCACTACGATACGTGGGGATGACTACACGCAAAGTCAAAACCCGTATCTTAGAACATAAGAGCACTATTCGTTGCAGAAAGTCTTCCACTAAATTGACAACTCATTTCCTTGAAGCTAACCATTCACCTCAAGATCTCAAATGGACGGTTCTAGAGAAGCCGCACATACCTAATCACATAACAGATATTGCCACCTTTCTGTTTAGGCGTGAACAGCGCTGGGTTCATAGATTGGAAAGTGACAAGCGGGGTTTAAATGATGATATTCCCTGGGTCTCTCTTTAAGGTTTGATTATAACATCTAGTTGAGTTCCTTTCCTATATTGGCATATATATATATATATATATATATACATAGACATATACGTTCTTGCCATACAGCGTACCTTTGTTGAAATTGACTCTGGGACTATTTTTATGGTCATTTCATGTCTACTTACTGTTTAGTTGTGCCCTGCGATTATTGAGGTACGCTATGTCTGTTATACAAGAGTAGAGAGGTATGCTCTCTTTTGATGTATATGAGTGGAGAGGTATCCTCTTTTGATCCTATTGAGCTCCTGATGTCTTGTTATATATTCTGCAAGTAACGTTACCACCATTTAACACTTGATGTGTTTCATTTTTCACATTCATTTTACACCTGTATGCATTTTATCTATGTGTCATTTTGGACACTTTTGAAGTGGTGACGCTACGATAAAAAGCAGTTTGCTGACTCGACGTGTTCTACATGGAGTCATCTGAGCATGCGCTAGTGGTCAGCACCTTGCTATTAATGGGCGCGTTGCTCCTTTGTTAGCAGCGTATTACTGAAGTGCCGCTTTTATAGCTGCCTTTGTTTGTTATGCGGCTTATACGCGATTATTTTGAAAGTTGGCCTCTCTTTTTGCTTGAGATACGCCATATTTGGCAACTACATGTAGTACTGTAGGTTTGCCCTTTGTGATTTTTGAGACATAACGCATGCGCTGGATACGAGTGTTCTCTTACCAGCGCATGCGCAGACCCGTTACAATTAGGGTCTTTACAACTGTTTTAGTTTAGCCTTGGCGAGTATAAATACAAGTGGTTTCACCACTGACACTCACCTCCGGTTGCAGGCTCTATATGGGCCCGAGGTACCGACGGATAGGTGAGTGTTAGGGATTAGCTCTATGCGATATTATACTTCGAAGGGGTTTCTTTTGTAGGAGTCCCTCCGCGCTTTTGTGTATTTCCCTTTTGGAGTTTGTCTTCATGGGCTTTTATAGTACCTTGCAATATTGATATGCAACTTGACTAATTCCATTGGTTTGTTTATCTCGTGTGTTTGGGCTATTTGTTATACATATGAGTCCATTGAACCACGTGTATGCTAGATGTATGGTGGACCTTGTGTGTTCCATTTCTGTTTTTCCTCTTAACTTACTTTATAATACTTTCTGACTAGGCTGTATGACTTAATGTTGTTTGTCAACAATGCCACCATAGGTACAAGATATTTAAACAGTTGTTATTATATCAATATATACCTTCTCCTTTTTAGAGCGGTGCCTTCATCCTGAGCTGTTGCCAGGCTGAGGTAGAGTTCTTTACCTAGCTTTTGCGGGTAAGGAACTGTTTCCAAATACTTTTCTATTTTCTCCTTATCTGTAGATTTAAGCCCAGAGAAACTTCTTTTTCACACAGTGTATACGAAATTTCATTACTGTTTATGTTTTCAATAGGTTTTTTGATCGTCCGGAGCATTTGGGGCTCTGAACACGTTCATTTACTGTATCCTTTATTTGTATTTTCACTTGAGTACTGGCAGCAGCATTGTTTAGGTCCTGAAGAAAGCCTTGCCCGATGTTTGGGCATACAGGCTGAAACATGTCGACCACTAATGACCACTAATCCATCAAACATCATTGCGACTAAAACATTTATGTCGCTGTTGCACCATTGTTTTTAATCCTAGCAGAGGGTGCCCCTTAATAAAATTTATATAGGACGCCCCTAGTTAGTTTTATCTTCACCTTTTTCTACACCAGTTTTCTTTTGCGCTGCGTCCTCGCTCACACTATTTTACTCATCTATGTGGATTTAGAATATCCAGAATATTAGACATTCAAAAACATCCCTGAGCTCCTCTCTCTCATAGAGGGGGTTGTAGCCCTCGAAGGAACTAGGTTTTTCCTTTGAGAGGAGAATCCCATATGATGAAGCATGTCACCTTATGGTGAGTGAGGGATTTCGTCCTTTAAAGGGAATCTCCCACAGTTTTTTCTGTGTGGCATAGTCTCTGGCTTAATCATTGTTCTTTCCAATTTTACAGACCCAAGGATTTTTTATTGTCTTTATATGTTAATGGTTGGGGATCGAATCCTTTGCAGGTCTTTAAACTCTCCCTAGGACCCTCCTGTTTGAAACTGTTTTGGTATTTAGTTGAAGTGTTGGCAGCCAATTAGAGCCAAGCTCGTGCTCGGAGGGTTAGGCTCCGCCCAGATATCAAAACGTATTCTTTTTTGAATTTCTCAGGAACTACTGAACGGATTTACACCATTTAACAAAAAGGTCTCTTTCTGAACCAAGGGCTACCTTTTGCCAAATTTGGTGCAATTCTGTTCAGCAGCTCGGGCTGTAGCCGTGTCTAAAGTTTCCTATGGAAAATAACATGGAGAAAACACGTTTTGGGACCCCCCTTTTTTCTCGGCCCCTGCTTGACGAATCACCCCAAAACTTTCAGAATAGGAGCTGACCGGAGCGGGCCACAAGTTTTGAAACTTTCGCGAAGATTCGTCAACCGGCGCCAAAGTTATTGGGAAAAGAAAAAACACTTTTCCTATGGAAACTAGGTCCTAACTATAACTATCTACTGGCGACCGCCAGTAGATAATATAAATATATATATATATATATATATATATATATATATATATATATATATATATATATACAGTCACAGTTCTGGCACACCACTTAACAGATGAAATATTCCAGGTATGGACCACTATACGCGGAGATATAGATTTCTCAATAAAGTGCTTTAATAGTGCAAATATTAACAAGTCTAAACCAGGCAAATGCCTGCCCTGACGCGTTTTGGCCGTCCAAGCGCGGCCTTGATCACTTGACATGCCACCACTGTGAGAAGGTGGCCTGGCATATGCTGTCCACTAGTTATAGTGGGCACCTTGCACCAGTCCAAACAACCCCTTATGGATGATAGGTTAAAGACAACCTTTAGTGAAAGCTATCCTAGTGGTAGCTATGGAGAGCAGCCTTCAGGCTAAGGGGCCGATTCTGATGCGGGTTGGAAAAGCTTCCCGACCGAGGGCCTGATTCTGATGCGGTTAGGAAGGCCTCCTAACGGCATTTGCTCCTTCCAAATCGGATCGGGAACGTGTCTTCCCGACCGAGGGCCCAATTCTGATGCGGTTAGGAACAAATGTTCCCATTGAAGTCAATGGGAGTTCAACCAAATCGTATCTGGAAGCATCCGGATGCATCCTACTCCGCCGGTCGGACTTTCCCAATCCGAGTGGGTCGGAAACCATTTCCCAACCGATTCAGTCGGGAAGCTTTTCCAACCCGCATCAGAATCGGGCCCTAAGTCTTGGAGGAATGTAAAGCAGCTTGTTTTACCAGTCTATAATCTCTTGAGTGACCAAACGAAAGAGGACCACACCAGGTATATATATAAAATATATGTATTTAGTCTTAAACACACCCCTCTAGTCTCTTTATGAGGCTAGAGTTCGAAGTACATAAGTTACAAGTCAAATATCAGCAGTATTTAGCACAATACACGTTTGAGCCCTAGGGGCGTACCAAACCATATACTAAAATAGTGGTATGAGAACCACGACTGAACTAGACACAAAGCCTAGAGCCTGTAGAAGTGCTTGGACCCCAAGGAACCACCCAAGGTAGTGACACAAGGGACCCACGGGGGACGCATGCAGTGTGAGAACACAGCCGCGAGCCGCCGTTGACTTCTATGGGGAAAGTCACGTTTAGATTTTTAAAGAAAATAGACACTTCGGAGAGGACTTCCAGTTAACCCCTTAAAACTTAAGAGTTTCTAGGGCCCACACCCACGTGAGTACCGAAATACTCGAGTTACCTCACCCAGGGAAGCCGGGTGCATGCGTGTTAAAAGGTGTAGGGAATCGTCGTTGTTTTCAATGGCGAGCTCTGGAAAAGTGCTGCTGCCGTGGAGAAGAAGAGTGTCCGGAGCGATCCAAGCCTGGATCGAGGAAGAGGAAGACCTGAAAGCAGAGGGGACAGAGTCTGGGTCACTAGCCAGTGACCAGGGGCACTATAGTCAAATGCCCTCAGATGTCGGGTGCTTCAGGTGAGTTGACAGGTGCCTTGACTTTTCAGCCACGAGGTCCAGGAGGCATCGACGATGACCAGGAGCTGGATTCGAGCTGTTCCACAAAGTTTGTTGAGTGCTGCGGTGTCGGCGACCGGATTGGATCCAACAAGCCTCGGCAATGGCAAGTCACAGGGAAGTGAAGAAAAGGCTGCGGTGTAGACCAGCAAGGTCTGAGGGACTCACCCAGTGAAGGTAAGTCAGGGCACATCTGGAGCAACCAGAAAAGCCCAAGCAATTGAAGAGTTGCCTTCATGGGGACCCACTAGCCACGGACTAGAGATCGCAAAGGAGCCTCAAGTGGTCGCACTTGGAGCTGGCCCACGGGACACTCGTGAAGTGTAGGCCAGTGATCTTTTCTGCAATTGGTGCTCGGGCTAGGGCTACTTGAAACCCAAAGCACAGCTTTGAGTGATGTCAGGAAGTTGATGCACTTGCAAATGTGCTTGGTGTCCAGGGGTCACGGTTCCACGTTACCCACAACAGCTATGGGCCTCAGCTTTTCTGGGAACTCAGGGCAGCCTCGGGGAAGTCTGGTAATCTACCTCTGGTGATGCAACGACTTTGGCATCCGGCGGGAGCTTCAGTGATGCAGACCGGACAGATGCTTCATTGGTGCCTGCCAAGCAGGGGAGTCACTCCTTGACCCCAAGGGAGATTCTTCAGTCCTCTAATCTTGATGTAGAGCGTCGAAGGTCCAGGATTCAGCTTCAGAGTTTCGTCCAGGGATATCTAAAGTCCTGTTGCCAGGGTTCCCTTACTTATAGTAAGAAAAGGGGTTGGACTAACTCTGGGGACCCACCTATGGGAGGGTTTGGAAAGAGGGGTGGCTACACCCATTTCCTTTGTCCAGTTTTGCACCAGAGCAGGGGCTGGCAGCCCCTGCAACCGGTTTGAACTGGGGTATGCACGAGGACACCAAATGTGCCCCCAGTGCAGGACTTCAAAGCACTCAGAGAGTGCACCACCCAGCCCCAATCCACTAAGGCCTGTCTGGGAGGTGGTAACACCTCCCTGAGACAGGAAACATATTGTCCAGGCCTCCCCTGCCGGAGTTTCAGTCAGCAGCAGGAGGCCAGACTCGTGTCTGTGGCTGCAGCATCCATTTTGTGATGCCAGGCTCTGTTTAGTTGGTATCGGGTATACCGGTGCTGTCATGTCTCTCCTCTAGAAGGGTGGGATCATACTCCCACACCAGTTCCTGGTGTGGGGGTATGATTCCAAGGTGTTTGACACCAAACACAACATGTTTCCGTGCAGCCATCCCAAAGTTAGCATTTACCGTTTAGATATAATGCACTTAAGAGTATATGGTCAGGCTGCACCACAGACAACCCCGGATAGGAGATTCTGAGGGCTGCAGAGGGGCTCTGCTCAAGCATGGGCACCCTCTCACATATAACCAAGCACCCTGCCTTCAGGATTGGTAAGGCCTGCCATAGGAGTGACTGATAGGTTTCTATGTGCAGTGTTAGGGGAGATATAGGGAACCTATATCTCTGCAAGGGGTGCATGCACCACCTTACCCAGGCTGCAGTAGCAGTCCTGTGGTGTCATTTTGGATGGCCTTCCAGGGGTGGCACAATACATGCTTCAGCCCCTGGTATGCCTCTGGGGTACCTATGCCCTGGGTACATAGTATACCATATACTAGGGACTTATAAGGGCACTCCAGAATCCAATCTGTGATGTACCTAAAGTACAGGGAATCAATTTAGAGAGGAAGCAGCTAGGCTGGGGTCCTGATTAGCAGGGCCCCAGCCAGACTAAAGTCGAAAAACAGTGATACACCAGCAAAAAGTGGGGGTAACCATAAGAGGCAGATCCTACTCTCCTACAACCACCAATAAAACATTTAAATAGTCAACAATCCCTCCCCAGGCACTTGACTGCCGGGCACACTTATGGATATAGAAAACAGACCGTGCTTACAAAATTCTGATTTGCAGAAATTGTCAGTTGCTCATCATGTTTTAAACATTCACTTACATCGCAAAATTCAACATTGCTTTAAAAATAGACCACAATATGAAATTTGGCATGGCCCCCTGTGAAAATCACAAAGTTATAGACTAGAAGTTGTTACATAAACACAATGGATTGCCAGTGCTGCATTGCAAACCCTTCACTAAAAACATCATATTTGTCTATGCTTCCATATGCCAAACAACTTTCTCTGGTCAGGAATAATTCATTTTGAAACATGATGTCAGTGTCGCTTGACTGATGAACCATGCACATCACATAAGGTCCCCTATGTGAAACAACATCAGCAGTCTTCAACTATAAAGTGCCAGTGCTAATATATTGCCATAACCCCTAAAGTGCTAACATAACGTGATGTGTGATTGTTTACCTTGTTGTTTAATATTAATAATCAATGAAGCGGCCCAGAAGTTAAATATTGAACCTAGTTTTGAAGATAAAGTACCAGTGCTGGAGCAGATGTATATACATGTAAAAATCAATCATATTTACAAAGACGCCACCGAGCTATGCCAAATGGCAGACAGGCCCATTGCATGAATGACAGGGCCTTCATATCATCACAGGATCACTGCCAAACACTGCTTTAAAAATTGAAAATCATTCTCATTAAATCCAGTGTGACCATATGTGGGATCCAATAGGGAGACATAAAATTAGTTGACGTATGAGAGTTAAAAATAAACACAGATAGAAATCCAACCTAGCTACGATATTACCTTTTCATGAACATTAAAGAAAATTATGTAAATCCTCGCTGGTGTTTAAACCATTAGGCATTTTTGTATCTAATGTTAGTATAAAATGTGACTCCAATTGTGGTAAGCTCTTTTCTCTGTTGCCACCTCTTCTGGGTGTAGGGACTGCCCCAATCACAAAATATTTGAGTTCATTTAAGTTGTTGTGATGTACTAGCTTGAAGTGACAGGCAATGGGATAATTGGGTTCAGAAATAACTACTGCCCTTAGGTGTTGCAAAATTCTATTAAACACCGGGAGTTTCGTACTGCCTACATACTTGAGCCCGCATGTGCATTCCAAAATATACACAGCATACTCCATACGGCATGTGTGATGTCCTTTGATCTGAACCTTTTTTGGGCTAAATGCTGTGTTGTAGTCAGTAGTGTTCGTGTCAAATTTGCAAGCACGACATGTGCTGCACTTTAAAAAAAACGGGTTTACTGGTTAGCAAACGTTGGGTAGGGATAAACTCCTGGCTGCTTTTTACTAATACATCCCTCATCGATGTAGCTCGCCTGAAAGTGAAAGGTGGCAACTCAGGAAGAATTTGATTTAGGGTCAGAACAGTTAAAACAATTGGCCAGTGAGAATAAAGTATATGTCTTATTTTCTTCTCTTGTCTGCTGAATGTGGTTATTAATCTAGTGTCATGTGATGTAATCTCTGTTGTACTCCCAAGGGGAATAGAAGTGTGAACTCTCTCAGCTTTTGGCACTAAGCATGCCTCTCTAGTTGGTATGTTAGCTTTAGCGAGGGCCTTATCTAAATCTTTGCGTTTGTAACCTCTAGCCAAGAAGCGATGTAGTGCCTCCTGTTGACACTGCTCGAGATCAGGGGTCAAACTGCAAATCCAGTGGATTTGTATAAATTCGCCGTATGGAACACTTCGAATCAGGTGGCGTGGATGTGAACTGCTTGCGTGGAGAATTGAATTCCCCGCCGTGCTCTTGCGGTGGAGTTTGGTATGAATCTCACCCCCGCATATGTACAGTTGCACATCTAAAAATTCTACACTCTGGTTGCTGATTTACACCGTGAATTGTAAGTTTAACTCATTATTGTTGATAGAGGATACAAATGTCTGTGCTCCCTCCTTAGTGCCGTTCCATATGATGCAAACATCGTCAATGTAACACCTATAATGCATCAGATGAGAATCCCAAGCTATTCTATGCACTGCTCTGAGGACATGCTCCTCCCACCAGCTTACATGAAGACATGCATAGCTGGGGGAGAAGCATGCCCCCATCGCAACCCCTCTCAGTTGCTGGTACAATTCCCTGTTGAACAAAAAATAGTTATTGTTAAGTAAGACACACATCAATCATGGTAATGATCATACAATTGTGTTCATGTAAGCAGATGGATCTCTGGTCAAGATAATATTTGACTGCTGCTATCCCATCTTTATGATAGATGCTAGTATATAGCGATGTTATGTCCATAATGATGAAAAAATAATCCTGATTCCATTGTATCTCTTTTACCTTTCGTAAAAAGTCCCCAGTGTCTTTGATAAAGGAGGGAAGTGTGGTAACAAATTCCTGCAGATAAAAGTCTACGTACTGAGACATGGATTCCATTAAACTTCTCCTAGCCGAGATGATGGGCCACCCTGGAATGGGTACAGTGTTCTTATGTATTTTAGGAATAAAGTACAAGACTGGTGTAGGATGTTCGTTATTTAAAAAGTTTACTTCATTTTTTGTCAACAGCCCCTTACGTTTCCACTGTGTGAGATGTTTAGGCACTGTTTCCTTAATTTTCCGGAGATCTTGGGTTGAGGCTTTTCAGTAGCAATTCGTGTCATCCAGATGCCTCTTAGCCTCCCCCAAATATTGCACTTTCGGCCAAAGGACTATGTTACCACCCTTGTCCGCTTTGTTGATGATTATTTCATGGTTCCATTCAGGACGCTTCTAGGTTTAGGAGCGGCCTGGCCGCCGTTGCAGAGTGGATGACCTTAAACTGCCTTCAGTTGAACGCTACTAAAACAGAGGTACTGCTGGTGGGGATGGACAGGAGCCTCTGGAGGGAGCAATGGTGGCCAAATGTACTTGGCAGTACCCCCACCCCTAAGTTGGTGGTCAAGAACCTGGGGGTATGGATGGATTCTACCCTTAGCTTTCAAGAGCATACCAAAAAGGTTGCGGGTACTTGCTTTGGCCTCTTGCGGGGACTTTGGCCTCTGTTGAGGTTCTTTGATCCACCTACGCGTCAGCTGATTGTTCAATCAGCCATTTTGTCCAGACTAGACTATGCTAGTTTGCTCCTTTTGGGGGCTAATCAGGCTGAGGTAATGCGACTGCAGCGTGTTCAAAACGCTGCCGCCAGAGCCCTGTTGGGGCTCCCACGTAACTGTCCCTCTACTGGTGCCATCCGGAGGTTACATTGGCTCCAGTGGCCAAGCGGATTCAATTTAAGGCTCTCTGCTTATCTTTTAAGATCTTGAAACTTGCTTCGCCCAGCCTCTTGGCTAACTTATTAGCCCCGTACGCCCCCACTCGCCTGCTGCGATCCCTAGGGCAGCATTTGGTAATTGTCCCCCGTGTGAAGCGCCTTCGGGCCGGGGGTGGATCTTTCCGTTACTTGGCTGCCAAGCTATGGAATTCTTTGCCTCCTCAGATCCGCAGCCTGGATCGCATGTTGGATTTTAGGAAAGCAATTAAAACTTTCCTTTTTCCCTCTGTTTAGTCCTTTTTGTCCTTCTGCATTTTCCTTATGCCTATCTGCTCTGTTCTTGGCCCTTTTCCTTCTGACACTGGCAGCGCCGGGACGCCTCTTTGCTGGGGCAGCTGTGCACTATATAAACTCAGATAACATAACATAACATAACATGGTCATCTCCCAACCTTTTCATAAGGTTGAAATATTGTGTTTGGAGGTGGTTTCTCTGGTGTTTTTTCGATTGATAGTACGATTGAGTTGTTTCAGTTCTTGTACTACTCTGACACTGAAAACATCAATAGCATCCTTTGGCATCATTGGAACGAAAGTGGATGCTGGGCGAAATGGACTACTAGACGTTTGAGCTGCGTTAATTCCGATCTCCTACATGTCTTGTTGTGTAGAGTTGGAAGAACCCATATCGTCATTGGCTAAAGAATGTAAAAGCCTAAGAGTAGTGATGTTGGTTACTTGTAAATTGGTGTCACTGTCCTTAGATGTGGCGACTATGTTGGGGATCGTAGTTGATTTTTTCAGTTGATAAAATTTTGTGAGCTTCAATTTTCGAATAAATTTGTAAACGCCGATTCTCGACTGATTATATTCTAAATTGCTCTCCGGACAATATGTGAGCCCCAAGGATAACAATGGTGATTCTGCAGCTGTTAATACAGTGTCAGTTAGATTAATCACTGTGTTGTTATTAAATTGTGTTAGCGCCTCCACTGCTTGACTCGTGCACCTCTGTTTGTATTGTTGTTTGTGTTTCCTCCTCCTCTCGCTCCTGCATTTGTTCCTATTGCACCTTGATTTGTTTGGGGATTCCGAGGGGGGAGAGTCTGCCACCAGTCCTGACGTAAAAAATGGAGTTCTTCAGCAGGAGTGAGGTTGGTTGCCCCTGATTCTTGTGGACCTAATATCGCTTGTCTGTTGTCTTCGGAATCACTATTGCCGGTGAATGAACTCGCCTCAGTATCAGAATTTGCCATTGCATTCCCATCTTGTGATGTTACTTGAACTTCGTGCATTTTACCTGTAAGAGCTTGTCTTTTAAACGCGTCGAATTTATGAGAAAAAGTGAATACCCTCCCTGTGGCATAATCGTTCTTGTCACATTCGAACTTGAAGATCTTACGTTCTTTATTTACATCTTCATGTTTCTTTATTTTTATTTCAATGTCTGCACGCCCTTTGGATATCATGTCTTTTGGTTCCAAACCATCCAGTAGTCCATTAACCCTTTCAATTTCCTTCAATATAACATCTCTATCAATTTCGGTGTATTTTATGAGAAGTGAAACCATGTTCATAGATGCCTGTAGATTATTTTCTGCCCACTCTTAAAGCATTAAATGGTTTGGATTTTCAAACGTAGGTGCTATAAGCACTCTCAAACCTCTTGGTACTCTGTTTGCCTCCCTATACTTCTCAAGTGACTTTTTCTCCCACCATTTGGTAAGTTCGTTCTTCATTAATTTTTCAAGTGTCCTTAATAAACTCTTCGCATCTTCTGCTCATTATTTACATCAGGAAGGTTAAAAAATAACGCTTCAGCTGCCACCTCACGTTCTCGCAGCGCGTCATTGGAAGACATTATGTATAGCTTAGTGCACTGCACTTTATGTTCGAGGTGTTGGATACCAACCCCGAATGTAGATTATAACTCCGCACTATCTCTCCACCCACTATGAAATCCACTAGTAATGCTGGCCCAGCTGACCAGTTACAATCGCCCGGTCCCTCGAGTCCTCCGACCACTTAGGTGCCGCCGATTCTTTACTGGAACAGCTTAGATCTGACTCGATACACAGAGGATAGCGGGGGCAAATCCAACACATACTCCTTCCGGGTCAATTCTTTCGCCTCCGCGTAGTCGGCTGAATGTCAATTTGCCACAAAAAGAAGAGAGGGTCCGTAAATCCGGAGACAGCCTTTTTGCGGATGAATTGCATATACAGTCACAGTCCTGGCACACCACTTAACAGATTAAACCTTCCAGGTACGGACCACTCTACGTGGAGATATAGTTTTCTCAATAAAGTGCTTTAATAGTGCAAATATTAACAAGTCTAAACCAGGCAAATGCCTGCCCTGATGCGTTTCAGCTGTCCAAGCGCAGCCTTGATCACATGACACGCCATCACCAATAAAACATTTAAATAGTGAACAATCCCTCCCCAGGCACGTGACTGCCGGGCACACATATGGATATAGAAAACAGACCGTGCTTACAAAATGCTGATTTGCAGAAATTGTCAGTTGCTCATCATGTTTTAAACATTCACTTACATCGCAAAATTCAATATTGCTTTAAAAATAGACCACAATATGAAATTTGGCATGGCCCCCTGTGAAAATCACAAAGTTATAGACAAGAAGTTGCTACATAAACACAATAGATTGCCAGTGCTGCATTGCGAACCCTTCACTAAAAACATAATATTTGTCTATACTTCCACATGCCAAAGAACTTTCTCTGGTCTAGAATAATTAATTTTGAAACATGATGTCAGTGTCGCTTGACTGATGAACCATGCACATCACATAAGGTCCCCTATATGAAACAACATCAGCAGTCTTCAACTATAAAGTGCCAGTGTATATATATTCTCTAAAAAACAAAGGCTAAACCTAAGTTATTGTTAGGTGTAATGAAAATATCTGCTTCTGTTTAAAAAACAAACTTTGAAATTCAATGAAAAAAACTAAAGCTAAGGTTACGTTATAGCTAGGTAAATTTCTCAGGGACAACGTCAAATTTTAAACAGAAAAAAGCACAGAAATTGAGCAGGTATAGTTCGTAGCACTAACTATAACTTGCACCCCTGCCATACACTGCTTATGACCTCACATACAACTTCACTAATGATATCTCAAATAATTGATGACATCACTGGTGATATCATTGATGATATCATCCAAACTTTATTTTACTGCATACAGGTGTATAAATTACTGTAGCATTACAGGTCTGACAGTGAGTACACAATAGCTCAAGACAAGATCAGGCATTATTTCTACAAACACAGAAACAGTTCCCTTAGGTGTTGAAAGCAAGCATTATGTGCAAAGCTGACCCTATACTATACACTTTACATGGAGTATAGTTCACATTATCAATCAACCACAAAAATATAGGGGAAATCCTCATTGCACAAATTGTTCAATTTCTGTACAACAAGTCAAAGAAAGCTACAGTAGTGAATGGCAATTCCAAAACAAATGCCCTGCTAGGGACAGCTTTTATCTGTATCAAACCTCAGACACGGTGTAGAGACTCAGGGGTCGATTCCGATCTCGGCCGGAAGCGCACCTAACACTATTTGTCCGGAAAAAAAACAAGCCGAACGCGTGTTTCCCGACTGATTCGAACAGTTGTCCGAATGAGCAAGTTCGATGCGCATAACTGCTCAGATTCCGACCCAGCCGTACGTACCCATTCCAGCTCCTGTTCCCCGCCCGAGCCGGATACGGAAACGCCGAATCGAGTCGCACGGAACCAAATATACAGCACCTTCCGGCCGGACTAGTACGAAGCGCCTTCCGTACGCGCCGAACCCGTTGCTACGTCCGGCACGTCAGAGCATCCGGGAGAGCTGCACATAAGCTCCGATTCGCGCCACAAGATGATCCACGGCTACGAGACGAACAAGCCAGCGACGAGTACGAGTCGAAGCCACGAGAAACCCGAACGAGACGACCCAACCATGAATCCCATCGCGCAGGTAATACCAATACTCTACATCTATTACCGGAACCGGTACGGACGCGTACGGCGCAGACGGTAAGTCAAACACCCACTACACAAACAAACGACACGTACCCGACATATGTCACACACACATAGGGATGCAGAAATGACGTACACTAGCAACAGCTGAACCATAGGGGCGGGATGGCTATCACCAATGCCATACACACCCATAGGGGCCTGATGGCTACCACTACCACCAACCCTACTCATGTGGGCCTGGATGCCTGTCACTACTACCATCCCCACTCATAGGGGGATGGATGCCTACCACAAACACCACCCCTACTCATGGGGGCCTGGATGCCTACCACCACCACCACCCTACTCATGGGGGCCTGGATGCCTATCACTACCACCACCTCTACTCAGGGGGGCCTGGATGCCTACCACTACCACCACCCCTACTCATGGGGCCAGGATGCCTGTCACTACTACCATCCCTACTCATAGGGGGATGGATGCCTACCACTAACACCACCCCTACTCATGGGGGCCTGGATGCCTACCACTACCACCAAACCTACTCATGGGGGCCTGGATGCCTACCACTACTACCATCCCCACTCATAGGGGGATGGATGCCTACCACTACCACCACCCTACTCATGGGGGCCTGGATGCCTACCACTACCACCACCCCTACTCATGTGGCCCTGGATGCCTGTCACTACTACCATCCCCACTCATAGGGGAATGGATTCCTACCACTAACACCACCCCTACTCATGGGGGCCTGGATGCCTACCACTACCACCACCCCTACTCAGGGGGGCCTGGATGCCTACGACTACTACCATCCCCACTCATAGGGGGATGGATGCCTACCACTACCACCACCCTACTCATAGGGGGATGGATGCCTACCACTACCACCACTCCTACTCAGGGGGGCCTGGATGCCTACCACTACCACCACCCTACTCATGGGGGCCTGGATGCCTACCACTACCACCACCCCTACTCAGGGGGGCCTGGATGCCTATCACTACCACCATCCCTACTCATGTGGGCCTGGATGCCTGTCACTACTACCATCCCCACTCATAGGGGGATGGATGCCCACCACTAACACCACCCCTACTCATGGGGGCCTGGATGTCTGTCACTACTACCTCCCCACTCATAGGGGGATGGATGCCTACCACTACCACCACCCTACTAATGGGGGCCTGTATGCCTACCACTACCACCACCCCTACTCATGGGGGCCTGGATGCCTACCACTACCACCACCCTACTCATGGGGGCCTGTATGCCTACCACTACCACCACCCCTACTCATGTGGGCCTGGATGCCTGTCACTACTACCATCCCCACTCATAGGGGGATGGATGCCTACCACTAACACCACCCCTACTCATGGGGGCCTGGATGCCTGTCACTACTACCATCCCCACTCATAGGGGGATGGATGCCTACCACTACCACCACCCCTACTCATGGGGCCTGTATGCCTGTCACTACTACCATCCCCACTCATAGGGGTATGGATGCCTACCACTACCACCACCCCTACTCATGGGGGCCTGGATGCCTACCACTACCACCACCCCTACTCATGTGGGCCTGGATGCCTGTCACTACTACCATCCCCACTCATAGGGGGATGGATGCCTACCACTACCACCACCCCTACTCATGGGGGCCTGGATGCCTGTCACTACTACCATCCCCACTCATAGGGGATGGATGCCTACCACTAACACCACCCCTACTCATGGGGGCCTGGATGCCTGTCACTACTACCATCCCCACACATAGGGGGATCGATGCCTACCACTACCACCACCCTACTCATGGGGGCCTGGATGCCTGTCACTACTACCATCCCCACTCATAGGGGGATGGATGACTACCACTAACACCACCCCTACTCATGGGGGCCTGGATGCCTACCACTACCACCACCCCTACTCATGGGGGCCTGGATGCCTACCACTACTACCATCCCTACTCATAGGGGGATGGATGCCTACCACTATCACCACCCTACTCATGGGGGCCTGGATGCCTACCACTACCACCACCCCTACTCATGTGGGCCTGGATGCCTACCACTACCACCACCCTACTCATGGGGGCCTGGATGCCTACCACTACCACCACCCCTACTCAGGGGGGCCTGGATGCCTACCACTACCACCACCCCTACTCATGTGGGCCTGGATGCCTGTCACTACTACCATCCCCACTCATAGGGGGATGGATGCCTACCACTAACACCACCCCTACTCATGGGGGCCTGGATGCCTACCACTACCACCACCCTACTCATGGGGGCCTGGATGCCTACCACTACCACCACCCCTACTCATTGGGCCTGGATGCCTGTCACTACTACCATCCCCACTCATAGGGGATCGATGCCTACCACTACCACCACCCTACTCATGGGGGCCTGGATGCCTGTCACTACTACCATCCCCACTCATAGGGGGATGGATGCCTACCACTAACACCACCCCTACTCATGGGGGCCTGGATGCCTACCACTACCACCACCCCTACTCATGGGGGCCTGGATGCCTACCACTACCACCACCCTACTCATGGGGGCCTGGATGCCTACCACTACCACCACCCCTACTCAGGGGGGCCTGGATGCCTACCACTACCACCACCCCTACTCATGTGGGCCTGGATGCCTGTCACTACTACCATCCCCACTCATAGGGGGATGGATGCCTACCACTAACACCACCCCTACTCATGGGGGCCTGGATGCCTACCAATACCACCACCCTACTCATGGGGGCCTGGATGCCTACCACTACCACCACCCCTACTCATGGGGGCCTGGATGCCTGTCACTACTACCATCCCCACTCATAGGGGGATGGATGCCTACCACTAACACCACCCCTACTCATGGGGGCCTGGATGCCTGTCACTACTACCATCCCCACTCATAGGGGGATCGATGCCAACCACTACCACCACCCTACTCATGGGGGCCTGAATGCCTGTCACTACTACCATCCCCACTCATAGGGGGATGGATGCCTACCACTAACACCACCCCTACTCATGGGGGCCTGGATGCCTGTCACTACTACCATCCCCACTCATAGGGGGATCGATGCCTACCACTACCACCACCCCTACTCATGGGGGCCTGGATGCCTACCACTACTACCATCCCTACTCATAGGGGGATGGATGCCTACCACTACCACCACCCTACTCATGGGGGCCTGGATGCCTACCACTACCACCACCCCTACTCATGGGGGCCTGGATGCCTACCACTACCACCACCCTACTCATGGGGGCCTGGATGCCTACCACTACCACCACCCCTACTCAGGGAGGCCTGGATGCCTACCACTACCACCACCCCTACTCATGTGGGCCTGGATGCCTGTCACTACTACCATCCCCACTCATAGGGGGATGGATGCCTACCACTAACACCACCCCTACTCATGGGGGCCTGGATGCCTACCACTACCACCACCCTACTCATGGGGGCCTGGATGCCTACCACTACCACCACCACTACTCATGGGGGCCTGGAGGCCTGTCACTACTGCCATCCCCACTCATAGGGGGATGGATGCCTACCACTAACACCACCCCTACTCATGGGGGCCTGGATGCCTACCACCACCCCTACTCATGGGGGCCTGGATGCCTGTCACTACTACCATCCCCACTCATAGGGGGATGGATGCCTACCACTACCACCACCCTACTCATGGGGGTCTGGATGCCTACCACTACCACCACCCCTACTCATGGGGGCCTGGATGCCTGTCACTACTACCATCCCCACTCATAGGGGGATGGATGCCTACCATTAACACCACCCCTACTCATGGTGGCCTGGATGCCTACCACTACCACCACCCTACTCATGGGGGCCTGGATGCCTACCACTACCACCACCCCTAGTTCATGGGGGCCTGGAGGCCTGTCACTACTACCATCCCCACTCATAGGGGGATGGATGCCTATCACTACCACCACCCTACTCATGGGGACCTGGATGCCTACCACTACCAACACCCCTACTCATGGGGGCCTGGATGCCTACCAATACGACCACCCTACTCATGGGGGCCTGGATGCCTACCACTACCACCACCCCTACTCAGGGGGGCCTGGATGCCTACCACTACCACCACCCCTACTCATGTGGTCCTGGATGCCTGTCACTACTACCATCCCCACTCATAGGGGGATGGATGCCTACCACTAACACCACCCCTACTCATGGGGGCCTGGATGCCTGTCACTACTACCATCCCCACTCATAGGGGGATGGATGCCTACCACTACCACCACCCCTACTCATGGGGGCCTGGATGCCTGTCACTACTACCATCCCCACTCATAGGGGGATGGATGCCTACCACTACCACCACCCCTATTCATGGGGGCCTGGATGCCTGTCACTAATACCATCCCCACTCATAGGGGGATGAATGCCTACCACTACCACCACCCCTACTCATGGGGGCCTGGATGCCTACCACTACCACCACCCCTACTCATGTGGGCCTGGATGCCTGTCACTACTACCATCCCCACTCATAGGGGGATCGATGCCTACCACTACCACCACCCCTACTCATGTGGGCCTGGATGCCTGTCACTACTACCATCCCCACTCATAGGGGGATGGATGCCTACCACTACCACCACCCCTACTCATGGGGGCCTGGATGCCTGTCACTACTACCATCCCCACTCATAGGGGGATCGATGCCTACGACTACCACCACCCCTACTCATGGGGGCCTGGATGCCTACCACTACCACCACCCCTACTCATGGGGGCCTGGATGCCTACCACTACCACCACCCTACTCATGGGGGCCTGGATGCCTACCACTACCACCACCCCTACTCATGTGGGCCTGGATGCCTGTCACTACTACCATCCCCACTCATAGGGGGATGGATGCCTACCACTACCACCACCCCTACTCATGGGGGCCTGGATGCCTGTCACTACTACCATCCCCACTCATAGGGGGATCGATGCCTACCACTACCACCACCCCTACTCATGTGGGCCTGGATGCCTGTCACTACTACCATCCCCACTCATAGGGGGATGGATGCCTACCACTACCACCACCCCTACTCATGGGGGCCTGGATGCCTGTCACTACTACCATCCCCACTCATAGGGGGATCGATGCCTACGACTACCACCACCCCTACTCATGGGGGCCTGGATGCCTACCACTACCACCACCCCTACTCATGGGGGCCTGGATGCCTATCACTACCACCACCCTACTCATGGGGGCCTGGATGCCTACCACTACCACCACCCCTACTCAGGGGGGCCTGGATGCCTACCACTATCATAACCCCTACTCATGTGGGCCTGGATGCCTGTCACTACTACCATCCCCACATATGCAATGGCCAATGCGTGCGCACCGATCGGTCCATTGCTGTACAACGCGTATTTCGAAAAACAACACGCATCCGTCCACATCATATGCAATGGCCAATGCGTGCGCACCGATCGGTCCATTGCAGTACAATGCGTATTTCGAAAAACAACACGCATCCGTACTCATCATATGCAATGGCCAATGCGTGTGCACCGATCGGTCCATTGCTGTACAACGCATATTTCGGATGACAACACGCATCCGTCCACATCATATGCAATGGCCAATGCGTGCGCACCGATCGGTCCATTGCTGTACAACGCGCATTTCAAAAAACAACACGCATCCGTCCACATCATATGCAATGGCCAATGCGTGCGCACCGATCGGTCCATTGCTGTACAACGCGCATTTCAAAAAACAACACGCATCCGTCCACATCATATGCAATGGCCAATGCGTGCACACCGATCGGTCCATTGCTGTACAACGCGTATTTCGGATGACAACACGCATCCGTCCACATCATATGCAATGGCCAATGCGTGCATACGGATCGGTCCATTGCTGTACGACGCGTCCCTGTACAAGTCACTCGCATATGTCACCATGGTTGTCACTGGTGAACGTATGCCAGCCACAATTACTTGCCAGGGACTCAGGGGGACACCTACAACACCACAGCTTGTCCACACTGTATCCTAAGGCATGTAAGGCTGCATTACCTGTGTGTGTATGGGGGTCAACATGTGGTTTTTTTGGTGGCACTTGGGGGCAGCCACTCCCAGGCTGTGCACGTGTTCATGGGGACAGAATCCTTTGTGTGTTGTGCACATGACCACTGTGATGTGCAACTCTTCAGTTCAGAGCATGTGGCATGGTCACATTCCCAGGTTGTGTATGTGTATGTCATGTCACATACACCCTGAGTCCCATGTGGGAAGGTATGTACGTCACAGGGTGACCCATTGCCACAATAGTGATGGCCCTCCACAGTCTGTGTGCATGTTGTGTTTCAGATGTCTCTGATTCCATGTGCACAATGGGAGACAGTCTCCACATCCACATTGTTTGTGCATCGACTTTGATGTTGTGCGTGTGTGTGTCACAGACGTCCATGTCTGTCCTGCAGAGGCAACAGGGGCCACTACCTGTGGGAGTCATGGTTGTTTTGCTGACGTGTACATGATACGCCATGTCATGCCAGTGTCCATGTGGCAATACAGGGTCCCTGGGAATCTACCTGTCAATGAGCTGTGATGCCTGTGGCACATCTGTCCTCACATGTCCCTGTGGTGTGTGTTTGGAACGTGACAGCAGTACATGGGTACTGTGACACAGCCTAATGATTTCCCATAGCACAACCTGGAACTTGTTGTCAACACATGTTGAACTGTGATGTTTGATGTTGGCCATGTAGGTGCCATATATGTCCATACAGAACGGCACACACATCAAGTACTTGTGTCTCGTAATGATGTATCATGTGATATTGAGTATGGTCAATGCCACATATGTGGGGTGACTGACAATCTTTCTTTGTTCACCTATGCACTGCAGGGCACCAGCTGTCCATAGACCATTCCCTGACCTTGAAACCATGGTTGAACGTGACTCCATCCGACGGTACCGCTTCAACAGGTCGCTGATTGAGGAATTGGCGGTGCGGTTGGCCCCACATTTGCAACCTGGCCGGCCATACCCTACAGCGCTGACCCCCAAGGTGAAGGTGATGGCAGCCCTACACTTCTTTGCCACCGGTACCTTTCAACACACTGTGGCGTCTGCTGGTGGGATGTCACAGACCATGTTCAGCTGTGTGCTAAGCAATGTTTTGGAGGCAATGTTGAGATACCTGAACCAGTACATCTATTTCCCTAAACATCAACAACTCACTGACGTCAAGAGTGACTTCTATGCCCTGGGGAGGATGCCACATGTCATTGGCTCCATTGATGGGACACATGTGGCTTTGGTACCACCACAGGCACATGAGCAGGCATACAGGAACAGGAAACATTACCATTCTATCAATGCTCTGGTGGTATGTCTTGCAGATATGAGCATCTCACATGTGTGTGCACGTTTCCCCGGTTCTGCACACGATGCCTACGTGATGAGGAGTAGTCGCATCCCGAGGATGATGTCGCAGATGCAGAACCAGCGTGCCTGGCTTGTCGGTGTGTACTGACTTTGTACCATTGTGTGTGTTCTGCAATGTTGTATTCCACCCTCTTTTCCAACTCAGCTAATGTGCGATTGTCTGTATGTAGGTGACTCCGGATACCCCAACATGCCGTGGTTGCTGACACCCCTCAGGAACCCTGTGACACCAGCCCAGATGCGCTACAATGAGGCACATGGTCGGACCAGGAGAGTGATCGAGCGGACATTTGGTCTCCTGAAGAGCCGCTTTCGCTGCCTGGACAAGACAGGAGGGGCCCTCCCATATGCCCCAGCAAAGGTGTGCAAGATTGTCATCGTCTGCTGCATGCTACACAACCTGGCAGTGCGGAAGGAGTTGCCTCTCATCCTGGATGACAATGACCAACATCCGCCACCTGTGGAGGATCCTGGCCTGGGCCACGATGCCAGTGATGTCCGCACACAGCTCATCACCAACTTCTTCAGCTGAATGTGAGTATCCAGAGATGTCATGTCAATGATTTGAGTTTGCATGATATGTGTTGGTGGTGCTCTGTTGCTGTTTGAGTGTGGCCATGTGCTACTTGACTGGATGCATGCAGCGATGTGTCCTTACAGGTAGTCTGTACTCCCCAACAGTGTTGACATGCTAACTTGGTTTTGTGTAGGTATCTTGTGACATGTATTGGGCATGAGTATTGCAGTTCTGTCCTGTTCTTCAGTGCTTTTGACTGTGTGTCATGTCTGTCCTTCACAGGGTACTTTCAGAGTTGTTTGGTCAACTCGGATCCCCCGACACCATGATTCAACTTTCAGGGTGGAAGCAGTCGTTTCCCTACAGGTGATGTGCCACACACCCCTGGACTTTATTTCTTCTACACTTGTTGACTGTGTGGCCATTGCCACGTGGGATTACCTTGCATTTGTAGTGGAAACAACATGTTGCAAATGTGTAATAAACCTGTGCTTCACTTTGGGATGTGCGTTGTCTGTGGTCACACATCTGACTGACATTTGCTTACTGCACCTGTGGGCTAGTTAACACAGACTCTGAATAGGTGTGGTGTCTGTGCATTCCACTGTATTTCCTGGCAACATCAGTGTAGGCGATGAGTCAGATGGCCCTGGTGTGTATGTGTTGGGTAGCCCTAGTGGTGTGTCTCCCTCATATGTGTCACGTCACCATGACTCACATGACGGTGTTGAACTTGCTGTAGCAGTTAGCATGCACAGTGTCATTTAGCAGATCATCATCTCCATGACAAAAACAACGTTAGAATCATAACAGAGGCAAGTATGGTGTATTAGTGAGTTTATTTACATACATGTGTGAGAATAGTGCACAGGATGGTGGGTGCTGTACATTGGGATTGGAATCCAAAGTTCTCAGATGAGTTGGAAGTGTTGGTAGCAGAAATGTTCTGAGTAAAGTCCACAGTCATCTGATACATTAGTCCAACTTAAACTCCCCATGTCATGTGGGAGAGTTGGGTTGCATTCGACAGGGTGAACAGTTTGCACACAAAGGAGAATTTCCAGAACAGGTGTTGGGTTCCTGGGGGATGTACATAGCCATCGGCCTCCCAGTTGTTCTTCCTCCGACGACCCCTCTTCTTTCTGGGGGGACCCTCACGTGCAGGCCGCTGCAGTGCAGAGGACTCTCCACCAGAGTCATCCTCCCTCCCTGTGGCAGTTGCAGTTGTTGCGGCACCAGATGTTGTGGGCACACAGGGAGGTGTGGCCATGTTGGTGCTAATCTGGCGGAGGCATGTCAATATGTCCCTCTGCACCGCTGTCAGTTCTTCCAATGTGTCCCACTTGGACTCCATGCCAGACATGTGTGTCTCCACACGGGACATGTGGGAGTCCAAGCGGGCATGATGGGCAGCCTGCTGCTGTTGAATGTCCTTGAGGATCCCCACTACCTGGCTGACCTCTCCGGTGCTATTCTGGTACACATCAGCAATGCGTACCAGTTGTGGGTCATCAGGCAGTCCAGACCCCTCTGCAAACAGCGACCTCTGCCTACCACCCCTCCCACCACCCCTGGCCACATGTGCGGGACCTGCAGTGGCACGCACAGGTGACCCTAGGCCCCCTTGGGGGTTGGTACTGGGGTTGTTGTCCGTTGCTTCACGGTGGGCTGGGGTCCCTGTGCTGTTGTCATTCAGTGTCCTTGGTCTGTCCGTGTCGGTGGGGGTAGTCTGTGTGTTGCCAGATGTTAGAGGAATGGGTGCAGGGGGTGCAGATGGTGGTCCTGCTGGTGCTGCACTGGTGCTGCATGATGACTCACACCTGAGGTGCCAGGTTGGTCTTCGCCATCCGATGAGGGCAGAGGCTGTTCCACACCAGAGAGCTCAGGGGCCACCGGAGCCTGGGACAGGGACTGCTCCTCATCTGCTGCTGTGTCCCCATCATCACCTGTTTTTGGAAGAGACACACAATGTATGTTATGTTTCTGCAGGCATCAATGGTTCAAACACATGACAGTTGTGACTGTACCTCTGGATGCGGCCCTGTACATTGCATTGTCCTAAGTTGTCACAGTCAGAGGTTGATATTGGTGTGGCTCATTGTCCTGCCAACCTGATGTATTTCAATGTGGATGTTGAGGTGTGTGCATGACCAGCATTGGTGGTATTTGGTTGACATCCGGACCTCCTTCTCCCCCCAGCCCAGTTATCCCACCATGAAGCATTCCACCCTTGCAGTGGGTGCAGGTTAACTCTCAGGATGTCAGTCAGTGGTGTCCTGCTGTTGGTTGGTGCCCAGTTCCCAGCAGGGCCTGGTACTCCCCACAACAGAGCACCATTGTCAGACATCTTAGAAGTGGCGTTTCACTCCCTGTGAGGTGTGCATGCTTCAGTGTGAGCTTGCTGGGCCATGTGGGTGGGGGATGTTGAGCTGTGACTACCACTCCCATCATGCTATTGCCTACACCCCCCTTCCCAGCATGCCCATACTTCCTTCCTTTTGACTCTGCTTCCCTGTGGAGTAGTGTGCCTGTGCTGATAGGATGGCTGACAGTGTTGTCCTGGCGTTTGTTTGGCTACAAGTCCCAAAAGTGTCCCTGTGCTTCACACAGCATAACCCAGTGTGGTTGTTCTTTGTGGGATATTTAATTAGAGTGTGAGGCATTGCATTCTCCCAGGTGAGTTGCGTGGAGTTTGTGTTAAGGGGGTGTGAGAAAAGCTGCTTGTGACTATGGTCAGAGCTGTCAGTCCTCCTTCCCACCCAGCCAGATATCCCACCATGGAACGTGCTTCCATTGCAGGGAGTGCAAGTTGTCTCTCAGGATGTCAGTCAGTGGTGTCCTGCTGTTGGTTGTTGCACAGTTCCCAGCAGGGCCTTGTGCTCCCCACAGCAGTACCCACTGTCAGCCATCTTGTCAGTTCTTTTCCACTCCCTGTGATGTGAGCATGGTTCAGAGTGGTGTTGATGGGCCAATTGTGAGGGTGACCAATATCTGTGACTACAACTCCCATCATGCTATTGCCTACACCCCCCTTCCAGCATGCCCATACTTCCTTCCTTTTGAGTCGACTTCACGGTGTGTGAGTGTGACAGCAATGGCAAGATGGCTGACAGTGTGGTCCTGTTGTTTGTTGGTGCACCGTTCCCAACAGGGCCTTGTGCTCCCCACAGCAGTACCCAGTGTCAGCCATCTTGTCATTTCTTTTCCACTCCCTGTGATGTGAGCATGGTTCAGAGTGGTGTTGATGGGCCAATTGTGAGGGTGACCAATATCTGTGACTACAACTCCCATCATGCTATTGGCTACACTCACTTCACCAGCATACACAGAATTCCTTCCTTTCAGTGAGCTTCCCTGTGAGGTGGTGTTCTAGTGGTGGCAAAATATCTGACTGTGTTTGTTGGTTAGATTTGTGCCACTGCCTTGCTCTATTTGTTGTTAGGTTTGTAAATGTCATGACACAGTTACATATCACTATGAGATGGCATGTATTGTGTTTATCTAACTAACATACACATCTTGGGATGATTATCTTTTGGTTGCTGTGGATTTGCTAAGGGTGCATGGTTTGACTATCCCCTTGACAGTGATGTGTGTGTATTGTCACACAATATTGGGTATATTGGTTGTGTACTCACCAGGCTCTGGGATGTTTGATAGTCCATATACGCTCACTGGTGGTAGGATGGCCCGCACCTTCTCCTCCCAGGGCCTGAGGTATACTGGTTTGGCAGGAGGGCCACTGCCGGTGCGATTACTCAAGGCGTAATCCTTCTTGAGTAGGTCCTTGACCCTCCTGCGCACATCATACCACCTGTTCTGGATGTCTTCCTTTGTGCGCAAACATGGTGATTGTGCATCCACCCTGTCGACGATCCTCTCCCACATCTTGGTTTTCTGCGACATGGGGGTCTGTTGGACCAATGTACCAAACAACTGTGGCTCTACCCTGAGGATTTCATCTACCAGGACTTCCAATTCACTGTCTAGGAACTTTGGATTCTTCTTTGGAGTAGTGAATAAAAGTTGGTTGATATTTTTATTTTTATTTTAAAGTGATGGCTCTCACAAAACGCTTGCGGGGGTCTGATCTGCAATTCACTGCGTGGACACCAAGGGGGCTGTACTTCCTGTTCAGCTCTCGTGGAACAATTGTGAGAGTGTACATTTAGAATTAAGTTAAATACAGTGTTTTATTATAATTTTGAATAAAATATAACATTGGACATGATTAAGGTAGAAAAATGATTTTTGTATTGTTCTATAGAAGATATAAAGGCAGCATTAGAGTGTGTACATTGACTGGACAGTGTACATGGACTAGACTCTTCTGTCAGACCTCTCTTTCAGGTGATGGGTGTGCATAGTAGGGTGTATGGAGAGAGACTGGCATCTCCACTGAGCATTCTGTCTCAGAGGATGGTTGTTTGTACTAAGGGGTGTACATGGACTGGCTTCTTCTGTTAAACCTCTGTCTCAGATGATGGCTGGGCATAGAAGGGTGAGTACATGGACTAGTCTCCCCTGTCAGACCTTTCTCTCATATGACAGGTGTACGTATTAGGCTGTGTTCAAGAACTGGCCTCTCCTGTCAGACCTCTGTCTCAGATGACAGGTGTGTATATTAGGCTGAGTGCATGGACTGGCCAATTATGCCATAATTCTGCCTCAGGTGACAGGTATGTATAGTAGGGTGTTTGGAGACAGACTGGTCTCTCTGCTGAGACCTCTCCCTTGGATGACAGGTATGCATAGTATGTTATGTCCAGGGACTGTCCTCCCTGCTAACAGCCCTCTCTCTGATAATGAGTGTGCATAGTAGGGTATGGGAAGAGACAATATCCTACTCACAATTCGTAGAAAGCCAATGGGTGTAAATAGTACACTCTGACAAACACCACCTCCAGGAATACTCCTTCCAAAAGTAGTAAATGTGCATATACGACATTGTTTTCAAACATCACTTACTTCTTTCTACTGTTCATGATTAACCCTGGGCGTAGTACTACGCTACGCTCGCAGAGCGTGCGTAGTTTGCGCTACTACGCACTACGCGAATTGCACATAGCACAGTGCAAAAACACGTAGCGTAGCGGGCATTTTTTGCTTGCTCGCGGTCCTCAACGTCAAGTTGGCGACCGCGAGCGAGCAAAATCAACATCCCGGCGAGACATTTTCCTCGTTCGTGATCAGCAACATCAAGTTGCCGATCGCGAGCGTGGAAAATAAACCTCCCGGCGAGATTCTCAACGCGGGGAGGTCAGGTTTCTCATTGCGAGTGGTCGCGTATTCTCGCAACCGCTCGCAATGAGAAACTACCAGTCCGCGTTTAGAAAGCTGCCGCTCGAGTACAAATCTACTCGAGCGGCAGAAAACGACCGCTTGCACTGTGCAAGATGCCGTTTGCAATGATTGCACAGTGCGGACAAGCATCCGGCACTGTGCAATCAGTGCGAACAGCATTTTCCCTACCGCACTATGCAGTTCGCGTAGCTACGCGTACCGTGCGTAGTGCGAAGTGCACTTCGTGTAGCTACGCGGAGCACTACTACGCAAACTACGCCCAGGGTTATTCATGATCCTACCAGAGTCTTGTGAGATCGTAACTTTTCACAGCACTTATCTCTTTTACAGTGACTCTAAAAACACGTTGGCCACAATATACATTCCTACTAATAAAGTGCATTCAAAACTCATCTACTTCTTTTCAATATTCACGATCCAGCGAGAGCCCCGCAAGATCTTAAGAATTAGTTAAAAACAATGCACATTTATTTTTATCACAGTAGTTATCCCTTAGACACCTCCTCTCTAAATATAGAGGGACAACATGCCTCTCTGCTGCCCTGTTAAATAGCTTTTTTGTTCATTTCCACAATACCTCCAATTTTTCACAGTAAACAGTAAAAGCAGCCATTTAATTTCTAACATTCTGACAGCCAGCAAATCAGAATGCTCGCTCTCACAAGACTCACGGAAGTCTCTCGCTCCTGCAAGAGCGTGAGGGCTCATGGGAAAAATCGGCCTCTCGATAAATCAGGGACCAGGGCACCCACAACAGAGGTGCAGAAAGAGGCAAGAGAAATGCAGAGAGAGGCAAGAGAGGTGCAGAAAGAGGTAAGAGGTTAGAAAGAGGCAAGAGAGGTACAGAAACAGGAAGAAAGGCGCAGAAAGAGGCAAGTGAGGTGCAGAAAGATGCAAGAGAGGTGCTGATAGAAGAGAGTGAGCTGCAGAAGGAGGGAAGAGAGGTGCAGAAAGAGACAAGAGAGGTGCATAAAGAGGCAAGAGAGGTGCAGAAAGAAGAGAGGTGCAGAAATATGCAAGAGAGGTGTAGAAAGAGGCAATAGTGCTGCAGTAAGAGGCAACAGAGGTACAGAAAGAGGCAAGAGAGGTGCACAAAGAGGCAAGAGAAGTGCAGACAGAGGCAAGAGAGGTGCATAAAGAGGCAACGGAGGTGCAGAAAGAAGCAAGAGGGGTGCAGAAAGAAGAGAGGTGCAGAAAGATGCAAGAGAGGTGTAGAAAGAGGCAATAGTGCTGCAGAAAGAGGCAAGAGATGTACAGAAAGAGGCAAGAGAGGTGCAGAAAGAGGCAAGAGAGGTGAAAAATAGGTAAGAGAGGTACAGATAGAAAAGAGTGAGCTGAAGAAAGAGGGAAGAGAGGTGCAGAAAGAGGCAAGAGAGGTGCAGAATGAAGAGAGTGATCTGCAGAAAGAGGCAAGAGAGGGGCAGAAAGATGCAAGAGAGGTGCAGAAGGAGGCAAGAGAGGTGCAGAAAGAGGTAAGAGGTGTAGAAAGAGGCAAGAGAGATGCAGAAAGAGGAAGAAAAGTGCATAAAGAGGCAAGAGAGGTGCAGAAAGAGGCAAGAGAGGTGCAGAAAGAAGAGAGTGAGCTGCAGAAAGAGGTAAGAGAGGTACAGAAAGAGGCAAGAGAAGTGCATAAATAAGAGAGTGATCTCCAGAAAGAAGCAAGAGAAGTGCATAAAGAGGCAAGAGAGGTGCAGAGAGAGGTGAAGAAAGAGGCAAGAGCGGTGCAGAAATAGGCAAGAGAGGTGCAGAAAGAAGCAAGAGAGGTGCAGAAAGAAGAGAGTGAGCTGCAGAAAGAGGGAAGTGAGGTGCAGAAAGAGGCAAGAGAGGTGCAGAAAGAAGATAGTGAGCTGCAGAAAGAGGCAAGAGAGATGCAGAAAAGGCAAGAGAGGTGCAGAAAGAGGCAAGAGAAGTGCAGAAAGAGGAAAGAGAGGTGCAGAAAGAGGCAAGAGAGGTACAGAAAGAGGCAAGAGAGGTGCAGAAAGAGGCAAGAGAGGTGCAGAAAGAGGCAACAGAGGTGCAGAAAGAGGCAAGAGAGATGCATAAAGATGCAAGAGAGGTGCTGATAGAAGAGAGTGAGCTGCAGAAGGAGGGAAGAGAGGTGCAGAAAGAGGCAAGAGAGGTGCAGAAAGAAGAGAGTGAGCTGCAGAAAGAGGCAAGAAAGGCTCAGAAAGAGGCAAGAAATGTGCAGAAAGAGGCAAGAGGGGTGCAGAAAGAGGTAAGAGGTGTGGAAAGAGGCAAGAGAGGTGCAGAAAGAGGAAGAAAGGTGCAGAAAGAGGCAAGTGAGGTGCTCAAAGAGGCAAGAGAAGAGCAGAAAGAGGCAAGAGAGGTGCAGAAAGAGGCAAGAGAGGTGCAGAAAGAAGAAGAAAGGTGCAGAAAGAGTCAAGAGAGGTACAGAAAGAGGCAATAGAGGTGCAGAAAGAAGAGAGTGAGCTGCAGAAAGAGGCAAGAGAGGTGCAGAAAGAGGCAAGAGAGGTACAGAAAGAGGCAAGAGAGGTGCTGATAGAAGAGAGTGAGCTGCAGAAAGAGGGAAGAGCGGTGCAGAAAGAGGCAAGAGGAATGCAGAGAGAGGCAAGAGAGGTGCAGAAAGAGGTAAGAGGTAAGAAAGAGGCAAGAGAGGTGCAGAAAGAGGAAGAAAGGCACAGAAAGAGGCAAGTGAGGTGCAGAAAGAGGCAAGAGAAGAGCAGAAGGAGGCAAGAGAGCTGCAGAAAGAGGCAAGAGAGATGCAGAAAAGGCAAGAGAGGTGCATAAAGAGGCAAGAGAAGTGCAGAAAGAGGCAAGAGAGGTACAGAAAGAGGCAAGAGAGGTACAGAAAGAGGCAACAGAGGTGCAGACAGAGGCAAGAGATGTGCAGAAAGAGGGAAGGGAGGTGCAGAAAGAGGCAAGAGAGATGCATAAAGATGCAAGAGAGGTGCTGATAGAAGAGAGTGAGCTGCAGAAGGAGGGAAGAGAGGTGCAGAAAGAGACAAGAGAGGTGCAGAAAGAAGAGAGTGAGCTGCATAAATAAGCAAGAGACGTGCAGACAGAGGCAAGAGAGGTGCATAAAGAGGCAACAGAGGTGCAGAAAGAGGCAAGAAAGGTGCAGAAAGAAGAGAGGTGCAGAAAGATGCAAGAGAGATGCAGAAAGAGGCAAGAGAGGTGCAGAAAGATGCAAGAGAGGTGTAGAAAGAGGCAATAGTGGTGCAGAAAGAGGCAAGAGATGTGCAGAAAGAGGCAAGAGAGGTGCAGAAAGAGGCAAGAGAGGTGAAAAAGAGTCAAGAGAGGTACAGATAGAAGAGAGTGAGCTGCAGAAAGAGGGAAGAGTGGTGCAGAAATAGGCAAGAGAGGTGCAGAAAGAAGAGAGTGAGCTGCAGAAAGAGGCAGGAGAGGGGCAGAAAGATGCAAGAGAGGTGCAGAAAGAGGCAAGAGAGATGCAGAAAGAGATAAGAGGTGTAGAAAGAGGCAAGAGAGGTGCAGAAAGAGGAAGAAAAGCGCATAAAGAGGCAAGAGAGGTGCAGAAAGAGGCAAGAGAAGTACAGAAAGAGGCAAGAGAGGTGCAGAAATAAGAGAGTGATCTCCAGAAAGAAGCAAGAGAAGTGCAGAAAGAGGCAAGAGAGGAGTAGAGAGAGGTGAAGAAAGAGGCAAGAGAGGTGCAGAAATAGGCAAGAGAGGTGCAGAAAGAAGCAAGAGAGGTACAGAAAGAAGAGAGTGAGCTGCAGAAAGAGGGAAGAGAGGTGCAGAAAGAGGCAAGAGAGGTGCAGAAAGAAGAGAGTGAGCTGCAGAAAGAGGCAAGAGAGATGCAGAAAAGGCAAGAGAGGTGCAGAAAGAGGCAAGAGAAGTGCAGAAAGAGGCAAGAGAGGTGCAGAAAGAGGCAAGAGAGGTACAGAAAGAGGCAACAGAGGTGCAGAAAGAGGCAAGAGATGTGCAGAAAGAGGCAACAGAGGTGCAGAAAGAGGCAAGAGAGATGCAGAAAGAGGCAAGAGAGGTGCAGAAAGAAGAGAGTGAGCTGCAGAAAGAGGCAGGAGAGATGCAGAAAAGGCAAGAGAGGTGCAGAAAGAGGCAAGAGAAGTGCAGAAAGAGGCAAGAGAGGTGCAGAAAGAGGCAAGAAAGGTTCAGAAAGAGGCAAGAGATGTGCAGAAAGAGGCAAGAGGGGTGCAGAAAGAGGTAAGAGGTGTAGAAAGAGGCAAGAGAGGTGCAGAAAGAAGAAGAAAGGTGTAGAAAGAGGCAAATGAGGTACAGAAAGAGGCAAGAGAAGAGCAGAAGGAGGCAAGAGAGGGGACAGAAAGAGGAAGAAATGTGCATAAAGAGGCAGGAGAGGTGCAGAAACAGAAAGAAAGGCGCAGAAAGAAGCAAGAGAAGTGCAGAAAGAGGCAAGAGAGGTGCAGAAAGAGGCAAGAGAGGTGCACAAAGTGGCGGGAGGTGCAGAAAGATGAGAGTGATCTGCAGAAAGAGGGAAGAGAGGTGCAGAAAGAGGCAAGAGAGGTGCAGAAAGAAAAGAGTGAGCTGCAGAAAGAGGCAAGAGAGATGCAGAAAAGGCAAGAGAGGTGCAGAAAGAGGCAAGAGAAGTGCAGAAAGAGGCAAGAGAGGTGCAGAAAGAGGCAACAGAGGTACAGAAAGAGGCAACAGAGGTGCAGAAAGAGGCAAGAGATGTGCAGAAAGAGGCAACAGAGGTGCAGAAAGAGGCAAGAGAGATGCATAAAGATGCAAGAGAGGTGCTGATAGAAGAGAGTGAGCTGCAGAAGGAGGGAAGAGAGGTGCAGAAAGAGGCAAGAGAGGTGCAGAAAGAAGAGAGTGAGCTGCAGAAAGACGTAAGAAAGGTTCACAAAGAGGCAAGAGATATGCAGAAAGAGGCAAGAGGGGTGCAGAAAGAGGTAAGAGGGGTGCAGAAAGAGGTAAGAGGTGTAGAAAGAGGCAAGAGAGGTGCAGAAAGAGGAAGAAAGGTGTAGAAAGAGGCAAGTGAGGTACAGAAAGAGGCAAGAGAAGAGCAGAAGGAGGCAAGAGAGGTACAGAAAGAGGAAGAAAGGTGCATAAAGAGGCAGGAGAATTGCAGAAACAGGAATAAAGGTGTCGAAAGAAGCAAGAGAAGTGCAGAAAGAGGCAAGAGAGGTGCACAAAGAGAGAAGAGAGGTGCACAAAGTGGCGAGAGGTGCAGAAAGATGAGAGTGAGCTGCAGAAAGAGGGAAGAGAGGTGCAGTAAGAGGCAAGCAAGGTGCAGAAAGAGGCAAGAGAGGTGCAGAAAGAAGAGAGTGACCTGCAGAAAGAAGCAAGAGAAGTGCAGAAAGAGGCAAGAGAGGTGCAGAAAGAGGCAAGAGAGGTGCAGAAAGAGGCAAGAGAGGTACAGAAAGAGGCAACAGAGGTGCAGAAAGAGGCAAGAGATGTGCAGAAAGAGGCAACAGAGGTGCAGAAAGAGGCAAGAAAGATGCAGAAAGAGGCAAGAGAGGTGCAGAAAGAAGAGAGTGAGCTGCATAAAGAGGCAATAAAGGTTCAGAAAGAGGCAAGAGATGTGCAGAAAGAGGCAAGAGGGGTGCAGAAAGAGGTAAGAGGTGTAGAAAGAGGCAAGAGAGGTGCAGAAAGAGGAAGAAAGGTGTAGAAAGAGGCAAATGAGGTACAGAAAGAGGCAAGAGAAGAGCAGAAGGAGGCAAGAGAGGTACAAAAAGAGGAAGAAAGGTGCATAAAGAGGCAGGAGAGGTGCAGAAACAGGAAGAAAGGCGCAGAAAGAAGCAAGAGAAGTGCAGAAAGAGGCAAGAGAGGTGCAGAAAGGGGCAAGAGAGGTGCACAAAGTGGCGAGAGGTGCAGAAAGATGAGAGTGAGCTGCAGAAAGAGGGAAGAGAGGCACAGAAAGAGGCAAGAGAGGTGCAGAAAGAAAAGAGTGAGCTGCAGAAAGAGGCAAGAGAGATGCAGAAAAGGCAAGAGAGGTGCAGAAAGAGGCAAGAGAAGTGCAGAAAGAGGCAAGAGAGGTGCAGAAAGGGGCAACAGATGTACAGAAAGAGGCAACAGAGGTACAGAAAGAGGCAAGAGATGTGCAGAAAGAGGCAACAGAGGTGCAGAAAGAGGCAAGAGAGATGCATAAAGATGCAAGAGAGGTGCTGATAGAAGAGAGTGAGCTGCAGAAGGAGGGAAGAGAGGTGCAGAAAGAGGCAAGAGAGGTGCAGAAAGAAGAGAGTGAGCTGCAGAAAGAGGTAAGAAAGGTTCAGAAAGAGGCAAGAGATGTGCAGAAAGAGGCAAGAGGGGTGCAGAAAGAGGTAAGAGGTGTAGAAAGAGGCAAGAGAGGTGCAGAAAGAGGAAGAAAGGTATAGAAAGAGGCAAGTGAGGTACAGAAAGAGGCAAGAGAAGAGCAGAAGGAGGCAAGAGAGGTACAGAAAGAGGAAGAAAGGTGCATAAAGAGGCAGGAGAGGTGCAGAAACAGGAAGAAAGGTGCCGAAAGAAGCAATAGAAGTGCAGAAAGAGGCAAGAGAGGTGCAGAAAGAGACAAGAGAGGTGCACAAAGTGGTGAGAGGTGCAGAAAGATGAGAGTGAGCTGCAGAAAGAGGGAAGAGAGGTGCAGTAAGAGGCAAGCGAGGTGCAGAAAGTGGCAAGAGAGGTGCAGAAAGAAGAGAGTGAGCTGCAGAAAGAAGCAAGAGAAGTGCAGAAAGAGGCAAGAGAGGTGCAGAAAGAGGCAAGAGATGTGCAGAAAGAGGCAAGAGAAGTGCAGAAAGAGGTAAGAGGTGTAGAAAGAGGCAAGAGAGGTGCAGAAAGAGGAAGAAAAGTGCATAAAGAGGCAAGTGAGGTGCAGAAAGAGGCAAGAGAAGAGCAGAAAGAGGCAAGAGAGGTGCAGAAAGAGGTAAGTGAGGTGCAGAAAGAGGCAAGAGAGGTGCAGAAAGAAGAAGAAATGTGCAGAAAGAGGCAAGAGAGGTACAGAAAGAGGCAATAAAGGTACAGAAAGAAGAGAGTGAGCTGCAGAAAGAGGCAAGAGAGGTGCAGAAAGAGGCAAGAGAGGTGAAAAATAGGTAAGAGAGGTACAGATAGAAGAGAGTGAGCTGAAGAAAGAGGGAAGAGAGGTGCAGAAAGAGGCAAGAGAGGTGCAGAAAGAAGAGAGTGATCTGCAGAAAGAGGCAAGAGAGGGGCAGAAAGATGCAAGAGAGGTGCAGAAGGAGACAAGAGAGGTGCAGAAAGAGGTAAGAGGTGTAGAAAGAGGCAAGAGAGATGCAGAAAGAGGAAGAAAAGTGCAGAAAGAGGCAAGAGAGGAGCAGAAAGAGGCAAGAGAGGTGCAGAAAGAAGAGAGTGAGCTGCAGAAAAGGTAAGAGAGGTACAGAAAGAGGCTAGAGAGGTGCATAAATAAGAGAGTGATCTCCAGAAAGAAGCAAGAGAAGTGCATGAAGAGGCAAGAGAGGTGCAGAGAGAGGTGAAGAAAGAGGCAAGAGAGGTGCAGAAATAGGCAAGAGAGGTGCAGAAAGAAGCAAGAGAGGTGCAGAAAGAAGAGAGTGAGCTGCAGAAAGAGGGAAGTGAGGTGCAGAAAGAGGCAAGAGAGGTGCAGAAAGAAGAGAGTGAGCTGCAGAAAGAAACAAGAGAAGTGCAGAAAGAGGCAAGAGAGGTGCAAAAAGAGGCAAGAGAGGTGCAGAAAGAGGCAAGAGAGGTACAGAAAGAGGCAACAGAGGTGCAGAAAGAGGCAAGAGATGTGCAGAAAGAGACAACAGAGGTGCAGAAAGAGGCAAGAGAGATGCAGAAAGAGGCAAGAGAGGTGCAGAAAGAAGAGTGTGAGCTGCAGAAAGAGGCAAGAAAAGTTCAGAAAGAGGCAAGAGATGTGCAGAAAGAGGCAAGAAGGGTGCAGAAAGAGGTAAGAGGTGTAGAAAGATGCAAGAGAGGTGCAGAAAGAGGAAGAAAGGTGTAGAAAGAGGCAAGTGAGGTACAGAAAGAGGCAAGAGAAGAGCAGAAGGAGGCAAGAGAGGTACAGAAAGAGGAAGAAAGGTGCATAAAGAGGCAGGAGAGGTGCAGAAACAGGAAGAAAGGCGCAGAAAGAAGCAAGAGAAGTGCAGAAAGAGGCAAGAGAGGTGCAGAAAGAGGCAAGAGAGGTGCACAAAGTGGCGAGAGGTGCAGAAAGATGAGAGTGAGCTGCAGAAAGAGGGAAGAGAGGTGCAGAAAGAGGCAAGAGAGGTGCAGAAAGAAAAGAGTGAGCTGCAGAAAGAGGCAAGAGAGATGCAGAAAAGGCAAGAGAGGTGCAGAAAGAGGCAAGAGAAGTGCAGAAAGAGGCAAGAGAGGTGCAGAAAGGGGCAACAGATGTACAGAAAGAGGCAACAGAGGTGCAGAAAGAGGCAAGAGATGTGCAGAAAGAGGCAACAGAGGTGCAGAAAGAGGCAAGAGAGATGCATAAAGATGCAAGAGAGGTGCTGATAGAAGAGAGTGAGCTGCAGAAGGAGGGAAGAGAGGTGCAGAAAGAGGCAAGAGAGGTGCAGAAAGAAGAGAGTGAGCTGCAGAAAGACGTAAGAAAAATTCAGAAAGAGGCAAGAGATGTGCAGAAAGAGGCAAGAGGGGTGCAGAAAGAGGTAAGAGGTGTAGAAAGAGGCAAGAGAGGTGCAGAAAGAGGAAGAAAGGTATAGAAAGAGGCAAGTGAGGTACAGAAAGAGGCAAGAGAAGAGCAGAAGGAGGCAAGAGAGGTACAGAAAGAGGAAGAAAGGTGCATAAAGAGGCAGGAGAGGTGCAGAAACAGGAAGAAAGGTGCAGAAAGAAGCAAGAGAAGTGCAGAAAGAGGCAAGAGAGGTGCAGAAAGAGACAAGAGAGGTGCACAAAGTGGTGAGAGGTGCAGAAAGATGAGAGTGAGCTGCAGAAAGAGGGAAGAGAGGTGCAGTAAGAGGCAAGCGAGGTGCTGAAAGAGGCAATAGAGGTGCAGAAAGAAGAGAGTGAGCTGCAGAAAGAAGCAAGAGAAGTGCAGAAAGAGGCAAGAGAGGTGCAGAAAGAGGCAAGAGATGTGCAGAAAGAGGCAAGAGAAGTGCAGAAAGAGGTAAGAGGTGTAGAAAGAGGCAAGAGAGGTGCAGAAAGAGGAAGAAAAGTGCATAAAGAGGCAAGTGAGGTGCAGAAAGAGGCAAGAGAAGAGCAGAAAGAGGCAAGAGAGGTGCAGAAAGAGGTAAGTGAGGTGCAGAAAGAGGCAAGAGAGGTGCAGAAAGAAGAAGAAATGTGCAGAAAGAGGCAAGAGAGGTACAGAAAGAGGCAATAAAGGTACAGAAAGAAGAGAGTGAGCTGCAGAAAGAGGCAAGAGAGGTGCAGAAAGAGGCAAGAGAGGTGAAAAATAGGTAAGAGAGGTACAGATAGAAGAGAGTGAGCTGAAGAAAGAGGGAAGAGAGGTGCAGAAAGAGGCAAGAGAGGTGCAGAAAGAAGAGAGTGATCTGCAGAAAGAGGCAAGAGAGGGGCAGAAAGATGCAAGAGAGGTGCAGAAGGAGACAAGAGAGGTGCAGAAAGAGGTAAGAGGTGTAGAAAGAGGCAAGAGAGATGCAGAAAGAGGAAGAAAAGTGCAGAAAGAGGCAAGAGAGGAGCAGAAAGAGGCAAGAGAGGTGCAGAAAGAAGAGAGTGAGCTGCAGAAAAGGTAAGAGAGGTACAGAAAGAGGCTAGAGAGGTGCATAAATAAGAGAGTGATCTCCAGAAAGAAGCAAGAGAAGTGCATGAAGAGGCAAGAGAGGTGCAGAGAGAGGTGAAGAAAGAGGCAAGAGAGGTGCAGAAATAGGCAAGAGAGGTGCAGAAAGAAGCAAGAGAGGTGCAGAAAGAAGAGAGTGAGCTGCAGAAAGAGGGAAGTGAGGTGCAGAAAGAGGCAAGAGAGGTGCAGAAAGAAGAGAGTGAGCTGCAGAAAGAAACAAGAGAAGTGCAGAAAGAGGCAAGAGAGGTGCAAAAAGAGGCAAGAGAGGTGCAGAAAGAGGCAAGAGAGGTACAGAAAGAGGCAACAGAGGTGCAGAAAGAGGCAAGAGATGTGCAGAAAGAGACAACAGAGGTGCAGAAAGAGGCAAGAGAGATGCAGAAAGAGGCAAGAGAGGTGCAGAAAGAAGAGAGTGAGCTGCATAAAGAGGCAAGAAAGGTTCAGAAAGAGGCAAGAGATGTGCAGAAAGAGGCAAGAGGGGTGCAGAAAGAGGTAAGAGGTGTAGAAAGAGGCAAGAGAGGTGCAGAAAGAGGAAGAAAGGTGTAGAAAGAGGCAAATGAGGTACAGAAAGAGGCAAGAGAAGAGCAGAAGGAGGCAAGAGAGGTACAAAAAGAGGAAGAAAGGTGCATAAAGAGGCAGGAGAGGTGCAGAAACAAGAAGAAAGGCGCAGAAAGAAGCAAGAGAAGTGCAGAAAGAGGCAAGAGAGGTGCAGAAAGAGGCAAGAGAGGTGCACAAAGTGGCGAGAGGTGCAGAAAGATGAGAGTGAGCTGCAGAAAGAGGGAAGAGAGGCACAGAAAGAGGCAAGAGAGGTGCAGAAAGAAAAGAGTGAGCTGCAGAAAGAGGCAAGAGAGATGCAGAAAAGGCAAGAGAGGTGCAGAAAGAGGCAAGAGAAGTGCAGAAAGAGGCAAGAGAGGTGCAGAAAGGGGCAACAGATGTACAGAAAGAGGCAACAGAGGTGCAGAAAGAGGCAAGAGAAATGCAGAAAGAGGCAACAGAGGTGCAGAAAGAGGCAAGAGAGATGCATAAAGATGCAAGAGAGGTGCTGATAGAAGAGAGTGAGCTGCAGAAGGAGGGAAGAGATGTGCAGAAAGAGGCAAGAGAGGTGCAGAAAGAAGAGAGTGAGCTGCAGAAAGAGGCAAGAAAAGTTCAGAAAGAGGCAAGAGATGTGCAGAAAGAGGCAAGAGGGGTGCAGAAAGAGGTAAGAGGTGTAGAAAGAGGCAAGAGAGGTGCAGAAAGAGGAAGAAAGGTGTAGAAAGAGGCAAGTGAGGTACAGAAAGAGGCAAGAGAAGAGCAGAAGGAGGCAAGAGAGGTACAGAAAGAGGAAGAAAGGTGCATAAAGAGGCAGGAGAGGTGCAGAAACAAGAAGAAAGGTGCCAAAAGAAGCAAGAGAAGTGCAGAAAGAGGTAAGAGAGGTGCAGAAAGAGACAAGAGAGGTGCACAAAGTGGTGAGAGGTGCAGAAAGATGAGAGTGAGCTGCAGAAAGAGGGAAGAGAGGTGCAGTAAGAGGCAAGCGAGGTGCAGAAAGTGGCAAGAGAGGTGCAGAAAGAAGAGAGTGAGCTGCAGAAAGAAGCAAGAGAAGTGCAGAAAGAGGCAAGAGAGGTGCAGAAAGAGGCAAGAGAGGTGCAGAAAGAGGCAAGAGAAGTGCAGAAAGAGGTAAGAGGTGTAGAAAGGGGCAAGAGAGGTGCAGAAAGAGGAAGAAAAGTGCAGAAAGAGGCAAGTGAGGTGCAGAAAGAGGCAAGAGAAGAGCAGAAAGAGGCAAGAGAAGTGCAGAAAGAGGTAAGTGAGGTGCAGAAAGAGGCAAGAGAGGTGCAGAAAGAAGAAGAAATGTGCAGAAAGAGGCAAGAGAGGTACAGAAAGAGGCAATAAAGGTACAGAAAGAAGAGAGTGAGCTGCAGAAAGAGGCAAGAGAGGTGCAGAAAGAGGTAAGAGAGGTACAGAAAGAGGCAAGAGAGGTGCATAAAGAGGCAAGAGAGGTGCTGATAGAAGAGAGTGAGCTGCAGAAAGAGGGAAGAGCAGTGCAGAAAGAGGCAAGAGACATGCAGAGAGAGGCAAGAGAGGTGCAGAAAGAGGTAAGAGGTTAGAAAGATGCAAGAGAGGTGCAGAAAGAGGAAGAAAGGCACAGAAAGAGGCAAGTGAGGTGCAGAAAAAGGCAAGAGAGGTGCAGAAAGGGGCAAGAGAGTTACAGAAAGAAGAGAGTGAGCTGCAGAAAGAGGGAAGAGAGGTGCAGAAAGAGGCAAGAGAGGTGCAGAAAGAAGAGAGTGAGATGCAGAAGGAGGCAAAAGAGGGGCAGAAAGATGCAAGAGAGGTGCAGAAAGAGGCAAGAGAGATGCAGAAAGAGGCAAGAGAGGTGCAGAAAGATGCAAGAGAGGTGTAGAAAGAGGCAATAGTGCTGCAGAAAGAGGCAAGAGATGTGCAGAAAGAGGCAAGAGAGGTGCAGAAAGAGGCAAGAGAGGTGAAAAATAGGTAAGAGAGGTACAGATAGAAGAGAGTGAGCTGAAGAAAGAGGGAAGAGAGGTGCAGAAAGAGGCAAGAGAGGTGCAGAAAGAAGAGAATGATCTGCAGAAAGAGGCAAGAGAGGGGCAGAAAGATGCAAGAGAGGTGCAGAAGGAGACAAGAGAGGTGCAGAAAGAGGTAAGAGGTGTAGAAAGAGGCAAGAGAGATGCAGAAAGAGGAAGAAAAGTGCAGAAAGAGGCAAGAGAGGTGCAGAAAGAGGCAAGAGAGGTGCAGAAAGAAGAGAGTGAGCTGCAGAAAAGGTAAGAGAGTTACAGAAAGAGGCAAGAGAGGTGCATAAATAAGAGAGTGATCTCCAGAAAGAAGCAAGAGAAGTGCATGAAGAGGCAAGAGAGGTGCAGAGAGAGGTGAAGAAAGAGGCAAGAGAGGTGCAGAAATAGGCAAGAGAGGTGCAGAAAGAAGCAAGAGAGGTGCAGAAAGAAGATAGTGAGCTGCAGAAAGAGGGAAGAGAGGTGCAGAAAGAGGCAAGAGAGGTGCAGAAAGAAGAGAGTGAGCTGCAGAAAGAGGCAAGAGAGATGCAGAAAAGGCAAGAGAGGTGCAGACAGAGGCAAGAGAAGTGCAGAAAGAGGCAAGAGAGGTGCAGAAAGAGGCAAGAGAGGTACAGAAAGAGGCAACAGAGGTGCAGAAAGAGGCAAGAGATGTGCAGAAAGAGGCAACAGAGGTGCAGAAATAGGCAAGAGAGATGCATAAAGAGGCAAGAGAGGTGCTGATAGAAGAGAGTGAGCTGCAGAAGGAGGGAAGAGAGGTGCAGAAAGAGGCAAGAGAGGTGCAGAAAGAAGAGAGTGAGCTGCAGAAAGAGGCAAGAAAGGTTCAGAAAGAGGCAAGAGATGTGCAGAAAGAGGAAAGAGGGGTGCAGAAAGAGGTAAGAGGTCTAGAAAGAGGCAAGAGAGGTGGAGGAAGAAAGGTGCAGAAAGAGTCAAGAGAGGTACAGAAAGAGGCAATAGAGGTGCAGAAAGAAGAGAGTGAGCTGCAGAAAGAGGCAAGAGAGGTGCAGAAAGAGGCAAGAAAGGTACAGAAAGAGGCAAGAGAGGTGCTGATAGAAGAGAGTGAGCTGCAGAAAGAGGGAAGAGCGGTGCAGAAAGAGGCAAGAGAAATGCAGAGAGAGGCAAGAGAGGTGCAGAAAGAGGTAAGAGGTTAGAAAGAGGCAAGAGAGGTGCAGAAAGAGCAAGAAAGGTGCAGAAAGAGGCAAGTGAGGTGTAGAAAGAGGCAAGAGAAGAGCAGAAGGAGGCAAGAGAGGTGCAGAAAGAGGAAGAAAGGTGCAGAAAGAGGCAAGTGAGGTGCAGAAAGAGGCAAGAGAAGAGCAGAAGGAGGCAAGAGAGCTGCAGAAAGAGGCAAGAGAGATGCAGAAAGAGGCAAGAGAGGTACAGAAAGAGGCAACAGAGGTGCAGAAAGAGGCAAAAGATGTGCAGAAAGAGGCAAGAGAGGTGCAGAAAGAGGCAAGAGAGATGCATAAAGATGCAAGAGAGCTGCTGATAGAAGAGAGTGAGCTGCAGAAGGAGGGAAGAGAGGTGCAGAAAGAGACAAGAGAGGTGCAGAAAGAAGAGAGAGAGCTGCAGGAATAAGCAAGAGAAGTGCAGACAGAGGCAAGAGAGGTGCATAAAGAGGCAACAGAGGTGCAGAAAGAGGCAAGAGAGGTGCAGAAAGAAGAGAGGTGCAGAAAGATGCAAGAGAGATGCAGAAAGAGGCAAGAGAGGTGCAGAAAGATGCAAGAGAGGTATAGAAAGAGGCAATAGTGCTGCAGAAAGAGGCAAGAGATATGCAGAAAGAGGCAAGAGAGGTGCAGAAAGAGGGAAGAGAGGTGAAAAAGAGGCAAGAGAGGTACAGATAGAAGAGAGTGAGCTGAAGAAAGAGGGAAGAGAGGTGCAGAAAGAGGCAAGAGAGGTGCAGAAAGAAGAGAGTGATCTGCAGAAAGAGGCAAGAGAGGGGCAGAAAGATGCAAGAGAGGTGCAGAAAGAGGCAAGAGAGATGCAGAAAGAGGTAAGAGGTGTAGAAAGAGGCAAGAGAGGTGCAGAAAGAGGAAGAAAAGCGCATAAAGAGGCAAGAGAGGTGCAGAAAGAGGCAAGAGGGGTGCAGAAAGAAGAGTGAGCTGCAGAAAGAGGTAAGAGAGGTACAGAAAGAGGCAAGAGAAGTACAGAAAGAGGCAAGAGAGGTGCAGAAATAAGAGAGTGATCTCCAGAAAGAAGTAAGAGAAGTGCAGAAAGAGGCAAGAGAGGTGCAGAGAGAGGTGAAGAAAGAGGTAAGAGAGTTGCAGAAATAGGCAAGAGAGGTGCAGAAAGAAGCAAGAGAGGTGCAGAAAGAAGAGAGTGAGCTGCAGAAAGAGGGAAGTGAGGTGCAGAAAGAGGCAAGAGAGGTGCAGAAAGAAGAGAGTGAGCTGCAGAAAGAGGCAAGAGAGATGCAGAAAAGGCAAGAGAGGTGCAGACAGAGGCAAGAGAAGTGCAGAAAGAGGCATGAGAGGTGCAGAAAGAGGCAAGAGAGGTACAGAAAGAGGCAACAGAGGTGCAGAAAGAGGCAAGAGATGTGCAGAAAGAGGCAACAGAGGTGCAGAAATAGGCAAGAGAGATGCATAAAGAGGCAAGAGAGGTGCTGATAGAAGAGAGTGAGCTGCAGAAGGAGGGAAGAGAGGTGCAGAAAGAGGCAAGAGAGGTGCAGAAAGAAGAGAGTGAGCTGCAGAAAGAGGCAAGAAAGGTTCAGAAAGAGGCAAGAGATGTGCAGAAAGAGGAAAGAGGGGTGCAGAAAGAGGTAAGAGGTCTAGAAAGAGGCAAGAGAGGTGGAGGAAGAAAGGTGCAGAAAGAGTCAAGAGAGGTACAGAAAGAGGCAATAGAGGTGCAGAAAGAAGAGAGTGAGCTGCAGAAAGAGGCAAGAGAGGTGCAGAAAGAGGCAAGAAAGGTACAGAAAGAGGCAAGAGAGGTGCTGATAGAAGAGAGTGAGCTGCAGAAAGAGGGAAGAGCGGTGCAGAAAGAGGCAAGAGACATGCAGAGAGAGGCAAGAGAGGTGCAGAAAGAGGTAAGAGGTTAGAAAGAGGCAAGAGAGGTGCAGAAAGAGGAAGAAAGGCGCAGAAAGAGGCAAGTGAGGTGTAGAAAGAGGCAAGAGAAGAGCAGAAGGAGGCAAGAGAGGTGCAGAAAGAGGAAGAAAGGTGCAGAAAGAGGCAAGAGAGGTACAGAAAGAGGCAAGAGAGGAGCAGAAGGAGGCAAGAGAGCTGCAGAAAGAGGCAAGAGAGATGCAGAAAGAGGCAAGAGAGGTACAGAAAGAGGCAACAGAGGTGCAGAAAGAGGCAAAAGATGTGCAGAAAGAGGCAAGAGAGGTGCAGAAAGAGGCAAGAGAGATGCATAAAGATGCAAGAGAGCTGCTGATAGAAGAGAGTGAGCTGCAGAAGGAGGGAAGAGAGGTGCAGAAAGAGACAAGAGAGGTGCAGAAAGAAGAGAGAGAGCTGCAGGAATAAGCAAGAGAAGTGCAGACAGAGGCAAGAGAGGTGCATAAAGAGGCAACAGAGGTGCAGAAAGAGGCAAGAGAGGTGCAGAAAGAAGAGAGGTGCAGAAAGATGCAAGAGAGATGCAGAAAGAGGCAAGAGAGGTGCAGAAAGATGCAAGAGAGGTATAGAAAGAGGCAATAGTGCTGCAGAAAGAGGCAAGAGATATGCAGAAAGAGGCAAGAGAGGTGCAGAAAGAGGGAAGAGAGGTGAAAAAGAGGCAAGAGAGGTACAGATAGAAGAGAGTGAGCTGAAGAAAGAGGGAAGAGAGGTGCAGAAAGAGGCAAGAGAGGTGCAGAAAGAAGAGAGTGATCTGCAGAAAGAGGCAAGAGAGGGGCAGAAAGATGCAAGAGAGGTGCAGAAAGAGGCAAGAGAGATGCAGAAAGAGGTAAGAGGTGTAGAAAGAGGCAAGAGAGGTGCAGAAAGAGGAAGAAAAGCGCATAAAGAGGCAAGAGAGGTGCAGAAAGAGGCAAGAGGGGTGCAGAAAGAAGAGTGAGCTGCAGAAAGAGGTAAGAGAGGTACAGAAAGAGGCAAGAGAAGTACAGAAAGAGGCAAGAGAGGTGCAGAAATAAGAGAGTGATCTCCAGAAAGAAGTAAGAGAAGTGCAGAAAGAGGCAAGAGAGGTGCAGAGAGAGGTGAAGAAAGAGGTAAGAGAGGTGCAGAAATAGGCAAGAGAGGTGCAGAAAGAAGCAAGAGAGGTGCTGATAGAAGAGAGTGAGCTGCAGAAAGAGGGAAGAGAGGTGCAGAAAGAGGCAAGAGAGGTACAGAAAGAGGCAAGAGTGGGTCAGAAAGAAGAGAGTGAGCTGCAGAAAGAGGGAAGAGAGGTGCAGAAAGAAGAAGAAAGGTGCAGAAAGAGGCAAGAGAGGTACAGAAAGAGGCAATAGAGGTGCAGAAAGAAGAGAGTGAGCTGCAGAAAGAGGCAAGAGAGGTGCATAAAGAGGCAAGAAAGGTACAGAAAGAGGCAAGAGAGGTGCTGATAGAAGAGAGTGAGCTGCAGAAAGAGGGAAGAGCGGTGCAGAAAGAGGCAAGAGAAATGCAGAGAGAGGCAACAGAGGTGCAGAAAGAGGTAAGAGGTTAGAAAGAGGCAAGAGAGGTGCAGAAAGAGGAAGAAAGGTGCAGAAAGAGGCAAGTGAGGTGCAGAAAGAGGCAAGAGAAGAGCAGAAGGAGGCAAGAGAGCTGCAGAAAGAGGCAAGAGAGATGCAGAAAAGGCAAGAGAGGTGCAGAAAGAGGCAAGAGAAGTGCAGAAAGAGGCAAGAGAGGTGCAGAAAGAGGCAAGAGAGGTACAGAAAGAGGCAACAGAGGTGCAGAAAGAGGCAAGAGATGTGCAGAAAGAGGCAAGAGAGGTGCAGAAAGAGGCAAGAGAGTTGCATAAAGATGCAAGAGAGCTGCTGATAGAAGAGAGTGAGCTGCAGAAGGAGGGAAGAGAGGTGCAGAAAGAGACAAGAGAGGTGCAGAAAGAAGAGAGAGAGCTGCAGGAATAAGCAAGAGAAGTGCAGACAGAGGCAAGAGAGGTGCATAAAGAGGCAACGGAGGTGCAGAAAGAAGCAAGAGGGGTGCAGAAAGAAGAGAGGTGCAGAAAGATGCAAGAGAGATGCAGAAAGTGGCAAGAGAGATGCAGAAAGATGCAAGAGAGGTGTAGAAAGAGGCAATAGTGGTGCAGAAAGAGGCAAGAGATGTGCAGAAAGAGGCAAGAGAGGTGCAGAAAGAGGCAAGAGAGGTGAAAAAGAGACAAGAGAGGTACAGATAGAAGAGAGTGAGCTGAAGAAAGAGGGAAGAGAGGTGCAGAAAGAGGCAAGAGAGGTGCAGAAAGAAGAGAGTGATCTGCAGAAAGAGGCAAGAGAGGGGCAGAAAGATGCAAGAGAGGTGCAGAAAGAGGCAAGAGAGATGCAGAAAGAGGTAAGAGGTGTAGAAAGAGGCAAGAGAGGTGCAGAAAGAGGAAGAAAAGCGCATAAAGAGGCAAGAGAGGTGCAGAAAGAGGCAAGAGGGGTGCAGAAAGAAGAGTAAGCTGCAGAAAGAAGTAAGAGAGGTACAGAAAGAGGCAAGAGAAGTACAGAAAGAGGCAAGAGAGGTGCAGAAATAAGAGAGTGATCTCCAGAAAGAAGTAAGAGAAGTGCAGAAAGAGGCAAGAGAGGTGCAGAGAGAGGTGAAGAAAGAGGTAAGAGAGGTGCAGAAAGAGGCAAGAGAGGTGCAGAAAGAAGCAAGAGAGGTGCAGAAAGAAGAGAGTGAGCTGCAGAAAGAGGGAAGAGAGGTGCAGAAAGAGGCAAGAGAGGTGCAGAAAGAAGAGAGTGAGGTGCAGAAAGAGACAAGAGAGATGCAGAAAAGGCAAGAGAGGTGCAGAAAGAGGCAAGAGAAGTGCAGAAAGAGGCAAGAGAGGTGCCAAAAGAGGCAAGAGAGGTACAGAAAGAGGCAACAGAGGTGCAGCAAGAGGCAAGAGATGTGCAGAAAGAGACAACAGAGGTGCAGAAAGAGGCAAGAGAGATGCAGAAAGAGGCAAGAGAGGTGCAGAAAGAAGAGAGTGAGCTGCAGAAAGATGCAAGAAAGGTTCAGAAAGAGGCAAGAGATGTGCAGAAAGAGGCAAGAGGGGTGCAGAATGAGGTAAGAGGTGTAGAAAAAGGTCAGAAGGAGGCAAGAGAGGGGACAGAAAGAGGAAGAAAGGTGCATAAAGAGGCAGGAGAGGTGCAGAAACAGGAAGAAAGGCGCAGAAAGAAGCAAGAGAAGTGCAGAAAGAGGCAAGAGAGGTGCAGAAAGAGGCAAGAGAGGTGCACAAAGTGGCGAGAGGTGCAGAAAGATGAGAGTGAGCTGCAGAAAGAGGGAAGAGAGGTGCAGAAAGAGGCAAGAGAGGTGCAGAAAGAAAAGAGTGAGCTGCAGAAAGAGGCAAGAGAGATGCAGAAAAGGCAAGAGAGGTGCAGAAAGAGGCAAGAGAAGTGCAGAAAGAGGCAAGAGAGGTGCAGAAAGAGGCAAGAGAGGTACAGAAAGAGGCAACAGAGGTGCAGAAAGAGTCAAGAGATGTGCAGAAAGAGGCAACAGAGGTGCAGAAAGAGGCTAGAGAGATGCATAAAGATACAAGAGAGGTGCTGATAGAAGAGAGTGAGCTGCAGAAGGAGGGAAGAGAGGTGCAGAAAGAGGCAAGAGAGGTGCAGAAAGAAGAGAGTGAGCTGCAGAAAGATGTAAGAAAGGTTCAGAAAGAGGCAAGAGATGTGCAGAAAGAGGCAAGAGGGGTGCAGAAAGAGGTAAGAGGTGTAGAAAGAGGCAAGAGAGGTGCAGAAAGAGGAAGAAAGGTGTAGAAAGAGGCAAGTGAGGTACAGAAAGAGGCAAGAGAAGAGCAGAAGGAGGCAAGAGAGGTACAAAAAGAGGAAGAAAGGTGCATAAAGAGGCAGGAGAGGTGCAGAAACAGGAAGAAAGGTGCCGAAAGAAGCAAGAGAAGTGCAGAAAGAGGCAAGAGAGGTGCAGAAAGAGACAAGAGAGGTGCACAAAGTGGCGAGAGGTGCAGAAAGATGAGAGTGAGCTGCAGAAAGAGGGAAGAGAGGTGCAGTAAGAGGCAAGCGAGGTGCAGAAAGAGGCAAGAGAGGTGCAGAAAGAAGAGAGTGAGCTGCAGAAAGAAGCAAGAGAAGTGCAGAAAGAGGCAAGAGAGGTGCAGAAAGAGGCAAGAGAGGTGCAGAAAGAGGCAAGAGAAGTGCAGAAAGAGGTAAGAGGTGTAGAAAGAGGCAAGAGAGGTGCAGAAAGAGGAAGAAAGGTGCAGAAAGAGGCAAGTGAGGTGCAGAAAGAGGCAAGAGAAGAGCAGAAAGAGGCAAGAGAGGTGCAGAAAGAGGCAAGTGAGGTGCATAAAGAGGCAAGAGAAGAGCAGAAAGAGGCAAGAGAGGTGCAGAAAGAGGCAAGAGAGGTGCAGAAAGAAGAAGAAAGGTGCAGAAAGAGGCAAGAGAGGTACAGAAAGAGGCAATAGAGGTACAGAAAGAAGAGAGTGAGCTGCAGAAAGAGGCAAGAGAGGTGCATAAAGAGGTAAGAGAGGTACAGAAAGAGGCAAGAGAGGTGCATAAAGAGGCAAGAGAGGTGCAGAAAGAAGAGAGTGAGCTGCAGAAAGAGGGAAGAGAGGTGCAGAAAGAGGCAATAGAGGTGCAGAAAGAAGAGAGTGAGCTGCAGAAAGACGTAAGAAAGGTTCAGAAATAGGCAAGAGATGTGCAGAAAGAGGCAAGAGGGGTGCAGAAAGAGGTAAGAGGTGTAGAAAGAGGCAAGAGAGGTGCAGAAAGAGGAAGAAAGGTGTAGAAAGAGGCAAGTGAGGTACAGAAAGAGGCAAGAGAAGAGCAGAAGGAGGCAAGAGAGGTACAGAAAGAGGAAGAAAGGTGCATAAAGAGGCAGGAGAGGTGCAGAAACAGGAAGAAAGGTGCCGAAAGAAGCAAGAGAAGTGCAGAAAGAAGCAAGAGAGGTGCAGAAAGAGACAAGAGAGGTGCACAAAGTGGCGAGAGGTGCAGAAAGATGAGAGTTGTGAGAAGTTGGCCTGGCATATGCTGTTCACTAATTAAAGTGGACACCTTGCACCAGAACAATTCAACTCTTATGGTAGATAGGTTTAAGACAACCTTTATAGAAAGCTATCCTAGTGGTAGCTGTGGAGAGCAGCCTTCAGGCTAAGTCTTGAAGGAATGTAAAGCAGCTTGTTTTACCACACAATCTCTTGAATCACCAAATGAAAAGACACCACACAGGTATATATAAATCAAATATATATGTATTTATTAATAAACTCTCTCTACTAATCTCTTTATGAGATTAGAGGTCAGGAACATATGTACAAGTCAAATCTTATCAGAATAAGTTTAGCACAATCGAATATCACAATCTTAGTTTGCTAGACCTAGGGTATCTAGAATCGAGGGACCCCCAAGAACCACCCCAGGTAGTTGTAGGAGACCCACAGGGGACGGACGCAGTGACCTGGCACCGGTGCGAGTCCTGTGCGAGTCTATGCGCTCAGACGCGATTGGGATATCAATGTTAAA